>LR738715.1:290841105-290868404 GCA_902687465.1 Secale cereale | reverse complement strand
CCCCCCCCCCTCTCTGGGCGCCCCCTGCCTCGTGGGCCCCTCGATGGCCCCCCGATTCCCATCTTCTCCTATATGAGTTGTATTGACCTGGAAAAATCATAAGGAGGCTTTCGGGACAAGACGCCGCCGTCTCGAGGCGGAACCTTGGCGAAACCAATCTAGGGCTCCGGCAGAGCTGTTCTGCCGGGGATACTTCCCTCCGGGAGGGGGAAATCATCACCGCCGTCATAACCAACAACTCTCCCATCTTGGGGAGGGCTATCTTCACCAGCACCATCTCCTATCAAACCCTAGTTCATCTCTTGTATCCAATCTTTGTACCCAAATCTCATATTGGTACCTGTGGGTTGCTAGTAGTGTTGATTACTCCTTGTAATTTATGCTAGTTGGTTAATTTGTTGGAAGATCATATGTTCAGATCCATTATGCATATTAATACCCCTCTGATCATGAACAATATTATGTCTTGTGAGTAGTTACTTTTGTTCCTGAGGACATGGGAGAAGTCTTGCTATAAGTAGTCATGTGAATTTGGTATTAGTTCGATATTTTAATGAGATGTATGTTGTCTCTCCTCTAGTGTTATCATGTGAGCGTTGACTACATGACACTTCACCATTATTTAGGCCTAGAGGAAGGCATTGGGAAGTAATAAGTAGATGATGGGTTGCTAGAGTGACAGAAGCTTAAACCCTAGTTTATGCGTTGCTTCGTAAGGGGCTGATTTGGATCCACTTGTTTCATGCTATGGTTAGGTTTACCTTAATACTTCTTTTGTAGTTGCGGATGCTTGCATTAGAGGTTAATCATAAGTGGGATGCTTGTCCAATTAAGGACAACACCCAAGCACAGGTCCACCCACATACCAAATTATCAAAGTACCGAACGCGAATCAGATGATCGTGATGAAAACTAGCTTGACGATAATTCCCATGTGTCCTCGGGAGCGCTTTCCTTTATATAAGAGTCTGTCCAGGCCTGTCCTTTGCTACAAAAGGATTGGGCCACCTTGCTGCACCTTATTTACTTTTACCTTTTTTCACTTGCTACCAATTACCCTATCACAAAAGTATTTGTTACCTATAATTTCAGTGCTTGCAGACAACACCTACTGAAAACTGCCTATCATTTCCTTCTACTCCTTGTTGGGTTCGTCACTCTTACTTATCGAAAGGACTACGATAGATCCCCTACACTTGTGGGTCATCACCACACAACTCCCGATGAACAGGACCCCCGTTTCGACCGTAGCGCTCCAAGACAAGTCCGTTTTGCGGTACACCACACCCCTCCCGATGAACAGGACCCCCGTTTCGACCGTAAGAGGTCCATTTCCTCCGTTTTGCGGTACGCCAGACCCCTCCCGATGAACAGGATCCCATTTTGAATGTGGCCGGTTGAACACAAGGCCGTTTCCTTCGTTCTGCGGTACGCCAGGCCTCGTTTCCATCGGCTGTTCCGTCCAAGCCCTCCCGATGAACACGACGATGCATTTGTTCCGATCCAGCCGATTGGCTCCCCATGAACACGACGACGACGTTGTTTCTCCATTCCGACCCAGCCATGTATACGGTCCCTTGCCGTACGTATGCGCGAGTAGGCGTTCGAGACCTTGCCCGTATGTACGTACGTGGCCATATTTTCTTTCTTGCACACTGGCCGTTGTACGTACGTGTACATGCTACATGCGCGCCTCTACTACGACACGTGCGCGCCTCTACATCGACCAGTATGTACGTACACGTTCGCGGCCAGAATGACAACGCTACGTACGCTTCGACCAGGTGGGTCCCGACTGTCAGGCACTTCCTTGCGTGCGAAGATGTAGCTGGTGGGTCCCAGCAGTCAGGGGGGTGAATCATTTTTTTTGCCCGGACGCACTTCCTTGCGTGCAAAGATGTAGCTGGTGGGTCCCAACAGTCAGGGGGAAATGTTTTTTTCGTGAAATACGGTGGCCCGTCCGGTGAGTCCCCGTTGTCAGGTGGAGGAATAATTATTTTGCGCGTAATAAGGAGGCACTTCCTTGCTGCGGCCGTGGACCCAGCTGTACTCTTCCGATGGAAGTCGTTCCTTGACCACTTGACCACGCCACACCGAGAGCACCAGGGCAGTGGACGACGGCGAGGCCTAGGAAGGGGACGACACGGAGCCGGGGAAGACACGGCAGCGGAAGCCCGCGCGGAGAGGAGTACGTGGGTTCACTGGTTTGGCTGCGGTGTGAGGTTGCCGTCGCCGCAGGGCCTGGCCAGCGGTGGGAATAGTAGGGGCGGTGAGGCCTCCGCGGCAGCACAGTCGGCCATAGGAGGCAGGAGCATGCAGCATGACCGGCACTTCCTTGGGCGGCTGGAGCAAGAAGACTAGTGGTTGAAGAAGCACTACGGTTGTTGGATGGACATCGTACGGTCACTGGAGCTAGAATTGTTCATATTGAGTAAGTTGACAAAGCATTCCCTCCCAGTAAACCGAGTAGGCCAACAAGTCAGCCACCCACCAAGGTGGGTCCCAACTAGCAGGGGGAGTATTCATTTTTTTGTGTGCATAATAAGGCGGCACTTCCGGTGGGTCCGAGCTGACAGCCGGGGGAACATTTTTTTCGCGAAATACGGTGGCCCATCCGATGGGTCCCAGTAGTCAGGGGGAAACGTTTTTTCGCCAAATACGGTGGCCCGTCCGGTGGGTCCCTGCTTTCAGGTGGAGGAATAATTATTTTCCGCGTAATAAGGAGGCACTTCCTTGCGGCTGCCGTGGACCCAGCTTTCAGCCTCTCCACATATAGTACTCTTCCGATGGAAGTCGTTCCATGACCACGTTGACCATGATACATCTCCAACGTATCTATAATTTTTTATTGTTCCATGCTATTATATTATCCTTCTAGGATGTCTTATGGGCTTTATTATACACTATTATATGATTTTTGGGACTAACCTATTAACCCAGAGCCTAGTGCCAGTTTATGTTTTTCTCCTGTTTTAGGGTTTTACAGAAAAGGAAAATCAAACAGAGTCCAATTGACGAGCCAATTTTTGACGATTTTTTCTGGACCAAAAGAAGCCCCCGAAGCAAATGAGTTGGGCCAGGAGTGCCACGGGCTACCCTCAAGGGTGGGGCCCATGCCCTGGGCAGGGGGGCGCACCCCCCTATCTCGAGGACGGCCTGTAGCTCCCCTTTACTTGGCCCCGACTCTAAAAATTCCTATAAATACTGAAACCTCCAGAAATTAACCTAGATCGTGAGTTCCACCGCCGAAAGCCTCTGTAGCCACCTAAAACCAATCTACAGCCATTCTGGCACCCTGTCGGAGGGGGGAATCCCTCTCCGGTGGCTATCTTCATCATCCCGGCGCTCTCCATGATGAGGAGGGAGTAGTCCACCCTCGGGGCTGAGGGTATGTATCAGTAGCTATGTGTTTGATCTCTCTCTCTCTCGTGTTCTTGAGATGGCACGATCTTGATGTATCGCGAGCTTTGCTATTCTATTTGGATCTTCTTCTCCCCCTCTACTCTCTTGTAATGGATTGAGTTTTCCCTTTGAAGTTATCTTATCGGATTGAGTCTATAAGGACTTGTGAACACTTGATGTATGTCTTGCACGTGTTTATCTGTGGTGACAATGGGATATCATGTGATCTACTTGATGTATGTTTTGGTGATCAACTTGCGGGTTCCGTGACCTTGGGAACCTATGCATAGGGGTTGGCACACGTTTTTGTCTGGACTCTCGAGTAGAAACTTTGGGGCACTCTTAGAAGTATTTTGTGTTGGTTGAATAGATGTTTCTGAGATTGTGTGATGCATATTGTATAATCATGCCCACGGATACTTGAGGTGACAATGGAGTATTTAGGTGACATTAGGGTTTTGATTGATTTGTGTCTTAAGGTGTTATTCTAGTATGAACTCTATGATATATTGAACGTTACTACGGACTCTTGAATAGATCGATCAGAAAGAATAGCTTTGAGGTCGTTTCGTACCCTACCATAATCTCTATGTTTATTCTCCACTATTAGTTACTTTGGAGTGAGTCTTTGTTGCATGTTGAGGGCTAGTAATATGATCCAATTATGTTATCCTTGTTGAGAGAACTTGCACTAGTGAAAGTATGAACCCCAGGCCTTCTCTACTCTCATTGCAACACTGCTTATGCTCACGTTTACCACTTTCTACCTTGCTGTTTTTATATTTCCCTATTACAAAAACCAATATCTACCATCCATATTGCACTTGTATCACCATCTCTTCGCCGAACTAATGCACCTATACAATTTACCATTGTATTGGGTGTGTTGGGGACACAACAGACTCTTTGTTATTTGGTTGCAGGGTTGCTTGAGAGAGACCATCTTCATCCTACACCCCCACGGATTGATAAACCTTAGGTCATCCACTTGAGGGAAATTTGTTACTGCCCTACAAACCTCTGCACTTGGAGGCCCAACAACGTCTACAAGAAGAAGGGTGCGTAGTAGACATCAGACCACACCGCACCGAGAGAACCAGGGCGGTGGACGACGGAGAGGCCTAGGAAGGGGACGACACGGAGCCGGGGAAGACGTGGTAATGGATGCCCACAGGTAGAGGAGTATGAGGGTTCATTGGTTCACTGCGGTGTGAGGCTGTCGTCGACGCAGAATAACAGGGGGTATGGGTGAGTAGAGGGATGGCCTGGCCTGCGGTGGGAGTAGTAGGGGCGGTGAGGCCTCCGCCGCATCACAAATGGCCACGGGAGGCAGGAGCACGAGGCACGACCGGCGCTGGTTTAGGCGGCTGGAGCAAGAAGACCAGAGGTTTAAGAAGCACTATGGTCGTTGGATGGTCATCATACGGTCACTAGAGCTAGAATCATGCATATTGACTAAGTTCACAAAGCCCTCCGTCCCCGTCGACTTAGTAGGCCCAAAAGTTAGCCTGCCACTATACTGGGTCCTAGCTAGCAGGGGGAGTATTCATTTTTTTGTGTAATAAGGAGGAACTTCCTTGCGTGCGAAGATATAGCTGGTGGGTCCAAGTTGTCAGCGGCGGTAACATTTTTTCGCGAAATACAGTCGCCCTTTCAGTGGATCCCAGATGTCAGGTGGAGGAATCATTATTTTGCGCATAATAAGGAGGCATTTCCTTGCATGAGGCCGTGGACCCAGCTGTCAGCCTCTCCACGTACAATCCACTTCAGATGCATGTCGGTCGTTGACCACGTTGAACAGTCCGCTATCCGATTCAGGGCTCTGCAAAACCCAAGAAGTTCGAGCACAGGGGCGTGAACGAAGATCTCTCCCACTCACATCTACCTAGCGTCTCGCCCTCGCCTAGTGAAGAGATTCAAGCAAACAACAAGTGAAGCACGCAAGAGTTTACCTAGGTTCAGTCCACCTTGTGGTGTAAAACCCTACTTCCTGCTTTGGTGGATTGGCCTCGGGAGGGCTGGAATATGAACTTAATACAGTGATTCCTGAGCTCAGGAGGTGAGCTCAGGAGGGTCAGGAGGCAAGTGTTCTTGCTCCTTTGCGTGGTTGCAGAGTTTATGGATCTGCTCCACTTGACTGGACCTGGCCTCCGCTCCCCTCAGTGATGACGATCCTAGCTACTTATATAGGCGGCCAAGGTCCTCTTCCCCCGAAATGTTTAGGCGGGAAGGGATCCCACAACGGCCATTTGTGAGCGGGAACACAAGGACGTTCCTACCCTGACAAAAGCGGTCTTCGCCTGCAAAAGGATCAGGCGGTGACGCGGTGGTGGGCTCGGCGGTGACATCCTCCCTGTCGTCCTTGCGGTCTTCAGTCTTGTTGCACCAAAGGGGAAACCTTTGTCCTGCTCCTCGGGAACCTGCGTCTGCGCTGCCTCCTTTGCACCGAAACGCCAACTGCGCCGCTGGCGGGCACTGGCACCCGCTGGCGCGGTGCGTCACTGCTTACGTCACTGCCTTCTCCAGAGGCAGGCTTGGCCTTGGATTCTACGCCCCTCCGGAGCACCTTGCCGAGGCCGCTCCTGAGGGGGTCTTGACGTTGTTCTCCTCGCGAGGGTCTTAGGCAGCTGGTCGATCAGCTGGGCCGTACCAGGCCGTGGTAGCAGCGCGTCGCGGCCCGTAGACAGGCAAGTCTAGGTACCCTGGTTCCTAGGACGCCGAAAGTAGCCCCCGGGCCCAAGACGCTCGCGGAGTTGGCTTCTGGGCGAAGCCTTAGCCGAGGATGAAGCGCCGCGGGCCCCAAAATGGCTGCGGGCCACGCTGGCGCATGACAGTTGGATGGGATGTGGGCGACCCCGCACCCAACGCCATTTCGGCAACCGTGCATCTTGACAAAAAGGGGCCGTCTCCGCTACGGGGGAGTTATCGCTTCCCTTCCTTCCTGCTCAGATCTCTTCCTCCTACGCCTCCTGCCTTCCTAAATTGCCTGCATCCTCCGGCACATTCAACAATGGCGAAGAGGAACAAGGGTACTGCACCGGCGTCGGGATGTGCCTTTTCCCTTGAGGTGACGCTCGAGGAGTCCTCCATCACCAAGGAGGAGGACTACTCAGAGGTCCAACATTTCTTGTCGAGTGTCCACAACGAGCATGGCCCGACGGGGATCTAGGCTGGATCCACCGCGACGCGGATCTTGCCGAAGTCCTGCTACCCGTTCTTTCTCCACAGCATCTCTGTGGGGCTCGTGCCGCCCTTCTTGGAGTTCTTCTACGCCATCCTGGAATATTACCAGGTGCATGCTCTCCATATCCAGCCTCGCTCCATCTTCGTCATGTCGCTCTTTGCCTTTTGCTGTGAGGCGCTCGTGGGCGTGAGGCCGACTGTCGCCCTCTTCTGCCACTTCTTCTCCATGCGCCGGTATGACGAGGGTCCATGCTTGGGCTGTGTCTCCTTCGTCTTCCAACGCCAGGGTTGTCGGCTGATGACAGCCGGGACGAAGATAGACTACCATCGGAAGAGGTGGGTCTATCTGGATGCCCAACGCGTCCATCCTCTGCTGGCGCTGCCTACCGCCCATCTGGCAAAACGCGACGGCTGGAGCTACGCGAAGTTCACTGACCCCCTCGTCGGGACTGTCCTGGCAAGGATTGAAGCCGACCTGGGCTCAAGGCTTGAAGAGGGCCAGATCATGAAGGAGTTCTTGAGGCAGGGTCTGGTGCCACTGCAGGCACATTCACGCCCCATGTGGGAGCTGATGGGCGACGACGAATGGCTTCGGCTGCACTCAGGGGTGCTGGCCGAGTCCGATCTAGACTTCACCTCGGTCACTCTCCTAGGGATGGTTCCTGAGGACCTCTCCGGGACCCACCTGCCATTGTACAGCCACCCTGACAGGGTCGAGTTGTTGAAGGCCGTGTCAGGTTTTGGTGCGCCCGTGGACGCTCCGCCCACGGTTGATGTGTCTTCTGACGCTGACGACGAGAGCAGTGATGGGGGCTTAGAGGAGACGCTGGACAAAGAGGGGGACTCCGCCGAGGCGTCCGCTGGAGCAATGGCGTCAGGCGCAGGTGCCGCCGGACGGTCCCAGGCAACCACTCCACGTCGATCCAGACGCGCTGCATCCGGGGGAAGCAATGTGGCGACCCCGCCGAGGAGTGTCGTGCCAGTGAAACTGGTGACCACGGCTGCACCTAGGACTGTGGCCTCGCGCCTTGCCCATAGAGCCAGCGCCTGCGGCTGACCTGTTGGTGAAGAGAAGGGCGGGCCTAGCTTCCGATGAGTATGTGTGCAATCTCCTGCTATCCTTAGTTGTTGTGTCCCTAACGTGCTTCTCCTGATGCAGCAGCCTGGGTGGCGTGATAAGAAGGCGAAGGGGGAGGTCACGTCACGGTGCCCTGCCCCTCCTGCTGCTGATGCGACCGCGGAGAAGGGTGCCATGACGCTGGGCGTCTCAGCCGATCGGGCCACCGATCACATGGCGGCGGTGTTGCTTGAGGGCGTCTTTGTTGCCTGCGAGACCGCGGCGGCTCCTGCTCCGGCTGCTTCAGCGAGGGGGGCAGGAGCCCCCGAGCCCCTGGTTGAGCAGCTGGTCTTGTCGGTGCCCGTGCTTCAGCCGGCGCAGCCTGGCCCTGAGACCTTGGAGGCTGCCTCCGCCGGCTGGGCTGGCTGCGCGCCGAACTTCAAGGTGGTGATGGCCGCGCGATGGAAGGGCGCCTGGGGCTGATCTACGGGTGGCTCCGGGCAGACGAGTCTGCGCGGGCCTGCTGGAACCAGGCCTTAGCGATCGCTTCCAAGGGTCAAGAGGAAGCTATGGAAGCCACGCGGGTGTCGGTGTACAAAAAGGGGGGGTACACTTTTTGTACCCCTATGACTGTGCACGGGTAGTCTGAGCCACGGGCACCACCACACTAAGCATGGCAAGGGAGGTGAGCGAGGGTAAGACCGAAGCTCGATGGAACTGAAGCCCAAAGCCAAGACCACAAAGAGCAAAGGGACGAAGCGGGATCCCCCGGCAAGATCCTTGCCGGGAGCTGGTTTTAGCAGCCCCGGCAAGATCCTTGCCGGGGCGGCTTTAGCAGCCTCGGCAAGACCCTTGCCGCGGCAACTCGCCCCACGCCTATGGAGCGGATCAACCTTGAGTCCACTGCCCCCATGGGGCAAGGATTCGGGAGGCATCCCCGTAGTGGCATGCAGATCTTTGTGAAGACATTCAAGATCAGATACACGCTAAGAAGACGACGACCCTTGGCGGGATCCCAGCCAAGGAAGACCACAAGACCTCCGGCAAGCATCTTGCCGGGGATGACAGCAGGCGCCGCGGCAAGACCCTTGCCGGGGCCCCAGAAAGGCCCTTGCCGAAGACACCCGCAGGGCCACCATCAGGCCCACGCTAGCTAAGCTTCCACCGCCCCATGCAGCTGCCGACCCAACCAGCTGGGCAGGCACCTGCGTGGCGACATGCAGATCTTCGTGGAGACCCACCATTGTGCCACCTCAGCTGCCTGCCTGCCTACATGGAATCTCAGGCATCGCTGGCCAGGGCGCGTGTCGACACAAGAAGGAGCGGCGACGGACAAGATGGATGTCTCCCCCGTCCCCGATAAAGCAAGGACACCAAAGCTAGGCGCATTAAATGCGCCTTGTCATGTAATGCGAAGGATAACCTCACATCACTGTACCCTTTCCACCTCCCGTGTGCCACTGTGGCGACCCCTTTCCCCTATAAAAGGAGGCTCGAGGCAACCAGGAGGAGGGTTCGGCTTTTTTGGAGCTCCTCCGGCCCCGTAGCTAGCTGAAGAACACAAACATATAGTCCACCAAAGCAGGAGTAGGGTTTTACGCATCCTCGCGTCCCGAACCTGGGTAAAGGAATCGTGTGCTATCTGTTTGATCCGCTCTTGTCTCAACCCCGCTCCCCGCAACTATAGTAGGGATTCCTGTGATCCCATAGGTGTCGTTTCCAATACACCGACATCTTTGGCGCGCTAGGTAGGGGGGCTAAAGTTGTGAGGATCGGCTCTAGCACTTGGCCAGACGCTCTTTCGTCTTAGTGGCCCTTTGAGAAGGAAGGAGGCCGAAAGATCAGCACTCGAGCGGCTGCAAATAGAAGCTAAGTTACATTGAACCCTGGATATTTCAATCCTATTATTTAAGGTTATTATCCTCGGACCTGTCGTTCTTTGTACGAAAAGAAACCTGCACGCAAATGGGGCCCTTCCCGATCGGCAATGCCTTTGCTATGTTTTGAGTCTGCTCAACAGTTCAACCGGCTGCGTTGGAAACGGTAGGGTAGCCTTCCGCAATTGGCAAGGCTCTCGACTCTGACTCGAGTCAAACTCGATAGTTCGAGCGGCTGCGTTAAGGGCGGCAAGGTGGCTCACCCGGCAGCACGCTCGCCCGGTAAGACAATGGGGACCCGTCCCCAAGACGCCGCCATGGGTTTTTCTCGCCGGCAAGCCTACCCAGCTAGCGTAGGGTGGACGTACAAAGAAACAACAAACAGGAAAATAGCATGCATAATCCCAGAAATATTTCAAAGTTATATTACATCATGCCATTGCTGTGGTTCTAACTGAAGATAAAATTTGTCTTGGTCATGAACCCGCAGCTGCGAAGAAGAACGGGATGCCTAATCCCAGCGCTGGCCTTCCACCCTCTTGATTTCGTCGATGCAGTTGATGACGGGCTTGATGCGCTCATTGAGCACCGTGAGGTCAGTACCCTCCGGCAAGCTATCCATCGGGGCTTCGAAGTCAAGGGCGGGATTCCAGTATGCCATCTTGGTGAGGACCTTGGTCATGACCCCCTCGCAAAGTCGTCGGGCCTCCCCGGCCAGCGTGGCCGTTCTGTTGGAGTGAAGATCAGCCAAGGCGCCGAGGAAGCCCTCGAAGAACAGGGTCAGCTTGGCGTTGACGGCCCGCTCCACTCAGGGGCATACCTCACGTTTGGCATCCCCATGAGGGCCAACTGAGAGGTGACCCTGCCAGCGACGTCCTCCAGCCGGCTGTTCCATCTGTTCTCGCCCGCCACATATTCCTAGTGGGAGGCGGCCTCGTCCGCCCGCAGCTGCTTCTCATCCTCTAGGCTCCTGGTCAAGGTCTCCTCCCGAGCCGAGCCCTCCGACAACATCTTCTCGAGATTCTACAGCCTCAGCTTGAGATCTCTGATGGAGTTTTGTGCCTCGGAGAGCTCCCCAACCCTGGTGATGACCGCTCCCTGCACCTCTGTCAAGGTGTAGTTGAGCATGTTCTTCTCGTCGGACAGCTTGAGGGCGCCTTCAGCTCCTCCTGCTCTACCTCCAGCTCCTTCACCTTGCCGGCATGGACCAGAGCCTGGGCATCGAGTGCCTCTTTGTGCCTCTGCCCCAGCTCGCGAGTCCGCCGCTTGACAAGGACCTCGAGCTCATCATCCTTGCCGCGAAGCATTGCGGCAAGCTTCGCCTCACGTGCGGAGAGGTCTTCCTCCTAGGAATCCAAGGCGGCTTGATGCTGATTCCGAGCGGCCTCGGCCGCGGCAGCCAAGCTCGCTGCCTCTTCCTGGGCCTTCTCTACGTCAGACATCTTCATGGTGAGCTCTGCGTCGCGCTTGGCCAATTCCTCCTGGAAGGCCCTCTGGTCCTCGCGGGTCTGGTGAAACCAGGTCTGCGCCTCAGCAATGCGCGCCTTGAAGTCCACCTCCGCCTCGTCCATCATTGCCATCCTGGATTTAACCTTGTCTAGACAGGCATGGTAGAGCGCTTGGAGCTTCCGGAAATTGGCCCCCATGGCCCGGAAGAGCTGCTCTTCTGGATAACCGTCGCCGCCGACGCCCGGTTCATCGACCACCTTGAGCCCGATGGCGGCGAGCACCTCGCCGTCGAAGACTTCCCCTCCGGCGGGCGCTCGGGAACTTGACACCCCTGCAAGATGGACGAAGAGACCGTCGCCCACCTTCATATACCTGCCGGGGCCCGAGGTTGTGGAGGAAGAAGGCTGGTTATCAACCGCCTCTTCCTCGGCTGTGGCCTTGCCGGCCTCCCCGGCAGGCCCATCGCTGGCACCCTCGGCGGCATCCTTGGCGGCCTTATGAGCGGCGGCCTCAGCAGCGTCCTTGGCGGCCTCCTCGGCGGCAATCCTGTCGGCCTCCGCTGCGGCCTCCTCAGTAACATCCCGGATGACGGCGTCCACGTCCTCCATATCTATTGAAGGAGGGCCTGGGCGGTAATGGGGATGATGAAGCCAACAAAAAGAATAAGGGAAAAGCAAAGACAGAAGACAGGCGACTCACGAGTACCAGGCTGTGAAGCAGAAGTCCCCTCCCCACCGACGTTTGGCACCGTGGCAGAGCCACGAGCGCCCAAGTTCCCCACTTCCTCCATGCGTGTGGGCTCCATGCTTAGTGCGCTTGCCGGGGACGCCCCTCGCGGCGGCGTAGTCGATGGGGGTGGTGTGTTGGGGGTAGCCACCTGCGGCTCCTCCTGCTGCCGCTCCCGTCCTACAAAACCAACAAGGTCAGCACCATAGCATCAAAAACCTACTGCATGTCGAGCAAGAAGAGGGTGATGAACTTACGCTGGGGGCTGTGCCGGGGGCTGCTGTCCGGGCTGCACAACACCACCAGTGGTGTCTCTGAAGCCCCAGCCGGGGGCTGGCTGCTCGCCGAGGCCTTCGCCCTCTTTATCCTCTGGGCCAACGTCTCTGCATCCCCGAAGAAGCAAAAAGAGATCAAGATGGGTGACTTAGTTATGGAGAATGGAAATGGCAGTAAGGAACGGAGCACTTACTCGTCGTCCATCTCCTCCTCCTCCACCGCTTTCCTTTTCCTCTTCGGGCTGAGAGGCCCAAAATCAAAAGGGAACTCCGCGTCGATATCCGAGTCAACGTCTGCCGGGGGAGCGAAGAAGGCGGAGTTGGTGCGCACCCAGATGGAGAAGGGATTGTTGCCTTCTTCTTCTCGGCGGCCTTCGTCAACCTCCTCGCGGCCGTGGCCCTCGTGTGGTGCCCGGACCCTTCCAGGGTTAATTGAGGCTGCGTGGCCCTGTCGGGCCGGACCGGCTCGCCGGAACTAGCCCGCCGCAGGACTCGCCCTCTTCCCCTGGCTGGCATCGAACCCGCCGCCACGTCCTCCTCCGACGATGACTCGTCGGCCGTGTCCTCAACAAGCGGAGCTCCAGTGTTGGCGCTGCTAGCCTCCCCGGCGGCGGCCGCCCATTGGCGAGCTCCTCCTCCTCCGCAGCCGTTGTGGCCTTGTCCTCCACACTCCCGGCGTTGCCGGCCTCCATGCCAAGATGCTCCTCCCTCGCCCTTATGGCGATGTAGTCCAGCTCTGCCTGGGTGGTGTCCATGACGAGCCACCGCTCGGCGTCAGGTTTGACATACACCTCAACCAGAGAGTCGAAGAATTGCTGCACATCCTCGTTCGCCGGCTCCTTCCAGCTCGGGACAGGGCCGTGCGCGTTGCAGTCCGGCATCATGGCGATGATCTCGGACTGGCGCGAATTGTTGCACAGCGGGACCACCCCCGCTGGCAGCTTGAAGAACGACCCCTTGATGGCCTTGCTGGTCCGTTCGACCTCGCCATCGCGACCCACATCAAGCTGGAAGAGCCGCTGGCAGAAATGGGCATGTCCCATCACCGTAAAGTTGTGGTCGAGGCCAGGGCGGAGTCGCATAACGTTAGCAGGATTCCTGAAATGCCAGGCTGGGCTCCCCTTGTTATGCAACGGGGCGATCCGACGGTGAATGAAGTCTGCCCCGATCATCTCAAGGGTTAGTCCGGCCTGGTTGAGCCGGAGAATCCTGGTGGGCGCGACAGTGAGCCTCCCGTCAGCGGCGTCGACGTCGCTCCAGTCACTACCATGGACCGGCGGCACCCGGTGGACCTTGCAGAATCTTGGCGGGTCTTCTTCTTCAATCCAGCACCACCGGTCACGCCATTCATCCCACCTCTCCTTCACGGAGCTGCTCAGGTACGCTCCCTTGGATCTCGGAATCCAGGTGATGCATCCAGAGACGGCACCTCCCGGCTGGATCCGAGGGGTGAAATAGTGGCGGAAGAGCGCCGTGTTGGGTTGCACCCCGACGAAGCCTTCGCAAAGGTGCGCGAAAAAAGCCATGCACGCCACCGTGTTCAGAGTGAAATCCAAGAGGTGGAAGCCGAAGGTGTGCATGATATCGAAAAAAGAAATCGGAGAAGGCGGGACATAACCCGCAAGAAAACTAGTTGACGAAGAAGGGATACCGATTTGGGCCAGGTTTAGCGCAAGCGGCCGGAATGACGCGCGTCGCCGGATGTCCCAAATTCTTTCCCCCCGTCTTCACCCCCCAAAGGGGCTTGAAGGCGGCCCGGAGCTTGTGGGCATCAACCGTCGACGGGAAGAAGAAGGCGGACTTCGTCCGGTCCCCCAATAGCGCACTCTCCGGCGGCTCCACGGTCCCGACGCCCTTGGCCGCCCCCTTGCCCTTGGCGGGTTTGGACGCCATGGCGGCTGAGTTGGAGGGCTGAGGGAGGGGGATGACGAAGCAAAGGCGGCAGGCGATGGCGAAAGCTTCGAAAGGAAGGAAGAGAGGAAACGACGGCTCTGAGATCGGAAGAGGCGCGAAGAAAATGGAGGAAGTGAGCAGCGCGCCCGTGGTTATTCCTTCTTATGGGGGGGAACGCGGACCGCCTCCTTTCGCATTTACTATGACGTGACGCATGCCTGCGCAAACCGCCCCGCGCATGCCACCCACGTCACGCACGCCCCTCCACCCTGCGCCGTGCGCGCGGATCATGGGAGGCGCAGCGCGCGGAAAATCTTACAACGGTAAAAACCGCCCCGCCTGCCCGCGCACCGTTCTGGGCCTGGCCCAACAATACGTCGCGCTTATGTGTGGCCCAGGCCTGGGGGAGGGAGGTGAGCCAGGGTAAGACCGAAGCTCGATGGAACTGAAGCCCAAAGCCAAGACCACAAAGAGCAAAGGGATGATGAGGGATCCCCCAGCAAGATCCTTGTCGGGAGCCGGTTTTAGCAGCCCCGGCAAGATACTTGTCGGGGCCGGCTTTAGCAGCCCCGGTAAGACCCTTGCCGCGGAAACTCGCCCCACGTCTACGGAGCGGATCACCATTGAGTCCACTTCCCCCATGGGGCAAGGATTCGGGAGGCATCCCCGTAGTGGCATGCAGATCTTTGTGAAGACATTCAAGATCAGATACACGCTAAGAAGACGACGACCCTTGGCGGGATCCCAGCCAAGGAAGACCACAAGACCTCCGGCCAGCATTTTGCCGGGGATGACAGCAGGCGCCGCGGCAAGACCCTTGCCGGGGCCCCGGCAAGGCCCTTGCCGAAGACACCCGCAGGGCCACCATCAGGCCCACGCCAGCTAAGCTTCCACCGCCCCATGCAGCTGCCGACCCAACCAGCTGGGCAGGCACCTGCGTGGCGTCATGCAGATCTTCGTGGAGACCCACCATTGCACCACCTTAGCTGCCTGCCTGCCTACAAGGCATCTCAGGCATCGCTGGCCAGGGCGCGTGTCGACACAAGAAGGAGCGGCGACGGACAAGATGGATGTCTGCCCCGTCCCCGATAAAGCAAGGACACCTAAGCTAGGCACATTAAATGCGCCTTGTCATGTAATACGAGGGATAACCTCGCATCACTGTACCCTTTCCACCTGCTTTGAGCCACTGTGGCGACCCCTTTTCCCTATAAAAGGAGGCCCGAGGCGACGAGGAGGAGGATTCAGCTTTTTTGGAGCTCCTCAGGCCCCGTAGCTAGCTGAAGAACACAAACATATAATCCACCAAAGCATGAGAAGGGTTTTACGCATCCTCGCGGCCCGAACCAAGGTAAAGGAATCATGTGCTATCTGTTTGATCCGCTCTTCTCTCAACCCCGCGCCCCGCAACCGTAGTAGGGATTCTTGTGATCCCATAGGTGTCGTTTCCAATACACCGACAGCGGGCACGCGACAACCGCGTGAGCCAACACTGTGTCCTTCGAGAAGCGCTACCTCAAGGCGGAGAGAGAGCTGGAGGCCCTTCGCGAGGAAGGCACTAGGTGCGCCATGGAGCTCAAGAGGTTGGGGAAGGAGCTCGAGGCGCAGAAGGCTGAGACATCCCGGCTGCACCAGGAGCAGCTTGCTGACTGCGCGATCCTGGAGAAGCTGAAGGTTGAGGTTGGGCAGGCCAGGGCTACCCAAGCTGCGCGCGACAAGGAAGATGCCCTTGCGACCTTGGCAGCAGTGAGTCGCGAGGCCCTCGCCGCCTTTGATCTTCAGGATCGTACGGCGCTGCAGGCCGCCTACGGGAAAGGGTTCAAGAAGTCGATGTCCGCTCTGGAAGAATACCGCACCGGGCTTCTTGCCGCGCTCGTGAAGTCCCTGCGCGAGGTTGCGGCCGCAATTGGCCAGTTAGCCGACGTCGTGAGCCGCACGCGCCTTACCTTGGTTCTGACGCAGGTGTGCAGCTACCTAAGTCTTCGTGACCCCACTCTTGACATGGCATTGCTGTCCGAGCCCGTGACCACAGGCATGGAGGGCACGGTTGCCAAGGCCCTGGGGGCGAAGGTCACAGAGCTGGTGGAGGCGTTCCTCCAGGCCACCGCTACCGCAACCGAAGAGGAGGAGACTGGTGATGAGGCGCTTGGTGATGCCTGATCTGTTCCTATCCAGAGAGAGAAGTGCGAGTTCCTCGGGGAGGCGTAAGAACTTTGTTTGAATTTGAAGAACTTGATATTATTCTAATAACTAGATGATTTCTGTTCTTGCTTCCTTTCATGTTTTCTTAGGTTCTCTGCGTCGGCAGGGCCCAACCCCGCGCATACCTCGATCGCCATTGAGCCCTCCGGGTGACCGGGGTTATCGTAATAACTAGACTCAAGGGATGAGGGGCTATGTGGCTAGTGAGGCCCCTGGATCGCGATGCCCAGGGGTCTCCCTTGACGTTCAAGCGATCCCGTTTGCATTCTGCATCGGCAGTGCCCAACCCCGCGCATACCTCGATCGCCATTGAGCCCTCCGGATGACCGGGGTTATCGTCCTAACTAGACTCAAGGGATGAGAGGCTACGTGTATAGTGAGGCCCCTGGGTTGCGATGCCCAGGGGTCCCCTTTGACGTACGAACGGCTCTCATGAAGGAGAATGATCACCATTCCTTTCTTACGAGCCTTCGCCTGGGATGGGGGAGCGAGAAGGCCAAATGTCTGGGCACCTGGTAGGGTGGCGTCTGCCAGGCGTGACCTGAGCATAGCCCCTGTGCCTAGCCCCCCTCGCGACACCCATCCAAGGAGAAACTGTGAGCGTCGTGAGCTGAAAAGCTCCCTGAGGTTGGTACGACCACTGGGGGCCGCCCTCAGTTATTTATAACTAGCACGGAGCATAGAGCTACCGCACTTGCGCAGAGTGTGGGCATAATTGCGCCTCGGTCATAGCGGCCAGCGCGGAGCTTGGTGCTTCCACTGGTTCGTGGGCATAACCACTCCTTGGTTTGTTTTGCGAGTGCTGAGCATGGTACTTCCACTGGACCGTGGGAGGGAGCCTCCCACCGCGAGAGACTCCGGGGCGTGTACAGCCCTGTCGTAACACGTGGGTTGCACGGTAGGACAGCCAAGGTGTATATGGGCCCTCCTCAGGACGAGCTGAATGACTCTGAGGAAGTTCTCGTCAGCTTACACATCACTCACGAGACCCTACCCTGAGGTGGGTTGCGTCTGAGTCTTCTTCTGCAAAATGTGAAAAGAGAGGTGTTGTGTCGACCTGCGCCGAGTGCATCTCTAGAGGGTATCGCATGAGAAGGCCGCAGCACCAGCGACCCCAGGAGGTGACGTCACGGGAATGGCTCGTGAGACAGAGCTCAGCCGCTGGCTTTGTTGGCGCTGAAGGGACGGACCCGAGCACGGACGCCATGCCCAGTCTTCTCATGCAACGATCCAAAAGAAAAAAACCGGCGCGCGGTTCCCGCGTGAGCGAGGCACCTGCCATGGGCCCCTACTTACCCATCCACGATTAGCCCATGTGAGAACAAGGCACCAAGGACCACAGGAGGTGACGTCACGGGAATGGCTGGCGAGACAGAGCTCGGCCCTTGGGTTTAGCGATGCTGCAGGGACAGACCTGAGCACAGACGTCGTGCCAGTCCTTAATCATGGGGCGGTCGCGAGTGGGCTCACAAGGTCTCATGACCTTAATGGCGGTGAGAATGCGAAGCATGCAGATAATGCGAATAGAAAGAAGCAACTATCCTTGATCATGCACAAAAAGGGAGACGACTATGGAGGGATAGCCCCCAGCAGTCTGAGGATGATGCAGCCCGAGGGGCGCCCTCGATTGGATACCTGAAGCGTCACCTGATACTTGTCGAAGAAGAGTTGGGGTAGCTGAAGACGCGAGCCATGAGGGTTGCTCCTGAAGATCGTCGGGCTCCGGAGGCCCAGGGGCTCCGAAGGCTCTCAGTGGTCGCGCGGGTCCGGTTCTTGCTCCGTCCGGACCGCCTGCCACTGAGCCTCCTGAGCCCCCAAGGCCTACTGCACGAGATGCTGGAACGTGGCAGCTGCGTTGTGGAAGCCGAAGAGTGTACGGACGTAGCTGCAGGGAGGGCCCTCCTCCAGTCGACAGCCGTCGGCCAGAAGGGCTCCTGAGAGATGGCTCGGTTGAGACCCGCGACGTCAACGCAGATGCGGAAGTGGTCACTCGGGCCGCGGGCATGTGAGCTTCGGGTTGTGCGGTTACGCCCACCGTGGATGAGCCTCGCGTACTGAAGTTCTGCGGTAACTTGGTCGATGAAGTCCTGAGCCGCCAGCGCTGAGTGGTCCATGCTGGGCTTACACAAACGCGCGTCAAGACACGCCTGCAGGTGGTGCCCGAACACCTCCCTCGGGACGCTGGTCAGTCCGGAGACACTCTAGAGGAGAGCCCCCGAGCCCGTTACGAGAGGGGCGTCGGGCGCACATCCCTATGCGAGGGTGGAGGGCGCCTCATTAGCAGGCGCGAGTCCTGAGGCGGGGCCGTCAGGAGCCCCTGCGTCCTGAGGTCCATTGACGGGAAGGTTCTTTTTCTTGGGTGCGGTCTGCAGGGCGAGGACGGCCCCATCCTCATCGGAGCATTCGACCGCCGTAGTCTGGTAGACGCACTCCAGGGAACGCACCGCTTCCTTCTCGTCGAAGGTGATCGTGATGACTCCGCCGCTCCCGGGCATCTTGAGGACGTTGTAGCCGTGATGGGTCGCCGCCATGAACTTGGCGAGGGCATGATACCCAAGGATGGCGTTGTACGGGAGGTGGATGTTGGTGACGTCGAAGTCGATGTGCTCGGTGTGGTAGTTGTCCCAGTCACCAAAGGTGACGTGAAGGCAAACTTGCCCCATCGGGAGTGTGGAGCCATCCATGACTCCGTAGAATGGCTTGGTCGGGTGGAGCTGATCGTATGGGACCTGGAGTGTCTCGAAGGTCTAGACGGAGAGGACATTGAGTCCTGCTCCGCCATCAATGAGGGTCTTGGTCACGAGGACGTTGCTAATGGTCGAGGTACAGAGCATCGGGAGGGCGCCTGGGGCTGTGGTGCACTTGAGCTGGTCCTCGGGGTCAAAGGCGATGACTTGCTTGGTCCACCTAAGGTTGCGCGCGGCATCTGGCCTGGGAAGCGCCGTGTTCACCTCACGGGCGAACTGCTTGAGGATGCAATGGGAAGCCGGAGCATGGGCTCCTCCCAAGATGCATGCAACTGCACGTGGCTCCTGGAAGCCCCCTACTCCATCTCCCTGGCGGTCGTCGTCATTCCTTCTTGGTGGTGGTGGCAGCGGAGGCAGACCTCCATTGCCCTGAGGGCGACCCTCATGAGGCTGGTCACGCCAGGGGGCGTCACGAGGCTGCTCATGCTAGTGGTCTTCACGAGGCTGTTCGCGCCACCCTTGGCGTGAGTTCCTGCCATCCCAACGTCCTCCACCTCGGCCTCCTCCACGGTCGTAGCCGCGGTTGTCGCGCTTAGGGCGCTGCTCGCCGCGCCCGCCGCGCATCGCCCTGAGCTTCTGGCAGTCGTTAGTGTTGTGGCTGTGGACGTTGTGGAAGACGCAGTACGGTCGGTTGTCTCTTGGGAGGTCGTCATAGCCGCAGCCACGCTTCACTTCTGGCTCCACAGCCAGCACGATGGGTCCCTTGCGCTTTGCTTCTTTGGCCTTGGCCTTCTTGTCATCCGCCTCCGCCTCAGGCAGCTCCTGGAGCGACAGGCGTCCTTCCTCCACCCTGGCGCACTTTGCCGCGAGCTTGAACATCTCAAGGGTTGTGCACAGGTCCTCGTGGATGGCGAGCTCCTCCCTCATCCCTGACGTCGCGGACGCTGTCGGAGAATACTGAGATGATGGCCTCGTCCGAGACCATAGGGTTCCGGAGGCGCATGGCGTTAAAGCAGTGGATGTCCTTTTGCATGGTCTCTCCCGACTGCTGCCTCACGCAGCGCAGATCCGCAGCTGCTGGGGCTCGGTCGCGGGTGCCTTGGAAGTTGGCGATGATACGCTCAGGAAGCTCTTCCCAGGAAGAGATGGATCCCACGGGGAGGTTCAGGAGCCAGGAGCGTGCGCCATCTTTGAGAGCCATGTGGAACCAGTTCGCCATGACCTGCTTAGTGCCGTTGGACGTCTCGATGCTCAGCTCGAAGAGTTGGAGGAACACCGTGGGGTCGGTGGTGTGGTCGTAGCGCGTCGGCAGGTCCGGCTTGAACTTGCCGGGCAAGACGAGGCGCCGTAGCTCAGGAGCCAAGGCACGGCATCCAACCACACTCATGATCGCAGGCGCCCCCTGTGCCTGCGGTGCTGGTTCTTGGGGCACTAGCGCCACCACCTCCTGTGGCGCGCGGTCCTGGCGCTTCAGGCCAGGGGGCCCGCGAGCCCCTGCGTGGGGATGCGGAATCACTTGGCAGCTCTCCTCGTCGCGCGCATGAGCTCTGTGGGGCGGCTCACGCCACAGAGCCTCGTGCCGGACCTCCTGGCTGGCGCTGTAGAGTGGAGGCGGAGCCAGGACTCCGTGGCCTTCGTTCCCCGCTGGGGGCGACGGGGGACGGGAGGAGTGCGTTGGTGCAGGTGCTTCCCTAGCGGCATTGACGAGCTCGGTAATGCGGTGGAGCCACTCGTCGTAGGGCGGTAGAGCAAGAGCTCCCGCACCATCAGCAGCGCAGGCTACTGATAGATCGGCCCGCGACAGACCAGCGAGGACGATGCCGTGGCCTGTGAGGGTGAAGGTGTCGCCGTGCGGCCATCGTGTGGCACGGACGGCGGCAGCGACGAGTCCTGCTGCTCGTGGACGGCCGGGTCGGTGGTGTCGTTGGCGACCGGCGAGTTGGGGCGGAGCGGCACACTGTTGCCCGCGGGCGCCATCTGAGCGATGTTCGCGGCGCGGCGGGCGGCGCGATCTCGACGTGTGTCCACCATGGCTGTGGAGCGAAGTCGACGATGAGAGTGGGACGAGGTCGTCGGAGAGGCGAGATCTCGACACGCCCCCTACCTGGCGCGCCAAATGTCGGATTCAGGGCTTCGCAAAACCCAAGAAGTTCGAACACAGGGGCGTGAACGAAGATCTCTCCCACTCACGTCTACCTAGAGTCTCGCCCTCGCCTAGTGAAGAGATTCAAGCAAACAACAAGTGAAGCACGCAAGAGTTTACCCAGGTTCAGGCCACCTTGTGGTGAAAAACCCTACTTCCTGCTTTGGTGGATTGGCCTCGGGAGGGCTGGAATATGAACTTAATACGGTGATTCCTGAGCTCAGGAGGTGAGCTCAGGAGGGTCAGGAGGCAAGTGTTCTTGCTCCTTTGCATGGTGGCAGAGTTTATGGATCTGCTCCACTTGACTGGACTTGGCCTCCGCTCCCCTCAGTGATGAGGATCCTAGCTGCTTATATAGGCGGCCAGGTTCCTCTTCCCCCGAAATGTTTAGGCGGGAAGGGATCCCACAACGGCCATTTTTGAGCGGGAACACAAGGACGTTCCTACCCTGACAAAAGCGGTCTTCGCCTGCAAAAGGATCAGGCGGTGACGCGGTGGTGGGCTCGGCGGTGACATCCTTCCTAACGTCCTTGCGGTCTTCGGTCTTGTTGCACCAAAGGGGAAACCTTTGTCTCGCTCCTCGGGAACCTGCGTCTGCGCTGCCTCATTTGCACCGAAACGGCAACTGAGCCGCTGGCGGGCACTGGCACCTGCTGGCGTGGTGCATCACTGCTTACGTCACTGCCTCCTCCTGAGACAGGCTTGGCCTTTGATTCTCCTCCCCTCTGGAGCACCTTGCCAAGGCCGCTCCTGAGGGGGTCTTGACGTTGTTCTCCTCACGAGGCCTAGCCCCCTCACGAGGGTCTTAGGTAGCTGGTCAAACAGTTGGGTCGTACCAGGCCATGGTAGGAGCGCGTCGCGGCCCGCAGACATGCAAGTCTGGGTACCCTGGTTCCCAGGACGCCGTGAGCACCAGGACGGTGGACGACGATGAGGCCTAGGAAGGGAATGACACGGAGGCAGGGAAGACTCGGTAGTTGTTTCCCACGTGGAGGGGAGTACGACTGTATGAGGGTTCACTGGTTCATCTGCCATCGCCGGAGAATAACAGCAGGTGTGGGTGAGTAGAGGGATGGCTAGGCCAGCGATGGGAGTACGGTAAGGAGGTGTGGCCTGCGCCGCAGCACAGCCAGACGCGGGGAGGAGGGAGCAGGTAGTCCTGCCGGCGCTTGTTTGAGCGGCTGGAGCAGGAAGAGCAGAGATTGAAGAAGCACGATGGCTATTGGATGGACATCCAACAGTCACTGCTTGTGCGTCAACTTTTTTTAGGAAAGCCTCAAATCAGTGGAAAACATCATACAACCCATCTGCCATTATTTCTAATAATTTACCGCCCATTTGCTAATTCTTAAGGTTTTTTTGGAGCCCATATTTTTTTTGTTCGCACTACAGCCCATATTGTGGCCACGGTTAAAAAATTATACGAAATTTTGCATATTTCGGTGCAGTCCGAACTGTTTTTAATCCCGAAATTTTGAGTCACATTCAAACTGATTTTGAAAATAAATTTATATCAATATAAAATCCAACTAATTTTCCACGCATAAAAATCAATGCAATTTAAAATCTTGAAATGAAAAAAAGAAATTTGAAACTAATTGCCAATGTGATGTGTTTTAAAAATGTAAAGCCCATTTCTCATTACTGATAGGCTGTTTTCTCGGCCAGCCTAATGAAGCTCTCCTCGTCTTGAAAGATTTGCAACCCAACAGGCCTGACAAAGCGACTTACTTGGCAAATCATAAAAAAATTGGGCTGTGGCCGTGGACCCAGCTGCCAGCCTCTCCACGTACAGTACTCTTCCAATGGAAGTCGTTCGTTGACCACATTGACCACACCACGCCGAGAGCACCAAGGCGGTGGACGACGGCGAGGCCTAGGAAGGGGACGACACGGAGCCAGGGAAGACGCGGCAGTGGATGCCCACGCGGAGAGGATTACGAGGGTTCACTGGTTCGGCTACGGTGTGAGGCTGCCGTCGACGCAGAAACACCGGGGGTGTAGGTGAGTGGAGGGATGGCCTGGCCAACGGTGGGATTAGTATGCGGGCGGTGAGGCCTCCGCGGCAGCCCAGCCGGCCATGGGAGGCAGGAGCAGGCGGCACGACTGGCGCTGCTTTGGGCGGCTGGAGCAAGAAGACCAGAGGTTGAAGAAGCACTAAGGCTGTTGGATGGACATCGTAAGGTCACTGGAGCTAGAATCGTTCATATTAACTAAGTTGACAACGCCCTCCGTCCTTGTCAACTTAGTAGGCCCACAAGTCAGCCTCCCACCATGGTGGGTCCCAGCTGGCAGGGGGATATTCATTTTTTTTGTGCGCAGCAAGGAGGCACTTCCTTGCGTGCAAAGATATAGTTGATGGTTCTGACCTGTCAACAGAGGGAACGTTTTTTTTGAAAATACAGAGGCCCTTCCGGCGGGTCCCAGATGTCAGGTGGAGGAATCATTATTTTGTGCGTAATAAGGAGGCATTTCATTGTGTGCGACCGTGGACACAGTTGTCAACCTCTCCACGTACAGTCCACTTCTGAGGGGTGTCGTTCGTTGACCACGTTGACCACGCTGCGCCGAGAGCACCAGGACGATGGACGACAGCGAGGCCAACGAAGGGAACGACACGGAGCCGGGGAAGACACGGCAGTGGCTACCCACGCGGTGGAGAGTATGAGGGTTGACTAGTTCGGTTGTCGTCGCCGGAAAATAACAGGAGGTGTGGGTGAGTACAGGGATAGACAGGGTAGGGATGCGAGTATATGTTGGGGCCGTGAGGCCTGCCTGGTAGCACAGTCGGCCATGGGAGGCGGGAGCAGGCGGTTCCGACGGCGCTGGTTTGGGCGGCTGGGGCAGGAAGATCAAAGACTGAAGAAGCACGATTGCCGTCAGATTGACATCTAACAGTGTGGCGCTGGTAGAGTCGATTGTTGACTAAGTTTCTTTTTTGATAAACCTTGTGTACGCATGAACTTAGTAGGCCCACAAGTCAGCCTCCAAATCTTTGGCAGACAACATAGAGCCCATTTGCTATTTTTTTTAATAATTTGCAACCCATTTGCTAATTCTTAAGTAATTTATTACAACCCATTTTCCGCCCAGGACCACGGTCAAAAAGTTCAACCTTAGTTTGCATATTTCGGTGGAGTCCTAACTTTTGTAATCCCGAAATGATAAACATTTTTTAAGAACTTATTGTTTTGCCAAAAAAAATGTTTTGTTTTTCTAAGCAAATAAGACGTGGGACAATTGAGTTGGTTTAAGGGAAACCAGTGGTAAAAAAATTCTGCGCTGGGAGGGAAAACAACAACAAATATAGGGATGTAAATATGAAAAGTGAATTTTATGTATTTTCAATATAATGATACGTGTATATGAACTAGGAAAACTAGAGGCTGAGATTAGAAAACGGATGTAGGACATGCGTTTCAAGAGGAAAATAGAACTGGGCCATGTGTTTGATTTAGTAAAATTAGGTGCATGCGGATGTTGTAAGACAAAATATAAATAACGCTGGCAGGCTAGAGGCCAGCAGATACCTGCTGGATCTTTGTGCCCCGTTGTCGTCATGGGCTAGGCCAGTTAAAAACAAAACCAAGCCTGGGCAGTCTACAGCCCAGTTGAAACTTGCTCGACCTAAAAAAAGAATATACGTGCTCAATAAACAAGAAAATTCTGCAAGTACACACTAATAACTGGGATGCAGCAGGGATATTGCTTTTTCATCCAGATAATAAGAGCATGCACTTGTTTCGAAAAATTTGGAGAACTGGGAATTCGAACGGCAGGTGCTTATGCTACCCATCAAATAAAAATCAGGTGCCTGAAAATTCGTTTCGAAACAAATGATTCAGCTTTATATCCACGTCGACCCTCGGCATGATGGTTGGAAGCAAATGCCAGGTTCATACCAAAAGATCATTAACAACAATACCAACTTGCGAACAACAAGGTAGTACAAGTACCAACACCAAAATAACTTATAATCTTTTTACTCCTGGCCCTAGTGTTCGTTTGGTAGAAAATCTTGCAGAGGACCAGCTCCTGCTCCTTCTCTTGCTCCAGGTCCCCGAGAGGTGGTACTGGTGCATCACCCAGTTGGTCCTCTGCTGGTCGAAGTTTTTCTTGGTGTGCAGCACCAGAACCTTTTTGCTGCCCGTCTGCCAGCCGTTGACCATCACCGGCAAGGTATTGCTGGTGTTGTGCCACGTCACGTGCATGCCGCACTCCGACTGTATCTTGCCACGCGTACACGTGCCCCTTTTGAATGCCCTGGAATTGTGCTGGAAGAAATGCTTGCTTAGGCCACTCAGTGTGATACCTGCAGTATTGTCGAATACAGGTTTTAGTGTTCGTAGTTCGCATTTTCATAACATCTTTGGCATGTTGCAGTCACTTGTTTCACTTTTTATTAACTGTCAAATTGTAATTGCTTCACCAGGTCTGCGTCAAAAAAGAAAAATAAAACTATAAACAAAGGAATATGTTTGTGCAAGTAGACGGTCGATCGGTGTCTTACCTGGAAGTTTCTCAGGATGGGTGTAGAATATGCCGTGCTCGCTGTAGATGGTTGGTATGAACAAATCGATGAGAGGGTGAGATCTAGCACTGTCAGCACTCACTTTGGCCTCAAGGTGCTCGATCAGCTCTTGGTACGTGGGATAAAACTTGACGCCAGCCGGCAGCACCGACCAATCCTTCTTCGACTTGCATGAGTCAATTCCAGTTATATGGAACTCAATGTATGATCAATCGACTGTTTTATGTGAATGATTAAAGATTTCGACAGATAAGTGGTACTCCAAATCTGAAGTCCGGAATACCCAAACACACCGTTGGGATTCTTTTGTCACCTCACGTGCAGCGTGTTGTCACGTCAATTCAATGTGTGGACATGATGAATAATTTGACCGACGTATACTAGTACTGCTACTGTACTACTTACTAGTCGTATTTAGTGTCACATTTTAACCATAGGTTTAACTAACAACTACGCACTTGAAGCCTAAGTGATATATATATATATATATATATATATATATATATATATATATATATATATAGGGTGGGTCTATTCTCATAACACCCCTTAAGACCTTATTATATATATATAGGGTGGGTCTATACTCATAACACCCCTTAAGACCTCATTCTCATAACAAAAACCTTATTCTCATAACAACCCCACTTAAACAGGTTCCTAGCGCGGAGCGCCCGACAGCGTCCCCCTCCCCTCCCCACCTCCTTGCGCGGAGCGCGCGTGGACAGCGGCGTCCCCCTTCCCTCCTCGCCTCCCTGCGCGGCGCGCCCCTCCCCTCCCCTCCCCGCCTTCTTGCGCGGAGCGCGCATGGACGGTGGCGTCCCCTTCCCTCCCCGCCTCCTTACGCGGCACGCCCCTCCCCTCCCCTTCCCGCCTTCCTGCGTGGAGTACGCGTGGACAGCGGCGCGCCACTCCCCTCCCTGCCTTCTTGCGCAGAGCGCGCGCGGAGCGAATGGCGGCGCCCCCCTTCTCCAGATCTTCTTGCGCGGTCTATTCCAATAACATTATGAGAATAATATTCTCATAACACTTTCGAACTGCATTGGAAAGCTATGCGCACTGCTTTCTACTACTGTTCTGAACCACGAAGAAGGGCAGTAGCAAACTGCTTCACGGAGCAGCGTTTCTGGCTAGTTTGATCGATTTCCATTGTTTTATTTGTGTGTGCGCTGATTTATTATGTGATTAAACACACAATTCTGCGAAAAACGACGGAAATCGATGGATTTGGCACGGGCAGGAGCTTCGCATCGTGCTGGCTGGGTTCATATTCGATTTATAGCTGTAATCCTAGTGTGTTACTAAGTTCGCGTTCATGTTTGTGTTACTCGGCGACAGATTAATTTGCTAATAGGATTGAAATTTTGGATAATTGGTCGAATTTCTCTCTGTTCTAGCGCAAAAACGGCAAGGTCTCTGTCCTCCCGCTTCCGGATCAAAATTGTTGTGTTCTTGTTTGTTTTTTTCTGTTGATTTCGGCAATTACGTGCTGCCTTACACCAATCTGTATGAATTCTAGCTAATTAAGTTGTTAATTTTGAAGAATTTTAACTGGTTGATGCTTTTTGTGTTGGAGCGGGCGCCACGGGGTTGGTCGTTACTCAATATGTTTTTTGAGTTTTTGCGCATTACGTAGTTTTTGAACTGCATTACAGTCTGTTTTTTTCTTCTGCGAATCGTGGAAGGGGGGGGGACTAGCTAAGAGCGGGTCGCTAGTTTAATTAGTTTTTTGCTTGGTCAAGCGCGGTGAACTACAGTAATATGCAATGCGAGCTGCACCTTGTCATGTTACCGCACTGCTTTATTTGTCGTTTTACTCTCTTTTTTGGGTTGTCTCTCTCTCTCTCTCTCTCTCTCTCTCTCTCTCTCTCTCT
>LR738715.1:290791988-290840767 GCA_902687465.1 Secale cereale | reverse complement strand
TATATATATATATGGCTGGGTCAATTGCCTCCCCTCCCACCTTATCCCTGGCGGCCCCCCTCCCACCTTATCCCTAGCGGCTCCCCTCCTACCTTATCCTTGGCGGCGAACATTGCCTCCTCTTTTGCCACCCCTGCTTGATCCGGCTTCTTCCCAACCAGACCCTACGTCTGGCAATGGATTGCGCGTGTGGCTGCCTGGCAAGGATGGAGCCCATGTTGGAGACCTGCGTTTTTTCTTAAGGGTTGGTTCTGAACTAGAGGCAGCGGCACAACGCGCTCTGTTCCCTGCTTTATTCTTCAGGTATTGGATTTTGGGCTCCATTCGTCCATCAGATGACTGACGATGATGTCAATGATTCATGGGTATGTATTTCTCGCATAGCCTTTTCATGTGTTGTGCGTAGTTAACACTATCTGAATATTTGTAGTAGTATTAGTTTCTGAAGAAACATTTTTTACTAAGTATAAGTGAACTGCTTTCACGTAGAGTATTATTATGAATATTGTAGGAGCAACAACAATTTGGTCTAGTCAATATTATTATCTGATGACATCAATATTTATTATGAAGATTGTAGCAGCAATTTAGTTTCTGAAGATTGTACCTTATTCTTATTTGTTATTATTTTTTGTTCTTGTTCATTTCCTTGCAGAAATTCCCTTCTGATCTAGTCAGGGTAACAGAAAGTTGTGTTAATTTGGTCTTGGTTAGCAAGAATGGATATCATGATGTTGATGTTATGTATTCTATTGGCTCTGATGATTGTTTGGTTCTCAAACATGTCTGGAAGGAATTGGTGGAGGAAGTTGGTCTTCAGGCTGGGGATGTTGTCATGGCTATGTTTTATAGGCATGCAAAGTGTTTGGAAATCAAGTTAAATTTGCTTTAGATCAGTCTTGATTGAGCAGCACCAGCACGAAACAATTTGTTGTAATAATTTGACATTTTTGTGTGGCATCTAGTTTATTTTCTAGAAGAAATCTGAGTATAAGTGAACTGCTTTTCACATATAGTTTTTTATGTGCATCCTATTAGCAGCAGCAGTTGAAGCAATATAAGGACTGGAAACACCCACTGAGCTTTCTTTTTTCTGTAACCCACATATGGAACTACATTGCTTAATAAAAGAGGACTGCATCAACCATTATAGTAGTAGCAGTTTTGTGAAGAAAACTCTCTGTGAACTGCTTTCATAGAGAGTTTTTTATGTGTATCCTAGCAGCAGCAGCAGTTGAAGCAATATACAGACTGAAAACACCCACTGAGAACTGCAAATTGTTGATAGATAGAAACCAAGGTTCTGTGCTCATAATAAGCAAAGTACATCATCAAGAAAACTAAAGAAACATAAGCAAACATTGTGCCAAAGCAAATTACAACGAAAGCGAACTAATCGACATAAGCAGAAGGAAACAAGTTGAGCAATTGTGACAGGAACCCTTGGCTATCAGCATCTGGCCTGCTTCATCAGTTCCACACATGTCAGGTGGAGGTGGAAGGTGATCCCCCCTGCTCCCCACCCTCCAGGATGACCTCGGGCGCTTCCTTGTCTTCTCTTTTATAAAGCGGGTAAGGCCATTCTGCACCGTGGTGATGCGGTTCCATATCTCGAACGCAGTGTAGGCGTCCATGGCAGCATACTCAATGTGCCTCCTGCTGAGAATCCAAGTCCACTGGTGGTGCTCTTGGTCTGTCATCTTTCTCTTCATGTCTGTGTAGTAGTCGTCGATGATGATGGCAGATACATCGCCGAGTGAGTCCAGTGTCTTCATTGCTTCAGGCACCCTCCAGTTCGCCTGAATGTCGGTGAAGTTGGGGATGTACAGGTTGCAGCGTGAAAGCTTCTCCTTGTCTTGGTCGATGCAGAAACCAGCGAACTCGTACCTAAGTGAAGTGAAACACAAGTTATTCTTTTGCGAACTGCATACAGACGACAAGTAGAACTGCATACAAATGACAAGGAGAGACCCATCGGCCTGCAACTATATTTTACTCAGTAGAAAGAATGGCTTACTTTAGGTCGCTTAGGAACTTGTCGAAGGTGATGCATCTCTTGCCCATTGTAGCGCATACTTGGAAAAGCAGCACTGGGTGATATTTGCCGATGGAGAGTTGAATCACGGCGGCGTCCCTCTTGTCAGGGGTGTACTCGAGGTCGATGCCGACGATCTTCTCACGGCGCCCCCGGAGAACTTCCTTGTACTCGTCGACGTACCTCGTCATGGCGTCCACGTCGTTGGTGTAGACCACGGTGAGCATGGTCTTTCCGTGCGCCTCGACATCCTTGTAGACCTTGGTGAACGGCATGGCTGGAAAGAGGAGGAACAGGAGGAAGAAGCGCAGTGTTGTGTGTTTTGTGAATGATCAAGGTGATGCAGTTGGAATTTAAAGGGGAGCGGCAGCAACATCTGTCGAGCGCACGATCTCGTCCTCCAACCGGCATGGCGATCGTGTTTGTGTTCGTGGGGATCGTGGGCTTCGCGCGTATTCCAACCGGCCGGATAGAGGAGCGGGCGCGCAGCACTTCGCTTGTGTCGGGCGATCGTGGGCGCGTATATTTCGGGCAGGCGAACCGCTTCGTTGTTTGTAACCGAACTGCATCGTGTTAACCGAGCCGTTTTTTTCTTTTTGTCTATGACCTGTGGGCCTTGCTCATAGAGGAGGTTATTTTAATTTGTGCCGCTGACACGTGGGACTAGTCTTTTAGTCATTAAGCTTCTCTTCTTCTCTGTTTCTCGCCGTCCCCTTCATTCCTCTCTCCCGCACGAAAATCCCTTCCTCTCGTGGCGGAGAGCGACGACGCCCGCAGCCGCCCCCGTTCGCAGGCTCGCCTCCTCCGCCATCGCCGTCTGCAGCCTCCTCTTCCGGCCGTCACAGCATCTCATGGTGAGCCCCATATCCTCCCGTCTGCTCCGTCGATTTCGGTGCCGGAAATCGCCATGGGCATTCCCGATCGGGTGCTAGGGTTTTTTGGAGCCAGCATCCTTTTCTTAACTTCATTTTGTATGCTCGAATCGTAATGCCCTATGGATTGAAACTTTTGGTTGTGGTTTTTTGGCCTTCAAAATTTTAGCAATGTGCATCTAGGGTTTTTTTATCTGTCTGTTTTTAGGTTGCTGTCTAGGATTTAATTGTTATCCCTTTCTGTCTGCAGATACAACATGTCTTCTCCTACTAGAAGAAGTCCAAGATTTGGAGGGAAATGTAAGCGAACTGCTTTTGTAGTTCTATTATAATGCCGCTCCAGCCTGATACTTTTCTTTCTGTTCGTATCTCCGTTATATAATACAACTTCTTCCTCCCGAATTGATGCCTCACCAGTCATCATGGCTCCCCCATCTGGTAGTACATCAAAGTGCACTACATTTTTTATACACGGTCAATTGCTTTTGTTGAACGAAATAGTGCACTGCATCATAGATTCCCTTACCAAGGCCCATTTTCAGACATGTGGCAAACTGATATGAACTCCCTCAAGTTATTTTTTTTTTATTTTTTTGCCATGACATTAAGTTTCTTGTTATGTTTAATTGGTAAACATAAACTGCTAAGAGAGCACTACATTCGTACATTGCTTTGTATTTTTTTGTCTATCCACATGTGGTTGCCAAATTGATATGAGCAGCATTAAGTTTTAGTTTTTTCCTCTCACAGAACTGCATGAATTTGTTTTGTTTTGTATATCAAAGCGCACTTCATTTTATATGTGGTCAATTCCTTACTGAACGAATTAGTGCACTACATCATATATCCCTTTACCAAGGTCCATTTCAGACACGCGGCATATTGATATTCAAGTGACATGAACTGCATTAAGTTTTCTGTTATGTTTTAATTGTTAAACATAAACTGCTGAAGAGAGCACTGCATTTGTACATTGTGTGGCCAAGTTGATATGAGCTATATGAGCTGCATTAAGTTTATGTCTCCCTCCGGGGGTGGTGGTGTTAACTATTTGATTACACGTTATTTCACAGCCGATGTTGTCGGCGGCGGGACATCTGATCAGGGCAGCATTCTACCTAAATTGAGTGAAACCCAGTCGCAATATGTTGATGGCACAGAACCAGTTACACAGGATTGGATGGTCCCTGATCAGATTGCAGCTGATGTTGAGAGGAAAAGGCAGAAAGCGATCGCGCTCGATAATACTTTCGAGAAGGCTTATAAGGCGAAGCAAGTAAAGTTTGATGAGGGTAAGGAGATACGAAGGAGGATTGCAGATTCAAAGAAGTCTGCTAAGTTTGCCCCCGCAAAGAATCCTGTGAAGAGAAAACCCAACACTGTTGCAGAGGAAGGTTTAAGTTCTCCACGGTGTTGATTACTCAAACAGGCATAATTATGCTGAGGTTGATGTGGATGAGATTCAAGGAAAGCGGACACGCGCGGACGATTACTCGGGTGTTGATTTTGAGCGTCCATCTAAGCTGGCACGGGAAAATACAGCTGGAGAAGCGCTGGACAGTGATTCTGATGAGGAGGATCTTTATGTTAGGAAGGTATACGGTATTTATTTATTTTTACTCTTTTTTAAGTTGTTTCGCATGAGTTGCTGATGTGAACTGCATTTTTTATTCTTCCTTGTAGATTGCTAAGAGTACCAAGAGGAAGAGGTCTGAAGATGATGTTGCGCATGAATGGCGTTTTAACAAGACTGTTCGGCTGTCCATTCCAAACGTATGCAAAGTTGTTGCCTTGTTGGCTGAGCCGCATAGAACTTTGGTGCGGCAAGCAGGTTTTGGCATTGTTTTCGACCTGAAAGTAAAGAACAATGTTTCTCATGTTCTCATGTGCAAGCTGATGGGAAAGATCGAGCCTGATACGATGAGATTGGACTACGGGTCAAACAAGGTTCTAGAAATCAATCATGAGGCTGTCCATCACATTTTTGATTTCCCTATGGGTTCTCACACTGCTCCCAGGCCTGCTTTCAGCGGCCATGATGATTCGCTGGCTAATCTGAAGGATGAACTTGCTTTCAACCGTTCTCGTAGCATAGATGTGAAGGGCCTGCTTATTTTACTTCGCACGCTGGCTGCGGACCCTGCTAAGGTTAATAAGACTGTGAAGGTTTTTTTTTCTCATTGTTTTCCAGAGCTTGCTTTGCCCCAGCCCTGCAACTCGGTTGTCCAGGGTAGCTGCTATGGTTGAAAACTTGGATTTTGCATCTATGGCTAGCATGGACTTTTGTCAGCTTGTTGTGGACGAGCTGCAGGCCGCCGTGTACAAGTGGAATTCTGAAGGGAGCAAGCAGAACTGCGCTGAGGGTTGCACCATCGTGCCCCTATTCATGTACCTCGATTCATTGAATCTCCGCACTGTATCGGTTATGCATACATGCCGCCACGTGCTGCAATACTGTCCCATGAGCAGTTGAAGAAGATTCACAACGCCGACATTATTGTCAAGGGAAAGATACACCTGGATACTTACAAGTTTGGCAAGCTGCCGGTCAGTGCATAGCCAGCCTTTGTGTTTGTTTTATTCCTTTTTTTCGCCATGCTAAATGTGAACCTCTTATGTACTTATTTGTGAACTGCATCTTTTTTTGTTAATTTGTTCAGTGGAAGGCGGAAGGGGACATTGTGTGCAAGCGGACTCCAGTTGCCGAACTGCATGAAATGTTTTGTGAGCCTCTTGATAGGGGTTCTCCAATTCGACGGGTTCATAGTTTTGCTAGGGCGGCTGCTGGAGGTTTTTCTGGCGAGGCATCTGCTAACGGCAGTAGATTTGTTCAGGTCGATGAGCTTCTCGACAGGGTCATCAATTTAACTTCTGATTTCCCAACATCCGGTTCCAGGATGAGGAATATTGCTGGATTGTTTCCTGAAGGCAAAGGCCCTTCTGAAGCAGAAATCGAGGCCGCTCATAACTTTGACCTTGGGCAGCTTGAATTCCTTAAGAAGACAGTTACGAATATCAGGTCTTCATTCGTTCAGTTTAAGCAGTCTCAGGATGACAAGTGTGCTAGGTATGAGCAGGAAGCTGAGGCTATTGTGAAGGAAATGAACAGGCGTGAACATGTTGTCCGGCCTTCTTTGCCTGAACGCGCAGCTGTGGATGTACGTATTTTTTTCATATGTGAACAGTTCTTTTACCCATTTTGTTATCGATTTTTTCTGTGTGTTGTGGCATTGACTATTTGTTTTCGCATCCTTTTTTTCTTTTTGCAGTGTGGAGGAGAATCTTCTAATGCTAACGCTTGTCATGATGATGACCACCACGACCACTACGGTGTTGATTCTGATTTTTTGTTTGATAGGCCATTGTCCCCTGTTGACGAAGCTGCCAAAGGCATTCCTCTTGACGAAGGCGTCATCGACAAGGTTTGATTTGTTCCTATTTTTTTACAGTGGACTTCATTGTTTAATTTTTTGTAGTGTCCAAAACAAAGAATCATAGTTACTCCAGCAATGGCAGCGAACTGCAGTTTTAACTTTTTTGTAGTGTACACCAGTAGTGGTAGTGCACTGCAGTTGTTGTTTAGAGAAGAAGAGGCATTTTTAGTAGTGAACTGCATGATCTGGTGTTGGCTTTGTTATAGAACTGCATTTTGTATAATAGTTTTATTTATGTTTTTGGTTTTTAGGACGGCGAATCAAACGTCGAAATACATGGGAAGGAGGCAGAGGGTGACGCTGACAAGGATGACGAGGCTGACAAGTTTAAAGAGATGGAAGGCAATGCTTCTCTGGTGAGTATAGAGAATTTGCATTTTGTGTTTTATTTTTATTTTTCATGCGAGCCTCATGGTCCGTTTTCTTAGTGAACTGCATTCTCTCTTTGTGTAATGTGTATTATTTTTAACTCATCAGAACTGCGGATTAAATGTTGAAATCCAAGCGGAGCACACCATGGAGGATGATAATGTAGAAGGGAGAGAAGGAGAGGAGCCTAATGCGGAGGTTGATAAGGCAGAAGGTAGAGAAGGAGGGGAGTGTTCTGTTGAGGCTGATAAGGCACAACAGAGAGAAGGAAGGGAGGATATTGTGGATGGTGATAAGCATGAAGAGAGAGAAGGAGCTCCTCGTGTTATAGTTGAAATGGTAGAAGAGAGAGAATGATCTCCTAGAGTTGTATTTGATGCTGCGGGGACATCCGCTGGCATTTATGGTGTTGTTGGGCCTACTGTTTTGTTGCTTGGCGATGAGGTGCCTGAGAAATTTTGTGTCGCCCCTCGCGCCCCCGAGCAATCTGATGGCAATCTGGCTTTCCCAGCCGAGACAAGCAAAGTCCCAGCTGAGACAGTTTCGATTGGTTCTGAAGAGGAACAGCCAAGACTCTCTCAGGACATGAGCAATCAAGCGTCGCTTGACGATGATATTACCGGGCTGGATCACTTGACGCTCAGTGAAGATGGATCTGAGCAGCCGCAGGAAGTGTATTCTGAAACCGAAGGTAAGCGAACTGCATTATTTTTGTTCTTTCCCGGGCGAATGGACCGTGTTGTTTTATTCTCTGATATCTTTCCCACTCTGTATGCAGATGAGGAATTACCTGTTGTTACTCCTTCGAGCATTGATCCAGCTCTTTTGAGAAGATACAGTGAGTTATATGATGCTGTTACGAGGGCTAGGAGGGATAATAAGAAGAAGTATGACATTTTTTGTCTTACACCCCGGTTATTTAATATGTTATTTTTTCAGGGACACCCATCTTATCACTTTTTGCTGGGCTTTTTTCTTCTTGTCTGAAGGCATCTAGTTGCATTCAAGGGTGAGTTTGGTGATATTACTATCGGTCAGGTTGGCGAGTCTTTTTGGTCGTATGGAACGCTGAGCACGCGCCTCGCAAATATTGGCGTCTCTATGTTAGCTGAGAGGTTCAAAGGATCTCAAACGATGATTGTCCCGTACAACCTATGTGTAAGCATTTTCATTAATTTATATTTATCTCTCATCCAATTTTTATTGTTCTATAAGCATTTTCATTAACTCTCTAGTTTTGTCTTTTTGGCAGAATTCCATTTGGAACGGCGGTGCCACAAATAGGGCTTTGAAAAAGATGTTTTCTTCAAGTGCAGAGGAACGTGTGAACAAGAAAAACTTGGTAACGCATTTTAACCATTTTCGTCATCTTGAAATAAGTTTTCTGTTTTTCTATTTTCTCATCTGGTTTGTTTTATTCTTTTTAATTCAGATTATGTTTGCAACATTTGATCCTCCTCCCGCAACAATGAAGGACGCGATAGGCCACTACTGCTTGGTTACTTTGAACCTGCGAGAGAAGCGTTTTGAGTTTCTTGACTCATACAACGGCGCCGACAGCGCTCCTCCAAATCTTGTCTTCAGGAAAATGGTCAGGAACATCAAAAAGTTTGGAAAGATGGCAGCGCAAGCTACGATGAGCCGTTGAACCCTCCGACTTTGACGGCTTCGTGCTGACTCATGTTAATGTCCCGCAACAGGGAAACGGGTTTGTACTTGTTCTCCTTTCTTTTTCCTCCTTCAGTTTTTTTGTGTAATTGAGCTGCATTGTTTTTACTAAATTAGAAGCACCTTTCCCTTGAGCGAACTGCATTACTAATGTGTTATTAGTTGTTCTCCCTCGGTTTTGTGTGTAGGGAGCTGCATTGTTTTACTAACATCAGTAGCACTTCATTATTGAGTGAACTACATTAGTAATGTGTTTATCTTGGTTTTCTTGCAGGCATGATTGTGGATTTTACATGTTCCAATTCATGCAGACCTGGGATGGTGAAACGATTGCCAAGTTTGCGAAGGAGCACATTGGCTACATGAGGAAGGCGATGCTCTATAGTTGGCTGACCTCGTCGCATTGATGTCTGGACCTGACATCACTTTTAATTTTTAAAGAAGGTTATTACATTTTTTCAGTCACGCACCCTTTTATTAAGTGAACTTCATTGATACAGAAAGGGGAGGTTCACTACTTTTGTTAAGCTTTTAGTAGAACCCCATTTGCATGTTAAAATGACTTTCGTTAGTGAACTTGATGATTCTTTTCATTTTGCTCATTATCCATTTTTTTGTGCAGGCTTTGACGAAGGCGCACACCAAGGTGATATTTCCTTGTTTGAAAATCAGGTTCACACTCCAACGATTTAGAATTTTGTCCTTGATGAACCCTCCGTTAAGCTTGGAAAAGAACCGGTGTGTATGAAGTTGAGGAGTGGTGCCGGCCCTTCGAATGAAAAAGCTCTTGAGAAATCTTCCGTCAAGGTCAACCGTGCAAAGAAAGCAGTCAGCCCTCCGAATGTTGAAGATACTAATGATGATTTTGAGAGGCCACCACCAGTGCCTAGGAGGACCAGGAGCGCAGCTGTGGAACGCCCAACCGACAGTGAGGCACTAGTTCTATCAAATAAGAGGCCTGTGCAGAAGCCATCAAAGTTTAGATCTCCGGTACAGAAGTTGAAGCCTGTGAGTTTCAGCTATCTTGCGGAGATGAGGAAAGTCTTGCAACTCATCACGAGCACACCATTCAGGCAGAAATACAGCGAGTCAGTTCTTTTTTCGTTAGTTTTTCCGCTTTTGATTTTTAATGTGTGTAATGTTTGTGTGTTTTTCCTTTGTGTTCCTAATCCCCCCACCCTCGCCGTTTGTTTTATGCAGGTGCGCGCTTTTCATGCATAGGAATCCTGTCGAAGTCTACACTGTGAATGTGGACTACAAGTTCTTAGCTTTCACCAGAGCTGGTTTCATGGACTCGGAATTGATGGATCATATCATCAGGTACTGGAAGAATGACGAGCATATGAATGTGGTTTATCGATCTGGCGAACACGTTCTTCTGTCCCCTTTGTTTATGAAGGTATTTCTCTTTTTCCCTTTTTTCTTTTTTTCGCTGGAGTGAACTGCAGTTAATAGTGTTTAATAATTTGTTTTAGCAATGTACTGAACTGCATACATTATTATGTTAACCCATGTATCTTAAATGAAACAAATTGGAGAAGTGTGAACTGCATACTGTTAGAGAAGTGTGATCTGTTTTTCATTAAGCGACAGAGTGAACTTTGAGGGGGGACTGCATTAACGTTCTTTTGTGAATTACCCACTCACAGTATGTGCTTCAAATGAATGATCACGCGGATAGAGATAAAGATGGAAACGTTGTGTTGCCTTTTGTCCACAACAAGTTTAATGTTGACGATGCAGTAAAGCAGTTCAAAGTTTTTGTTCGTGATGATGAGAACCTTCTTGATTTCAAAATAGTAAGTTATCAGTTTTGCTGGTTCAGCCTTATGTACTTATTTTCTCTCCCATTTTTTCCAGTAATCCTTTTTCACTCATAAAACCCATAACAATTTTGATGAAACAAAATCAGATTCTGTTACCACGGATGAAAGACCAGCATTACTCGCTATACACGATGAATAGGCACCGCGAGGCCCTTGATATTCATGACACTAGGAGGTACAGCGGACCGTTTGATCAAACAACGAGGTGGCATAAGCCTGAATACCACAGCGACCGCAGTGAAATGGTAATTTTTTTCCTTTTTCACCTTCTTCTTCTTTTCATCTGTGTGCGTGTTGAACAACAGTTTTGTGATGTGTATTTTTGGGTTTTTTTAATTTTCACCAGATGATCAGGATGACTGCATTGTTGAAGAAGGTTTACGGAGAATAGGAGTACCAAGAAAGGAGTCGGTAGACTGGGTCGATGTTTCAAAGAAAGCTAGCTTTTTGGGCGCCCCTGAACAGGGCCCCAACGAGTGCGGCTTCTTTGTTCTGAATATGGCTCAGTTTTACGACGGCAAAAGCTTTGTTGTGAAATCGCAAAGCGTAATGTAAGTATCTTTTTTTAACCCAATAATAATCCCTCATTCTTTGATTTTTTTTGTTAGTTCTTTTTGTAGATGATCTTGTATTTCGTTTATTTTTTTTGCTTCATCGCAGGAAGCTGTAGTTGAGGAATGGAAGGCTGAGTTCTTGTTCCAGATCCTGTTCCACCCTGATAACATGGTCGTAGTCACCAAGTTCTCGGAGGATCTAAGAAATCTCTGCATTTCTCTTGGCCTTGCTCCAAAAATGGATTCGCGGGAGCAGGATGAGGCATAGAATGATAGCAAATCTTTTATGTGTGTTGATGTCTTTTTCGTGTGTGCTCCAAAACTTTCTGTAAACAGTATGTAGGTCGCTCTGTGTAGTTCTCGATCTGCAAAAAAATTCGCACCATGCTGTGTGCTTTGTATATTCCGGTCTAGTTAGTTTTGTGTTTTTCTTTTGTGGCAGACAGTGACAATGTAAAATATGTACATAATGGAGCTTTCAGCCAATTCCTCCTTGTGAATTGTAACATGTTCGTAGCGCACTACATTCACTCATATGAGTAGCAGCCAAGTTTTTTTAAATATACATATCCGCACTGCATCTCCCCTTATCACATGGGACAGCAAAAAGGAATTCAACGTGTTTGTCATCGAGGTTCAAAATTTTGGGGAAATTGTATTAGAAGACAGAAAATCAACTGTGTCTGCTAAGTGAGAGCTCAATTTTTACATTTTTTGCACTAAGCGCACTGCACTGTATACTCGAAGCGGACTGCACTGTAAGCTTTAAATGCACCACACACGCACTGCACTGTACGTGAAACCTAGTCTCGCTCTATATATTTTCCTTCTAACTGCATTCTATATTCTTTTTGTCATCTCAGATTCTATACGACGAAGAGAACTGCATTCTCAAAATGACATTCTGATCTCAGGGTTTTCATATAGAAGAGAACTGCATTCTGAGAATGACATTCTGATCATAAAGTATAGAAGAGAACTGCATTTTATCAAGCATGCCCCCGCAACACATTGATCACAAAGTATATCTGTTTTATGTTATATCTATTCATTTTGAACTTCAATATTACATGTTGAATTCTTTTTTTCAGTCCACTGAGCACAAGCTATATCTCATATACGATACAATATATAACAGGATGAAGTTAATATATTTAAAAGGTAAAACTGTATATGTATTGAGCTATGTCCTCTTCCTGCTGCTTCTTCTCAAATTCTGCACTGCATTTGTTTCAATGGTTGTTGCTGCTTCTGTTTCGTTCTTATTGTTCGCGTTACCCCTCGTAACGCGACCGTGTGACTGTGATGCTTGCCTACGCGCTGGATTCTGCATTCTGCCTCTCCCCCTCATTTTTGATGATGGTTCTTCGATGTCTTCATCTTCTTCTTCTTCTTCCTCATCTTCCTCTTCTGCTTCCTCATCTTCCTCTTCAGTGACATCAGCTTCGCTCTCTTCCTCATTCTCTTCTTTGTCAGCATCTTCTTCGTCATCTTCTTCATCTTTTTCTTCTGTTCTATTTGGACAAGTTCTCGCGTTATGCTTCTCTCTCTTGTTGAAGACGCTACATAGTCTTCTCTTTGCCATATCATCTTGTTGGTCAGCTTGGTGATCTGTGGCGGCATTTTCAGCCTGGATTTTTTTCAGCCTCACCTTACATGTTCTTGAGTTGTTTCCCACAATCTTATTGCATGATTTGCACATCCTTACCCCCAGTGGTCTTCCTTCGCTGTCCAGTTCTGGCTTAGGCCTGCTATTTTTTCCAGGACTTTTTCATTTGCTGGAGCTTTTTTATTGGCTGATTTGCTCTCTTTCTTTCTCCCTTTTGTGTTTGAAACAGGTGGGGGAAGAATTGTGTCATCCATATTATGATCTGCACCATCATCGGCATGTTCGCGCTCCTCTCCTTGTCCTTCACTCCGCGCATCCCTAATGTTCTTTGCTTCTTCTTCTTCGTTTAGTACGTCGACTTCTTGTATGAGTGCTCTCATCCCAGCTAAAGCTCTGTTGTACCCTCTATCCGATTTTACACCCCTGTTTGCCAGGTCCATCGCTGTTTCTGCAAGTAGTCTCCTACGGTAGAACATCGAACTCCCATCTGGAGAAGTTTGCTCATAGTCTCTGCGGTCAAAAGTTGCATTTTGGCGCGCGTTCCGTGTGTATCTCTTCAATATGTACTCTTCAGGTATCTTGTCCACCCGCAGCTAATCTAACATGCAAATGATGTGCACACAGAACAGGCCTGCAGCAAAGAATTTTTTCGGTTGTTCGTGTCAGCAAACTTCACATAAATATGCAACATTCAATTTTGGTTTGTGAACTGCATTATAAATACGTCCTGGTTTTTCTCTTTTAGTGAACTTCACTAAGGTTTTTTTGTTTTCATCTCTTGCTACTAGCAATAAGTGAACTTCATTATGTTTTTTGTGTGCTTATTTTTGTTTCTTGTCTCACTGACCTGTGTGTGTCCACAGCTTGCATTCGCATTCGTAGATACCGTTATTCACATCAGCAACTACCTGGAACTCGTGTCTTGCCCAATCAAAATCATCAGACTGGTTGTAGTGGCGCACCAAATATTTCGTCGGGTTGTCACGGGACTGCTCTGATCTGAATGTAGTGCTGCGGTAGTGCGTTTTCTTGAAGTCAGCAAAGACCGCCCTGGTGTAAATCTTGGAGAGCTGAACCTCGAAACCAAACTGAGTAGTAGTCTTTATTTACGTCTGTGAAACAAAGAAAACCAGTTAAGTAGTTGTTTTTCACAGCAAAAATCAAGAAAGTGAGTAGTGTTTATTAATTGCTCATCCAGCTTAAAAACTTTGCTGTGGTTATATACCTCCTTAGCTATGGTCTCCGCGTGCTCGACGCCCTTCCTTGTCTGGATGCACCTGTCCACCTGCGATGCAAAGATGTGTAGGTCGTGTCTTTCCTTGACAAAGTTCCTCTTCAAGATCCGGTTCATGCTTTCACTTCTCTGGGTCGACGTCATCCATGCACAGAACACCTCCTTGTAGTAAGCTGATATCCATTCTTTTCGGTCTATCCAGAGCGCCTTCATAATTTCAGCATTTTGCAGGTTATACTTCTCCATGAGCTCATGCCAAGCGCGTTCAAACTCTGATGGCATTAGCGGGTGGTTGAGAACTGAGGTCAGCTCATCTTTGAATGTCTCATACGCTTTGTACAGCAAGGATAGGCGATCCTTGTATTTTTTCAGTATATGCCAACGGCATAACTTGTGCAGCGTTCCTATTAGCGTACTTTTTATCGCTCCATCCATGGAGGGGCATTGATCTGCATGTTTTCGAAAAACCAAGCAGTGAGTTATTGAGAGAACTGCATATCTTTTTCTGCTTTTGCTGATTTTTCGTTGGATGGAAAAAATGGACTACAAAACTTGGCAGTGAACTGCAGTGTTATTTAAACCCATTCTTTTAGCATACCTGTAAGTATGCAGATTGGCCGCTTGTTGTTCATGCAACGCAAGAACGTCCGGAACACCCACTCGAAAGTCGGTATTGTTTCGTCTCTGATGAGAGCCACATCAAATATTGTTCTTTGGAGGTGGAGGTTGACTCCAACGAAGACGGCCAGAGGCATGTGGAACTTGTTGGTCTTGTAGGTCGTGTCAAATGTGACACAATCTCCAAAATCTTCGTAGGATCCCCGACAGCTCGCGTTCGCCCAGAAGATGTTTCGCACACGGTTATCGACATCTTTGTCGTAATCATAGAAGAACTCAGGGTTTATTTGCTGCATTATCCCAAAGAAAGCCAGGAGTTTCTTCACATCGTCTTCTGTTTCCTCCCTCGCGAATTGGTGCTTCCTGCAGTTCGAAATAATAATATACTTGCAGCATTTAAGACATACAGAAATGCACAAGCGAACTGCATGAAATAGACGAGATATCGTTTTTGTTTACTGAACGTACTTGTTCACCCAGTCATGGCTAGTGCGCCCCATAAAGTGCAGCCCTCCTGACATTCTTGACAGGGTTGACATCATCTGCGTGTGCGTCAGGTTGTCGCTCTGCATGTCCTTCACTAGTTTATCAAGTAACGGATCATCCGTCTTATGTGAGTGCATGTGCAGAAGCATAGCCGGGCTCTCAATCATCCTGTGGTTGTGATTGAGCTCAATCTCTACTATCACAATCAAATCCTTGATATTTTTCAATCTCATTCTCGCCTTGCAGCCAGTCCTCTTTGATGTTTTCTCTCGCTTTCCTTGCTTCTGCCTTCCTTTGAGCACACTATGTATCTATTTGTTTTGTATCCGCCGGTTTTGCATGTGCCGAAGCCTGCATGCCTCGCATACGTGTTGTAGAAGTCTCGCACCGCAGCGTATGATGTGAATTGCATACCTTTCACAGGCACAAGTTCTTGGAGCATGTTCTCATTCTACACCACTATATGGAATGTTTTTTTTTTGTTAATGAGAATGCACAAGTTGAAAGAATGCATAAGTGAACTGCAGTAGTTAGGCAAGGAAGCTTACATGCGTGTACTATTTTTTCTCTAACGGTGTTTGCAGCTCACCGATGTTTATTGGGCATGGAGGAGTGACAACAGATCTGTGTAATTTAGGATCGTGAGGAGGCAGAAGTGTTGAGAACTTTACTTTTTTGGTTGCTTGTGGCTCTCCTTGATTTTGCTTCCGATTCTTTTGTTGCGCAGTAGGCGGCCTGGGTGGAATTCCACTGTCTCTTCGTCGACGAATCGTTTGCTCATGAACTTGTCGAACTTGCTGGGTTTCAACATTGGCTTGTGGAGGTGCTATATCATTCGTTCTGATCTGCTGGCCAAATGTTTCAAAGACACGCGTGTACCTTGGCTGCATAACTGTTATGATTTGCTCTTCATCATCATCCTCCTCATCATCTTTCTGCGCATGCTCCCCGTGAAGACCAGATCTCGTCGTCCTCCTCATCTTGCGCGCTTTTTGCTTCACTGCCTTCTCCATCTCGAGTGATCTTTGGTTCACTGTTTTCATCTTTATCCTCTACATCTTCCTCCACCGAGTATGCAGTTCTGTTTGTTGTGTTAAAGAAACCCCTAGGTATTTCAGGTGCTATCCATCCAGCCATCTCCCATTCTTCTCTTCCAACGTAGTTCAGGGGCTTTGTGTTGTGAATCAATCGAGGTATCTTCTGGTTTGGAGGCATAGTAATTTCCTGCACAGTATTAAGCAAAAGCGTTATGCACGCTAACAGTGAAATGAACTGTATTTTCGTACTATATATCATTATATATGCAACTGGAGAAATTGCACTTCAATTTTTCATTCTATAGCAGGGGCATTGGGAGTTAACATGAAGAAACAATGCACTTCAATTTTAAGCCACATCGCACTACATATGTAAGCCATGGTGGACTGCATTGTTCAGCCATAGCGCATTTTCATTTTTTCGAAGTATCTTTCTGTTTTTTACTGGGAGATACATGGCACTGCAGTTGACGCAAGAGGGCACTGCATGGTGATTAAAAGGGCACTACAATTTGAATTTCTCATCAAACACCAGAAAGCAACTACACTATACTAAACTGGAGGTGGGGGTTGGGTATGTGAATTTCTTACATTATCTGCAAGCGTGACTTTCCTCTTGAGAGCAGTTCTCACCTTCTGCAGATGCAGCTCGGCCTGCTATTGGCGTGCATTCCACCTCCACTGCAGGAACTCATGGGCTTTTTCAACTTTCCCCATTGTCGTGGGAGAAGGCTGGATGGGCAAAATGGCAATTGCAGTTCACATCCACGACGACTGCGAGATTGCCGTAGAAGGCATCCTTGCAGTTCTCTTCCCCCTGCCATGCATCACCGAGGCTGGATGCTTCAGCTGGGTCAACGGCGATGGATCTCCCAGGGCATAGGCTCGGATCTGTGGCAGGGGTGCAGCTAACGGCGCGCACAATCGAGGCGGCGGCGCACCTAGATCGATTCGGGGGTGTTGGGGCGAAGGTGAGGGGCAGCGTCGCTTCTAACCGCCGCCGCGGAAGAAGCCTCGCCGAGGGACTGCATCGGTAGCGCTCCGCGCAAAAAGATCGGGAGAAGGGGGCGCCGCCGTTCTCTCCGCGCGCGCTCTGCGCAAGAAGGCAGGGAGGGGAGTGGCGCGCCGCTGTCCACGCACGCTCCACGCAGGAAGGCGGGGAGGGGAGGGGAGGGGCGCGCCGCGCAAGGAGGTGGCGAGGGAAGGGGATGCCGCCATCCACGCGCGCTCTGCGCAAGAAGGCAGGGAGGGGAGGGGAAGGGCGCTCCGCGCAAGGAGGCGGGGAGGGAAGGGGGACGCCGCCGTCCACGCGCGCTCCGCGCAAGGAGGTGGGGAGGGGAGGGGGACGCTGTCGGGCGCTCCGCGCTAGGAACCTGTTTAAGTGGGGGTGTTATGAGAATAAGGTTTTTGTTATGAGAATAAGGTCTTAAGGGGTGTTATGAGAATAGACCCACCATATATATATATAATAAGGTCTTAAGGGGTGTTATGAGAATAGACCCACCCTATATACATATATATAATAAGGTCTTAAGGGGTGTTTTGGAGGCGGGTTTACAACCTCGGCAACCACTCCATGTTCCTTGGGCTCAATTATCCGATCATCCAACCAATCATCGATCATATCACCGGCGATGATTACCATGCTATGCAACTTCATTCAACAGGAGGGGCTGTGTTTACACATCATACCATGGGTTTCATGAATCACCATATCCAGAGATCCGTCGACACAGCTTGTTGCTAGATAATCAACAGTGTGTGAAAGGCATCAAGCTTCCATGCGATGGATGGCTTTTGCAAACCTGGCATGCGGCGATGTGGTTCATGCCAACAACAAATATATATAGGGTGGGTCTATTCTCATAACTCCCCTTAAGACCATATTCTCATAACAAAAACCTTATTCTCATAACACACCCACTTAAATAGGTTTCCAGCGCGGAGCGCCCCGAGGAAAGCAACCACTGCCCCGCCTCCTACCCCCACGCTGCCGCCCCGCCTCCTTCCCCCAGCACCGTCGCGCCGGCTCCTACCCTGATGCAGTGCAGTTTTCTTGTGCAGTTCGGAAGCGCAAAAAAACGCTCGGTGCCATTATTCGTCGGTCGCACCGTTTTCAAAACTGATCTTAAACCATGCTGAATCTTGAAAAGTGTTCAACATGGCGAAGTTGCGTCTACTCCATAGCTTTTCAACGGTATATTACACGCATAATTCCGATAAATGGTTAAAAAACTAGAGCAAAAAAGGTACCGAAAAAACAACACGTACAGTTTTTTCAAACATGCAGTTCACCGTTTTCAAAACTGCTCTTAAACCGTGCGGAATCTAGAAAAGTGCTCAATATGGCGAAGTTGCGTCTACTCCATAGCTTTTCAACGGTATATTACACTCGTAATTCCGATAAACGGTTAAAAACTAGAGCAAAAAATGTAACGAAAAAACAACACGTACAGTTTTTTCAAACATGTAGTTCACTGGTCTCTGTGTTGCAGTATCTGTGCAGTTCGGAAGCGCAAAAAAACGCTCGCTGCCATTATTCGTCGGTCGCACCGTTTCAAAACTGCTCTTAAACCGTGCGGAGTCTCGAAAAAGTATTCAACATGGCGAAGTTGTGTCTACTCCATAGCTTTTCAAACACGTAAAAAAACGCCCGCTGCCATTATTCGTCGGTCGCACCATTTTCAAGACTTCTCTTAAACTGTGCGGAATATCGAAAAGTGTTCAACATGGCGAAGTTGCGTCTACTCCATAGCTTTTCAACGGTATATTACACGCATAATTACGATAAACGGTTAAAAAACTAGAGCGAAAAACGTACCCAAAAAACAACACATACAGTTTTCCAACACGGTTTAAGAGCAGTTTTGGAACTGGAATCATACCAGCCGATGGGTGGTGGTTTATCGCTCATTCAGCTGATGGTGGTCATTTGATGTTCATTCACAGGTACCAAATTGACCAAACCATTTCATCAAACCGCATGCAGTACAATGCCTGGGGCGTTCGTGACATTGATGGCTATGGCTGCTTTATGTTCGAGAAAGATCCCAGCTCCGTTGGGCCAGCCGTATTCAACTGGAGGCGGGTTTACAACCTTGGCAACCACTCAATGTTCCTTGGGCTCAATTATCCAATCATCCAACCAATCATCGATCATATCACCCGCGATGATTACTGTGCTATGCAACTTCATTCAACAGGAGGGGCTGTGTTTACACATCATACCATGGGTTTCATGAATCACCATATCCAGAGATTCGTCAACACAGCTTGTTGCCAGATAACCTTCAGTGTGTGAAAGGCATCAAGCTTCCATGCGATGGATGGCTTTTGCAAACCAGACATGCGGCGATGTGGTTCATGCCAACAACAAATATGCACAATTTGATTCGTATTGATATGTAGACTGAGCCATGTATTCTGCTCCTGTAGCTGTTGGAAATATGAGGCCAAAGGCCTACTAGCAAAATTCCAACAGTAGCACGACCCTCTTTTGTTGGATATTATGTAGTGTTGTTAGTTTGAAGCTGTGCAGTATATATCCTACACGGCTTCAAACTAACAACACTACATAATATCCAACAAAAGAGGGTCGTGCTACTGTTGGAATTTTGCTAGTAGGCCTTTGGCCTCATATTTCCAACAGCTACAGGAGCAGAATACAGTCTACATATCAATACGAATCAAATTGTGCATATTTGTTGTTGGCATGAACCACATCGCCGCATGTCTGGTTTGCAAAAGCCATCCATCGCATGGAAGCTTGATGCCTTTCACACACTGAAAATTATCTGGCAACAAGCTCTGTCGACGAATCTCTGGATATGGTGATTCATGAAACCCATGGTATCATGTGTAAACACAGCCCCCCCTTTTGAATGAAGTTGCATAGCACGGTAATCATCGCCGGTGATATGATCGATGATTGGTTGGATGATCGGATAATTGAGCCCAAGGAACATGGAGTGGTTGCTGAGGTTGTAAACCCGCCTCCAGTTGAATACGACTGGCCCAATGGAGCTGGGATCTTTCTCGAACACGAAGCAGCCATAGCCATCAATGTCACGAACGCCCCAGGCATTGTACTGCATGCGGTTTGATGAAATGGTTTGGTCAATTTGGTACGTGCGAATGAGCATCAAATGACCACCGTTAGCTGAACGAGCGATAAACCACCACCCATCGGCTGGTATGATTCCAGTTCCTCGAATCATGAAGGCCGGCGCATTTGTGTCTGCTGCAACAATTCAAGTTGGAGATCAAAAGGACAAAAATAAACAATCATGTCCGGAGTATGTGTGGAATTAAGATTATTATAACAGTGACACATATCATAGACAGAGAATTGCAATGCCGTGGTCATAATCATACCCCAAGTTAAAAAAAATAAGCCAATGGCTTTCATATTCTAGCAATATATCATGGTTCAAACATCATGTAACAATGAGAGGAAAACAAATATGACAGGGCCTACTCATATTCTACAATATCACTTACTACAGTTATCATATCAACTCTAAGCAATAACATGTGTTGTTATAAAAATCCTGGAAATGAGAGTAACATATAGCAATCATGAGGTTATACTCATAATATCTATTCTAACAATCATTAGATACCAATTGTTCTCATATCAACTCTAACAATAACATGTGTGGTCATAAAAATCTAGGAAATGAGAGGAACATATAGCAATGATGTGGTTATAGACATACTATATATTCTAAATTTGTAATAATGAATAGGCAGTTGTATTCTTAAGGTAAAGATGAGATGAGATAGAACAATTACACGACGATAGATTCCACCAGTATAGGCAGCCAATCTGTGCATCGACCGCATAAACGATGCCATCGTGCACTATAACATCAGGCAGAAGTGTTAGGTAAAGAGGATCGACGATGAGCCATAACCATGTATGGTGACCGGATTCCAGATAGACTAATCCCATGTTGAACACGACAATGAGCTTGTAATCCATGTAGTCTTCTAATGGTGTGGGCACTTCATAGATTACAACCTTCAGCAAACACAGGTCGAGCCAAAAGCTCGACGCGTCTCGTTTGTACTAGGGAGGAGTGTCCGGCGGGCCGCGAGGCTCGATGACGGCCGTATCCAAAGATGGAAGGGTGATCTCTCGTTGGGTCTAGATATCCACGAGACGCCATAGACTACCGGATTGGTGGATGAGGACAATCCAGTTGGCCTTCATGCCCGCCCATTAGTGGCCGCGCATGAAGGACAGGTGGACGGGTAGTGGTAGCATGTTGAGGGGCACCACGACAACCTCCGTAGGATCGTCAAGTCGGTGTCTGGGCCACCTACGAGGATCGAGCATCAGCAAGCAGGGTGTTTTGAAAAGAGCCGGCCGGTTGCAGACGAGTAGACGTACAAAGACACCGAGCATGCGGCCAGACGGACGATGCTGAGTAGGTCCGTACGATTATAGATCTGCTCCAAGAGAACATCAGGGAGGGAATTCCAACCGCGGCTCTGCGTGTTAGTCAGTTCTACCATTGGGGTTTTTGGTGCCTGCGAGCCAGCGGGGAAGTGTATTCGGGCGGGCGAGCGAAGAAGCTTCTCCTCATGTGGCCGAGTAGTGAGCAGGGGGATATGGTACGCGCGAGCTACCAAGGAAGATAGCGTGGGCGGGCGAGCAGAGAGCAGGGGGAAATGGTGTGCGACCGACAATGGGGAAGAGAGGAGGAAGAAGAAGAGAGGAGGAAGAAGAGTGGAAGACGGGGAAGAAAGTGCGTTAAATCTCAATTCTACTACTACTACCACGATATACCGTCCTTCGGAGTGTAAATAGTTACACGGATGACATATGTGTCTACCACAAGAGGGCCCATATGTCAGTTAATGGAGGACAGAAGCGTGCTCTACTGGCAAACATGATTGCAGTACTGGGTAAGGATGATGTAGTAACACCAACACGCTGGTTCAGCTTATTAATTAAGTGTCCCATCTGCTACAGCGTGTATTGTCACTTCACTGCGAAGACTAGTTGAATAGTTCTCTCTGACCGAGATGGGGAATAATGGATCGCGAAGACTTCCTTTCTACATTATCCCTATGCCTCTATGCTCACTTCACTCATTTTGCTCCATACGTAGTCACTTGTTGAAATCTCTAGAAGGACAAATACTCCGTATTTGGGAACAAAGGGAGGATTTTACTTTGTATTTGGGAATAGAGGGAGGATTTTACTCCGTATTTGGGAACAGAGGGAGTACCACCATATGGAGGGAACCGAGGAAGCTTGAAATATGAACATGGCAATGGGAGGGAGTAAGCCCCATGCATGCAACATGCAACACTCACACGTACACATGGACGCACGCAACACTCACGCACCCATGAGGCACACAGCACACGACGCAACACACACGCTCATTCTCAAGTGCTCAACCTACTCCCTACGTCTGTGAAAGACTGTACATTTAGATATTTACACATTGACCATGGCATAATTAACGCCCAAAACTACCAGACTTATGTGTGCATGCGACCATTGAGAGAAGAAGATTAAATGAAGTCATTGCATGTTGTAATTAAGGATAGACATGTAGCCTATACCTAGAGCACAAGTTGGTGCATTAGTCAATCAATATCGATTTAGATTAAAGGCTAAATGCATTGGAAGTGTAGATGTACTACACTCTTTGTTTTTTAGCTGATTTCTTTGCTCTGCCAACTTACAGTTGGGACCCAGAAACCAGGTGACAATTTAACTAGTCAACAAAGTGTCACGTCGACTATGTGGCCGGTCAGTAGGGTGCAATACGGTGCTCTACGATGACCAGTCGTATAATCACCACAAAACTATATCTAACGACCGTAAAGAGCGTATTGTTACATATGTTGACCACCAATGTATTTTTCTCGTTTCAAATTAAGCCATATTAACCGGAAAGGACATGGTATGGACTAGTACTAGTACTGCTTTGATGTGTCCCGTCAACTCGCCGAACGAGGAGAAGCTTGCTTATTACGCCTCTCCCTTGCCCACGCACGCGGTGGTTCGCAGGACGAGCAGAGGGTTTTGACTACAGCACCCTCTCCCTCTCCCTCGCGGTGGACGTGCAGCTGTTCAATCGGTGTCAGATTGCCAGAAGCATAATGTGTACTGTAGTATCATCCTTGTTGGACCTTCCGAAGAGGTGAAGAGTCAAGTGCAAGGTTCACACGAGTACGAACTGTTGAACCTCCCGAAGAGGCAAATTGCCAAGCGCAAGGTTTTATAGGAGTTGTCATCCTAGTAGGATCGTACTACACGGAGTACAATTATAGCGAACGATGCTACTGTATGATGCCGCCACGTCATGTATATCCAAAGTTGTGCCACCTTTTTTTCTCAAAGAGCGTGTTAGAGCTCGTGCAACAACCACACAAGTTGCACGTACACATAACACACTTACTAGTAATAAATTCTAAATGAAAAATGTCAGTATGCCACACAAGTTCATCTGCAATTCATGTGATAAATTTGTGCACGACTAGTCTACATACATTCAGAGTGCTACCGTTCACAATTTAACGTACTCCACTTATACGTTATAGATGGGCTACATGTCCTCCTCCAGGTTCCAGTCCTAGGTGTTCTTCATGGATGGCACGAACCATAGCGGTGGGCAACGGGAATCATTGTCGCAGCTTTCTAGTCCGGTTCCACACGATGGAGACTCATCCAAGCTAAAGCGGCATAAATCAGGGATAGCGTGTCCCAGCATGTCGTGCATCCGGCGGTGCGCACTAAAGACACAACCATGCTTCATGAACGGCAGGCATTTCATGTCGTGCACGGAAGGTGGCATCCGCTTCACAATGGAGTAGCTGTCCCCAATGAAAAGCGAGTACTCTCCAAGACTGTTCCTCGGCATCCACGTAGCATCACGGGGGTCGAACTTGGCGCCGTTCATCTGGTACACGCGGCATCTCAAATCTGGACACATGGTGACGTACATAGTCAAGGTCCATGCATAATAATGTTGTCCTCAAATATGGCGGTCAGTAATACTGTGCAGCAAATAGTACTACTCCTGTATAGAGGAAGTAAAATTACCGGCTTATTATATATAGCCACTCTTGTCTACATGGATGAGATAGTAAGACATGGAAAAACAAAAATGGTGGCAGCTAGTGGGTTCATGTCTTCAAGGGCCTAGCTAGCTATACGCGTCCTCCAATGTAAAAAGTACTCCTACTAGTACGTAAGTAGAGTACTAGTACAACAATGAAAGAGAAGGCAAGAGGGTTAAAAAATGGAATACCTGGGTAGAAGGTAACGGTCCGATCATGGTAGATTGTGTGACCATGTTGCACATCAGTGGTACCATTGGCAACGACTGCTAAGATAGTTGATCCCAATATTCCATAGTCAGCTACAAGGTTCCAGGTTAGACCGAATCACGGATGCAAATGCACATCCAGGATCGGCGATCTTATTTTGATCGTGGGATGACTGGTCCCTGCAAAATAATGGAGTGCCGTTAGGGATGCAAATGATGGTTTGTGCATTCTATTTGTAATCTCCCCGTATCGTAGGATGGCAACCAAATGAAACAAGTCCCCTGGCTTGTCACCGCGAAGATTCGGCCTAGCTGGCGCATGGCGGCTTCGAACGTGTAGGGGTACAAATCTGCCACCGCCAACATGCGCCAGCCTCCGCCGTTAGTGACTCCTGCATTGATGGCAATCCTTATGTCGAACACCGTGATGATATAGTAATTGTCGTAGCCGCGTCGCTTTGTCAGCGGGTTCGCAATTGCTATCTTCTTCAATCTCATGTAGGCATCATCATACGTATTCAAGACCAGCCAGTCTGGAGGGCCGATCCCAATGGTGGAGAAGGGGTCTACCGAAACGGCCGCACTGCTGTGGATGTTGTGCAAAATGAAGGTGGTATCCGGCCGGAGGTATGCAAGCCAATCTTCGTTGGCACCGACCCAGACCTATATATAAGACAGTGGGCAGCGGAGAAATTACGGGATGGAAATGGAATAACTAAGTACTACATGATCAAACTCCATTACTGACCTGCTCATCAGACAAAATTCGAGTACCTTTCAACGTCGGCAAATCTAGCGGAGTCAACGTGCAACCATGGCCAGGGAGCGATGTACTATTCGAAGGATTGTCCCATAGAAGAACCTTCTCCTCGAGGACGCTTGGAAGACCAACAAGCATGGCCTTTTCCCAAGGCATTTTAAGCATCGTCTTGAAGAAGTTGGTGCAGGAAAGCATCGAATCTTGCGACGGTGGGGACGTTGGAGCGGCGTGTGGTTTCTCCCGGAGGATCGTCGTCCAAGGTCTCCCAGCCCCGACGAGGAGGAAAACCGCCTAGCGAATCCATGGGAGCAGCGATGAACTGCCTTCTCTTCGGGGGGAGGGGAACTGGCGAGGAGGAGATAAGGGCGTAGTAACCGCAAGGCCTCGTCCCTTCCAACTGTAGCGATGGGGTAAGGCTATTATTTAATACTAGTACTAGCATTATGGGACATTATGGGATTCCATTATACTGTAAATAATAGCACTAGTAAGAAATTTTTGGCACTAGCTAGTAGTTTTTTGCGTGGATTAAGAAATTTTTGGTATGTTTTTGCTATTTTTTGTACACGCCAACTAGTGTCAAAAAATGTCTTACATTATATGATGGAGGAGTACGTACTCGTCTTGTAGCAGTACTAGTACTGCTTTCTCAACTAGTAGTGAGAGGGTACTACTAGTGCTATGTATTGTACAGTATTGTGCACCAGTTTTGAACTCTTGAATCTCAGGGCCAAGGAGCTATAGTTGGAAGTGGAGGGTACTACTGTTTTCTAGAACCATCACCTGTACTATCAATGCAGGGAAAGTACACCTGCGTAGTGGCCTAGTGGTTACTCTCGGTGCTCTATTCAGCCGCTCCTCTCACGTAGCTGGCCTACTCAGGCCTTCCACTATGTAGGCCAAAACTGGTGCCAAATTCACTATTTGAACATTTCGCACTGGTGTCCTACATTGCCCAGCCGATGCCATATAAAAATTTCAGGGCATCGATGCTTCTACTTGCTCTAACGCCATATTTCGTTGAGGCAATAAACAAAGCAGCCACTGTACTTTTGCATGCGAAGCACCACCAGCACCACTAGCGAGACACTGATTTGAGCTGATATATTACTAGTTTATAGCTAGGTGGGCCAGAGGTGGATGGATGCCAAATCCTTCACGTTGTGGTGCCGGTGCTAAATATTTTTCATTTGGCATCGAAGTGTATGTGGCAAACTTTTTAAATTTCTGGCACCGAACACATAGTGGAGGGCCTCAGCCGCTCCTCTCACGCACACACTAGCAGCCTATTTATCAGCGACGGTTACTGTGGGGGCAAAACATTTGAGTTATTTGATATAGCGAAACTAGGCTTTTCCCTTCCATTTGTGAAGGTGTAATGGATCTCGTCGAACTTTGTTAGTTGTTCCTTCTTTATGAATGAGATGAAGCAAAGCTTTTGCCTCCGTTTCAAAAAAACACGTCAAGAGGAATTTATTTCATAGTAGAGCCGATAATGGAGTGAAGTCCACGCATGCAATGCCACAAGCTATAGAGTACTAGTAGAGCACTTTACGTACAGAGCCATATTATATAGTTCCCAAAGCCCCGCCAGGCTTTTCCGGCTCCTCGGGCTTAATTGGGACGCGCTAGTTTACATATACTAATAGCTGATGAGGAAGCTGCAAGTGAGGTGCGGCTAGGGCGAGCACGCGAGCCACTACATGCTGGGAAGGAAAACCCATTCACGTGGCTAGGCTATCCAGTGCACCCAGATTGTGGTGTCGCACCTCCGTTTGACTTCAAAACTCAAACTACCCGTTTAAAATATTGTCTCACGGCAAAGTTACTATTTTAAAAAAGGCTGTCGTGCGTTCGGCCGGGATCGAACCCACAAAACGAGGTATACACTCCCGCGACCACTAGTAGTACTCGTTGGAGTACAACGCAACCTAGAATCGCCTTTTGTCGCTAGTAGTACATTGTTCCTTACAAGAAACCGTTAATAATGCAAGAAACCACTAATAATGCCAAGAAACTACTACCACTTGCATACGTGGAAGACTTAAGATAAGACTACCTTATCAACCATTGTACATGCTCTTACCAACTAGCCCTACCAAGAAACGACTGCTATACAAAGTGCTGTTATAGGCACGTTTCAACCCATGGACCTATTTGGATACATTTGTTGTCAATCTAACCCTGCCATCCAAACACCACTTTGGTTAGAGTTAGTTCAGGGTTAGAATCTAACCTCTGACTTAGAGTATCCAAACAGGGCCCACGTCGCCCATTATGTCAATGCCTTCTATTCGACTGGGTGTTATGACTTGTGGGACCTACATGTCCGTCTGCACAAAAATCCCCGAGTGACCTCCTACCTCCGGCCCGTCCACCTAAGTCATCATCGGCCATGGGACGCAGCTACCGCAACCGGCAGAAGGTGAGGTCAAAACCGCCGGCGGTGCGAAGCCCATCTTGCGGCAGCCCAGATGCCAGCTCCGTTCGGCGCTCCCGGCCACTAGCTAGCCAAGATAGCTCCGCCAGCTGCTTGTGTGCAAGGTTTGCTAGCTAGATAGGCACGGCGGCTTGCTCGCGCGCGCCGCGCTAAGGCCAGCCATCTGGCTCGAGCAAAGGCCAGCGAGGGGGCTTGCTCGCTCATGAGTCACGCTCGGGCCAGCCTGCCAACCCGTGCGGAGGCCAGCGCGGCGTCCGGCCTGTCCGGCGGAGCGGCGGCCAACTCCCTCATCATCGGCGCCACCGAAGAACACACATCATTACTGTTTGAAGTAATGTTCAGGAAAAATAATGATTTGAGGGGGAATAACAGGATAGAAGGTCAGATGTGGGTCCCTCGTGTCGACGGTCAAACAAAATGTGTTGGTTTAAGCTGCCTCGTCAGCACGGACGTGTGGGCCAACCCTGTCATAAATGGGTTTAAACTAACCTAATCGGTAGGTAGTAGTTTTTGGCCTGGATTAAGAAATTTTGGGTATGTTTTTGCTATTTTTTGTACAATAGATTCTTCCTAGGGCTGGTTGAAAGTGGTAGTTTTTTGTTAAATACTCTACACATTGTAAGTAGGAGTGAAAGTTAAGCTTTGGAACCCAATATGCAAGGCTAGTTACATAGTGCATATGTGTACTTGATTGAAAGTAAATATCAACCATGAGTGACTAATATCTTGATGGAAAACTTGAAACTATGGAATACTAGGGAAAAAATTGCATGGTTGGAAATACTAGCAATGTTCATGTGAATTGCAACGAATCATAATTAGAATAATACTTATTCACAAACTTGATACAAAACACTCTAATTTTGATATACATATATCACTAGAGCTATATTATGTTTCAATTAGAATATTTTCCTCGGGCTGTTTTGGTGAGGTCAGGGAGGGATGTGGTTGGTATTAAGATACTAATTATGGGTTTTTCTGCAAATTTGTATACAAGTGGGATGTTTTTGAGAAAAGGCAACAACTTACCTCACAGTCGTTAGATGTAGATCTAATGGTCACAAACGACGGATGGCAGACACACCATCATCACCAACTTAGTCTTCTGTAGGAGTACTAGCAAGATCCGTGCATTGCACGCAACATCAAGATGCATTTTTTTATTATAAAAACACTCATTGTGATTGACATATGCGGGAGTAATCCCATGTGTAAAAACTAATGATATCTCGAGAACTAGGAGATAAGGTGAAGAGGAGTGGGGCGTGGTGGTGATTGGTGGTTGGACTGAGCGGAGGCATGGGGATTGACGACGCTGGCAGCAGCCACCATGCCAGTTTGTTCCAGAGGCTTCCACTCTTAATTGCTCAACAATGAGATTTTTGGAGACAAGGATGAACGAGGGAAGCCTTGTCTGCAAATGTGAAGACGGGTGTGGGTATCTTTTAGTTTAATTTCCATCAGTCAAATATAGATCGGACGGTCTGTATTGCAAGATGGCACGCGTACTGATACGTCCAAAACGTATCTATAATTTCTGCTTGCTCCATGCCTCTTTTGGGTGATATTGCTATGATATTTATACACTTCCATACACTTTTGATCATATTTGGACTAACCTATTAACTCAGTGCACCCCAGTGCCAGTTTCTGTTTTCGGCTGTTTTTGTATTTCAGGTTTTCACGTTACGAGAACTGCCAGGAAAAATCCAGAAAAATTATATAAAAAATCAGCATTCCAGAAACTACCGTGCGCCCGAAGGACAGCCGGAGGGGGGGCCACCAGGGCTCCAGGCGCCCTGGCGGCGCGCCCCCCTGGGCCGCGCCGGGGGGGCGCCTGGGTCCCCCGAGGCTCCTCCGATGCCCCCTTTGGCATATATTTAAAGCGTCTCCCGAAACCCTCGAAAGAGGAACTCTTTTTCGCGATCTCATCTCTGTTCCGCCGCCGCCGCCGCTTCCAAGATCGGGAGCACCAGGAGAACTCTTCCCGGCACCCTGCCAGAGGGGAGGAGCACCACCGGGAGCTTCTCCACCACCATGGATGCCTCCCGGATGAGTTGTGAGTAGTCTCCCTTGGACCATGAGTCCATGACCAGTAGCTATGTGATATTCTCCTCCCTTCTTGTGCTGCACTAATTAGTCCTCGTGAGCTGCCCTACATGATCGAGGCACATATGTAATCCTTATGCTGTTGCTATGATGAGTTTGCTGGGATCCGATGGATTATGAGATTATGTTCAGATTGTGTTTGAGTAATATATTTGATCTACCTCTTTTATATTTATGTTCGTAAGTAATTCTTGCATGTTCTCCATTGTTATTTATTGCTTTGGCCAAGTAGTAGGTAGTGACTCCAAGAGGGAACGTTATGCTCGATTGTGGGTTCATGCCCCTCGATGACTAGTTTGAGTGACAGAAACATGAGTCTAGGGGATGTGCTGTTGCCACAAGGGGGAAAACAACGGTGCTTGTGCCCGCGGGTGCAAGGATTGTTTACTTTACGCAAAGTTCTTTTAATGTAGTTGTCTGTTGCTTTGAGTTTACACTATGGGTGGGACTCGCAACTCAATCCCAGCGAGATGTTCTGGATAGATATCTCAAGGTGGATGATTAGTAGTAGATATTGATGGATTTCGGTCTACTTACTTTGGCGTACTGCCCATGCTTTGAACCTCAACCTTTCTTGCAATGTAGTCAGCATTGGTTTGCGCACATGGTCCTGTCAATTGCCCAGCTGTAATTCGTTTACCTCACATAGCTGTTTTATCGTCTTTTGGGAGAGAGACATCACTAGTGAACATCATGAGACTCCGGTCCATATTACCATCATTGATCACATCCGCTATTTACTTTTCCGCTATTTACTTACTATTGCAATTATACCTATCACTACTATCACTTGCGTTTGATCCTTTGTAAACTACAAGGCCGGAGGGATTGACAACCTCTCTGTACTCGTTGGGAGCAAAGTTATTTTTATCTGTGTGCAGGTCCACGTTGATTGCTAATATCCGGCGCCGTTAGCAGTTGACACCTTCTTGTTGAAACTTGGAGTCTCTGGGAAATCAATCCTTGGTATTACCAAGGGAAAACTTCTGCTACACTGCATCTCAAACCTTCCACTTGGGGTAACCAACGAGGGGTGAGAAGCCACCTAGCAAAGCAATTTCTGGCGCCGTTGCCGGGGACTCCACTCTTCAGGATAGGGGAGTTGCACGCTATCTTTCACCTTTGCTTTTAGTCTTGTTAGTTTACCTTTCAGTTTTGCTTTAGTATCTTTTATCGAAAATCACAAAAATAGTTATCTTGCTTGCTTGCTACAATGGGCTCCACCGAGAACACCAAGTTGTGTGACTTCACTAGTCACAACAACGATGACTTTATCAGCACACCTATCACTACACCTGCCACTTCAGCACCTTCATATGAAATTAAACCTGCTTTACTGAATCTAGTTATGAAAGATCAATTCTCCAGTGCTGGAGATGATGCTGCTTTACACTTGAACAACTTTGTCGAACTTTGTGATATGCAAAAGTACCAAGAAATAGATGGTAATATTGTTAAGCTTAAGCTTTTTCCTTTCTCCTTGAGAGGAGGAGCTAAAATTTGGTTTCAGTCTTTGCCTAGAAATAGCATAGATTTATGGGACAAGTGCAAAGATGCTTTTATCGGAAAATACTATCCACCTGCTAAAATTATCCAACTGAGAAGTAACATAATGAATTTTAAACAATTGGATAATGAACACGTTGCCCAAGCTTGGGAACGTATGAAATCTCTTATCAAGAACTGTCCTACTCACGGTTTGACTACTTGGATGGTTATCCAAACTTTTTATGCAGGCTTGAACTTTACCTCGCGGAACTTGTTAGATTCGGCCGCGGGAGGAACTTTTATGTCAACTACACTTGGTGCTGCCACAAATCTTCTCGATGAGATGATGACCAACTATTCCCAATGGCACACCGAACGCGCTCCAATAGGTAGGAAGGTAAACTCTGTCGAGGAGATTTCCTCCTTAAATGAAAAAGTTGACTTGACCATGTCTCTACTTTCGAAGCAATCCTCTGTTGATCCTCGTGATGTTCCTTTAAATTCTTTGATTGCTCAAGAACAAGTAGATGTGAACTTTATCTCTAGAAACAATTTCAATAACAATGCTTATAGGAGTAACTTTGGTAGCAATCCTAGACCGTTCCCCTCTAATTCTTATGGGAACAACAATGCTTATCCTAGCACCAGGAACTCCACTACTGAACTAGAGATTATGCTTAAAGATTTCATCACTACCCAAAAAGCTTTTAATAATAGTGTAGAAGAAAAACTAAACAAACTAGGTGATCTCTCTTCAAAGGTAGACAATTTAGCCAATGAGGTAGAATTGCTTAAAATTAGAACTTCTCCTCTTGAGGAGAGGAAGGTCACTCCTATGAATGCTATTCAAGTGCAAATTAATGAAAATATTAGGATGATGTCTAAACTTAAAGAGATATGGGCTAGAGAAAGGGAGGAAGAAGATAGAATTAAGAGCCTTCCTACCCACCACACTGTTGCTACTATCCAAGTTGTTGAGGATATCCAAACTCTTAGCACCCAATGTACTCCTGGTCCCATTGGACCTATTAATGGTGATGCTATGACTATAGAAACTACCAAACATGTGAACCTAAAGGACACCACTACCACTTTACTTGATGCTAGTGACCTTGATTTTGATAGTTGCACTCTTACCGAAGTTATTGATTTCCTTCACAAGATGTCTAGAGATCCCCGCACTAGCACGCTTAACCTTGCCTTCACAGAGCATATCACTAATGCTCTCATCAAAGCTAGGGAGGAGAAACTTAGAGTAGAAGCCTCCATACCTAGAAAGCTGGAAGATGGTTGGGATCCTATGATAAAAATTAAATTTAATGACTTCTCTTGCTATGCATTATGTGATGTTGGAGCTAGTACCTCTGTTATGCCCAAAAGAATATATGATATGCTTAAATTGAAACCTTTTGATTCTTATTCTTTTGGTGTTCGTCTCGTTGATTCTTCCATAAAGAAACCTTTGGGGAGGATCGACGATGTTCTTATCGTTGTCAATGATAATTATGTTCCCGTGGATTTTACTATTATGGATATTGAATGTGATCCTTCTTGTCCAATTATTTTGGGACGTCCCTTTTTACGCACCGTTGGTGCTATCATTGACATGAAAGAGGGTAATATAAAATTTAAGTTCCCTCTCAAGAAAGGGATGGAACACTTCCCTCGAAAGAAGATCAAGTTACCTTTTGAGTCCGTTGTACGGGCTAGCTATTCTTTTACTCTTGATCTATATGCATTATGCCTAGCTTAAAGGCATAAAAGAAAGCGCTTTTGGGAGGCAGCCCAATGAATAAATTTATTTTGCTTTTGTTGTGTCTTGATGTTGTTTACTACAGTAGCATCATCATTGTATCTTTGCTTTTCAATTTTGTGCCATGTATAGCCTCTGATTGCTAGAAAGTTCAAAAGTTGTGAGGTGCTGTCCAGGAAACAGATTCTGTCCTTGGATAGAAAATATCGTATAAAATCACCAGATCATCTTTTTGGTCTGAATTTTTTCGACAGCGTTCTCTATATAATTATCTTTTGTGTGTCTGTTCTGAGTTTTTTGATTTGAGTTACAGAAGTGCCCCGCACAAATCATTTACTACCTGCTGTTCTATTTTTCACAGATTCTGTCCTGTTTTGCCTTTCCTTCATTTTGCAAACCAAGAGCTTGCTTTTTCTTTGCAAAAACCTTTTGGGATTCTTGAGAAACAGTAGACCTTCAAGAATATCTTTATTTCCAGCAAGGTACAATTATTTTATTATGGGTACTAACCTCGCTAATCAGATTATGATGAGTTATGTATGAGGGGAGTTTTCAAGTGTGCGAGGGAAGATGATAAAAAGATTCAGGAGTGTCAAGCGCTCAAGCTTGGGGATGCCCCCATGCACCCCCAAGAAATATTCAGGGAGACTCAAGCATCTAAGCTTGGGGATGCCCCCGTGCATCCCCTTCTCCATCAACATTATCAGTTCGTCTTTCGTTCCACTATATTTTAATCACTTCATGTGTTATGTGCTATGCTTGGAGCGTCTTGCTTTTAATTTCCTTTTTAGTTTTACATAACGAGTCGGAACTCAGCGTTCTTTATGTGGGAGAGAAACACGCTCCACTTCTACCTAGAACATAACATAGAATTTTCATGACTATATTTGCTGTGTGTGTTCTTTATCTTTTAATCGCTACTATCATGCTCTACTCTTAGTATTCATGCATATCTTTTCAAGAGCTTTTGTTTAGTTGGTTGCTTGAACTCTCTTTAATTACCATGCTCACCTTATTAAGAGAACTTGCTTCCGTTGCATTTGTTAATATGTCTATGATAAAGATGCTACGTGCATAATGGCGCTTAGTAGTTCAGGTTTTCTTATGGTTAGTCTCAAATAGCTGGGGGATTCCCAATGTGTTATTGGAGTACCAACTTGATTTGTTTGCCAATGATGTGGTATGGTTTAGTAATATCTTCCCTCAAGAATTTATTTTGATTGACTTGGCGTATGCTCACGCATATTTAAGACTGTAAAGAAAGTCTGTCAAGCCTTGATGATGTTTTGTTTCTGAGTAGCGATATAACTTCCATGCCTGATTCAATGTTGCTTTGTCGCTCTGCATGATTATGACCGTCATTGCTCTCTTAGTTGGTCGCTCCCAGTCTTTTGCTAACCTCCACGTGTACTAAGCGGACTGACTGCTTGTGCATCCACATCCTTTTAAACCAGTTATGCCATATGAGTCCACCATACCTACCTATATGTGGTATTTCACCGCCACTCCAAGTAAATTTACATGTGCTACGTTTAAAACCTTCAGTTGCAATACATAGCTCATGGGAAAGTAGCTTAAAAACTATTGTGGTAAAGAATATGTTGCTTATGTATCTTATTTTCTTATAAGTTGCTTGCTGAGCAGTAACCATGTTTCTGGGGACGCCATCAACTGTTACACTTTTGTTGAATATCATGTGAGTTGCTATGCATGTTCGTCTTGTCTAAAGTAAGGGTGATTTGCCATGGGTTGAATGGTTTCAGTATGCATATTGTTAGAGAAGAACATTGGGCCGCCAACCAAAGCCATGTATCATGGTGGAAGTTTTAGCTTGGACATTAATCCTCAATCTCTTATGAGAATATGCTTAAGCATTAAAGAGGAGTCCATTATCTATTTTCTATGTTGTCCCGGTATGGATGTCCTCAAGTTGAGATCTATCAAAAACGAGAAATCAAATGCGATCTATCTCCTTGGACCTTTGTACAGGTGATATAGAGGTACCCCTTTGTGACACTTGGTTGAAACATATGTAATGCAATGACAATCCATGGAAATCCGAGCTAATTAGGACAAGGTGCGAGCACTATTGGTATTCGATGCATGAGGCTTGCAACTTATAGGATGTCTTATGCATAACACATATGAAGTACTACTACCGTTGACAAAATTGTTTCTATGTTTTAAAAATAAAAAGCTCTAGCACATGAGTAATCCCTGCTTCCCTCTGCGAAGGGCCATTCTTTTACTTTTATGTTGAGTCTCCACCTTCTTTCTTCAAAGCACCAACTACTGAGAGCATGATTGTCATTCTGAGTGTAATGTGCATTGTCCCAAAGTAGCATTATCTTTTGCATGATTGTGATATCGTTTATTTTGAAATCATTGTATCTAGTCATCACTTAAACCTTGAAGGTGCCCCTGCATTTATGCTTCACTAAATGGGGCAAGCTAGATATCACTTTATCATATTTGCACATCATGTTCATTGCAAATCTTTTTGATGTTTCAGTATCATATTGTAAAACTTTCAGTCCTTTGTGATTTTCTCATGAGGCAACTTAATTACTATAGATTCATTGTCTCAGTAAGCTTTTGTCATATGACTATGAAAAAGTCCTATATGGTTAATAGCATGTCACCACAGAAATTATTCTTGTTATCATTTACCTACTCGAGGACGAGCAGGAATTCAGCTTGGGGATGATGATACGTCCAAAACGTATCTATAATTTATGCTTGCTCCATGCCTCTTTTGGGTGATATTGCTATGATATTTATGCACTTCCATACACTTTTGATCATATTTGGACTAACCTATTAACTCAGTGCACCCCAGTGCCAGTTTCTGTTTTCGGCTATTTTTGTATTTCAGGTTTTCACGTTACGAGAACTGCCAGGAAAAATCCAGAAAAATTATATAAAAAATCAGCGTTCCAGAAACTACCGTGCGCCTGAAGGACAGCCGGGGGGGGGGGGCCACCAGGGTTCCAGGCGCCCTGGCGGCGCGCCCCCCCCCCTGGGCCGCGCCGGGGGGCGCCTGGGCCCCGTGAGGCTCCTCCGATGCCCCCCTTTGGCATATATTTATAGCGTCTCCCGAAACCCTCGAAAGAGGAACTCTTTTTCGAGATCTCATCTCTGTTCCGCCGCCGCCGCCGCTTCCAAGATCGGGAGCACCAGGAGAACTCTTCCCGGCACCCTGCCGGAGGGGAGGATCACCACCGGGAGCTTCTCCACCACCATGGACGCCTCCCGGATGAGTTGTGAGTAGTCTCCCTTGGACCATGAGTCCATGACCAGTAGCTATGTGATGTTCTCCTCCCGTTCTTGTGCTTCACTAATTAGTCCTCGTGAGCTGCCCTACATGATCGAGGCACATATGTAATCCTTATGATGTTGCTATGATGAGTTTGCTGGGATCCGATGGATTATGAGATTATGTTCAGATTGTGTTTGAGTAATATATTTGTTCTACCTCTTTTATATTTATGTTCGTAAGTAATTCTTGCATGTTCTGCGTTGTTATTTATTGCTTTGGCCAAGTAGTAGGTAGTGACTCCAAGAGGGAACGTTATGCTCGATTGTGGGTTCATGCCCCTCGATGACTAGTTTGAGTGACAGAAACATGAGTCTAGGGGATGTGCTGTTGCCACAAGGGGGAAAACAACGGTGCTTGTGCCCGCAGGTGCAAGGATTGTTTAGTTTACGCAAAGTTCTTTTAATGCTGTTGTCTGTTGCTTTGAGTTTACACTATGGGTGGGACTCGCAACTTAATACCAGCGAGATGTTTTGGATAGATATCTCAAGGTGGATGATTAGTAGTAGATATTGATGGATTTCGGTCTACTTACTTTGGTGTACCGCCCATGCTTTGAACCTCAACCTTTTTTGCAATGTAGTCAGCATTGGTTTGCGCACATGGTCCTGTCAATTGCCCAGTTGTAATTCATTTACCTCACATAGCTGTTTTATCGTCTTTTGGGAGAGAGACATCACTAGTGAACATCATGAGACTCCGGTCCATATTACCATCATTGATCACATCCGCTATTTACTTTTCCGCTATTTACTTACTATTGCAATTATACCTATCACTACTATCACTTGCGTTTGATCCTTTGTAAACTACAAGGCCGGAGGGATTGACAACCTCTCTGTACTCGTTGGGAGCAAAGTTATTTGTATCTGTGTGCAGGTCCACGTTGATTGCTAATATCCGGCGCCGTTAGCAGTTGACACCTTCTTGTTGAAACTGGGAGTCTCTGGGAAATCGATCCTTGGTATTACCAAGGGAAAATTTCTGCTACACTGCATCTCAAACCTTCCACTTGGGGTAACCAACGAGGGGTGAGAAGCCACCTAGCACGTACCATCATCACCAACTCGGGTTTTTTATAAGAGAAGAAATATAAGTATGGAGATACAAACATATTATCGATACTTGTTTCCGTAAACTAGCATCTACATTCTATTCAAGCCTCAACATGTGAGGCCTTAGCACAATGACTTCTCGACTGTGTGAAACAAAGGTTTTCCCGTCGCCAATAAGGAGGGGGTAACGGCGGCGAGCTTTTTGGCTTGCTCTAGTCCTAGTAGTCATACTAGGTGGTCTAAGCACGTGTAGATTTATTCTTTAGCATGTCTCCTGTTCGCCGTACTGCCACGACCGTTGATGAATAGACGGTAAGTTATTCACGAGGAAACCCTTGTTGAGCGTGTTTGCGAGAGAGAGAGAGAGAGAGAGAGAGAGAGAGAGAGAGAGAGAGAGAAAGACAGTGTGCGTGCGTGATATGTCTAGAGACTGAGGCAATGATAACAGATTCTTTGTGTCTATGTGTGTGGAGGACAGAGAGAGACATGTACATGGGGCTTTGTGTTATGTAATGTGGAGACACATATACATAATTAGAGAGTGGGTGTGCGAGCTACACATGCGGACATGGGGAGAAATGAGGATCCAGATTAATGGGTGTTTGTGTGTGTCTGTGTGTGTTTGTGCGCGCGTTTGTGTGTGAGAGGGAGTGTGTGTATGTGGAGTAGAGAGACCAGTAATGATGTAAACTTAGTATAAGGGAAGGGGAATGGTGTCACATGTGTAGTAGCGGGATAGCATGGGTGCGGGCGGGGGGAGCGGGCTATTTGGAAGAGACATCGATTGTGTGTGGGAGAGGGGTGTGAGAGTGAGAGAGAGAGAAAGAGAGAGAGAGCTAGCGACGGAGAGAGAGATAAAGAGAGGGGGCAAGAGAGAGAGAGAGAGAGCTAGCGACGGAGAGAGAGAGAGAGAGAGAGAGAGAAAGAGAGGGGGCGAGAGAGGGGGCGTTTGTGTCCATAAATGGCGTATAGATAGGGAGACAATGTTGATGTTGTTTGAAATTGGCCTATGTACGGAGACACAAGGGAAGCGAGTCATCGTGTGTGTGATAGGGACTCCATGAGAGATCTAGAATAGATGGTGTAGAGAACAATGTGCGAGATCGAGAACGATGATACATTAGAGAGCTATGGAAAGAGTCACGACATATATGTATACAGGGAGGAGCTCGGGCGGGTCCGCATGTGGGAGAGATAGAAAGAGGAGAGTGGTGCACAAGGAGACAAAGTGTGCTTGTTTTGCAGTGGGGTTGTGTGTGAGGTGAGTGTGCGAGAATCACATAACTAGGGAGATAGACGTTTGGGGGTGATGTTTTGTGTGTATGGGAAAGATACACTCTACATAGTGCGTGTGCTTGGGAAAGAGAGATGCCGGGTGACCTAGCTAGAGAGTGGGGGAAGAGATGTGTGCATGCCCAAGAGACAAAGTGATAGAGACCTATATTGGGGTCCGGACGTTAGAAGAGAGAGGGGTGTTAATGTGCTCGTGTGTTGGTATTTGGGGGAGAGAACGACTTCTCTGTGTGTGGGGGCGACGAGGGAGGGGGTTGGCTTCAGATAAAGAGTGAGGTGTCTATATTTGAGGGACTTTAGCGTAATTGAGATACATGGTCAATAGTGTATGCACTCAAGGTTGATCAATTTGTTTCACAATTTGGACTATGAGATAACAATACTTTTGAACATGTGTGATATACTTTGATGTACCTGAATTACAAACCTAAGATTGGAATTTTGGAATTCGACTCCATCATTAGCTTTTCTAATTCATTTAAACGGAGGTACCTTTTTAAGCCGGGATTTCGTGATTTGAAATTCATATATCAAACCTAGAGATATACACATACGGGCATGTTCAAACTTTATAATAATCCACTTTATTCATACACATACACATTTTTGCTTTTGTCATCATATTTAGGATAAACACATTTGGAATTTCATTTGAATTGGACCATATGATGCTATTTGCTTGTAGTAGCTCAATGATCCATATTTGAATTGAATGGACAATCTACGTTTCGAGTTGGAGACATTGATTTTCAAAACTTGCACTTTTTTTGCATGCAAAACAAACAAATTCTCGGCCATTATATCATAGTCGGCCGTACAAGAGCAGAATATAATTTCAGGCCCCAAAAGCTTTCAAACTTCTCGCTCACATCGAAATATCTCGCGCACGAAAGATTAGCCTTGCGATATTCCAGTTTTACCCCTGCCACATGACCGGAAAAGGGCTGCTTTGGTAACTCCATTGCTTTCCCCTCTTTGCCCCCAACATTTTTCCCAGAACCCCTCCCCTTCCCCTCCCCGACCCCCCAACCACGGCAAGCGGCCGAATCTAGTCCTCCACCGTAGCGGTCGACCTCACACCCCGATGGATCTGTCGGATTCAGGGCTCCGCAAAACCCAAGAAGTTCGAACACAGGGGCGTGAACGAAGATCTCTCCCACTCACGTCTACCTAGCGTCTCGCCCTCGCCTAGTGAAGAGATTCAAGCAAACAACAAGTGAAGCACGCTAGAGTTTCCCCAGGTTCAGGCCACCTTGTGGTGTAAAACCCTACTTAATGCTTTGGTGGATTGGCCTCGGGAGGGCTGGAATATGAACTTAATACAGTGATTCCTGAGCTCATGAGGTGAGCTCAGGAGGGTCAGGAGGCAAGTGTTCTTGCTCCTTTCCGTGGTGGCAGAGTTTATGGATCTGCTCCACTTGACTGGACTTGGCCTCCGCTCCCCTCAGTGATTAGCATCCTAGCTACTTATATAGGCGGCCAGGGTCCTCTTCCCCAGAAATGTTTAGGCGGGAAGGGATCCCACAATGGCCATTTTTGAGCGGGAACACAAGGACGTTCCTACCATGACAAAAGCGGTCTTCGCCTGCAAAAGGATCAGGCGGTGATGCGGTGGTGGGCTCGGTGGTGACATCATCCCTGTCGTCCTTGCGGTCTTCGGTCTTGTTGCACCAAAGGGGAAACCTTTGTCTCGCTACTCGGGAACCTGCATCTGCGCTGCCTCCTTTGCACCGAAACGGCAACTGCGGTGCTGGCGGGCACTGGCACCACCTGGCGCGGTGCATCACTACTTACGTCACTGCCTCCTCATGAGGCAGGCTTTGCCTTGGATTCTCCGCCCCTCCGGAGCACCTTGCCGAGGCCGCTCCTGAGGGGGTCTTGACGTTGTTCTCCTCGCGAGACCTAGCCCCCTCGCGAGGGTCATAGGTAGCTGGTCGATCAACTGGGCCATACCAGGCCGTGGTAGGAGCTTGTCGCGGCCCGCAGACATGCAAGTCTGGGTACCCTGGTTCCCAGGAAGCCGACAGTAGCCCCCGGGCCCAAGGTGCGCGCGGAGTTGGTTTCTGGGCGAAGCCTTAGCCGAGGATGAAGTGCCGCGGGCCCCAAAAAGGCTACAGGCCTGGCTGGCGCATGACGGTTGGATGGGACGTGGGCGACACCGCTCCCCACGCCATCTCGGAAACCGTGCGTCTTGACAAAAAGGGGCCATCTCCGCTACGGGGGAGTTATCGCTTCCCTTCGTTCCTGCTCAGATCTCTTCCTCCTACGCCTCCCGCCTTCCTAAATCGCCTGCATCCCCGGCACCTTCAACAATGGTGAAGAGGAACAAGGGTACCGCGCCGGCGTCCGGATCTGCCTCTTCCCTTGAGGTGACGCTCGAGGAGTCCTCCATCACCAAGGAGGAGGACTACTCAGAGGTCCAACCTTTCTTGTCGAGCGTCCACAACGAGCGTTGCCCGACAGGGATCTGGGTCGGATCCACCGCGACACGGATCTTGCCGAAGTCCTACTACCCCTTCTTTCTCCACAGCATCTTCGTGGGCCTCGTTCCGCCCTTCTCGGAGTTCTTCTACGCCATCCTGGAACATTACCAGGTGCATGCTCTCCATATCTAGCCTCGCTCCATCTTCGTCATGTCGCTCTTTGCCTTTTACTGCGAGGCACTCGTGGGGGTGAGGCCGACTGTCGCCCTCTTCCGCCACTTCTTCTCCATGCGCCAGTACGACGAGAGTCCGTGCTCGGGCTGCGTCTCCTTCGTCTTCCAGCGCCAAGGCTATCGGCTGATGATAGCTGGGAAGAAGATAGACTCCCACCGGAAGAGGTGGATCTATCTGGATGCCCAACGCGTCCATCCTCAGCTAGCGCTGCCTACCGCCCATCCGGCGAAATGCGCCGGCTGGAGCTACGTGAAGCTCACCGACCCTCTTGACGGGCCTGTCCTGGCAAGGATTGAAGCCGACCTGGGCTCAAGGCTAGAAGGGGGCCAGATCGTGAAGGAGTTCTTGAGGCAGCGTCTGGCACCGCTGCAGGCACACTTACGCCCCATGCGGGAGCTGATGGGCCACGACGACAGGCTCCAGCTGCACTCAGGGGTGCTGGCCAAGGCCAATCTGGACTTCACCTCGGTCACTCTCCTAGGGATGGTTCCTAAGGACCTCTCCGAGACCCACCTGTCGTTGTACAGCCACCCTCACAAGGTCGAGCTGTTGAAGGCCGTGTCAGGTTTTGGTGCGCCCGTGGGCGTTGACGTGTCTTCTGGCGCCGACGACGAGAGCGACGAGGGGGCTCAGAGGAGACCCTGGACAAAGAGCGGGACTCCTCCGAGGCGTACGCTGGAGTAATGGCGTCAGGCACAGGTGCCGCCGGACGGTCCCAGGCGACCACTCCACGTCGATCCGGACGCGCTGCATCCGGGGAAAGCAATGTGGCGACCCCGCCGAGGAGTGCTGTGCCAGCGAAACTGGCGACCACGGCTGCACCCAGGACTGTGCCCTTGCGCCTTGCCAAGATCCGGACTACCGCCACGCCCATAGCGCCAGCGGCTGCGGCTGACCTGTTGGTGAAGAGAAGGGCGCGCCTCGCCTCCGACGAGTAAGTGTGCAATCTCCTGCTATCCTTAGTTGATGTGTCCCTGACGTGCTTCTCCTGATGCAGCAGTGATACGTCCAAAACGTATCTATAATTTCTTCTTGCTCCATGCCTCTTTTGGGTGATATTGCTATGATATTTATACACTTCCATACACTTTTGATCATATTTGGACTAACCTATTAACTCAGTGCACCCCAGTGCCAGTTTCTGTTTTCGGCTGTTTTTGTATTTCAGGTTTTCACATTACGAGAACTGCTAGGAAAAATCCAGAAAAAATATATAAAAAATCAGTGTTCCAGGAGCTACCGTGCGGCCAAAGTACAGCCGGGGGGACCCACAGGGGCTCCAGGCGGCCTGCCCAGTCGGCCCACCCCTAGGCCGCGCCGGGGGGGCGCCTAGGCCCCCCAGGACTCCCCCGGTGACCCCCTTTGGCATATATTTAAGGTCCGTCGAGAAAATCCTGATTCCAGACCCCTTTTCTCCAGACGCGATTCCGATCTCCGCCGCCATCGCCATCAAGCTTCGGGAGACCAGAATTCCTGCGCCGGCACCCTGCCGGGACGGGGAATTGCCCCCGGATTCATCTCCATCGACGTTGCTTCCTCCCTCCATGATGCGGGAGTAGTTCCTCCTCGGGGCTGAGGTTCTTACCAGTAGCTATGTGGTCGATTCTCTCTCCCATGATGTGATCTTCGTTGTGATCGTAGGCTATGTTAATCTAGGGTGATCCCATGATATTTCCCCTTCCTCTATGTATTGGATTGATGTACTCACTTGTCTTTATCTAGTATAATCCCTGAGACCAAGGTGACAGCGGTCTATTGGACATGGATTAGAAAAGTATTTTCATGAGTGATTTCCTCTCTTGTGTGTTGATTGAAGATTGAGAGTCTCTTGGTGCTTGTCTTTGACTATCCTTTAGATATGTTGTGGTGATTGTGGGACTCTCTTTGGATGGCCGCGGTGACATTGGGAAATCCTTAGATTGAGAACTACGAACTTTGAGGTGTGCTTTTGTAGCCCTACATAATTCTCGTCCTCTCTTGACCACGAAGGAATGACCTCCGAGTGTGTCCCCTTTGCATGTTTTATGGGAAATATCATGTGATTCGATTATGTTAATGTTGTTGGGAGTTGCCACTAGTGAAAGTATGAAGCCTAGGCCTTGTTTCCACCATTGCAATACCATTTGTGCTCACGTTTACCACTTGTTTGCTTGCTGCACTTTTTATTACAGATTTACATTACTTTGCTTTGCCACTCCTATCATCCATATTTTACCATCTCTTCGCCGAACTAGTGCACCTATACAACTCCTAGTTGTATTAGGTGTGTTGGGGACACAAGAGACTTCTTGTATCTTAGTTGCAGGGTTGCTTGAGAGAGACCATCTTCAACCTCTACTTCCCTGAGTTCGATAAACCTTAGGTCATCCACTTGAGGGAAATTGCTGTTGTCCTACAAACCTCTACGCTTGGAGGCCCAACATAGTCTACAAGAGTAGAAGCGTGTGTAGACATCAAGCTATTTCTGGCGCCGTTGCCGGGGAGGTGAGCGCTTGAAGGTATATCTTTAGATCTTGCAATTAAATCTTTTTGTTTCTTGTTTTTATTTCACTAGTTATGTTTATGGAAAACCTTGCTATTGGATCGTTGCTGGCGGGAAGACGCCCCACACCTGTGGTGGTTGCTCCTCCCCCTACTGAAATTGTGCCCTATAAAATACCAGCTGGTATTATCGATTATGTTTTGGCTGATCGTTATGCAGGAGATAGACATCCCGGTGAACACTTGCTATATCTGTCACAACTATGTTCATTATTTAAGCTTGCAGGTGTATCAAGGGAGTTTGTCATGAGGAAATTATTTGCCTTGTCACTAAAAGGAAAAGCATTGGAATGGTATAGGCTACTAAATGACTCTCACCTGCTGGAGTGGGAAGAGATCCAGTCTCTCTTTTACTCCAAGTTTTATCCTCTTCATGAAGTCCATGAGAATAGGAATTATGTTTATAATTTTTATCCTTATGACGGAGAGAGCATAGCTCAAGCTTGGGGGAGACTAAAAACGTTAATGCTAAAATGTCCTAACCATGGGCTCCCCAAAGATATTATTATTACTAACTTCAATGCGAGGCTCTCTCGGCAGGATAAAGATTTGCTCGATGCTTCCTCTATGGGTTCTTTCACAAACGAAAAGATTGATGCTAAATGGGAACTCCTTGAAAGAATTCAACGCAACACTGAAGATTGGGAGATCGACAAAGGTAAAGAGTCAGGTATAATTTATGAGTATGATTGCATTAAGTCCTTTGTTGAAACTACAAGTTTTAATAAGTTTAGTGCTAAGTTTGGGCTTGATTCTCAACTCCTTGTTGATTTCCTCAAATCTTTTGCTTCACATCTTAATATGCCTAAGGAGGATTGGATCAAGCATCATAAACCTTTTAAAGAGACTTGCAAAGAAAATGAAATTGTTCATGATGATAGCAACATGCATGATCCAATTCCTAAAAATGAAGTTTTATATATAAGCATGTTAATTTTTGTGGAGTGGATAGACCTTGTGAAAGGCCTATGATTGAAGAAGAGAAGTATTGTAAGCAACATAAGCATGAAAGAACAATCACTTGGGTCAGAGATTTAAATGAAATTGCTAGAGAATTGTGTGACCTTTATCCTTTTACTTGTGAACTTTGCCGTATAGAGGGTCACTTTAATTTTCAATGCATGAACTTTCAAAACATAACTATTAACCGGTTGTGTGATAACATGATCACCTCTGATCTTTATGATGAGCTTATGTTATTTTTGATGTGTGAAGAGTTATCAGAAAAGACTTCTTGGCTGGATGATAATGCCATAGGAATAAAAAAACACTTTGCAAAATTGCCATCTCTATTGTGTTGTTAATTGCCATGAAAATGATTACATAAGTAAGATTAGAAAGGAGGGAACTTTACCAAAGTATAAAAATGTCTCTTATATTTCTGCTAATAAAAAGGAGAGTTTCTCCCAAGTTTCCCCTATTGTTTCTAATGATAAACCAGGATATGTGGAGAAGCTTCATCTCCAACCACCCCCTGCTAAGGTGAAGAAGAAGAAAAAGAAGAGGAGGAGGAGGAGGAGCAAGAAGGAAGAAGAATGGGTATCAACCTGGCCTGAGCATATTCCTCCCATCAACTTTTATCCTAACGGTTGTAAGTTTAAAGAAGAAGGTGAAGTTTATTGCCTTAATTATCATCTTGATGATACGTCCGTAGGTACTATTGAATATGATTTTGATTATGATTTGCATGTTACTTATTGTGATTGGGAAAATGATGATAATGCTGCTTATGATCTTGAAAATCTTTTTGGTACCAACTCTGAAAGTGAAGATATGGGAAGCTCTAAGCTTGGGGATGATAGGATTGCAAATCCTATCCCCACTAGTGATGTGATAATTGATAATTATCTTGCTAGTAAGAATAAAGACAACATGTTTACAAATATAGTTGCTAGCAATGATAATGCTCTTCTCTACCATGATGATGTTATAACTCCACTCTATAGTGATTATAAAGGTACCTATGACATAAGGAGAAATTATCCTTATGAAACTTGTCATAATCATGAAGGGAATTACTCCCTTGTTGAACACCACCCTCCTAATATACAACTAATCTATAGTGTTCAAGTTGTTTATGATAGTCCTACTCCCACTATTACCAATGAGAAAAATTATGCTTATGTGGGGAGTGAGAGTACCTTTTTGCATGTGGATCATGGTAACAATGCTTTATGTGATGCTTATATTGTTGAGTTCATCCATGATGCCACTGAAATTTATAATGAGAGAGGGAGGCTTGGTTCTAAATATCTTAATAATAAGAAGTTTCCTCTCTTTATGGTGAATATTTTGAAGTTATGCTTGTTTTGCCTTCCTATGCTAGTTGCTTCGTGCTTCAATGAATTATTCTATTGCAATATTCCTATGCATAGGAAGCATGTTAGGCTTAAATGTATTTGGCATTTGCTTCTTGATGCCCTCTTTTGTACTTCAGCTCTTATTCTTACGAGAGAATCATTAAAGTCCTATGCCTAGCTTAAAGGCATAAAAGAAAGCGCTTTTGGGAGGCAACCCACAATGAATAAAATTTTATTTTGCTTTTTGTTGTGTATTGATGTTGTTACTACAGTAGCATCATCATTGTATCTTTACTTTTCAACTTTGTTCCAAGTGTAGCCTCTGATTGCAAGAAAGTTCAAAAGTTGTGACGTGCTGTCCAGGAAACAGATTCTGTCCTTGGATAGAAAAATTCGTATAAAATCACCAGATCATCTTTTTGGTCTGAATTTTTTCGACAGCGTGCTCTATACAATTGTATTTCGTGCGCCTGTTCTGAGTTTTTTGATTAGAGTTGTAGAAGTGCCCCGAACAAATCATTTACTACCTGCTGTTCTGTTTTTCATAGATTCTGTCATGTTTTGCCTTTCTTTCATTTTGCAAACCAAGAGCTTGCTTTTTCTTTGCAAAAACCTTTTGGCAATCATGAGAAACTGTTGAACTTCAAGAATATCTTTATTTCCAGCAAGGAACAATTATTTTATTATGGGTACTAACCTCGCTAATCAGATTATGATGAGTTATGTATGAAGGGAGTTTTCAAGTGTGCGAGGGAAGATGATAAAAAGATTCAGGAGTGTCAAGTGCTCAAGCTTGGGGATGCCCCCGTGCATCCCCTTCTCCATTAACATTATCAGTTCGTCTTTCGTTCCACTATATTTTTATCACTTCATGTGTTATGTGCTATGCTTGGAGCGTCTTGCTTTTAGTTTCATTTTTAGTTTTCTTTAGCTTTGCTTGTTTTTCATAACGAGTTGGAACTCAGCTTTCTTTGTGTGGGAGAGAAACACGCTCCACTTCAACCTAGAACACAACATAGATTTTTCATTTTTATTTTTGATGTGTGTGTTTTTTGTCTTTTAATAGCTACTATCATGTTCAGCTCTTAGTATTCATGCTTATCTTTTCAAAGAGCTTTTGTTTAGTTGGTTGCTTGAACTCTCTTTAATTAGCATGCTCACCTTATTAAGAGAGTTTGCTTCCGTTGCATTGGTTGATATGTCTATGATAAAGATGCTACGTGCATAATGACGCTTAGTAGTTCATGTTTTCTTGTGGTTAGTCTCAAATAGCTGGGGGATTCCCAATGTGTTATTGGAGTACCAACTTGATTTGTTTGCCTATGATGTGGTATGGTTTAGTAATATCTTCCTTCAAGAATTTATTTTGATTGACTTGATGTATGCTCACGCATATTTAAGACTGTAAAGAAAGTCTGTCAAGCCTTGATGATCTTTTATTTCTGAGTAGCGATGTAACTACCATGCCTGATTCAATGTTGCTTTGTCGCTCTGCATGATTATGACCGTCATTGCTCTCTTAGTTGGTCGCTCCCAGTCTTTTGCTAACCTCCACCTGTACTAAGCAGACTAACTTTGCAATACATAGCTCATGGGAAAGTAGTTTAAAAACTATTGTGGTAAAGAATATGTTTCCTATGTATCTTATTTCTTATAAGTTGCTTGCTGAGCGGTAACCATGTTTCTGGGGACGCCATCAACTGTCACACTTTTGTTGAATATCATGTGAGTTGCTATGCATGTTCGTCTTGTCTGAAGTAAGGGTGATTTGCCATGGGTTGAATGAGTATGCATATTGTTAGAGAAGAACATTGGGCCGCCAACCAAAGCCATGTATCATGGTGGAAGTTTTAGCTTGGACATTAATCCTCAATCTCTTATGAGAATATGCTTAAGCTTTAAAGAGGAGTCCATCATATATTTTCTATGTTGTCCCGGTATGGATGTCCTCAAGTTGAGATCTATCAAAAACGAGAAATCAAATGCGATTTATCTCCTCGGACCTTTGTACAGGTGATAGAGGTACCCCTTTGTGACACTTGGTTGAAACATATGTAATGCAATGATAACCCATGGAAATCCGAGCTAATTAGGACAAGGTGCGAGCACTATTGGTATTCGATGCATGAGGCTTACAACTTATAGGATGTCTTATGCATGACACATATGAAGTACTACTACCGTTGACAAAATTGCTTCTATGTTTTCAAAATAAAAAGCTCTAGCACATAACCATTCTTTTACATTTTGAGTCTCCACCTTCTTTCTTCAAGCACCAACTACTGAGAGCATGATTGTCATTCTAAGTGTAATGTGCATTGTTCCAAAGTAACATTGTCTTCTGCATGATTGTGATATCGTTTATTTTGAAATCATTGTATCTAGTCATCACTTAAACCTTGAAGGTGCCCCTGCATTTATGTTTTGCTTCACTAAAGGGGGCAAGCTAGATATCACTTTATCATATTTGCACATCATGTTCATTGCAAATCTATTTGATGCTTCAATGTCATGTTGTAAAACTTTCAGTTATTTGTGATTTTCTCATGAGGCAACTTAATTACTATAGAATCATTGTCTCAGTAAGCTTTTGTCATATGACTATGAAAAAGTCCTATATGGTTAATAGCATGTCACCACAGAAATTATTCTTCTTATCATTTACCTACTCGAGGACGAGCAGGAATTAAGCTTGGGGTTGTTGATACGTTCAAAACGTATCTATAATTTCTGCTTGCTCCATGCCTCTTTTGGGTGATATTGCTATGATATTTATACACTTCCATACACTTTTGATCATATTTGGACTAACCTATTAACTCAGTGCACCCCAGTGCCAGTTTCTGTTTTCGGCTGTTTTTGTATTTCAGGTTTTCACATTACGAGAACTACCAGGAAAAATCCAGAAAAAATATATAAAAAATCAGCGTTCCAGGAGCTACCGTGCGGCCAAAGTACAGCTGGGGGGGACCCACAGGGGCTCCAGGCGGCCTGCCCAGGCGGCCCACCCGTAGGCCGCGCCGGGGGG
>LR738715.1:290572244-290791833 GCA_902687465.1 Secale cereale | reverse complement strand
CGCCTGGGCCCCCCAGGACTCCCCCGGTGACCCCCTTTGGCATATATTTAAGGTCCGTCGAGAAAACCCTGATTCCAGACCCCTTTTCTCCAGACGCGATTCCGATCTCCGCCGCCATCGCCATCAAGCTTCGGGGGACCAGAATTCCTGCGCCGGCACCCTGCCGGGACGGGGAAGTGCCCCCGGATTCATCTCCATCGACGTTGCTTCCTCCCTCCATGATGCGGGAGTAGTTCCTCCTCGGGGCTGAGGTTCTTACCAGTAGCTATGTGGTCGATTCTCTCTCCCATGATGTGATCTTCGTTGTGATCGTAGGCTATGTTAATCTAGGGTGATCCCATGATATTTCCCCTTCCTCTATGTATTGGATTGATGTACTCACTTGTCTTTATCTAGTATAATCCCTGAGACCAAGGTGACAGCAGTCTATTGGACATGGATTAGAAAAGTATTTTCATGAGTGATTTCCTTTAGATATCCTTGGTGCTTGTCTTTGACTATCCTTTAGATATGTTGTGGTGATTGTGGGACTCTCTTTGGATGGCCGCGGTGACATTGGGAAATCCTTAGATTGAGAACTACGAACTTTAAGGTGTGCTTTTGTAGCCCTACATAATTCTCATCCTCTCTTGACCACGAAGGAATGACCTCCGAGTGTATCCCCTTTGCATGTTTTATGGGAAATATCATGTGATTCGATTATGTTAATGTTGTTGGGAGTTGCCACTAGTGAAAGTATGAAGCCTAGGCCTTGTTTCCACCATTGCAATACCATTTGTGCTCACGTTTACCACTTGTTTGCTTGCTGCACTTTTTATTACAGATTTACATTACTTTGCTTTGCCACTCCTATCATCCATATTTTACCATCTCTTCGCTGAACTAGTGCACCTATACAACTCCTAGTTGTATTAGGTGTGTTGGGGACACAAGAGACTTCTTGTATCTTAGTTGCAGGGTTGCTTGAGAGAGACCATCTTCAACCTCTACTTCCCTGAGTTCGATAAACCTTAGGTCACCCACTTGAGGGAAATTGTTGCTGTCCTACAAACCTCTGCGCTTGGAGGCCCAACATAGTCTACAAGAGTAGAAGTGTGTGTAGACATCAAGCAGCCTAGGTGGCGTGATGAAGAAGGCGAAGGGAGAGGTCATGTCGCGGTGCCCTGCCCCTTCTGCTGCTGATGCGACCACGGAGATGGGTGCCATGACGCTAGGCATCTCGGCCGACCAGGCCACCGATCACGTGGCGGCGGCATCTATTGAGGGTGTCCTTGCTGCCTGCGAGACCGCGGCAGCTCCTGCTCCGGCTACATCAGTGAGGGGGCAGGAGCCCCCGAGCCACTGGTCGAGGAGCCAGTCTTGTCGGTGCCCGTGCGTCAGCCGGCGCAGCCTGGCCCTGAGACCTTGGAGGCTGTCTCCGCTGCGCTGGGCCGGCTTCGCACCGAACTTCAAGGTGGTGATGGCCGCGTGATGGAAGGGCGCCAGAGGCTGATCTACGGGTGGCTCCTGGCAGACGAGTCTGCGTGGGCCTCCTGGAACCAGGCCTCAGCGATCGCTGCCAAGGGTCGAGAGGAAGCTGTGGCAGCCACACGGGCACGCGACGCCACGCGAGCCAAAGCTGCGTCCTTCGAGAAGTGCTGCCTCAAGGCGGAGAGCGAGCTGGAGGCCCTTTGTGAGGAAGGCACTGGGCGCGCCCTGGAGCTCGAGAGGTTGGGGAAGGAGCTCGAGGCGCAGAAGGCTGAGACGTCCCGACTGCAACAGAAGCAGCTTGCTGACCGCGCAATCCTGGAGAAGCTGAAGGTTGAGGTTGAGCAGGCCAGGGCGACCCAAGCTGCGCGCGACAAGGAAGACGCCCTTGCGGCCTCAGCAGCAGTGAGTCGTGAGGCCCTCGCCGCCTTTCATCTTGAGGCCCTTACGGCACTGCAGGCCGCCTACGGGGAAGGGTTCAAGAAGACGCTGTCCGCTCTAGAGGAAGGCCCCACCGGGCTTCTTCCGCGCTCATGAAATCCCTGCGCGAGGTTGCGGCCGCAATTGGCCAGTTAGCCGACGTCGAGAGCCGCACGCTCCTTACTTTGGTTCTGACGCAAGTGTGCAGCCACCTAAGTCTTCGTGACCCCACTCTTGACCTGGCCTTGCTGTCCGAGCCCATGACCACAGGCATGGAGGGCACGGCTGCCGAGGCCCTAGGGGTGAAGGTCACGGAGCTGGTGGATGCGTTCCTCCAGGCCACCGCCGCCGCAGCCGAAGAGGAGGAGACTAGTGATGACGCGCTTGGTGATGCATGATCTTTTCCTGTCCAGAGAGAGAAGTGCGAGTGCCTCGGGGAGGCGTAAGAACTTTGTTTGAATTTGAAGAACTTGGTATTATTGTAATATACAGATGATTTCTGTGCTTGCTTCCTTTCATGTTTGCTTAGGTGCTCTGCGTCGGCATGGCCCAACCCTGTGCATACCTCGATCGCCATTGAGCCCTCCGGGTGACCAGGGTTATCGTAATAACTAGACTCAAGGGATGAGGGGCTACGTGCCTAGTGAGGCCCCTGGGTCGCGATGCCCAGAGGTCCCCCTTGACGTTCAAGCGATCCCGTTTGCGTTCTGCGTCGGCAAGGCCCAACCCCGCGCATACCTCGATCGCCATTGAGCCCACTAGGTGACCAGGGTTATCGTCATAAATAGACTCAAAGGAGGAGGGACTACGTGGCTCGTGAGACCCCTGGGTCGCGATGCCCAAGGGTCCCCTTTGACGTACGACCAAATCTCATGAAGGAGAACGAGCACCATACCTTGCTCACGAGCCTTCGCCTGGGATGGGGGCGCGAGAAGGTCAGGTGTCTGGGCACCTGGTAGGGTGGCGTCTCCCAGGAGTGACCTGAGCATAGCCCCTGTGCCTAGCCCCCCTCGCGACACCCACCCAAGGAGAAGCTGTGAGCGTCGTGAGCTGAAAAGCTCCCTGAGGTTGGTATGACCACTGGAGGCCGCCCCTCAGTTGTTTATAACTAGCGTCGAGCATAGAGCTACCACACTTGCGCGGAGTGTGGGCATAACCGCTCCTCGGTCGTAGCGGTCAGCACGGAGCTTGGTGCTTCCACTGGTTCATGGGCATAACCGCTACTCGGTTGATTCTGCCAGCGCGGAGCATGGTACTTCCACTGAACCGTGGGAGGGAGCCTCCCACTGGGAGAGACTCCGGGGCGTGTACAGCCCCGTCCTGACACGTGGCTTGCACGGTAGGACAGCCAAGGTGTATATGGGCCCTCCTTAGGACGAGCTGAACGGCTCGGAGGAAGTTCTCGTGAGCTTACGCATCACTCACGAGACCCTACCTTGAGGCGGGTTGCGCGTGAGTCTTCTTCTGCAAAATGTGAAAAGAGAGGTGTTGTGTCGACCTGCGCCGAGTGCATCTCTAGAGGGTATCACATGAGAAGGCCGCAGCACCAGCGACCCTAGGAGGTGATGTCACGGGAATGGCTCGCGAGACAGAGCTCAGCCGCTGGATTTGTCGGCGCTGCAGGGACGGACCCGAGCACACACGCCATGCCCAGTCTTCTCATGCAACGATCCAAAAGAAAAACTACGGGAGCGCGGTTCCCACGTGAGCGATGCACCTACCACGGGCCCCTACTTACCTATCCACGATTAGCCCATGCGAGAACAAGGCACCAAGGACCACGGGTGGTGACGTCACGGGAATGGCTCGCTAGACAGATCTCAGCCCTTGGATTTAGCAACGCTGCAGGGACGGACCCGAGCACAGACGCCGTGCCAGTCCTTAATCATGGGGCGGTCGTGAGTGGGCTCACAAGGGGTCATGACTTTAGTGGCGGTGAGAATGCCAAGCATGCAGATAATTCGAATAGAAAGAAGCAACTAGCCTAGATCATGCACAAAAAGGGAGATGACTGTGGGGGATAGCCCGCAGCAGTCCGAGGATGATGTAGCCCGGGGGCACCCTCGATTGGATACCTGAAGCGTCACCTAATACTTGTCGAAGAAGAGTTGGGGTAGGTGAAGACGCGAGCCATGCGGGTTGCTCCTAAAGATCGTCGGGCTCCTGAGGCCCAGGGGCTCCGAAGGCTCTCAGTGGTCGCGCGGGTCCGGTTTTTGCTTCGTCCGAACCGCCTGCCACTAAGCCTCCTGAGCCCACAAGGCCTGCCACGAGAGATGCTGGAATGTGGCAGCTGCGTTGCGGAAGTCGAAGAGTGTGCGGACGTAGCTGCAGGGGACGGCCCTCCTCCGGCCAACCGCCGTCGGCCAGAAGGGCTCCTGAGAGGCGGCTCTGTTGAGACCTGCGACGCAATGCAGACGCAGAAGCGGTCACTCGGGCCATAGGCAGGTGAGTTTGGGGTTGTGCGGTTACGCCCACCCTGGATGAGCCTCGCGTACTGAAGTTCTTCGGTAACTTGGTCGATGAAGTCCTGAGCCCCCAGCACTGAGCGGTCCACGCTGGGCTCACAAAAACGCGCGTCAATACACGCCTGCAGGTGGTGCCCGAACACCTCCCTCGGGACGCTGGTCAGTCCGGAGACACTCCAGAGGAGAGCCCCCGAGCCCGTCACGAGAGGGGCGTCGGGCGCGCCTCCCTATGTGAGGGTGCAGGGCGCCTTGTTAGGAGGCGAGAGTCCTGAGGCGGGGCCGTCAGGAGCCCCTGTGTCCTGAGGTCCATTGACGGGCAGGTTCTTCTTCTTCTTGGGGGCGGTCTGTAGGGCGAGGACGACCCCATCCTCATTGGAGCATTCGACCTCCGCAGTCTGGTAGGCGCGCTCCAGGGAACGCACCGCTTCCTTCTCGTCAGAGGCGATCGTGATGACTCCTCCGCTCCCGGGCATCTTGAGGACGTCGTAGCCGTGATGGGTTGTAGCCATGAACTTGGCGAGGGCAGGATACCCAAGGATGGCATTGTACGGGAGGTGGATGTTGGCGACGCCGAAGTCGATTAGCTCGGTGTGGTAGTTGTCGCGGTCACCAAAGGTGACGGGAAGGCGAACTTGCCCCATCAGGAGTGTGGAGCCATCCGTGAGTCCGTAGAATGGCTTGGTCGGGTGGAGCTGATCTTATGGGACCTGGGGTGTCTCGAAGGTCTGGACGGAGAGGACATTGAGTCCTGCTCCGCCATCGATGAGGGTCTTGTTCATGACGACGTTGCTGATGGTCGGGGTACAGAGCATCGGGAGGGCGCCTGGGGCTCGATGCACTTAAGCTGGTCCTTGGGGTCAAAGGCGATGACTTGCTTGGTCCACCGGAGGTTGCGCGCGGCGTCTGGCCTGGGAAGCCCCGCGTTCACCTCACGGGCAAACTGCTTGAAGATGCGATGGGAAGCCGGAGCATGGGATCCTCCCAAGATGCATGCAACTGCACGCGGCTCCTGGAAGCCCCTGCTCCATCTCACTGGCGGTCGTCATCATTCCTTCTTGGTGGTGGTGGCAGCGGAGGCAGGCCTCCATTGCCCTGAGGGCGACCCTCACGTGGCTGGTCACGCCAGGGGGCGTCACGAGGCTGTTCCTACCTGTGGTCTTCACGAGGCTGTTTGCGCCACCCTTGGTGTGAGTTCCTGCCGTCCCAACGTCCTCCACCTCGGCCTCCTACACAGCCGTAGCCGCGGTTGTCACGCTCAGGGCGATGTCCGACGCGCCCGCCGTGCATCGCCCTGAGCTTCTGGAAGTCGTTAGTGTTGTGGTTGTGGACGTTGTGGAAGACGCGGTACGGTCGGTTGTCTCTGAGGAGGTCGTCGTAGCCGCAGCCACGCTTCACTTCTGGCTCTGCAGCTAGCACGACGGGTCCCTTGCGCTTTCCTTCTTTGGCATTGTCCTTCTTGTCATCCGCCTCTGCCTCGGGCAGCTCTTGGAGGGAGAGGCGTCCTTCCTCCGCCCTGGCGCACTTTGCCGCGAGCTTGAACATCTCAAGGGATGTGCACAGGTCCTCGTGGATGGCGAGATCCTCCATCATCCTGAAGTCACGGACGCCATCGGAGAACGCCGAGATGATGGCCTCATCTGAGACCCTAGGGATCCGGAGGCGCATGGCGTTGAAGCGTTGGATGTACTTTTGCAGGGTCTCTCCCGGCTGCTGCCTCACGCGGCGCAGATCCGCAGCTGCCGGGGCTTGGTCGCGGGTGCCTTGGAAGTTGGCGACGAAACGCTCACGAAGCTCTCCCCAGGAGGAGATGGATCCCACAGGGAGGTTCAGGAGTCAGGAGCGTGCGCCATCTTTGAGAGCCATGGGGAACCAATTCACCATCACCTGCTCAGTGTCGTTGGACGCCTCAATGCTCGGCTCGTAGAGTTGGAGGAACTCTGTGGGGTCGGTGGTGCCGTCGTAGCGTGGAGGCAGGTCCGGCTTGAACTTGTCGGGACAGACGAGGTGCCGTAGCTCAGGAGCCATTGCACGACATCAAGCCATTCTCATGATCGCAGGCGCCCCGAGCGCGTGCAGTGCTGGTTCTTGGGGGCGCTGGCGCCACCACCTCCTGTGGCGCGCAGTCCTGGTGCTACGGGCCAGGGGGCCCGCGAGCCCCTTCCTGGGGATGCGGAATCACCTGGCAGCTCTCCTCGTCGCGCGCATGGCTCTGCGGGGTGGCTCATGCCACGGAGCCTCGCGCCGGACCTCCTGGCCGGCGCCGTAGAGTGGAGGCGGAGCCGGGACTCCGTGGCCTTCGTTCCCCGCCGGGGGCGACTCGTTACGGGAGGAGTGCGTTGGTGCAGGTGCCTCCCCAGCAGCGTTGACGACCTCGGTGATGCGGTGGAGCCACTCGTCGTAGAGGTCATCTGCCGGGCCATAGTGCAAGAGCTCTCGGGCCATCAGCAGTGTAGGCTGCTGATAGACCAGCCCGCGGCGGAACAGCGAGGACGACGCCGTGCCCGGTGAGGGTGAAGGCGTCGCCTTGCGTCCATCGCGCCGTAAGGACGGCGGCAGCGACGAGTCCTGCTGCTCGGGGACGGTCGGGTCGGTGGCGGCGTTGGCGACCAGCGAGTTGGGGCAGAGCGGCGCACAGTTGCCCGCGGGCGCCGTCTGAGCGACTTTCCCGGCGCGGCGGGCGGCGCAAGCTCGGCGTGTGTCCACTATGGCTGTGGAGCGAAGTCGGCGACAAGAGTGGGACGAGGTCGTCCGAGAGGCGAGATCTCGACACGTCCCCTACCTGGCGCGCCAAATGTCGGATTCAGGGCTCTGCAAAACCCAAGAAGTTCGAACACAGGGGCGTGAATGAAGATCTCTCCCACTCACGTCTACCTAGCGTCTCGCCCTCGCCTAGTGAACAGATTCAAGCAAAAAACAAGTGAAGCACGCAAGAGTTTACCCAGGTTCAAGCCACCTTGTGTTGTAAATCCCTAATTACTGCTTTGGTGTATAGCCCTCGGGAGGGATGGAATATGAACTTAATACATTGATTCTTGAGCTCAGGATGTGAGCTCAGGAGGGTCAGGAGGCAAGTGTTCTTGCTCCTTTGCATGGTGGCGGAGTTTATGGATCTGCTCCACTTGACTGGACTTGGCCTCTGCTCCCCTCAGTGATGAGGATCCTAAGTACTTATATAGGCGGCCAGGGTCCTCATCCCCCGAAATGTTTAGGCGGGAAGGGATGCCACAATGGCCAATTTTTTTGCAGGAACACAAGGATGTTACTACCCTGACAAAAGCGGTCTTCCCCTGCAAAAGGATCACGTGGTGACACGATGGTGGGCTCGAAAGTGACAACCTCCCTGTCGTCCTTGCGGTCTTCGGTCTTGTTGCACCAAAGGGGAAACCTTTGTCCCGATCCTCGGGAACCTACGTCTGCGCTGCCTCCTTTGCACCGAAATGGCAACTGCGCCGCTGGCGGGCACTGGCACCCGCTGGCGCGGTGCGTCACTACTTACGCCACTGCCTTCTCATGAGGCAGGCTTGGCCTTGGATTCTCCGCCCCTCCGAAGCACCTTGACGAGGCCGCTCTTGAGGGGGTCTTGACGTTGTTCTTCTCGCGAGGCCTAGCCCCCTCGCGAGGGTCTTAGGCAGCTGGTCGATCAGCTGGGCCGTACGAGGCCGTGGTAGGAGCGCATCACAACCCGCAGACAGACAAGTCTGGGTACCCTGGTTCCTAGGACGCCGACTGGATCTTCCTTCCGCACCTTGCAACCCCCAACTACCAACTCACCACTTCACCGGAGCCGCTTCAGCGACTGGCTTGTACACCACTCCAGATCTCCTTGATCGCCATCATGGTCCACTGCACCGGATCTGCTTAACCGGCGCCCTCGTCCACCATAGTGTAGGCCCTTCACTGACTCCCTCGTCCGTCCCTTCGCTGGCCCTTCATACAAGCCCTCATCCGCCGCAACAGATCCGCCTCACCGAAAGCATTGTACAATGCGCCCGCCGAAGCCTTCGTCCACTGCACCGGATCCGCTCAACGGACGCCATATTCAACTCCACCTGCCCTACTTTACCGACTCCGCAGCCTCATCAGGTTATTTCGATCTGTACTCCTTCAGTTTCTCTCTTTATTGTGCAACTATTCACTTACCACAGATGAGCTTTCTTGTATGTCGACAGGCACCGCAACCATAGCATCGGAGCCGCTTCAGCGACGTCGTCAGCCGGCCAAAACTCAACCGCAACACGAGCACCATCGACAATCCTTAGCTATCAAGTATGCCAACAATACCCGAATGCCGCCGAGAATCAGGTACTATTATTTAACGGTCTGCGCCTACATTCACTTTCTTAGCATAAGCACCGCACCTTTGAATTTCTTCAGGGCATCATTCCGTTTTTCATGAGACGCGTTATTATGCTTGCACCTGTAGGGCCATACTTCTGGCAGTGAACATGTTACATGTGCTAAATTACATAGCAGTGCACATATAGTTAATATGCTTTAGTTTTGTCCTAAGTATTACTGTACTTCTTAGATATCACTGCCTACTATTTTACTTCTTCCATGCTATATTTATGATAATGGTGTTGTTCTGATGCCACCTGTAGGTTCCATCAGACTATTTCATGTTCTCTATGCTTAATTACACATCAGCAAACTAGCATGTGGTTCCGCTGTTTTTTGTTCGTTTTACCCTACATTTTCTGATGCTAGCTATTACATCACTGGTACAAGCCTCTGTTCATTAATTTTGTGTGTGTTCTTGATCTTCCCAAGTTTCATGACTAATTTGATGCTTCTATTAATTATGGAGCTGCCAAACCCATCAAGCAAAATATTTGTTCTTTTGGGCCTCGCACCTCGAACAAGCATAAAAATAGAGGGAAGCAGATATATTGTCGTGTATGCACACACCCTTCTTTCATTAGTTTAGATGAACCATTGATAATCAATTCGAACCCGTGCATGCGATTAAAATTAATTTATCTAAATAGAGGGTGCAGAATAAACTACAACAAGTTGATTTGTAACCACGGGATGCTAACGATATCTTCAAACAACATTGCAACAGCAGCGAGGCTTCACAACAACATATGGTAAGCCAGTGTGTTTTAGTACATGAGAAATGTAATGTGTGTGGGCTGCTTTCTTGGCTTGTGCCCTCTAACAGTAATCCTATAGAATAAAAAATAGTTCAGTTGTCTGCTTTGCTGTATTGCTTGATTCGAATGCATGTTTGTTAATTGTTACGCTATACCTGAGTTGGCCAATATGTCTGCAGTGCCTACTATACTATCGTAGAGAAATGCATGCCTAGTTCATTTGAGTCCTTAACTTTTCATCTGAACATCATCACAAGACTGTCTTCATAGTTTATATGAGGCCACACTGTTAATTGATTTCTCAGATTATTTCAACTGCTTAGATGCCTTGGCAACTTAAATATAGCGTTGAACACTCCCTTTCAAGTTTTCATCTTACCATTTTAATTTCTTTTCGGCTGATGCTGCTTCGAACCATTTAAATATAGCTTGCCATGCTCGGCAATAATTCGTATGTCGTTTACCATGTAAGCTTACTGCCTGGATCATGCGATAACTATCTCTTACTTATATCCAACGGAAACCTTTCAGGATGCCGTTCACACTAGGACACAATGTACAACCCCATAATCTATTTGTGGAAGTAGTGCGCCATCCATGTTACAATATGGTAGCTGTTCAGAGGCAACACCACCGGAGAGCAGTCTAAGCACAGATATTATAGTTCTTGAGGCTCTACTAGAGGCACAAAGAGATGGTGTGGCTGCCATGAATGAGGTAATTTAGATCTTGAAGCTGGAAATTACGCAATTAGCCGCACGCATTATGCAAGCAACCCAAGAATTGGAGGAAGTAAGAATGTTGCATTTGAAGACGGAGGAGGTCCTGCTGCTTCTGCTATCTGAAGCCCAGGGTAATCCCAGTTCTTCTTTAGATAGCAGTTGAAATTGTCATTAGATTATTGTACTTGCATGTTGTGTCATGTCTCTGAAAGGATTATGTTGTAAGACCCCCTATGTTGTCTGTGTTGTAATGATCCGAATTTTTTATGCGAGGTAATCCTCAGTACTTGTATGATTGACATAAGGTGAACTATTTTTCGTGTGAGCATATTGTATTGGATAAAATAACTATTTGACTCAAAGTGTATCCAACCTACTGAATTCGAAGATCACGGCATTTCTGAATCATAATAATATATAAAGGTGGAATAAATCTTTGTTGTGGTTTTGAAGAAATAAATAACAAAACGTAGAATTATCTATGGATATTCGTAATCGAATAAAAATTGGATTCGGATTTAGTTGCCAGGGCCCAGGGCAAACGTGAATGCTAATTCTACCAAGTTTTGAATGAAGCGGCTAAACACCCACTATCATTTGTGGGCTGCCTGAGATTTAAACTTGACACCCTTATCGACCGGATTTACACTGCTATCGATAGGGGTAGACTAGTAACTTCAATTAGATGTGACACGACGGTCTCTGAGCCCATTCAGACACAGTGGGCGCCAAACGTGGGCGGCAAAACACATTTGATTCAAGCTCGTCTGAAATACATGTGTCTCTCCCTCCATTTTCCCATTCATCCACGGTGGGCGGCAAAACAAACTCTACTCGTCCGAAATCGATGTAGGCTAATATTTTAAATAGGGGAAGATGTGTAACTTCCCTCAGACGTGACACAACCGCCATACCTGTCAGCCCCGTTCATACAGCGTGGGCGGCAAAACACCCTCTCCTTGCCCGAAATCGTTACCCGCAATTATTTGGGAGATGCGAGATTACCGTCCTATCCCCAACCGACGTGATGTCAGAAATTTTAAACGGGGGATATGTTCATAACTTTGCCACATTTCAGACAAGCGTGTCCCAAAGTTTGAGATCCCCCCCTCCATTTCCCCATTCATACACCGTCTGCGCCACGATAACCTCGCCACTGCGGCCAGCCTCCTCCGTCCGCCACCCCATCCTCCACCTTGCCAGAGCCGCTACCCCTACCCTGTCGTCCACTTCAAGAGATGGACGTCTCTCATCCACGGCGCTGGGCCAGGATCCTTTCATCGCTTTGTCTTGCTTCATCGGCGCCGTCGTCCACTTTGCCGTTGCCACTCCTATGACCGCCTCATCCACGGCAACATGATTTATCCCCCAACCCGGCCGTCTGCCATCTAAAGTCTTCTTCCCTGCCGCCGACAGTCATCGCACCCGCAACACCCTCAACGTATCAGCAGGGGCCTACACGACATTGCATGAGAGGTGGTACTCTTCCATATGTTCTTAAGTTATTGATCTCACCCGTAAAATAGATCTTAAATTGTTCAGTGTACTTTTCTTGTCCGTACCAAATCGTAGTGGCTAGTTGAATGCAAACATTGGTTGTGAAGTAGCTTTGTCCGGTTTGCACCTTCAGATCCGCCATGTCACGATCACTATGCTTGTAAAGCTTATGGTTTCCCCCCCTTTATATTCACTACCATCATCGTAGGTGCTTCATTGCTTCGTGTCGTGCTAGCACTGCTCCTCAAGACATCAACCCATCAAGCGAAACAACATGCCACTCATAATTCCAAAGCTTACGTGTTGAAATATGAATTTGATATGATGTTCATATTACTAAAACACAGAATGTTTAATTGGTCACCTAATGTTCCTATATTCGTTTCAAAAATCATGTGCGCCACCCATTGGTCCAGCTAGTTCCACTTTCCTGATTTTACTCTTGATGCTTAGGGGTTTTCCCTTTTATCTACTGTACAGCTTCGTTGTTCAAATATGATTGTGATATGATACTGATATTAGTTAACAGACACATTTAGTTGGTTAGCTAAAGGTCCCACCTGAGTTTCCAAATGCATGTCGCGACATATCGAGAGACAGCAGAATTGCATTTCTTTCTCACTTGTTGAATGTACTTTCTTGTCCATACCAAATCTTAGTTGTTATTTCAAATAAAATATCGGTTGTAACTACCCGTCGGATTTAGGGCACTGCAAAACCCAAGAAGTTCGAACACAGGGGCGTGAACGAAGATCTCTCCCACTCGCGTCTACCTAGCGCCTCAACCTCGTCGGTGAAGAGATTCAAGCAAACAACAGATAGAGTGCGCAAGAGTTTATCCAGGTTCCGGCCACCGTGTGGTGTAAGACCCTACTTCCTGCTTTGGTGGATTAGCCCCGGGAGGGCTGGAATATGGGCTAGTACAGCTCGGGAGGGTCGGGAGGCAAGTGTTCTTGCTCCTTGCGTGGTGGCAGAGTTTATCGATCTCCCCCTCCCCTTCATAGTGGGGATCCTAGCTACTTATATAGGTGGCCACGGTCCTCTTCCCCCGAAATGTTTAGGCGGGAAGGGATCCCACAACGGCCATTTTTGAGCGGGAACACAAGGACGTTCCTATCCTGACAAAAGCAGTCTTCGCCTGCAAAAAGACCAGGAGGTGACGCGGTGGTGGGCTCGACGGTGACATCCTCCTTGTCGTCCTTGTGGTCTTCAGTCTTGTTGCACCAATGGGGAAAAATTTGCCCCGCTCCTCGGGAACCTGCGGCTGCGCTGTCCTCCTTGTACCGAAATGGCAATTGCACCGCTCGCGAGCGTTGGCACCCGCTGGCGCGGTGCATCACTGCTGACATCACTGCCTTCTCCTGAGGCAGTCTTGGCCTTGGATTCTCCGCCCCTCCGGAGCACCTTGCTGAGGCCGCTCCTGAGGAGTTCTTGACGTCGTTCTCCTCGCGAGGGTCTTGGGCAGCTGGTCGATCAGCTGGGCCGTACCAGGCCGTGGTAGGAGCGCGTCGCGGCCCGCAGACAGGCAAGTCGGGGTACCCTGGTTCCCAGTACGTCGAGAGTAGCCTCCGGGCCCAAGGCGCGCACGGAGTTGGCTTCAGGGCGAAGCCTTAGTCGAGGATGAAGCGCTGCGGGCCCTAAAAGGCTGCGGGCCAGGCCGGCATGCGACGGTTGGATGGGACGTGGCGGCTCCGCTCCCCACGCAGTCCTGGTGATCGTGCGACTTGACAACTCCTTGACGCAGACAACGGGGGCGTTATGGCTGCGACGCTAGTGGCTGGCGGTTGGGCTCCTCCGCCCTATAAATGGGACTAGGGGGGAGCCCCCAAGACGTTTTCAAGCCAGCGCCATCTTCTCCTTGCTTCTTCTTCGCTCTCTTTCTCGTTGCGAGATCTGCATGGCGTCGTCGAGGAAGTCGTCCGCCACGGAGAAGGGGAAGGCCCCCAAGGATCCGGCCCCGCTACCACCAAAGAGGGGCCGCGGTCGTCCGCGCAAGCATGCCACTATGCCTATGGTGACTTCTCGGGGAGGCGGGCGCGGCCTTCTGTGTTCTGCCGCGGCCGCTGGTGAAAGGCGCGGGACGTCTTCCCGTGGCGAAGGTGGTCGTGGTTGTGGAGGGAGAGGAGGCGCGCAGCCGGAGCTACACTAGGCATTGGGATGAACCGGCAGTGTCTAGCAGCGAGCGGAGACATCACCGTCACAGGCAGGATAATCCAGCAGGAGCAGAAGCGCACGCTCAAGAGGCGATGAACCGGGCCAGACCTACCGCCCGCGAGGATACCCGTCAAATGACGCCTGTTCACCCAACCACAGCAGAAATGGGAGTCACGGTGAGTTCCTTTGGAGTACAGTGTCTTGTCCCCGCTTTACGAAGCGTAAAATTACCCAAAGACTTCAAAGGTCCGCGTAAGGTGCCCAACTACACGGCAGACCTGGCTCCAGAGGCGTGGGTTGAGACCTATGAGATGGCTATGGAGATGCTAGACATGGACGAAGCAGCGTTCGCCAAATACTTTACCATGATGCTTGAGGGTACAGCCCAGACATGGTTGAAGGGCCTGCCACCTAACTCCACCGGATCATGGGGTGAGCTGCGTCGCCAGTTTATCAAAAATTTCAAAGACACGTGCAAGCAGCCAATATCAGTAGTAGACTTAGCAGCATGTGTTCAAGGAGAGCAGGAGCCAACGAGCACCTGGGTGCGGCGAGTATCAGAAATCCTGCACTCTTCCAATAGCATCAATCCCAGTACGGCAATAGTGACACTGGAAAACAATTGCCGTTTTGAGTCTCTGAAGCTGAAGTTGGGACGGCTCAAGCGGGATTGTAATGACATGGGGACACTCAAGAGCGCTCTGGTGAAGTACGGGGACTCTGATAACACTAAGTATCCAGAGGCAGATGGAGACAAGTCCGGGAAAGCAAACAAGGCCGGTAAACCGGCGCAGGCTAATCCGGTGGGAACAAGTTACAATGGTAAGCGAAAAGCAGAGGGCAGCTCTGATTTTGTGGCCAATACCAATGTTCAAGGAGACTTTCAGCGCCACAAGGGAAGGCCACCTCCACGTAGCGAAGTACCCATCAATCTAGACTAACGGTTAAATGAGCCGTGCCGTAAACACAGCACGCCGGAACAACCGTCTAAGCATTTACGGAAGGATTGCAGGATCATGTTAGAAGCCATGAAGCAAGCTAGATATAACCACGGACCCCCTGGCGGTGGCTCGGGTTCAGGCTTTCAAGGTTCGGGTTACCAAGGTCATGGTTCCGGATCAGGATATCATGGTGGCAACAATAACTACAACCAAGGAAACCAGCAGCACGGTCAAGGTGGTTACAACAACCAAGGCAACCAGCAGCATGGTCAGGGTGGTTACAATAACCAAGGCAATCAGCAGCATCAATAGTAGCAGCAATCCGGGTATCAGAGTAATCCGAAGAAGCTGAGTAGTGGACAGTACCATGTTTTTACTACGAGTTTGTGCAAACGAGATCAAAAGATTCTGAAGTGGGCAGCGCACGCAGTTGAACCGGCAACGCCACGTTTTCTACGTTGGTCGAAACAACCTATTGTGTGGAGCAGAGAGGATCACCCGCCACGGGTTGACAATCCGGTCCAGTTGGCTCTAGTGGTAGCACCACAGGTGGGTGGCTACAAATTCACAAAGGTACTCATGGATGGCGGCAGCAGTATCAACATCTTATATTACGAGACTTTCCGTCGTATGGGGTTGACAGACAAGAAGTTGAGACAATCCAACACGGTGTTCCATGGAGTGGTGCCAGGTAAATCGGCTTACCCAGTTGGGAAAATTGATCTGGAAGTTACCTTTGGAGATGAGCAGAATTCTAGGTTAGAGACAGTGACCTTTGAGGTCGTAAAGATCCGGAGCCCATATCATGCTCTGTTTTTCGGGACCCCGATCCTAAGTCACACAGGTCTAGCCTGTAACACATCATATCACTTTGCGGCCTCACGCACGGTATCCCCACGGGTGCCACCTTACCTGGCCCGGGACCGTTTGCTCGAAAATACTTATGAGATCCAAGCAAAGGGTAGCATATCCACTTAACATCATAATGTCAAGGTCCCGGGACCAGCAGTTGAACCAACAGAAGTAGTAGAAACTAAACTGAGGGTTGAATCCACAATTAACGTGATCCTGATAAATGGAATGAGAATCCTAGTTCTTAATCCCCGTAGAAAAAGAGAAGATGACTCAGATCAGAAGGTCATGGGGTAAAGGAATAAAACGAGCCTTATGTTCCCTTCCACAATCAATTCCCTTATTATAACTAAGAATTTCTAGACACGACTTCGACCAGTTTGGCTTACTAATCCTACAGGCAGTCAGGCTCTGATACCAAAGCTGTCGGGACCCCGATCCTAAGTCACACAGGTCTAGCCTGTAACACATCATATCACTTTGCGGCCTCACGCACGGTATCCCCACGAGTGCCACCTTACCTGGCCCGGGACCGTTTGCGCATTTTGGCACACGTATATGATAGTGTCGCTAGCATCCATATGACAGAGAACCCGGGCCGACATGACTAGTTATAAACCAAAAGTGGCACTAAATTACAGAGACAGTCATACATGACCCAGCAACGAACGTGTCGGTCATCAACGTATGAACCCAAGTCATAGAAAGCTACAAGGACTTAAAGGAACAACGCGTGACATTTCCCCTAAGGGACAAACACAGGAACGAAGAAGGACACATGCCGGCCAGCCTAAGTGTTCCGGAGCAGTAGCGAGCTACCAAGGCTCGGTGGAAGCACTAGGAGACATTTCCCTATAAGATAGGCTACCAAAGGTAAACAACTAGGTGTCGGATCCCACACATAGCAATACACATTACACGTACGCATAACATGCAAGTATGTGATGTACAACATGGCATCACAACATAACTCAACAACTCATATAGATAAGGCCCAGAAGAGCCATCATAGCATTAATTACAATCAGAGGTCACATGACCCAACATACAGAGCATACAGGCAACGGAAGCATAACATGTCTGAGTACAGACAACTACAAATGAAGAAGGCTGGAAAATCTTGACTATCTACAAGACCCTCCCAAGGGTACAAGATCGTAGCTGAGGTAACAAGCTAAACGTCGAAGTCCACGCGGAACCACTAGTGAGACTGGAGTCTCTCTACAAAAACATAAATTAAGCAAACGTGAGTACAAAGGTACTCAGCAAGACTTACATCAGAACTAGCTACATATGCATCAGTATCAACACAGGGGGTGGTGGAGTTTGACTGCAGCAGCCAGCTTGACTCGGTGGCTATCCTAAACTACGACTTCAAGTAACTCCTTTGAGGTGGCGCACACGAGTCCACATATTCACCAATCAATACACAACTATGGATCCGCTCCCGTCTCCCTACGAGAAGGCCATCCATAGCACTCACGCTTATCTTGCGCGTTTTAGAGTATCCACTTTCACTTGTCTATGAACTGTAGGGGCAACCCAGAAGTCCATTTCCGCGGACACGGCTATTCGAATAGATTATATATATAACCCTCAGGGGTGTACTTCTTCACACACGTTCTCACCACTTACCGCCGTTTACACGACATGTACTCGGCAACCTTCAAGCGGAGGCCCAGCGAGGGTGTCGGCCACGACCTGACTAACCACACAAGTCTCTCGTCCAGGTTTATCGCCTATTTGGGTTCCATCCGTGGGGAGATCCGGCCGGGGTGTCGCTCACGACCCCAAACGATGTGTACAGGGTTCCCGCATCACCAAACGGGTGATCGGTACACCGTGCCACGTACCTGCCGCGTCACAGCCCACCCCGAGGGTCAGCGCTGCGCACGACCTCCAGTAAACTACAAACACCAGAAACTAGTTGCAACTCCTGGACAGAGATCATGTTGATTAATAAGTCGAGAGAGTCAATTAAGGATCCCAATGTGTGGTAGTAGCTGTTTCATGGACCAACCAACACAGAACTTAGTTCCTGAGGACGGCTGCTATGAGACAACCCACCATGTACTCCTACATGGCCTCTCATCGCTACCTTTACCAAATCGTGTTCACACACTTAGCTCTCAACAGTAGGACATGTTCACCACATTCCAATTCATCCCCGATGAATCAGACCTGACACAACTCTAAGCAATAGCAGGCATAACCAGAAAGCATGAGTGAGTAGGCACAACATGGCTCAAACAACTCCTACTCATACTAGTGGGTTTCAACTATTTACTGTGGCAATGACATGTCATGCAGTGGAAAGGGGTTCAACTACCGCAGCAGGTAACAGTTGAAGCATTGTTGTCCTAATGCATTAAAAGAGAGCAAGAGCGAGAGACTGGGATTGTATCGGTATGCTCAATTGGGTTTTGCTTGCTTGGCACTTCTGAAGATAACATTGGGTCTTCATCGGTGTCATCGAACTCATCGTCGGAACACGTCTACTAAAAGGGAACAACACCGGCAACAGAGAAAGAAATACAATCAATGCAATGCACAATATGATGCATGATCATGACATGGCATTATGTTATGATTTGAGCTAATGCAACTAGCAACACAATTTAATGAAGTTGGTTTGAATCCAAGATTCAAATTCAAACTCCATATGTGATTATTTAAATGCCATTTAATTGATTTGACCTGATCAGCAGGTTTAACTTGTTGAAACATGCATGAAAACGCCATAAACAGATTCCTTGGATTTTTCTGATCATTTGTCATATATAAATTATTTTCATCTGAGCTACGGTTGATTTTATATGATTTTTAGAAGTTTTGGCTATTTTCTGAAATAAATAAATCATTTAGATTTATATAAATTCCAGAAAAGCTTTACTACGTCAGCATGATGTCTATGTGATGTCAGCAAGTCAACGGGAGGGTCCAGGTCAAACCTGACCAGTGGGTCCCACTGGTCAGTCTCTCAGCACTAACTAAAAGTTTTAAAACTAAACTAAAGATTAGCAGAGACATGGCCCCACGTGTCAGTGACACATCTAACTAATAGGGTTAGTTAGCCTTAAGTTAATACTAACTAAACTGTCAGTGGGCCCAGGGCCCACATGTCAGTGTCCAATCTAACTAACAGAGATAAATAACACTAAATTAAAACTAAACTTTAATTAGTTAAGGGCCTGGGTCCACCTGTCATTGACCCAGGGGGGTCATTAGTGCCTCAACCAATTAGGCCACGTCAGCGTCGCCGGATTAAGCGCCGGTGACCTCACGGCGCGGCGGCGGCTCGCCGGAGTGGCGCTAGGGGCAGCGGCTGGCCACGCTGAGGGCACCAGAAGGAAGCCCTCGCTCGTCCGCATCTAGGGGTGCGCATGGCTGGGCGCGGGGAGGCCTGCAGAGGCACCGGCGACGAGGTCCGCGGCGGCTGAAGCTCTGGTGGCGACGGATTCATCGAAACGGTGCGTGGGAGGAGCTGAGGTTTGCGCCTACGGTCTCTACGAGTGCTCACGAACTCGTTGGACTTGGTGGTGTGACCAAAAGGTCACCGGGGTGGCGCCGGCGACCAGCCCAAGCGGCGGCGAGCTTCGGCTTCAGTCGAAGCATTGGCTACGGTGATCAAGAGGCATGGGGAGGAGGGGCAAACGACGGAGGGGCTCACTGGGGGTCGGTCGGAGGTCTCAGCAGGCTCAACGGGGGCCGGACGGCGTCGGAATCCCGACGGCGATCTCCCGTGGCCGAGGAAGAAGACGAGGTCGACGACGGCGCTCCAGGGGCTTCTGGCGTCGGGCAGCTCGGCGAGGAGGAAGAGAGGAACGAGGGGGAGCTACTGGGCACGCCGGCGAGGCGAGAGGTGGACGGTGGCCGCGGTGGTGCTCGCCGGCGCGGCTGCGGTGGTTTTGGCCATGGCGAGGAGAAGCAGGGGAGAGCGAAGGAGGAGAGTGCAAGAGGTCGGGCGGGTTCCAGACGTCTGCCGCAGGTCGTCGGTGGCGTCGCGCTGGCTAGGGGAGGCCAGGCAGGCAGCTGCGTGCCGGCGCGCGCCGTGCCCAGCTTCTCCTCTGCCTACTGGCAAGAGGTAGAAGACGAGGCTGCCCCTGGTGGGCTGGGCCATCTACTTGGGCTGCCAGGTAAGGCCTAGGTGAGTCTCTCTCTCTCTCTGCTTTCTTTAATTGTTTCTGTTTCCTATTTTGTTACTTTGTTCTGGGCTTTATTAAAAATACATAGGCACACTCAAAAATCATGAAACCAAGCATGGCTACTGTTTAGAATAAATCCAACAGTAAACATTTTAGCTTATGATTATTTGAGCATTTAAAATAATATATAAAATTTAAATGCCCAAATGCAAGTAAGATATGATTTAATTCAAAAATCCAGAATGGTCCTAGAAATATGTGCAACATTTTTGGCAGAGGTTTTTAATCAATCCAAAAATGATGAACTTTTCCAAGGGGCATTTTGGGTTCATTGAAAAAGATTGTAATTTGACCCTAGTTAAATTCATTTAGTGCTAGGGTTTGAGCATCCCCATTTCCAGTTTCTGAGGAAATTAAGCATGATGCACATGAAGACCAAGCAAGATAGGCAAGGGCTGGTCTAGGGCTGTGACAACTCACCCCCACTAAACAAGAATCTCGTCCCGAGATTCAAGCGTAGGGTAAGAAATCAGAGGGGACACTAACTAACACAATCTTCTCGATCCAGTTTTCCTCCTCGAAATTGTTGATTCAAAGCATCATGTAGATCCTGGCATCCTTGCTTTCGAGATCTTCGTCCAAACGGTGATGATGAGAGAAACTCTACAAAATTGATCTTCCAAAAGATCGAGCAACTCAAGATCAACCCATGGAGTGAGACGTTGAAACATCTCTTGAGTTGAGACACGGAGTACACCTCCAGAGGGATGTAGTGAAATAAATGATGACGGCTCACCTAATGGCAATAATTCCACACCTAAGAAGAGGGTGATCGATGTCACCAGGCGGGGTACCTTAGAGAAGGTGACTCATAGAGTTATTCCCTTAAGTGGCAAAAAGAATTACTTTTGATATAGAGGTCATGGAAATTCCCTATACCAGCCTAAGGCAACACAATCGATCGTTTGACGGACTTCGAGAGAATGACATTCTCGGCCAAAATGGATGATGTGTACTACCTTGTTGAAGACAACACAAGGGATGATTTTGGTTATCACCAGAGATGGATGGGACCTATGGTAGGACCACTTTTGAGGATAATCGTGAGCAGCAGTGATTGAGAACGGTAACCCATGGAGAATTGGCACATTGGCGGTGCAAGCTGGGAACAAAATGCAAATGCTGGGAATGATTCTGGTAACTGGGAAGAATCCCAACAGTAGAGAGTAGATCTACTCTTGAGGGGTTATAGCATAACCAAGAGCACTGGGAGCAATCCCGGTTGGTGTCGAGGATAACACCTAGTGCTTGTGCGTGCTCTCAAGAACTTGAGCATTCCCATATTCATCAAGGTTTTACCAATATCCGTGTCAAGGATCCTGGCAACATCACATACTACCATGATGAATAATGATGGATGATGCAGATGCAAAGGAAGATAACACCTTCTCGGATTTCACCTTGGCGAGGCCAAGGGGACGAAATCTGGATGATCAACCGAGAGACATTTAGCACTCCGCTTCTAATGTTCTCCTTGATGTGTTAGCGTAAACCATTCATATATATGTTTGGTATCTTGAACATCAAGTAAAGGTCGGACTTCGGAAGCACAAGAATCCATAAGGAACAACTAGGGAGTAAATCCTACGAAGTCCTTATGGGGAGGTGGCCAACTTCTTCAATCAAGATTCTACAACAATAGGTCTTCCGGCTGGGTGTGTTGGCCACGACATCCACTTTACCGGTTATCGAGAGACCAATATTATAGTTCTTGGGAAAGGCTCCAACCATCATATCTGCCTGAGATTCAGTTCTGGTTGGTGTCAGGATATTCCAGACTCATCGAGTCTAGGAAAAATGAATGTTTGCAACAAAAATCGACGAGACGGCGTTGCGAGATTCTCGGGGAGTGAACTATGATAGCAAGCTCCAAAACATGAGCTGGTTCTGCTACAAACCTGTGAACACGTTGTCCAAGACAAGCATGACCACATAGCAGTCTTATGATAAAACACTATCGAGTTTTGGTGGGGAACCATCGTCTAGGATATCGAAGTCCTTACATAAGTCATATGATTAGCTCTTATGATGGAACTTTTCTCCTTGAACAAATCAATCAGTGGCTTGGTGTGCTAGGGATACATATAGAGTGAAGGTTGCAAGTCTCCAAACCACAAAATACTTCGCACGTATGCATGACTGACTTGAGATGATTCCACAGGAAGCAAAACAACTTTCTCAAACTCACGGTGGCAACTTACATCAATTACAAATGAATTAGGGAAAGTCTCTTCTCTCATCCAACATATACCTCATGAACGGGACACGAAGGCAGTGCTTACAAAGTTTCCAACACTAGCTTAATGTCCTACAAAATCATGGAGAAGATAGCAGTGTTGCTGATGGGCTCAACAACAATTCATCCAGGTTTCCATAGAGATGGAATTCCATAATTATGTGAACAAGTGATAGTATTGGTCAGACCCAGAAGATATAATGGTGTATGCTCGAGGGATCAACCACGAGTAAGACAACATTATGAACATCGTTGGTTCTGATTTGATTTGATGGTAGCCCATACTCAAATCAAAGTTTTGATATGACAATAGGTCCAACAACTGATCACAGGGATCAACCGATCAGGATATCATCTTTCTTCAACACACACACACAAAAGATATCCCTTAGAAGGAACTAAGTCAGGCAAGCTCTTATCTTCCAACTCTCTAAGTTGTTGTTTAGCTTAACCAACTAGTTCAGGGTATCCAACACAGATTCTTGGGAAAAGGGTGATTTAGGGAGAAACCAGCTTGATCACGGACTCAACATAGCGGTCAGGTGACAACCTGGTAATACTTCCGAGAAGATATTCAGAAAATCACGAACCACCGATATGTTACTAAGCTCGAGAACAATCTTGCTTTTCAGGGCAAGACGATATGATCAAATGAGCAAGGACTTAACACAATCCTAACTCATCAATCAAGGAGTGCACCAGGGAAGTGGACTAGGTAGCACGATCAATCTTAGAATGGTGATTCAGTAATCAACACGCTAAGAATGAGATTGTTGTCCTTTAACTACCAAGCAACGAAGTTGCTAGGAGTATTAATTTCACACATCACAATTCACTTGTCAGCATTCTGGTTACAATAACATGGAAACCGAGGGATAAACAATGATGGCAAGAAGTATTACTACATCAAGAATTCATAAGAGATAGTGCAATTCTCACGACATTCTTGACATAAAGATGGTAATACTCCAGGATAGAACAGTTTAGAAGCTGCATTAGCATTCTTCATCTGCGAAGTACAACTTCTTTGACCAAATCCTGGATATGGATAAGGTACTCGGGTTTGTTTCTCATAGTCATTCCGGAATAGAATGGCTTGATGGACCTCAAGAGTAAAAGGCATCGATGAACACAAGTGCACGACTACTCTTGACTATCAATTGATAGACGAGGATCATAATACAACTAAAAGGAGACAACTCAAGGAACATATAACTTCTGAGTTGTGGATGCATAGACTAACATGTCGAACGTGCTCAACATATTTCTTCCGGATAACCCATGCAGAAAGTAGATTTGGCAGAGCCACAATATGAATGGAGTACTACTCAAGAGCACTTGGGTTGTGATCTTTTGGTTTAGAAGAACTTCTACCATGATGGTTCATGGTATTGGAAGAACGATAGCCACGGACCTCGAGGACTATCACAAGGTTACTAATATCCTAAAGGAACGAGCAAATACTACCAACATGAAGTAGGTAGAATGAATCTTGGGTTCAGGAACCCAGAAATAGATTACCTACCAACCAAATGGCATCACGGGATGCTTTCGAGGATAATGGCCAGAATCATCACACTGGAATATAAAACATTGCTGGATTACTGGGTGATCTTCTAAGATACTTAGGGTTATAATAATAACTCCAACATATGTGTCGAGGTAACAGAGTACCTCAACACACCGACTAATGTGATTAATCTGGCCTAAAAGGACATTGGAAACAGTGAGGAAAGGTTTGCAAATGCATCAGACTATCTAGAAACCTGGGATGACTCGGACAGCATAACGGTTGTAAATGCTCGAAAATACTTATGAGATCCAAGCAAAGGGTAGCATATCCACTTAACATCATAATGTCAAGGTCCCGGGACCAGCAGTTGAACCAACAGAAGTAGTAGAAACTAAACTGAGGGTTGAATCCACAATTAACGTGATCCTGATAAATAGAATGAGAATCCTAGTTCTTAATCCCCGTAGAAAAAGAGAAGATGACTCAGATCAGAAGGTCATGGGGTAAAGGAGTAAAAAGAGCCTTATGTTCCCTTCCACAATCAATTCCCTTATTATAACTAAGAATTTCTAGACACGACTTCGACCAGTTTGGCTTACTAATCCTACAGGCAGTCAGGCTCTGATACCAAAGCTGTCGGGACCCCGATCCTAAGTCACACAGGTCTAGCCTGTAACACATCATATCACTTTGCGGCCTCACGCACGGTATCCCCACGAGTGCCACCTTACCTGGCCCGGGACCGTTTGCGCATTTTGGCACACGTATATGATAGTGTCGCTAGCATCCATATGACAGAGAACCCGGGCCGACATGACTAGTTATAAACCAAAAGTGGCACTAAATTACAGAGACAGTCATACATGACCCAGCAACAAACGTGTCGGTCATCAACGTATGAACCCAAGTCGTAGCAAGCTACAAGGACTTAAAGGAACAACGCGTGACATTTCCCCTAAGGGACAGACATAGGAACGAAGAAGGACACATGCCGGCCAGCCTAAGTGTTCCAGAGCAGTAGCGAGCTACCAAGGCTCGGTAGAAGCACTAGGAGACATTTCCCTGTAAGATAGGCTACCAAAGGTAAACAACTAGGTGTCGGATCCCACACATAGCAATACACATTACACGTACGCATAACATGCAAGTATGTGCTGTACAACATGGCATCACAACATAACTCAACAACTCATATAGATAAGGCCCAGAAGAGCCATCATAGCATTAATTACAATCAGAGGTCACATGACCCAACATACAGAGCATACAGGCAACGGAAGCATAACATGTCTGAGTACAGACAACTACAAATGAAGAAGGCTGGAAAAGCCTGACTATCTACAAGACCCTCCCAAGGGTACAAGATCGTAGCTGAGGTAACAAGCTAAACGTCGAAGTCCACGCGGAACCACTAGTGAGACTGGAGTCTCTCTGCAAAAACATAAATTAAGCAAACGTGAGTACAAAGGTACTCAACAAGACTTACATCAGAACTAGCTACATATGCATCAGTATCAACAAAGGGGGTGGTGGAGTTTGACTGCAGCAAGTCAGCTTGACTCGGTGGCTATCCTAAACTACGACTGCAAGTAACTCCTTTGAGGTGGCGCACACGAGTCCACATATTCACCAATCAATACACCACTATGGATCCGCTCCCGTCTCCCTACGAGAAGGCAATCCATAGCACTCACGCTTACCTTGCGCGTTTTAGAGTATCCACTTTCACTTGTCTATGAACTGTAGAGGCAACCCAGAAGTCCATTTCCGCGGACACGGCTATTCGAATAGATTATATATATAACCCTGCAGGGGTGTACTTCTTCACACACGCTCTCACCACTTACCGCCGTTTACACGACATGTACTCGGCAACCTTCAAGCGGAGGCCCAGCGAGGGTGTCGGCCACGACCTGACTAACCACACAAGTCTCTCGTCCAGGTTTATCGCCTATTTGGGTTCCATCCGGGGGGAGATCCGGCCGGGGTGTCGCTCACGGCCCCAAACGATGTGTGCAGGGTTCCCGCATCACCAAACGGGCGATCGGTACACCGTGCCACGTACCTGCCGCGTCACAGCCCACCCCGAGGGTCAGCGCTGCGCACAACCTCCAGTAAACTACAAACACCAGAAACTAGTTGCACCTCCTGGACAGAGATCATGTTGATTAATAAGTCGAGAGAGTCAATTAAGGATCCCAATGTGTGGTAGTAGCTGTTTCATGGACCAACCAACACAGAACTCAGTTCCTGAGGACGGCTGCAATGAGACAACCCACCATGTACTCCTACATGGCCTCTCATCGCTACCTTTACCAAATCGTGTTCACACACTTAGCTCTCAACAGTAGGACATGTTCACCACATTCCAATTCATCCCCGATGAATCAGACCTGACACAACTCTAAGCAATAGCAGGCATAACCAGAAAGCATGAATGAGTAGGCACAACATGGCTCAAACAACTCCTACTCATACTAGTGGGTTTCAACTATTTACTGTGGCAATGACAGGTCATGCAGTGGAAAGGGGTTCAACTACCGCAGCAGGTAACAGTTGAAGCGTTGTTGTCCTAATGCATTAAAAGAGAGAAAGAGCGAGAGAGTGGGATTGTATCGGTATGCTCAATGGGGTTTTGCTTGCCTGGCACTTCTGAAGATAACATTGGGTCTTCATCGGTGTCATCGAACTCATCGTCGGAACACGTCTACTGAAAGGGAACAACACCGGCAACAGAGAAAGAAACACAATCAATGCAATGCACAATATGTTGCATGATCATGACATGGCATTATGTTATGATTTGAGCTAATGCAACTAGCAACACAATTAAATGAAGTTGGTTTGAATCCAAGATTCAAATTCAAAGTCCATATGTGATTATTTAAATGCCATTTAATTGATTTGACCTGATCAGCAGGTTTAACTTGTTGAAACATGCATGAAAATGCCATAAACAGATTCCTTAGATTTTTCTGATCATTTTTCATATATAAATTATTTTCATCTGAGCTACGGTTGATTTTATATGATTTTTAGAAGTTTTGGCTATTTTCTGAAATAAATAAATCATTTAGATTTATATAAATTCCAGAAAAGCTTTACTGCGTCAGCATGACGTCTATGTGACGTCAGCAAGTCAACAGGCGGGTCGAGGTCAAACCTGACCAGTGGGTCCCACTGGTCAGTCTCTCAGCACTAACTAAAAGTTTTAAAACTAAACTAAAGATTAGCAGAGACAGGGCCCCACGTGTCAGTGACACATCTAACTAACAAGGTTAGTTAGCCTTAAGTTAATACTAACTAAACTGTCAGTGGGCCCATGGCCCACATGTCAGTGTCCAATCTAACTAACAGAGATAAATAACACTAAATAAAAACTAAACTTTAATTAGTTAAGGGCATGGGTCCACCTGTCATTGACCCAGGGGGGGTCATTAGTACCTAAACCAATTAGGCCACGTCAGCGTCGCCGGATTAAGGGCCGGCGACCTCACGGCGTGGCGGCGGCTCGCCGGAGTGGCGCTAGGGGCAGCGGCTGGGCACGCTGAGGGCACCAGAAGGAAGCCCTCGCTCGCCCGCATCTAGGGGTGTGCATGGCTGGGCGCGGGGAGGCCTGCAGAGGCACCGGCGACGAGGTCCGCGGTGGCTGAAGCTCTGGTGGCGACGGATTCATCGAAACGGTGCGCGTGAGGAGCTGAGGTTTGCGCCTACGGTCTCTACGAGTGCTCGCGAACTCGTTGGACTTGGTGGTGTGACCAAAAGGTCACCGGGGTGGCGCCGGCGACCAGCCCGAGCGGCGGCGAGCTTCGGCTTCAGTCGAAGCAGTGGCTACGGTGATCAAGAGGCATGGGGAGGAGGGGTAAACGACGGAGGGGCTCACAGGGGGTCGATCGGAGGTCTTAGCAGGCTCAACGGGGGCCGGACGGCGTCGGAATCCCGACGGCGATGTCCCGTGGCCGAGGAAGAAGACGAGGTCGACGACGGCGCTCCAGGGGCTTCTGGCGTCGGGCAGCTCGGCGAGGAGGAAGAGAGGAACGAGGCGGAGCTACTGGGCACTCCGGCGAGGCGAGAGGTGGACGGTGGCCGCAGTGGTGCTCGCCTGCGCGGCTGCGGTGGTTTCGGCCATGGCGAGGAGAAGCAGGGGAGAGCGAAGGAGGAGAGTGCGAGAGGTCGGGCGGGTTCCAGACGTCTGCCGCAGGTCGTCGGTGGCGTCGCGCTGGCTAGGGGAGGCCAGGCAGGCAGCTGCGTGCCGGCCGGCGCCATGCCCAGCTTCTCCTCTGCCTACTGGCAAGAGGTAGAAGACGAGGCTGCCCCTGGTGGGCTGGGCCATCTACTTGGGCTGCCAGGTAAGGCCTAGGTGAGTCTCTCTCTCTCTCTGCTTTCTTTAATTGTTTCTGTTTCCTATTTTGTTACTTTGTCCTGGGCTTTATTAAAAATACTTAGGCACACTCAAAAATCATGAAACCAAGCATGGCTACTGTTTAGAATAAATCCAACAGTAAACATTTTAGCTTATGATTATTTGAGCATTTAAAATAATATATAAAATTTAAATGCCCAAATGCAAGTAAGATATGATTTAATTCAAAAATCCAGAATGGTCCTAGAAATATGTGCAACTTTTTTGGCAGAGGTTTTTAATCAATCCAAAAATGATAAATTTTCCAAGGGGCATTTTGGGTTCATTGAAAAAGATTTTAATTTGACCCTAGTTAAATTCATTTAGTGCTAGGGTTTGAGCATCCCCATTTCCAGTTTCTGAGGAAATTAAACATGATGCACATGAAGACCAAGCAAGACAGGCAAGGGCTGGTCTAGGGCTGTGACACTGTTAGCGAGGCCGGTTTACGCCAAGTTCATGGCTAGACCGTGCTATGTCTATCTACAGCTCAAGATGCCGGGTCACAAGGGAACCATCACGGTTCACGGAAGTCGCAAGATTGCATTGGAGTGCGAGGAAGGAGACGCAGCCTATGCAGAGGCAGTGTGTGCTACAGAGGAGTTGAAATTCTATAAAAACAACGTTGATCCGGCGGATATGTCCCCGTTGAAAAAGCCAACTACAGAGCAAGATCCGGCGTTGAAATTTAAATCGGTAGAGGAGACCAAGCAAGTTGACTTTGTGCCAGGTGATTCATCCAAACAGTTCACAATCAGCGCTAACCTGGATCCCAAATAGGAAAGCGCGCTCATCGAGTTCATCCGTGAGAACCGGGATATCTTTGCATGGAAACATTCTGACATGCCAGGTATACCGAGGGAACTCGCTGAGCACAGTCTTAACATTGATCCGAAGTTTAAACCGGTCATGCAGTACCTGCGCCGCTTTAATGAGGAGAGGCGCAAAGTTATAGGTGAAGAAGTGGCCAGGCTTTTGGCCGCAGGGTTTATAGTTGAGGTGTTCCATCTAGAGTGGTTGGCTAATTCGGTTTTGGTACTAAAGAAAATGGAACGTGGAGGATGTGTGTAGATTACACAAACCTAAACAAGGCTTGTCCAACTGATCCTTATGCTCTTCCCCGTATTGATCAGATCATTGATGCTACGACAGGGTGTGAGCGGCTAAGTTTTTTCGACGCATATTCAGGGTATGATCAGATCAAGATGGCAGTTAAGGACCAGGAGAAGACAGCCTTCATAACTCCCATTGGAGCCTTCTGTTATGTATCTATGCCCTTTGGGCTCAAGAGTGCCCAAGCAACTTACCAGCGTTGCGTACAGAACTGTCTTAAGGTGCACATCGGAAAAAATGTCCATGCCTATGTGGATGACATCGTCGTAAAGTCCAGGATGGAGGAGACGCTGATAGAAGACCTAAAGGAAACCTTTGACAACCTCCGGGTTTATAAGATGATGCTTAATCCGGAGAAGTGCATTTTTGGTGTTCCGGCAGGCAAGCTCCTTGGGTTCTTAGTATCAAACAGAGGAATAGAGGCCAATCCGGAGAAGATCAAGGCGATCACGTCCTTGACTAAACCGGTTGCATCAATGATGTCCAGCGCATAGCTGGCCGGATTACAGCGTTAAGTCGATTCATCAGCCGTTTGGGAGAGAAGGCAATTCCACTTGATCAGATGCTGAAAAAGACAGATCGGTTTATGTGGAGCGATGCTGCAAACGATGCATTCGAGGACTTGAAGCGGCAATTAGTGGAACCACCGGTTCTTGCTGCCCCGGTTGACAATGAGCCGCTGCTGTTATACATGGCCGCCAATGCCCGTGCAGTTAGCATGGCAATTGTGGTGGAACGCAAAGAAGCAGGCAAGGAATATCCGGTTCAACGCCCGGTTTATTACGCCAGTGAGGTTCTAATTGAATCAAAGCAAAGGTATCCACACTGGCAGAAGCTGGTGTATGGCATGTTCATGGCAAACCGGAAGCTGAAGCACTACTTCCAGGGCCACCCAATCACCGTTGTTAGCTCAGCTCCGTTGGGGGATATAATCCAGAACATAGAGGCCACGAGCAGAGTAGCAAAGTGGGCCATTGAGCTTAGCCCACATGGATTGAAGTATGTACCCCGTACTGCTATCAAATCCAAGCATTGGTAGATTTCATCAATGATTGGACAGAATTGCAAGCACCAGAGGAGAAGCCGGATCATACATACTGGACTATTCACTTCGACGGTTCAAGGCAATTAGAAGGCTCGGGGGCTGGAGTTGTCTTAACTTCCCCACGAGGTGACAAGTTTTGTTATGTCCTCCGACTAATGTTTCCTTGCACTAACAATGCGGCTGAATATGAAGCACTGCTTCACGGCCTGCGGATGGCTAAGGAGATGAACTTGAGCCGGGTTAAGTGCTTTGGTGATTCAGATCTAGTAGCGCAACAAGTGTCTGGCAAGTGGGACTCTAAAGACCCTCTCATGGCAGCTTACAGGCGAGAAGTTGAAGCAGTTGCAGGATATTTCAAAGGATATCAGGTAGATCACATAGACCGGCGCAAAAACGAAGCGGCCGATGCTCTAAGCCGGCTAGGTTCCCAGCGTAAACCGGTGCCACAAAATACTTTATTGGATGAGTTACACAGTCCATCAGTTCAGGTACCAATGGAGGAGGATTCGGCTGTTCCTGATCCGGAAGCACAGCTGGTGGCAGCACTTCACGTTATTCTGGATTGGACACTCCCTTACTTGGCGTATCTGAGCCGAGGAGAGTTGCCAGATGATGAGGTTGAAGCTAGGAAGATAATCCGGCGATCCAAGTCTATGACCATTGTTAACGGAGAACTGCATCACCGCAGTATTTCTGGGGCATTTCAGCGTTGTGTATCATCGGAGGAAGGCAATGATATTCTTCGAGAAATAAACGAAGGAGATTTTGGTCATCATGCCGGTTCAAAATCGCTGGTAGCCAAGGCTTTTCGTCACGGGTTTTACTGGTTAACAGCCCATGCTGATGCGGAAGATCTAGTCCGGAAATGTGACGCTTGTCAGAAATTTTCACGGCGTGCCCTTGTTCCGGCACAGGCGCTACGGATGATTCCAATTACCTGGCCGTTTGCGACTTGGGGGCTTGATATGGTTGGGCCTTTTAAACGATCCCAAGATCAAAAAACCCACCTTTTGGTGGCAGTGGACAAGATTACAAAATGGATTGAGGCAGGTCTAGCCTGTAACACATCATATCACTTTGCGGCCTCACGCACGGTATCCCCACGAGTGCCACCTTACCTGGCCCGGGACCGTTTGCGCATTTTGGCACACGTATATGATAGTGTCGCTAGCATCCATATGACAGAGAACCCGGGCCGACATGACTAGTTATAAACCAAAAGTGGCACTAAATTATAGAGACAGTCATACATGACCCAGCAACAAACGTGTCGGTCATCAACGTATGAACCCAAGTCGTAGCAAGCTACAAGGACTTAAAGGAACAACGCGTGACATTTCCCCTAAGGGACAGACATAGGAACGAAGAAGGACACATGCCGGCCAGCCTAAGTGTTCCAGAGCAGTAGCGAGCTACCAAGGCTCGGTAGAAGCACTAGGAGACATTTCCCTGTAAGATAGGCTACCAAAGGTAAACAACTAGGTGTCGGATCCCACACATAGCAATACACATTACACGTACGCATAACATGCAAGTATGTGCTGTACAACATGGCATCACAACATAACTCAACAACTCATATAGATAAGGCCCAGAAGAGCCATCATAGCATTAATTACAATCAGAGGTCACATGACCCAACATACAGAGCATACAGGCAACGGAAGCATAACATGTCTGAGTACAGACAACTACAAATGAAGAAGGCTGGAAAAGCCTGACTATCTACAAGACCCTCCCAAGGGTACAAGATCGTAGCTGAGGTAACAAGCTAAACGTCGAAGTCCACGCGGAACCACTAGTGAGACTGGAGTCTCTCTGCAAAAACATAAATTAAGCAAACGTGAGTACAAAGGTACTCAACAAGACTTACATCAGAACTAGCTACATATGCATCAGTATCAACAAAGGGGGTGGTGGAGTTTGACTGCAGCAAGTCAGCTTGACTCGGTGGCTATCCTAAACTACGACTGCAAGTCACTCCTTTGAGGTGGCGCACACGAGTCCACATATTCACCAATCAATACACCACTATGGATCCGCTCCCGTCTCCCTACGAGAAGGCAATCCATAGCACTCACGCTTACCTTGCGCGTTTTAGAGTATCCACTTTCACTTGTCTATGAACTGTAGAGGCAACCCAGAAGTCCATTTCCGCGGACACGGCTATTCGAATAGATTATATATATAACCCTGCAGGGGTGTACTTCTTCACACACGCTCTCACCACTTACCGCCGTTTACACGACATGTACTCGGCAACCTTCAAGCGGAGGCCCAGCGAGGGTGTCGGCCACGACCTGACTAACCACACAAGTCTCTCGTCCAGGTTTATCGCCTATTTGGGTTCCATCCGGGGGGAGATCCGGCCGGGGTGTCGCTCACGGCCCCAAACGATGTGTGCAGGGTTCCCGCATCACCAAACGGGCGATCGGTACACCGTGCCACGTACCTGCCGCGTCACAGCCCACCCCGAGGGTCAGCGCTGCGCACAACCTCCAGTAAACTACAAACACCAGAAACTAGTTGCACCTCCTGGACAGAGATCATGTTGATTAATAAGTCGAGAGAGTCAATTAAGGATCCCAATGTGTGGTAGTAGCTGTTTCATGGACCAACCAACACAGAACTCAGTTCCTGAGGACGGCTGCAATGAGACAACCCACCATGTACTCCTACATGGCCTCTCATCGCTACCTTTACCAAATCGTGTTCACACACTTAGCTCTCAACAGTAGGACATGTTCACCACATTCCAATTCATCCCCGATGAATCAGACCTGACACAACTCTAAGCAATAGGAGGCATAACCAGAAAGCATGAATGAGTAGGCACAACATGGCTCAAACAACTCCTACTCATACTAGTGGGTTTCAACTATTTACTTTGGCAATGACAGGTCATGCAGTGGAAAGGGGTTCAACTACCGCAGCAGGTAACAGTTGAAGCGTTGTTGTCCTAATGCATTAAAAGAGAGAAAGAGCGAGAGAGTGGGATTGTATCGGTATGCTCAATGGGGTTTTGCTTGCCTGGCACTTCTGAAGATAACATTGGGTCTTCATCGGTGTCATCGAACTCATCGTCGGAACACGTCTACTGAAAGGGAACAACACCGGCAACAGAGAAAGAAACACAATCAATGCAATGCACAATATGTTGCATGATCATGACATGGCATTATGTTATGATTTGAGCTAATGCAACTAGCAACACAATTAAATGAAGTTGGTTTGAATCCAAGATTCAAATTCAAACTCCATATGTGATTATTTAAATGCCATTTAATTGATTTGACCTGATCAGCAGGTTTAACTTGTTGAAACATGCATGAAAATGCCATAAACAGATTCCTTGGATTTTTCTGATCATTTTTCATATATAAATTATTTTCATCTGAGCTACGGTTGATTTTATATGATTTTTAGAAGTTTTGGCTATTTTCTGAAATAAATAAATCATTTAGATTTATATAAATTCCAGAAAAGCTTTACTGCGTCAGCATGACGTCTATGTGACGTCAGCAAGTCAACAGGCGGGTCCAGGTCAAACCTGACCAGTGGGTCCCACTGGTCAGTCTCTCAGCACTAACTAAAAGTTTTAAAACTAAACTAAAGATTAGCAGAGACAGGGCCCCACGTGTCAGTGACACATCTAACTAACAGGGTTAGTTAGCCTTAAGTTAATACTAACTAAACTGTCAGTGGGCCCATGGCCCACATGTCAGTGTCCAATCTAACTAACAGAGATAAATAACACTAAATAAAAACTAAACTTTAATTAGTTAAGGGCATGGGTCCACCTGTCATTGACCCAGGGGGGGTCATTAGTACCTAAACCAATTAGGCCACGTCAGCGTCGCCGGATTAAGGGCCGGCGACCTCACGGCGTGGCGGCGGCTCGCCGGAGTGGCGCTAGGGGCAGCGGCTGGGCACGCTGAGGGCACCAGAAGGAAGCCCTCGCTCGCCCGCATCTAGGGGTGTGCATGGCTGGGCGCGGGGAGGCCTGCAGAGGCACCGGCGACGAGGTCCGCGGTGGCTGAAGCTCTGGTGGCGACGGATTCATCGAAACGGTGCGCGTGAGGAGCTGAGGTTTGCGCCTACGGTCTCTACGAGTGCTCGCGAACTCGTTGGACTTGGTGGTGTGACCAAAAGGTCACCAGGGTGGCGCCGGCGACCAGCCCGAGCGGCGGCGAGCTTCGGCTTCAGTCGAAGCAGTGGCTACGGTGATCAAGAGGCATGGGGAGGAGGGGTAAACGACGGAGGGGCTCACAGGGGGTCGATCGGAGGTCTTAGCAGGCTCAACGGGGGCCGGACGGCGTCGGAATCCCGACGGCGATGTCCCGTGGCCGAGGAAGAAGACGAGGTCGACGACGGCGCTCCAGGGGCTTCTGGCGTCGGGCAGCTCGGCGAGGAGGAAGAGAGGAACGAGGCGGAGCTACTGGGCACTCCGGCGAGGCGAGAGGTGGACGGTGGCCGCAGTGGTGCTCGCCTGCGCGGCTGCGGTGGTTTCGGCCATGGCGAGGAGAAGCAGGGGAGAGCGAAGGAGGAGAGTGCGAGAGGTCGGGCGGGTTCCAGACGTCTGCCGCAGGTCGTCGGTGGCGTCGCGCTGGCTAGGGGAGGCCAGGCAGGCAGCTGCGTGCCGGCCGGCGCCATGCCCAGCTTCTCCTCTGCCTACTGGCAAGAGGTAGAAGACGAGGCTGCCCCTGGTGGGCTGGGCCATCTACTTGGGCTGCCAGGTAAGGCCTAGGTGAGTCTCTCTCTCTCTGCTTTCTTTAATTGTTTCTGTTTCCTATTTTGTTACTTTGTCCTGGGCTTTATTAAAAATACTTAGGCACACTCAAAAATCATGAAACCAAGCATGGCTACTGTTTAGAATAAATCCAACAGTAAACATTTTAGCTTATGATTATTTGAGCATTTAAAATAATATATAAAATTTAAATGCCCAAATGCAAGTAAGATATGATTTAATTCAAAAATCCAGAATGGTCCTAGAAATATGTGCAACTTTTTTGGCAGAGGTTTTTAATCAATCCAAAAATGATAAATTTTCCAAGGGGCATTTTGGGTTCATTGAAAAAGATTTTAATTTGACCCTAGTTAAATTCATTTAGTGCTAGGGTTTGAGCATCCCCATTTCCAGTTTCTGAGGAAATTAAACATGATGCACATGAAGACCAAGCAAGACAGGCAAGGGCTGGTCTAGGGCTGTGACACTGTTAGCGAGGCCGGTTTACGCCAAGTTCATGGCTAGACCGTGCTATGTCTATCTACAGCTCAAGATGCCGGGTCGCAAGGGAACCATCATGGTTCACGGAAGTCGCAAGATTGCATTGGAGTGCGAGGAAGGAGACGCAGCCTATGCAGAGGCAGTGTGTGCTACAGAGGAGTTGAAATTCTATAAAAACAACGTTGATCCGGCGGATATGTCCCCGTTAAAAAAGCCAACTACAGAGCAAGATCCGGCGTTGAAATTTAAATCGGTAGAGGAGACCAAGCAAGTTGACTTTGTGCCAGGTGATTCATCCAAACAGTTCACAATCAGCGCTAACCTGGATCCCAAATAGGAAAGCGCGCTCATCGAGTTCATCCGTGAGAACCGGGATATCTTTGCATGGAAACATTCTGACATGCCAGGTATACCGAGGGAACTCGCTGAGCACAGTCTTAACATTGATCCGAAGTTTAAACCGGTCATGCAGTACCTGCGCCGCTTTAATGAGGAGAGGCGCAAAGTTATAGGTGAAGAAGTGGCCAGGCTTTTGGCCGCAGGGTTTATAGTTGAGGTGTTCCATCTAGAGTGGTTGGCTAATTCGGTTTTGGTACTAAAGAAAATGGAACGTGGAGGATGTGTGTAGATTACACAAACCTAAACAAGGCTTGTCCAACTGATCCTTATGCTCTTCCCCGTATTGATCAGATCATTGATGCTACGACAGGGTGTGAGCGGCTAAGTTTTTTCGACGCATATTCAGGGTATGATCAGATCAAGATGGCAGTTAAGGACCAGGAGAAGACAGCCTTCATAACTCCCATTGGAGCCTTCTGTTATGTATCTATGCCCTTTGGGCTCAAGAGTGCCCAAGCAACTTACCAGCGTTGCGTACAGAACTGTCTTAAGGTGCACATCGGAAAAAATGTCCATGCCTATGTGGATGACATCGTCGTAAAGTCCAGGATGGAGGAGACGCTGATAGAAGACCTAAAGGAAACCTTTGACAACCTCCGGGTTTATAAGATGATGCTTAATCCGGAGAAGTGCATTTTTGGTGTTCCGGCAGGCAAGCTCCTTGGGTTCTTAGTATCAAACAGAGGAATAGAGGCCAATCCGGAGAAGATCAAGGCGATCACGTCCTTGACTAAACCGGTTGCATCAATGATGTCCAGCGCATAGCTGGCCGGATTACAGCGTTAAGTCGATTCATCAGCCGTTTGGGAGAGAAGGCAATTCCACTTGATCAGATGCTGAAAAAGACAGATCGGTTTATGTGGAGCGATGCTGCAAACGATGCATTCGAGGACTTGAAGCGGCAATTAGTGGAACCACCGGTTCTTGCTGCCCCGGTTGACAATGAGCCGCTGCTGTTATACATGGCCGCCAATGCCCGTGCAGTTAGCATGGCAATTGTGGTGGAACACAAAGAAGCAGGCAAGGAATATCCGGTTCAACGCCCGGTTTATTACGCCAGTGAGGTTCTAATTGAATCAAAGCAAAGGTATCCACACTGGCAGAAGCTGGTGTATGGCATGTTCATGGCAAACCGGAAGCTGAAGCACTACTTCCAGGGCCACCCAATCACCGTTGTTAGCTCAGCTCCGTTGGGGGATATAATTCAGAACATAGAGGCCACGAGCAGAGTAGCAAAGTGGGCCATTGAGCTTAGCCCACATGGATTGAAGTATGTACCCCGTACTGCTATCAAATCCAAGCATTGGTAGATTTCATCAATGATTGGACAGAATTGCAAGCACCAGAGGAGAAGCCGGATCATACATACTGGACTATTCACTTCGACGGTTCAAGGCAATTAGAAGGCTCGGGGGCTGGAGTTGTCTTAACTTCCCCACGAGGTGACAAGTTTTGTTATGTCCTCCGACTAATGTTTCCTTGCACTAACAATGCGGCTGAATATGAAGCACTGCTTCACGGCCTGCGGATGGCTAAGGAGATGAACTTGAGCCGGGTTAAGTGCTTTGGTGATTCAGATCTAGTAGCGCAACAAGTGTCTGGCAAGTGGGACTCTAAAGACCCTCTCATGGCAGCTTACAGGCGAGAAGTTGAAGCAGTTGCAGGATATTTCAAAGGATATCAGGTAGATCACATAGACCGGCGCAAAAACGAAGCGGCCGATGCTCTAAGCCGGCTAGGTTCCCAGCGTAAACCGGTGCCACAAAATACTTTATTGGATGAGTTACACAGTCCATCAGTTCAGGTACCAATGGAGGAGGATTTGGCTGTTCCTGATCCGGAAGCACAGCTGGTGGCAGCACTTCACGTTATTCTGGATTGGACACTCCCTTACTTGGCGTATCTGAGCCGAGGAGAGTTGCCAGATGATGAGGTTGAAGCTAGGAAGATAATCCGGCGATCCAAGTCTATGACCATTGTTAACGGAGAACTGCATCACCGCAGTATTTCTGGGGCATTTCAGCGTTGTGTATCATCGGAGGAAGGCAATGATATTCTTCGAGAAATAAACGAAGGAGATTTTGGTCATCATGCCGGTTCAAAATCGCTGGTAGCCAAGGCTTTTCGTCACGGGTTTTACTGGTTAACAGCCCATGCTGATGCGGAAGATCTAGTCCGGAAATGTGACGCTTGTCAGAAATTTTCACGGCGTGCCCTTGTTCCGGCACAGGCGCTACGGATGATTCCAATTACCTGGCCGTTTGCGACTTGGGGGCTTGATATGGTTGGGCCTTTTAAACGATCCCAAGATCAAAAAACCCACCTTTTGGTGGCAGTGGACAAGATTACAAAATGGATTGAGGCAGAGCCTATCAGTAAGTGTGATGCGGCAACAGTGGTTAAATTCATCAAAAAGGTAATTTTCCAGTTTGGCTTTCCACACAACATTATTACTGATAATGGCACCAATCTATCCAAGGGAGAGATGGAAGAGTTTTTCCAAAGGGAACATATTCGCCTGGATGTGTCTTCGGTAGCTCACCCTCAATCCAATGGTCAAGCAGAAAGGGCCAATCAGGAGATCTTGCGAGGCATCAAGCCCCGGCTTATGACTCCCTTGTAGAGAACACCAGGGTGCTGGGTTGAGGAGTTACCTTCTGTCCTCTGGAGCATCAACACTACGCCTAACAGGTCTACAGGCTATACGCCGTTCTTCATGGTGTATGGTGCTGAAGCGGTTCTTCCAAGTGATATCCGGCACGACTCACCACGGGTGGCGGCTTATGTTGAAGCGGCCAATGAGCAGGTCAGACAGGATAGCCTAGACCGGCTGGATGAGGAACGTGACATAGCAGTGGCACGATCCGCAATTTATCAACAAGATCTGCGCAGATATCACAGCCGCCGGGTCAAGACCAGGACGTTCCAGGAGGGGGGCCTGGTACTCCGGCTTGTACAAGACCAGACAGATATGCACAAGCTATCCCCACCTTGGGAAGGACCCTTTGTGGTCAGCAAGAACCTACACAACGGTTCATACTAGCTGGTGGATGTTCGAGAACATAAAGACTCACGGACAGTAGAGGAAGAGACGAAGAGGCCATGGAACATTGCTCTTCTGCGGCCTTACTACACTTGAGCCATGAGCTCTGCTTCATGTATCCTGTATATATTATGATTAATAAATAAACCGGCACCCCTGGTAAACCGGGGGATTAGCCATTTTCTTCTAAACAAGTGTCTTATGGGAGTTCACTCAGGTGATATCCATCTAAAGTTTATTTCTCTTGATATATATCATTTTCATCAAGAAAACAAGATGCTATGATCAGTCTATTTTGATATGCAGGACAATTCTATAAGGGACCAAACAGGACTTGCCATAAAAGCGCAACTCTCTTATAGGCACCCTGCCTCCACGGTCACTAGGGGGCTACGTGATCGCATTCGAATCCTAGCTTAACCCCTTTTGGTCCGGTTTATATGATGGCATTCGAATCATAGCTTAAAAACCCCGTTTCGGGTCTGCCTTGGATCGCATTCGAATCCATTGGTTGGCAAAATCTCAAAGCCACTGGGGGCTAGGGGTCATATTCGAATCCTAGCTTAACCCCTTTGGTTCACAATATATGATCGCATTCGAATCATAGCTTAAAACCCCTTTGGGTCCGCCTTGGATCGCATTCGAATCCATTGATCGGCAAAATTTCAAGGCCACTTGGGGCTACATGGACGCATTCGAATCCTAGATCAACCCCTTTGGTCCGGTTTACTGATCGTATTCGAATCAGAAGCCTCAAATATGGAGCCTGGCAGCTCGTAAAAAGCCAAGAGCTTAAGGGCCGCTCTTAAAAAATGCCTAGAGCTTAAAGGCCGCTCACAAAAAGCCTCGAGCCTGGCAGCTCGCAAAAAGCCTCGACTACATGGTCTTATTTGCCAACGATGCTTTGTTTTTTGCGATTTTTCAAAGTTTTCTGTGGTTAAACCAAGTTTTTTGATCCGGAACTGGGCAACTTCAAAGTTGACCACATATCTACAAAAGTCTGGGTCAAAGAACACCAACATGATTTAAACTGGCGTTTATCAAAACCCGGAACAGTCATCAGGCAAACGCCAAGAGGGCCAAGAGCCTCATTAGAATCTACACGTTCAATTATGTCTACCGGATTAAAGATGTCAGGCACACTTAATCAAAGGTATGAAATATTTTTGGGTATAAAGCAGATACTCTTTTAATATATGCCTATGGGAGCAATGTAATAGGTCCGGTGGTAAACCGCCAGGACATCTTTTTAGCAGTTTTTATGCAGATACAGATAACATAAACGGATCAACCATAGCAGACAAGGGATTAAAATTGGCAGACGCCAAGTCAAGCTGTGACATCCGAATTGAGACAAAGACAATATTTCGAACTATCCTATTACAAGGCACTGGCAGGCCTGAACGGACTAAAGTTTTTGGCAATAGTTTTTCAGCAACTATGAGTTAAACCGGGTGGTTTATGATTCTTCTTCCTACCACGGAGGCTGAGGATGGGCTTGTTCCGGAGCTTCTTCATCTTCAGGAAGTGGCTGGAAGTCGGGAATGCGCCAGTCAATCTTGGAGAGTGCACGGAAGTACATTTCCTCAGTAATAAGATCGGACGGGTCAATATCTGGAGCGAAAGTATAGGCACGCACTGGCGGGATCAGATTATCGGTATCATAAACCGGCCGGTCCACCCGTTCATTTTCTAAGTCATATGCCGGATGATACCTGGTCAGATCCGCTTCATCGGCAAGTTTGCTGGCAAGAGGGCGCATCTCCTTGGTTAAAGCATGGAGGAATTCGCCAGAGAAGGTGGATCCATCTTCATTATTACTGGGATATCCATTCATAGCATCTTCCGGATCAAAGTCCGGGACCCATGCCATGGCCCGGGTCAGTGCTACAAGAGAACCGGCCCGTGCAGCAGATTTCTTCACCTCCACCAAATGCACTAGAAGGACAGATAGCTTCTCCAAAGTACCTTGGATAGTAGTTGGGGCCGCTTTCTGATGGGACATTGCACTTATAACCCTTTGAGCGCCGAAATACAGCTGCTCCACCAGGGTATAAGAGGCCTTGAGTTTCTTTCGGACGTCATCCCCAAGATGAGTTATGCGTCGCCGTAAATATGATTGTTAAAGTTAAACCGGAGCGAAACAAAGATTGCAGAGATGAAAGCATATACAATTGAGTGCTCACCAAAGATAGCAGAAGTCATCAGTTCTATTTGCTGTCTTAAACCGGTCAGCTCTTGCATAACCGGATTAAGGGCAGCTTCAGCATCCTTTGCTCTTTTCTCAAGAGCATTCCTCTGCACCTCCCAGGCGGACCGCTCCGCTTCAAAGTCCTTTTTCAATTTTATTGTGTTGGTTAAGTTCAGCGCAAGCTCTTCCTTGGCTTTGGCAGAAGCAATTTCAGTTGCAGCCAGTCTATTCCGGAGCTTAGTTATCTCTGCAGCCCTCCGGGTCAAGTCAGCCTACAAGGAAATTAAGTGGAGTAAAAGACAATCCAGACAAGTCTCAAGCATATAAACAAATTATCCACTTGACACTTGGGGGCTAATGTACAATTGAAGTATCAAAAGAGAAATTCAGACAAGTCCCAGGCACATAAAACAAGTTATGCCCCTGGCACTTGGGGGCTAATGTAAATTCATCTACAGATACATTAGAAGTCCTGGTTCACCTATAACGAAGCTAAACCAGCACTTGGGGGCTATTATGGCCTAAAGACAAAGTTTACAAAGAACACAAAACAGAGACAAGTGAAGGAAGTTACCTCGTACTTATCCTTCATCATGGTAGCCAACCCGGATTCATAATCACGGCTGGTATACAGCCGGTTCGAATACCCGGAATGAAGTTCCTGGGCACTGGGCATAGCTGGATAAGTACGTGCTCCACTTGCCTTTCTCTTGTTGAAGTTTTTCCTCTTTGGCAGTGTGTTTGGCCAAGACGACATGCTCAGCAGGAGCGGTAAAGCATGACCCGGTTATCTGAACGTCCGTGGAAGAAGCGGCAGTTGGCTGAGAAGGGGCAGCAGTAGGCACCGGGCTAACAGGAGCCAGATTAGCCCGAGGAGAGCTAACCCGGACAGGGCTTGCAGGCTAAACTATGTTCTCCGTATTAACATCCTCCGGAGCGGTAATATCATCACGATCCATGGGAGTAGGGTCATCAAACTGAGCTGCAGGATTATCTTCTGGAGGGATAACTTCATCCGGATCAGCGGCCGGTTCAGCGGTAGCAGTCTCGGCAGCCGCTTTAGTTGCTTTCGCCTTCTTGCTAGGCTTTGGCTTTCTGGGGAAAATCAAAGGAACAATGAGGATCATCAAAATACAAATGTAAACCGGTTATTGAAAAGGACTTACCCAGGCACGGTCTTCAGCACAAGGACCTGTGTAGCAATTGATTCACCAGAAGAGGACAAAGGAGCCTCCTGATAGTTAGGATCAGATGGTTTAAGCGGTTTACGTATAAGCCCGGCCTTTGGATGAAGAAGAGTTGGAAAAAGTAAAACCTCGGAATGGCGCCTGTGAGCTGGTGTAAGAGGTATTCCGGAGGATTCCACTACGTGGTCCGGCATGCTTCATGCTGCTGTTTCTTCAAAAGAAATTTGGGATCCAATTGAGCGTAAGGATGAGAAAAAGGGTATTTCCGGGACACCCGGTGAATTTTGGGGGGCAGCGGTTCTGGATAAGGGGAGATTAACACATATCAGGATCAATTCGTAACTCAGAATCCAGATCATCTTCCTCAGGATGGGAACCGGAGGCAGCAACCGCCTTCTTTTTCTTGACAGTATACGTCTTCCGGCGCGGTTGTTTGGCCGATTTATCTTGAGGTTTTCTCTTCCAGAAGGGGTCGTTGGCCTGTGCAAAAGATAGGAAATAAATGGAAGACAATTGATATGGCCGGATCAGAACAATTGGAAAACATTAGAAAAAACTTACTGCTGGCGGTTTGTTGTTTTCACAGAACGGAGCTAAACCGGTCCGGCTGCACTCCTCCAAAGTAATGTTCAACATTTTCTTTGTGGACTCAGCGACTTCTTTTTCAGGAAGTATTATGTCAATGTGGCGCAGTGGATCATCCGGTTTACCAGTATACTCGCACATCAGGCCTGAGCACCGGCTCAGTGGAAGTATGCTCCAGGCAAGCCAACAGCGAACGAAGACCACTCCGGTTAAGCCATTGGCCATGAAGGCTCTATGCTTTCAAAGTTGAGGGGCAAACCGGGCCCGGTCTAGGGCGCTGAGGCGCTGCGGCAAGGGATGATCCTCAGGTAGACGGTATGCGCGGTAACCCGGCAATGGGTTTTCTCCTTTAGGTGAAGTATCTACACAGTAGAACCATGATTGGTTCCATTCCTTGGGGTGTGTGTGAAGGGCAGCGTGAGGGAAGCTCACATCCTTCCTTTTTTGAATGCTGACGCCACCCAATTCTTGATGCGGCCCATCTAAAAATTCTGTCCGACGGTTTAAGTGGAAAAAATCTCTGAACAGATCCACTAAAGGTTCTTCTTGAAGATATGCTTCTGAGAAGACTTGAAAATTGCAGATATTTGATATAGAATTTGGGCCTACGTCCTGAGGATGGAGCTGAAAAGCGGCTAGTACATCCCGGAAGAATTTTGAACCGGGAGGGCTAAAACCCCGGGCCAAGTGATCAAAGAAAACAATGACCTCTCCCTAGGAGTAGGTGGACATTCATTTTCTGGGGCCCGCCAGTGCAGTACCTCTTTAGGGCCCAGAGTACCGATTGAAGCAGCGTTCGCTAAATCCTCCTCAGTAATGCGGGAAGGAGCCCAGTTGCAAGCAACGAACTGCTTGGCGGTCATCTTGACTAAGGAAATGCTGAAAGATACAGTGCAAAAGCCGGATTACCAATTGCTGAAGCATAAAGAACCGGAACATGACATCAAATTATGGACTTAATCGACGGTTTAGACAAGGGACTAATGGCATTGACAACCCGAAAGCAGACATGAAGCGAGCAGCTACCGGTTTATAATAACAGGAAAAGAGGAAGCTAAACCGTCGGGCTTACATCTAACTCTTTAAAAGAAGAGCATATGATTGATTAAACCGGTGAGTGAGCTATAGATCTACAATTTGAAGAAATAGTTTTCGCAGAAAGATAAAGGAAAAAACAGATCTGAGGCATAAGAAAAAGATGAAATATATGCAAGTCTTATACAGGAAGAACCGCGGAGGTTTTCTACAGATCAAATCTAAGCTGTTAAGCTAGAGAAACTAAAGGCATGAGTGCGGAGCAGGGGCGCACGCAAAATGAATCTAAGTAAGGGTTGAATCTACCGCAAGGTTAATCTACAGGGATGAACGGCGAAGCTTCAAGGTTTTCATGGCGGAGCTGTAAATGAAACCCTAGATTGGGATCTACAGTAAGGAAGAAGGAATACCTGACGAAGAAACGAACGTCGGTGAGTTGCTCTGGACACGACTCAGGGTGATGCAGCGGCCTGGCTCGACGACGGTGACGGGCTCGAAGAGCGGCGGCGGAGCTTCGAGCGACGGAGGAAGACGAAGGCTGAAGAAGGAAAAGAAGGCAGGCCCCAGCGATATTTATAAGCCGAAGAGGTGAAACGGCAAGCGCGGGAATCGAGGAGGTCAGAGATAGGATAAATATTACGCTGTCGCCTCGATTTTCGGGATATCATTTAACAAAGGTAACAAATAGAGGTGAGCAATAAAAGCGGAGGTGATGTCATGACGAATTAAGATGATTCCCGGAGATGGCGTCATGGCCGGTTTAGGAAGCTGATGAGCTGCGGAGAAGAAATTCATGCAAAGACATAGAAGACTGACATGAACAAGTTCAAATCAATCTGGGGCCTAATGTCAGGGATATTACTAGTAGGTATAAACCGGCTAGGAAGATCCGGATTACACTTACCTGGTTGTATTATCATAAGCCCAGTAGAATATGAACCAGAGGTTATGGCCCATAGAGGCTTAGGGCCCATGTGTAAAGCTTACGGTTTATGAACCGTCATATCATGTAACTTGAGGTATAAGATAGAAAGAGTAGAGACCGAGGCGGACACGATTATGAGCCAGCCTCGGGACTCTGTAAACCGGACCGGGCGTCGCCTCCTATATAAAGGGACGACCCGGCGACGGTTCAAGGACAGGCAACAACCCGTCGAGACACAGGCAAGCAATCCGCTCCCTGTTCATCGACGCCCAAGTAATACCAAACCAAACTAGACATAGGCTTTTACCTTCATTGAAGGGGCCGAACTAGTATAAACCCTCTGTGTCCTTTGTGTGCTTTAACCTCTTCAAGCTAACCCGCGTGATGGCTCCACACCTAAGTCCTCTAAACCGAACATCTGTCGTGCCAATTCCACGACAGTGCCTGTCGGTCGAGCGCCCTCCGCGCCCGCAGCTCCATTCCTTCGACGCGTCGTCGGAATTCATGGTGTGGGCGGAGAAGCCTGGTAGCCCGTGGCTCCGGATTCCCTGCTCGTTCGGCGACGTGTTACTAGCCGGAGGCTTCGGCGGCATCTGGTTGCAGGCTGACGGTTGCTGCAGTGGTGCGTCCTTGGTGGAGGTTGATGTGGCTCCCTCGGGCGATGTGTTCCTGGAGCGCGGCTGGCAATCGTTTGCTCGCGCACGCCGGCTGCAGGGCAGGTGTGTGCTCCACTTCAGGTACGATGGAGCCTCCACACTGTTCGTCAGGGTCTTCTCGGAGGAAGGGAGGCACCTTGGGTGCTGTCCCGAGGTCGATAACGAAGAGGATGACGAGGGCGGCGTCCGGAGGAGCAGCTCCTCCTCTGAAGACGATCTCCTTCCCGGGGGGAGTCGTGGGTCCCCCTCTGTGGCAGCAGCAGATCCTCCAGCAGTGGCGACCGCGATGAACCACCACGCCGCCGAGCTCGTCCCGGCGAGGGGAGGGGGTTGCCGTGCCGCTGTGGCTCGGTAAAGCTGGAGGAAATGGAAGACTCCGACTGAGCGGTAGCGGCCTCTGCTTCTTCTCCTTTCGTTTCCTTCATGTCCTTTCTGCATCAAAATTTCAAGTTGCCTCGAGGAGGCATGTAATGGACTGTGATATATGTAGGAAGCGGGAACTCGATGTCATGTTTTTTTGTTGCCTGGGTGAAAGCACTTAGCTTTTATGCGTCGCGACGTCTTGAGACGGAGTCCTCCTGACTCTGGCGTCATGAGCCCCATCGGGTTGTGACGGGGTGGCCGAATCTGAAGGGCGCGTGCAGCCCCCGAGCGGGGCTGAGCCGTTGAGATCTGATGAGAGTGCCGAGCGCGGGTTAGAGCGCCAAAGCCTGAGCGGGCTCAGTAGGATAGGTTGCACGAACTGAGAAGCCCGGCGCCAGAGCCTGAGCAGGCTTGGCCAGGTGAGGTCACGGGGCCGCGGCAGACGAGGGCCGGTGACCGACCGTGCCCCAGCCCCAACGCGCGAGATGCGCGAAGAAGAGCGAGTGGCGCAGCTGAGCTTAAAACCAGCGAGAAAGATCCCAAACAAAACTTTCAACCAAATGCAGGAAGCGCAAGAAACACGAGAACTTCATAGCATGGGGTAGCGGAAGGGATGATAGCCAAGGAAGTAGAAAACACTGTCAGCCAAACACCAAGCAAAAAAAGGAAAACAGGTCGTGTCCGACCCATACACTACGTCTTCTTCCCAGCGCGGAGCTAATGACTGCCACTGGGGCGTGGGTGGGAGCCCCGTCTGAGGGCCCGTAGGCAACGCACAGGAGACTCCGAGGCGTGTACAGCCCCAACTCGTTATTACGTGAGAGTGTCACGGGCGGAGACCTTCACGGGCACGGAGCCTTGATTACGGATAGAACCTCCTGAGGTGTTCGATGTTCCTGGTATTCTGGATAGGTATCCCATCCAGCGTCTCCAGGCGCACATCACCAGGCCTAGAGACATAGGCGATTCTGAACGAGCCCTCCCACATGGACGAGAGCTTGTGCAACCCCTCACGGGAGAGGACCCACCTCAGGACCAAGTCACCAACTTCAAGTGTTCTTGCGCGGACGCCGCGGCAGTGGTATCACCGCAACGCCTGCTGATAACGTGCCTCCCTGAGGGCAACTTGGCGGCGGCCCTCCTCGCCAAAAACAAGGTCCATCCGCAAGGCAGCATCCTGCCCTTCCTCATTGAAGGCCAAGACCCGTGGGGAGCGATGCTTGACCTCGTGAGGGAGGACCGCCTCCGCCCCATAGATGAGAAAGAAAGGAGTTTCCCCCATTGGTTTGGTGGCAGTGGTTCGGATTGACCATAGCATGGACTGGAGTTCGTCGATCCTGCCCCTGGTGCAAGCCTCAAGCTTCTTCTTAAAGCTGCGCGTCTTGAGGCCACGCAAGATTTCCGCGTTGGCGCGCTCGGCCTGGCCGTTGCTCCTGGGGCGAGCTACCGAAGCGTAGCAGATCTGTGTTCCAAGGATAGCACAATACGACCTAAAGAGATTGCTTGTGAACTACGAACCGCTATCCGTGATGATGCGGCTGGGGACCCCAAATCGCCTCACGAGGCCATGAATGATCTTGACTGCCGACCCGGCTGGGATTGCACAGACAAGCCCCACCTCCGCCCACTTGGTGAATTTGTCGATGGCGATGTACAAGAAGCGGTAGCCCCCCGCTGCCCGAGGAAATGGACCCAGGGTGTCCTATCACCAGACCACGAAGGGCCAGGAGTGCGGAATCATCTAGAGGCCCTGCGCCGACTGGTGGATCTGCTTGGCATGAAACTGGCACGCCTTGCAAGCCCGCATGAGCTCCGTGGCGTCGTTGAGCACTGTGGGCTAGTAGAAGCCACTGCGGAAGGTCTTGCCGACGAGGGTATAGGACGACGAGTGATGACCGCAGTCTCCACCATGGATATCAGCCAGTAGCTCGCGCCCTTGCTTCCTCGAGATGCATTTTAGCGAGATGTCGTTGGGGCGCCTCCTGTAGAGTTCGCCATCTTGGATGCAGTAAGCTAAGGCCCGTCGGACCACACACTCTGCGTCTTCTTCCTTGTCCGGCAGGGTATCATGTTGCAGGTACATCTTGAGTTCTTGGGTCCAGCAACCCTCCTCGGGCTCCGCAGCGAGCAGCAGGCGGGCTCCGGAGGGTGGTCCTCAGGACGGGGCGCCGTCCGGAGGCGCCGCAGGTAGCCCCCGCTAGGGGGACGCCAGCTCGGGAACGGGCGATGTTGCCAACGGTTTGAGCGGCTACTTCTCGAAGACGCCCGGCCTCCGAGGCTCTCGCCTGGAGGCTCGTTTAGCGATATCATCTGCTTCCTTGTTGGTGCCTCTTGGTATGCGATGTGTCTCCAGCCTTTGGAACTATCGCTCCATCTTGTGTACCTCTTCCAGATATGCCTCCATGTGCTCGTCCTTGGGCTTCTATCTCACATCGAAGAAGTCGACAAGGAGTTGTGAATCACCTCTGATGGTGAGACGCCTGAACCCCAGTGCAGCAGCGGCCTTGAGCCCAGCAATCAGGCCCTCGCATCCTGCGATGTTGTTGGAGACCTTCTCGCCTTGCCGGAAGCAAAGCTGCACAGCATAGGACAACTTGTCCTAAGTGGGGGATACCAACATGGCGCCAGCCCCTGCACCAAGGCGTGAGAAGGCGCCGTAGAAGTATACCACCCATCCGACTGGGGGTCGACAGAGGGTGCCTTGGAAGTTGGCGATGAAACGCTCACGAAGTTCTCCCCAGGAGGAGATGGATTCCGCAGGGAGGCTCAGGAGCCAGGTGCATGCGCCATCTTTAAGTGCCATGGGGAACCAGTTCGCCATGACCTGCTCAGTACCGTTGGATGCCTCGATGCTCAGCTCGTAAAGTTCGAGCAACACCGTGGGGTCGGTTGTGCCGTCGTAGCACGGAGGCAGGTCCGGTTCGAACTCGTTGGGGCAGACGAGGCGCCGTAGCTCAGGGGCTAGGGCACGACATCCATCCACGCTCATGATCGCAGGCGCCCCCTGCACCTGCGGTGCTAGTTCCTGGGGCGTTCGCGCCACCACCTCCTATGGCGCGCGGTCTCGGAGCTGTGGGCCAGGGGGCCCACGAGCCCCTGCATGGGGATGCAGAATCACCAGGCAGCTCCCTTCATCGCGCGAGTGGGCTCTGCGGGGTTGCTCACGTTGAGGAGCCTCGCGCCGGACCCTCTGGCCGGCGTCGTGGTGTGGAGGCGGAGCCGGGACTCCATGGCCTTCGTTCCCCGACGGGGGCGGTGGAGGACGTGAGGAGTGTGTTAGTGTAGGTGCTTCTCCTGCGGTGTTGACAAGCTCGGTGATGTGGCGGGGCAACTTGTCGTAGAGGCCATCTGCCAGCCGGTAGCGCAAGAGCTCCCACGCCATGAGCAGCGCAGGCTGCTGGTAGAGCGGCCCACGATGGACCAACGAGGACGACGCCGCGGCCGGTGAGGGCAAAGGCGTCGTCGTGCGGCCTTCGCGGCGCACGGACGGTGGCATCGACAAGTCTTGCTGCTCGTGGATGGCCGGGTCGGTGGCGGCGTTGGCGACCGGCGAGTCGGGGCAGAGCGGTGCGCTGTTGCCTGCGGGCGCCATCTGAGCGGTGTTTGTGGCGCGGCGGGCGGCACGAGCTCGGCGTGTGTCCACCATGGCTGTGGGGCAAAGTCGACGACGAGGGCGGAACGAGGTCGTCGGAGAGGCGAGATCTCGACATGCCCCCTACCTGGCGCGCCAAATGTCGGATTTAGGGCTCCGCAAAACCCAAGTTCAAACACAGGGGCGTGGACGAAGATCTCTCCCACTCGCGTCTACCTAGCGACTCGCCCTCGTCGGTGAAGAGATTCAAGCTAACAACAGATAGAGCACGCAAGAGTTTATCCAGGTACAGGCCACCGTGTGGTGTAAGACCCTACTTCCTGCTTTGGTGTTTTAGCCTCGAGAGGGCTGGAATATGGGCTAGTACAGTGGTTCCTGAGCTCAAGAGGTGAGCTCAGGAGGGTCAGGAGGCAAGTGTTCTTGCTCCTTGCGTGGTGGCAGAGTGTATCGATCTCCGCCCTTCATAGTGGGGATCCTAGCTACTTATATAGGCGGCGACGGTCCTCTTCCCCCGAAATGTTTAGGCGGGAAGGGATCCCACAACGGCCATTTTCGAGCGGGAACACAAGGACGTTCCTATCCTAACAAAAGCTTGCTGAGGCCGCTCTTGAGGAGGTCTTGACGTCGTTCTCCTCGCGAGGCTCAGCTCCCTCACGAGGGTCTTGGGCAGCTGGTCGATCAGCTGGGCCGTACTAGGCCGTGGTAGGAGTGCATCGCGGCCTGTAGACAGGCAAGTCTGGGTACCCTGGTTCCCAGGATGCCGACACTACCCTTTGCGCAGTTTGCAGCTTCAGATCTGCCATCCCACTGCCACGGTCAACACTATACTCATCATGCTTACTGTTTCCCCATTTTATGATGACCACGATCAGCGTACATGGTTTGTGTCGTAATAGCACTTCTCCACCCATCGAGCTAAACAAGCTTAGTTGTACAAATTCAAATCTAATATTATGCTGATGTTAGTAAATCTGGGAGATGTTTAATTGGTCAGCTAAATGTTACTACTTTAGTTTCGAAATGCAAGTGAGCCACATATGGAGAGACCGGAAGGAATAGTATTTCTCTATGCGCTCTAGTTCATCATGGGTGGCCAACTGACATTGTATAGAAAGACTTGTAATATCTCCAATTTGCTTGCTCTTCTGCTCTTCTTTAAGATGATCCTCTTCTCTTGCGGTCAACTGGTCAGGTCAAGTTATTCTCCCTTAGTATATTTTGAATCTGTCAGGTCAGGTCGACTTGTTCTTCTTTACTATATGTTGAAGCTGTCATCTACGAAGTATCATCACTTCTGGAGCTCTCATATTTTGATTAGTAGGCCACATTATATTAATGCACACACCAAATTACAGCATGCATGGCACCTCTTAGAAGAATTGCACAGATAGCACAAAGGGGTTTACAGGGAGGAAGTATTGGATTAGAATCACTTATGCATTACAATGATAATCACACTTGTTTTTATGTTTTCATGCATGTCAGGTATTGAACATTATCAAGATGAATATGAGAATGGGCGCACGAGAGGAATATTTCGGAACAATCCACTGGCTAACAAACATGGCATGGTGGAGGATGGCCTATCTTATTCACCCATCAAGGTGCATGCTCTAACTTGGCAAGGGTGTATTGGTCGCACATATTTTGCATCTGAACTCTTGCATTACTTCTACTTTGTTACACCATCTGCTTAGTTTAAGCATCATATATGTGTATATGCCATACCTATCCATTTTCTGTACCTATTCCATGTGTCGTCATACTTTGTTTTTCCAGTCAAATGTTGTTCTTTTGTAATAGATGTCCAAAAGGAAGAGGGTGATTGCAGATCCTCAAGGAGTACAAACTAGGTATTTGGAAAAGGTAGTGATACATGTTAAATCAGATAGATCAGTAGCCACAGAAAACACAAGCCCAACTGTAACAGACTTTACCCCTACTCCAGTTGCCAAACCCCTATTAGAACTGCTGACAGCCCAGCGTCAGGTACTGTCTATGATATCAATTCAAATTTTGAACTCCTAAATTTCTACATGTGCCTTACCTTCTCTCTTGTATGAAAACTAATTTCAGATGAATCTCCTTGCTCAAAGGATCATAGGATCTCACGACAATACTAGGCTCTGCATTGCTCTTGTCAGTACCTCTTGCCCTTTGTCAGCATACTTACACTCATTGCTATTTGATTATGTAGCATCACTGTAAATGTTCGCTTCTTTATCCTCCATTTGCTTGAAATTATAAGATCCATATTTACTCTTAGATAAATGTAGAATTAACACAATGGTTATGAAGTTTTGGATTGCTCATGTAAGTACCTATTGTCATGTACTCCCTCCGTATCGAATTAATTGTTGATCAATTGGATGTATTTAGAACTTAATAGTGCTAGATACATCCATTTGAGCGACAACTAATAACAGACGGTGGTGGTATTATCATTTGATGATGCCATGTGAATCGCTAGAAACATGTGAAGTGTATGGCTAACCCAATAACGGAAGTTTCGTAAGGGGACTGGAGCAGGCTACCATGAGACAAAAGATCCTCTTTCTAAAGAGATCCGATTTGGAACTCTTATATGTCCAAGGTCAATATGGAAATTCTTTCAGAGGTTTTCTCTTACTTTGTCCGTGTCAACAAACAATTCGAAATACCTCGACTTTTTCAGAACAGGTCTGAGTCAAATAGCAATACTGTACATGCATCGCGAGATAGTTTATTGTCTAGCATTACTCTGCTTCTTATCTGCCCTGCCCTCCACTTTCTCCAAATTATCATATCTACATTTACTCTTACCAACATGTTGAATAAAGGCAATGCCACTGCACACGTTGATGTCTGCATTCCTCATGTCGGTACCTTTTGCCTTGTAACGCTATACTTAATTAGTTGCTATTTGATTATGTATCATCAGTCTGCACCTGAGCTTCATTATCCTCTATTTCTTCCAATATTATTTGATCTATATTTACTCTTTGCAAAATGTAGAATAATGGCAACGCTTATAAAGAATTTTCTTTGGGGAATTATTTGAATTGTCTTTCCATCAACATGGAGAAAGGCTTTTCCAACTCGTGTTAACATGTAATGTAAGTTCATCCTTCTCAAGCCTTCAAACTTTGTTCTAGTATAGATTTGGATATGCATCATTTCCTCTACTGTTGTTTACATCTGATTGGATGTTTGCAACAACTACCAGTTTTAAATTGTAGTGGTAAAACCATGTTCCGTATGCAGAACAAATCCATCTATTTGCATATATAATTGTGAAACCTCTTACGTGTCTCCTTGTTTCTCTTTCAGAGTCGTATCTCTTATGCCAGGCAGAACTTTAGGAAAGATAGTGAGACAAACCATCTTGAGGACAGCGAGATGATCCCAAGGTCCTGTCTTGATGAAGACAGTGAGTTGAAGCTACTCACCAGCAGGTGTGAGACAACCTCTGTGCAGTCGCTGCCTCAATCAGTTCGACTTCTTCAGTCTCAACTTAAAGCGGAAAGGCTTGCTTCAGCTCAGCTCTGACTTGAAGTCAAAGATGTAATGAAGATGTTAGGGGACTGCCTTGCACACTATGGTGCCATACAGCTAGGGATGAAGCATCTATCGTTGACACAACTGAGGTCTCATCAGATTGTTCGGCTGCTTGCGGGGCCCGAGTTTGCCAGGTCTAGTGCCTTTTGAAGTGCTCTCGGTTTTGTATATTCTTTTGTCGGCATGTTTATATGCACTGGTGGCGACCTTTGATGACCAGTGTATGAAATCCGCGGTCATGTTGCACTTTATTATCACTCCTAGCAAACTTTGATTCCCAATGGATGTAATATGTCGTAATTTCTTTGTTGTATAGTCTAGGTTTATTCTTTGGTCGGCATGCTGTAATTTAGGCCAAAAGGTTGAGTGGATCTCAGTGTTGTCGGTCTTCAGGCCGGCCCGTTACTCATATGGGCCAGAACGTGGGCCTATAATCATCATGGGCCATTGGCAGGTCTAAACCTATAGTAGTTTCCCGCCTTTAACAGGCCATGGGCTACATATTTACTATAGTGACACTAGGCTTCCTACAGGCCGTAGAAACAATGGGCCTTCTACGGTCCGTAGAAACAATGGGCCTTCTATGGGCCGTAGAAACAATGGGCCTTCTATGGGCCATATCATCAATGGGACTTAGACGGGCCGTATGATCGATTGGCCAAACATGGGCCAAAACAGACCGCATTATGGCCGTAAACGGGCTAGAGTTGGAGTCGTTCGTTAAGCAGCCGACCATAACGGGCCGTCGTTCATAGGCCGTATTTGATGACGCTATGAAAACGGCCCAACGTATTAACGGGCCACAAACGGGCCGACTGTAACCACGGGCTGAATTTGGCCCACAAGCAGAAAATGGCAGTAATGGGCCATAAGTAACCGAATGATGGAAATGAGCCCAAGAATAAATGGGCCCTGTGAAGGCCGAAAGATAACATGGACTCCAAACGACCCAATGGATTAATGGGCCGTTAATGGCTATAAAGTGATACACTGTTCATTACGGGCCAGTTTCACCACAAGTTGTTAATGGGCCAAGAATAAATGGGCCCTAAGAAGGCCGAAAGATAATGTGAGCTGCAAACGGCCAATGGATTAATGTGCCATTAATGGGTATAAAGTGATACACTATTCATTACGGGCCAGTTTCACCACGGGTCGTTAATGGGCCAAGAGTTACAAAAGGGCCTCATATGGGCCAAAAGACGTCATGGGCCATACATGGGCCGGAACATAAAATGGGTTGGAATCATATTGGAAAGCCCATATGACGCTACTGGGCCTAATTCGGATAGGTCGTAACGGGCCCTGGGTTAGCAGGCTGTAAATGGGCTATATGCGAACAGGCCGTTAACAGGCTTTCAGTGGGCCGGGCCGCCACCTTTTGACCAAATCAAACGGTCCGGCCTTTTCACTGGAATGGGCCTCTGTTGGGCCGTGCCACGTGTCGACATATCATAGGCGCTTTGGGTCCAATGAGAGGATGACATCTGTCCCAACGGTGAGCCGACACGTGTTTCCTCCAGCTAATGATGATTTTACACATGGAAAATCCCCATTGGTCGGGGCTGTTAACGGGTTATCGGATCCAAAACCGGACCCGATAGCTTAACGTCATTCCGTTACGGTGGATGCCATCTGTCGGTCAACCTTGACGAAAGCACTTCTATGACGCGCGGTTTATCGTCATGTTAGTGGACACTTCTGTGATGATAATTTTGGTAATGTCATGGACCACTTCTACGACAGCACAGGTATGACTATCTTGATTCTGTCATAAATTTGTCATGGATGTACATGCATGACAGAAAACGTGACCTACTGTGACAAACACGTATCATCAGAGAAGTGTATTTTTTTTGTAGTGCGTGGCGTTGGCTAGATCAGAGGCCCTCCAGTGGAGAGCCCCCAAGCTCAGCCTGAGAGGGGTGCCGGGCGCGCCTTCCTATGCGAGGGAAGAAGGTGCTCTATTCATGGGCGCAGATCCTGAGGCGCGACCATCGGGTGCTGCTTCCTCGTGAGGCCCCAGGGCGAGTAGCTGCTTCTTCTTCTTCGGGATGGCCTCAGGAGGGTAGGCAAAGCCCTCGGTATCTGAGTTCTCAACTGCCGTATCTTGGTAGGCGCGTTCGAGAGCGCACACCACATCCTTCTCATTGCAGGCAACTGCGATGATGCCGCCGCTTCCCGGCATCTTGAGGACATTGTAGCCGTGGTGAGTCGCCACCATAAACTTAGTCAAGGCTGGGTAGCCGAGGATGGTGTTGTATGGGAGCCGGATGTGGGTGATGTTGAAGTCGATGAGCTCCGTGCGGTAGTTCTTGCGGTCGCCGAAGGTGACACGGAGGCGAACCTGCCCTATTGGTATTGTAGAGCCGTCGGTCACCCCAGAGAAAGGCTTGGTGGGCTGGAGCTGGTCGTATGGCACTTGGAGCGTGTGGAAAGTTTCGACAAAGAGGACGTTGAGCCCTGCTCCGCCATCGATGAGGGTCTTGGTGACGAGCACATTGCTGATGGTGGGTGAGCAGAGCAGAGGGATGTCGCCGACCATGGCCACACACTTGATCTGGTCAGCGGAGTCGAAGGTGATGGCGCACTTGGACCATCTGAGCGGACGCGATATCTCGAGCTTGGGAGGGACTGCGTTCACCTCTCGGGAAAACTTCTTGAAGACATGATGAGACGCTGGGGCCTGAGCGCCTCCCAGGATGCATGCCACGGCGCGCGGCTCCTGAAAGCCCCCAGCCCCTTGATCTTGGTGGAGGTCGTCGTTCCTTCTCGGCTGTGGTGGCAGCGGAGAAATGGCTGCATTGTCTTGAGGAAGATCTTCATGAGGCTAGTCCCTCGAGTGATCCTCACGAGGCTGGCCCGCCAACGACCCTCACGAGGCTGGCCCTTCCAGCAGTCCTCACGTGGTTGGCCCTGCCGGTAGTCCTCACGAGGCCGTTCACGCTAGCATTGGCGAGAGTCACGATTCTCCCAGGATCCTCCTCCACGGCCACCTCCGCGACCATAGCCTCGGTCGCCGTGCTCGGGGTGGCGTCCAAGGCATCCATCATGGATGGCCCTGAGTTCCTGACAACCGTTGGTGTTGTGGTCGTGCACGTTGTGGAAGACGCAGAACGGGCGGCTGCCCATAGAGGAATCGGGGTAATCACACCCACGTTTCATCTCAGGCTCAACCACGAGTACTGCCGGTACCTTGCGCTTGGCTTCCTTGGTATTGGCCTTGTTGTCTTCTGGATCGACCTCGGGAAGCTCGACGAGCGAGAGACGACCTTCTTCTTCCTTTGCGCACTTGATCGCCAGGTTGAACATCTCTAGAGGTGAGCACAGATCCTCCTGATTGGCGAGCTCCTCCTTCATCCTGGTGTCTATGATGCCATCAGTGAACGCCGAGATGATGGCCTAGTCAGACACCTTGGTGATCTTGATGCGAACGTTGGTGAAACGTTGTATGTACTTGCGCAGGGTATCTCCTGGCTACTGCTTGATACAACGCAGGTCGCCCACCGCCGGGGCATGGTCGCGAGTCCCTTCGAAGTTGGAAATGAAGCGTTCGCGCAGCTCACCCCAGGAGGAGATCGACTCCTTCGGGAGGTTCAGGAGCTATGAACGAGCACCGTCTTTGAGAGCCATGGGGAACCAATTGGCCATGACCTTCTCGTTGCCACTGGCCGCTTCAATGCTCAGCTCGTAGAGCGGTAGCAACTCTGCAGGGTCGAGTGTTCCATCATAGCGCGGGGGTAGATCCGGTTTGAACTTGTCGTGCTAGATGACACAACGGAGCTCCGGGGTGAACGCCCGGCAGCCCGCCGTGCTAATTGGCGCCTGCTACTGAGGTGGAGCCTGGTCTGGGTGTTCATGTGCCACCACATGAGGCGGCGCGCAACCTTGACAAAGCTTTCTTCATAATACGCGGCCACCCTGCATGGCTGGTCACGCTGGGGGGCCTCGCACCTTGGCGCGCGGACGATATCTCTCTAGAGCGGTGGAGGAGGTGCGCCGTGGGCCACATCGCCCTCCTGAGGTTGTGGAGGAGGCAGCGAACGGGACGATGCTGGAGCCTCTCCTATGGCGCTAACGATCTCGGTGATGCGGTCCAGCCAATCTTCATAGAGGTCATCGGCCGGGCAGTAGCGCAGGAGCTCATGTGGCATGAGCAGCGCGGCCTGCGAGTTCGTCGGTCCACAACAGGCATGGGAGGACAAAGAAGCCGCTGGAGTCAGTGGCGGAGTTAAAGTGCGGTCGTCGCGCCGCGCGGAGAGCGGGAGCATGAATCTTGCTGCTCGCGGGCAGCGGGGCCCGTGGCAGCGTCTGCCGCCGGTGATGGAGAACGACGGGGGATGCCGTCCCCTGGAGGAGCCGTCTGGGCCACGCGAGCGGCGAGAGCAGCCAGGCTCTTAGCATGGACACGACGAGCGTCGGCCATGGGGCATCAAGATGACGATGAACCGAACGGATAAAGAGGGGCTCCTACCTGGCGCGACAAATGTCGGATTTAGGGCTCCGCAAAATCCTTCTAGGTTCGAACACTTGGGTGCGTGCGAAGAACTCAACTCCGGCTATCTACCTACTCATCGTCCCACGAACTATCTCGAAGAACGGGAAGGTAAAAGAGACACAAGACAGTTTATCCTAGTTCAGGCCACCTAGCGTGAGTGGCCCTACTCCAGTAGTGTGGTGGATTAGCCTCGAGATTGGCTCGAGATGAACTAGTACAGTGGGTGAACAACCTCCGGAGGAGTGTTCTTGGTTTGTGGTGGAGAGGAAGGTCTGAATGATCTGTCCCCTTGCTGGGTGGTGGCTATCCTACTTACATAGTGGGCTTGCTCCTCTTCCCCCAAAATGTTGGCGGGAAGGGATCCCACAACGACCAATTTTGAAGGGAGACAACTAGTACATCTTATCCTGACTAAAGATGGTCTTCGCCTACAAAGCCTCTGATCCTGACGCCACGGTGGGCTCGGCGATGACCTCCGTCCTACCGTCCTCGCGACCTTGGTCTTTTTGTATGGAAATGGAAACCTTTGGCAGATTCCTCGGTACTCTGCGTCTCAGCCTGCTTCCTTAGCACCAAAGAGGAAACTGTTGTACTGCGCCCCCTGGAGCCTGCCTAGCCTTGGTCGTCATGGCTTGCGTCAGGCAATCCTCGCGAGGTGGGGGTGGCATAGAGTTCTCCACTCCTCGGGAGCCAGCCAGGTGAGGCTACCCCTTCTGAAGGTCTTAGCGTCGTTTGCCTCGCGAGGCTTGGCCCCCGGCGAGGTTCTTGAATGTCGATGCTAGAGATGGGCTGTACCAGGCCTGAGAAGGAGCCATGTCGCGGGCCGCAGGCAGGCAAGTCTAGGTACCCTGGTTCCCAGAACACCGACAACCGCACCCCTGGCTACCTAAAAGACATCGCCCACGCCCCCAATGAGTGTATACCATATGGTCCCGTTTTGACCCTGTTGACCAGTTAACATTGACTGGTCAACTGTTGACAAGACAAGTTTGACTGGGCCCGTGGCCCCCACTGTCATACACTTAGGCTAGCTCACTTGAGGGTATAAAAAGTAATCTGCCATATTTTAATATTTTGTTTAACTAGATAAAGAAAATCCAGAAAATGCAATTAATTTTCGTAAATCCTATAAAATAATTCGTAACTCGGATGAAAACAATTTATATATGAAAGTTGCTCGGAAAATCGAGGCGAACCCGGATACACAGTTCGTTCGTCTGCCACACGTCCATAGCATGGTGAAGATGCAACTGTCCCCCTCCGTTTCACTTGTCTGAACAAGCCAAACTTCGGGAAAACTTTCTCGAATGTTTTCCCCCTCCACCAGGATCGCCTAGTACCACGTTAGAATGCCCTTAGCACCACTTATTGTCTTATCGTGCATCTGTGTTACATCTTTGTGCTTTATTTTACTGTTTCTCCCCTCTCTTATCTCCGGTAGACCCCGAGACTGATGTTGTCCATGTGATCGACTTCGTCACTGATGACCCTTGTTCCTATTCAGTGGAGTTTCAAGGCAAGCCCCCCCTTTGATCTTCCTGATATCGCCCATTCCACTCTCTCGCTCTTGCTTGCATTAGATTTTGCTACTGTAATTGTTTGCTCTTATTCTGATGCATAGCCTACTTTTGTAGCATGCTTTGTACCTTACCTGCTTATACTAAAATGCCTAGTATAGGTTGGTTAGTGATCCAACAGTGACCCCCACCTTGTCCGTGTCGCCCCCGCAGGCTTACGAAATGACTCGATCAACGTGATCAACATCTAGAGCCCAAGACATCACACCCCAAGAGTTGTACGACTCTATAGAGTTACTATTGAGCGCCGAGGGTGATACCTCGTATAGCACTTCTGATGAGATCGTTTTAGTGAAGCTAATCGGTCATGGTCTACGGAGGGTGATTCCTCCTTCACCACTCCCGACAACGACTCTATGATGCAACACCTCAAGTGTGAAACCTTGAGGGTGATTCCTCCAAGTTCACCTTTATGGTTACCTCAAGTGTGAACCATCGAGGGTGTTCCTCCTGAGTTCACCTTGACGTATATATCAAGTGGAATCCATCGAGGGTGATTCCTCGGATTCTCCCTTGGTGTTTGTTTGGACACACAGTTACTTTGACTTTACCCACAAACCCATGATGAAGTCGGGTCGGCCCCGAGGGGTACCCGCGAGTGATGTGGAGTCGGGTTGACCAGGAGGGTACCCGTGAGATAATTACGTTGCACGGTCGGGCATTCTGTGCCCTTGCCGTAAGTCCATGAGACGGGGCGCCGGGGTCACATGATCGTGAGTCTCTGCTTGTTATCGCACGCTCCCAAGACACTAACGGTTTGGATATGTGATCCGAGTACTTTTCGAACTAACCACCACGCGGGAATAAGTATGGACACTCTGCTCTGTATGCATCAGCCGAAGTTCATCAGATGTCTGCGACTGAGCGGCGCGCGCCGGGTTGGACTGCATAAGCACCTACCTTATTTAAGGAGGTAGCTAGGTCTGCTCACCGGCCGCCCACGCAACATGCAGGAGTGCAAAGGGCGATGGGTCCAAGACCCCTGCACGCTTAGGATGTAGACCGGTGTGCTAGCCTCTCTGATGAGCCTAAGTAGGGCTACGGCGTGTTGATCCGTTGAGGGTGGGCATGACCTAATGGTGTGTCCGACCGAAGTTGATGGAGCGTGTTGGGTAAGTTGGTGCACCCCTAGAGGGAAGTTTAATCTAGTCGAATAGCCGTGCCCACGGTAACGGACGCTTGGAGTTGTATCCTGATTGATATAACTAGAATTGGATGCTGAGGCATAAAATGGATACATGGCTCCGGGATTGCTTTCTCACAGGGAGTCGAGAGGGAAGTTTACTCTACTCTCTCCTATTGCTACAAGATGGTGGCTTCAAGAAGATGCTAGTCTTCTATAGGCTATACCTTCCCCTCTATTCTGGCATTCTGCAGTACATTCCATAGATACAACCCTTCCATTTGATACTAGTGCATATTTAATTAGTACAGATTTGATGCTTGCGAGTACTTTGGATGAGTACTCACGGTTGCCTTTCTCCCTCTTTTCCCCCATTTTCCTTCCTTCTCGGATGGTGCAACTAGATGGTGGAGCCCAGGAGTCAGATACCACTGATGACGACTACTACTACCCCGATGGTGCCTACTACTACGTGGAGACCGCCGACGGGCAGGAGTAGTTAGGAGGCTCCCAGGCATGAGGCCTTGCCTTTTCGATTGATGGTGCTCTTGTGTTAACCTTCTTAAGGCAAACTTTTTAACTTATGTTTGTGCTCAGATATTGTTGCTTCCGCTGACACTTGTGTTTTCGAGCTTATGTATTCGAGCTCTCGAGGCCCATGGCTTGTAACATAAAGCTTGTATTATTTTATTTGTGTCTAGAGTTGTGTTGTGATATTTTCCTCTGAGTCCCTGATCTTGGTCGTACACATTTGCGTGCATGATTACTGTACGGTCAAAACGGGGGCGTCACAAGTTGGTATCAGAGATGACCACCTATGGGTAGCTCCCTTTCCAACTCCTTGTCCGAAGTTGAGTCTAGTCTTTGAAAAACTTTTACTAACTTGGTGGTGTGGCTTACGGGCCCACGCCGTCCTTAGGTGGTATTAGGATCTTTTATTCCTCGTCCTTACTCTAGGATTCAGATCTCTCTTCTATTCGGGTTAAACGTTTTTGCTAACTCTCACTCTGGGTTCTCGTAACTACTTCCTCCCAGAGAACCCCTCATTCCAGATGGTCGCTTGGTGTACTAGAAGACTATGAAGGTACTCGCCGATGTTCTCCCGAGAACTTGGGCTCATCGGCTTTGCAATCCCCAGCCATCGTTATATCCTTATGGATAATTAAATACATTCATCATTCATACATTCATTCTCATTGCTCTTGTTATTACAAGATCCCCTAAAACATTCCAATATCCCGAGGGTCCATTTCCTTGCTGCCTTGCAACTCCATTTCCGTTTGAATACATCTACAAATAATTCCCCTTGCTTATTGAGGATTTGTTCATTCTTACTTGATAATGTGATCCACAAGATACTTTGAAATACTATTCGGACTTCCGATAATCCACTGCCAACTAATGCTCTGCAAATTCTTCTCTACTTGCATTATGGTTACTTTCCACATGTCTAGCAATATTCACGAGCATCCTTTGTAACCGTCATCTTGAGTGATTGATCCAATATGTTTGCGAATGCACGCAATCATCAATCCAACACAGAATTCATCTCTTGCTTAGACGTCATCACTGACGTGAGTTGATTCTCAGTCAATTAAACCTAGATTGCTTGTTCATCTTGTTCTATTCAACTTAATCATTATCTTGATCAAAGCTTTTGCTTCTAATCCCCTGAAATAGAAATCACAATCCCTTTGTATTCTATGTACCTAAAACTATCTGAATGTTACTATAATCTGATGCCTTGCATTCTTTCTTCTTCTGGCTGAGTACCGATACTCAAACCGGGTCCTTGTGGATCATCAAATCCTTTGTTAGATTATTATCCAACAGTGTCATTTTTATTCAAATTACCTTGTGAGTTCTTACCCTGATACATAATGCCATTGGTAATTTGTATTCTCTGATTTGGCCAACCATGCTCTACTATCGAGCTTGTGTTACTTACTCATGAAGTTTGTGATATATGTTCCTAAGACGCTCTGATGGGTTGAACCAGTGACTTCCCTAATCTGTGTGAACCCTAAAGATTTCAAGGGTCATACTCATCTAGTATTTCACCAGGTAAAACTTTCAACACTAATGCCATTTTCGAAACGAGAAGTGTATGTAAGACTGTGCTTTGGAGAAATGGGAGTCGCCCTTGAACTTTGTGTTCATGCCCACATACCCGATGTGGATCTTACTATGGAAGCTTCTTGTAATAATAATAATCCCATTGTTATAAGTTCATCTTGTATCTATGCTTGGTCCTTTTCAACCGTGGTTCTGACCATGCACTACAAAGAAAGACACATCCGTGACATTTTGGGCCGAACGAAAAAAACAATCTGTCATACTTATGACACTTCTATGACGATAATTTTGACAAAACTCGGTATCATCATAGATGTGGTGGGGTCCTACTTCTATGACAGAAAATCATGACATAAAATGGGCTTTTCGTCCTGGGCGGGCCGGAGACGCAACTGCATGACATTCTTTGGGCCGTCCATGATGGAAAAAACTGTGGTAGAACCGAGGGCGAGGAAAATATCGGGGTGTTCCCGGTTACGGTGGGTGGTCGGGGCCGAGCGATGCGCGTTTCTCTCATACACGCGCGCGCGTGGGTGCGAGGCGTTGGGCTCTAACTGAACCCGAGCAAGGTGTTGGGCTCTAACTGAACCCGAGCAAGGCGTTGGGCTCTAACTGAACCCGAGCGATTGCACTGCAGGCTACGCGTTACTGAACCCGAGCGATTGATCGATGGATGTTAACTCAACCCGATCGAGCGATTCCTTCGCTACTACTGCTAACTGAAGCCGAGCGATGCTGCCTCTAGATGAATAGTGAGCATTGCTAGCGGGTTTGGATGAACAGGACCCCGTGGTGTTGCCTCTGGATGAACAGGACCCCGATCGATCGAGCCGGTTGGGGCTGGATGAATAGGACCCCGTCGAGGGCTTGATGAACAGGACCACCCCGTGGAGGGCTGGATGAACAGTAGACGGTGGAGGGCAGGATGAATAGTAGCCCGTGGAGCGGTGGTTGAACAGGAGCCCGTGGAGAGGGCTGGTTGAATAGTAGCCGGTGGAGTAGCGCGCAGTGGAGGCTGGATGAACAGGAGCCCGTGGATGAACAGTCGCAGGTGGAGGCTGGAGGAGGTCGAAGGTGGATGAACAGTAGCCCATGGAGGCTGGAGGGGCTCGACGGTGGAGATGAACAGTATCCCGTGGAGTCCCGTTTTACGGTACGCCACACCCCTCCCGATGAACAGGACCCCCGTTTCGACCGTAGCACTGTAACACAAGTCTGTTTCCTCTGTTTTGCGGTACACCACACCCCTCCCGATCAACAGGACCCCGTTTCGATCGTAGGAGGTCCGTTTCCTCCGTTTTGCGGTACGCCAGACCCCTCTTGTTGAACAGGATCCCGTTTCGAACGTGGCCGGTCAAACACAAGGCCGTTTTCTCCGTTCTGCGGTACACCAGGCCTCGTTTCCATCTGTTGTTCCGTCCAAGCCCTCTCGATGAACACGACGACGCATTTTGTTCCGACCTAGCCGGTTGGCTCACCATGAACACGACGATGAAGATGTTTCTCTGTTCCGACCCAGCCATGTACACGAGCCCTGGCCGTACGTACGCGCGAGTAGGCGTTCGAGACACCGCCCGCATGTACATACGTGGCCGTATTTACTTTCTTGCACCCTGGCCGATGTACATACGTATACATGCTACGTGCGCGCCTCTGCTACGACATGTGCGCGCCTCAACATCGACCAGTATGTACATACAAGTTCGCGGCCAGAATGATAACTCTACGTACGCTTCGACCAGGTGGGTCCCGACTGTCAGGCACTTCCTTGCGTGCGAAGATGTAGCTGGTGGGTCCCAACAACCAGGGGGGTGGATCGTTTTTTTGCCCGTACGCACTTCCTTGCGTGCGAAGATGTAGCTGGTGGGTCCCAGCATTCAGGGGGAAATGTTTTTTTTCACAAAATACGGTGGCCCGTCCGGTGGGTCCCCGCAGTCAGGTGGAGGAATAATTATTTTCCGCATAATAAGGAGGCACTTCCTTGCGGCTACCGTGGACCCAGCTGTCAGCCTCTCCACCTACAGTACTCTTCCGATGGAAGTCGTTCCTTGACCACGTTGACCACGCCGCGCCGAGAGCACCAAAAAGGTGGACGACGGGGGCGAGGCCTAGGAAGGGGACGACGCGGAGCCGAGGAAGATGCGGCAGTGGATGCCCAAATGTAGAGGAGTATGAGGGTTCACTGGTTCGCTGCGGTGTGAGGCTGCCATCGCAGCAGAATAACAGGGGGTGTGGGTGAGTAGAGGGATGGCCTGGCCAGCGGTGGGAATAGTAGGGGGCGGTGAGGCCTCCGCGGCAGCACAGGCGGCCATGGGAGGCAGGAGCATGCGGCACGACCGGTGCTACTTTGGGCGGCTGGAGCAACAAGACCAGAGGTTGAAGAAGCACTACGGCCGTTGGATGGACATCGTACGGTCACTGGAGCTAGAATCGTTCATATTGACTAAGTTGACAAAGCACTCGGTCCCCATCAACTTAGTAGGCCCACAAGTCAGCCTCCCACCAAGGTGGGTCCCAACCAGCAGGGGGAGTATTCATTTTTTTGTGCGTAATAAGAAGTTGCTTACGGTGGGTACGAGCTGATAGCGGGGGGGGGACATTTTTTCACACAATACGGTGGCCCGGCCGGTGGGTCCCAGCAGTCAGGGAGGAAATGTTTTTTTTTCGCGAAATACGATGGCCCATCCGGTGGGTCCCTGCTGTCAGGTGGAGGAATCATGATTTTCCGCGTAATAAGGAGGCACTTCCTTGCTGCCGTCGTGGACCCAGCTGTCAGCCTCTCCACGTACAGTCCACGTCCGATGGAAGCCGTTCCTTGACCACATTGACCATGCCGCGCCGAGAGCACCAACGCGGTGGACGACGGCGATGCCTAGGAAGGGGACAACGCGGAGCTGGGGAAGATGCGACAGTGGAAGCCAGCGCGGAGAGGAGTGACGCTGCCGTCGCCGCGGAATAACAGTGGGTGTGGGTGAGTAGAGGGATGGCCTAGCCAGCGGTGGGAGTAGTAGGGGGCGGTGAGGACTTCACGGCATCACAGCCGGCCACGGGAGGCAGGAGCACGCAGCACGATCGGCGCTGCTTTGGGCGGCTAGAGCAAGAAGACCAGAGGTTGAAGAAGCACTACAGCCATTGGATGGACATCGTACGGTCACTACAGCTAGAATCATTTATATTGACTAAGTTGACAAAGCCCTTGGTATGCGTCAACTTAGTAGGCCCACAGGTCTGCCTCCGAAATGGTGCGCCCAAGATGACAGGGGGAGGAATCATTTTTTGGGCGGCTTAAGCAACAATATCCGAGATTGAAGAAGAAGCACGACATTCGTTGGATGGACATCCAACGGCCACAGCTGCTAGAACCGTGTGTTGTTGACAAAGCCTTGCATACGCATCAACTTAGTTTTTTTAGGGGATGCGTCAACTTAGAAGGCGCACAAGTGTGAGGCAGACAACATATAGCCCAGTTGCGATTTGTAAGAATGTACATCCCATTTTTTAATTCTAATGGAATTTACTACAACCCTTTTACAGTTTGTTAAAAGTATAGCCCATTTTCTAGCTAGGACAACGATTAATAATTTCATCCAACCACTCAAAAAAGAATTAAAAAAATTCCCACATTTTTATGGGATCCGAAATATTTTTATCCGAAATTTCTAGTCAGATTCAATATAATTACAAAATAAAGTTGTATTACGTTAAAATCCAACGAAATATTGCGCGCGCAACAAGTAATGAAATTAGAATTTTCAAATTCCGAAAATAATATTTTTTTGACTAATTACGCGTTTGGTGCATTTTTTATAGTTACCGCCCAGTTATTATAATTATATCCCATTTATTATTTCATAAAGTCCATTTTCTTGTTAAGCCTAATGCATACCTCATAGGAAAGTTTGCAGCCTAGCGGGGCAGAGAATAATAAGTTGACCCGGATATTGTGTACAATTGTGTCACATCCCAAGTCAGTGCTTGCATTAGGACTAGCTAGAGTGTGCATCATGTTTACTTTCCAAAGAAACTTGAAATGGGAATGTCAGAAACCCCAGCACCCCTCTTCTAACAACTAGGGTTTGATAAAATCTTTTCCAATGTACCCAAAATGCCCTTCAAAAATGTTCATCATTTCTGCCTTGGTCTTAAACCTCTGCCAAAAATGGTGCACAATTTTCTAGGACATCCAAGGTCTCTGGATTAAATCATATGGTATTTGCATTTGGGCATTTAAATGCTATAAAATATTTTGTGTGCCCAAATAATCATAAACTAAAATGTTCCATACTGTTCATATTATATACAGTGGGCATGACTAGTTTTATGAGCTATAAAAATGTTCTAGCATTTCTATTAATTCAACAAAGTTGCGAAAGAAATGAAACAGAAAGTAAATAGAAAAAAAATAGAAAAGGCAGACTTACCTGAGCCCACCTACCTGCCTGGACCAGACGGCCCAGCCCACCAGGGGCATCCCCGTCTTCTTCGCCGTGCCAGCGCACGAAGCAGCTCGGTGGCGAGCGTCGCCGATGCACCGGCCACCTCCTACCTGTCTGGCTGGCAACTTCGACGCCCTCGATGGAACCGGACGACGCCACGCAGACCCCCTCGACTGCTCCCCTCTCTCCCTGCCTCGTCTCCCTTGCTCCGCGCCTTGCGGCCGAGCGCCACCGTCGCCACCGACGCCGTTCGCCGTAGCCACCGTACCTCTCTCGCCCAGCTGATTTTCCCAGAAGCTCCGCCTTGTCCTCCTCGTCCTCCGTACCGAGCTACACGACGCCAGAAGCCCTCCTTCACCCTCACCGTCGCCGTCTTCAACCTACGGCCGTGGAGATCGCCGGCGATCGTGCACCCGCCTCGACGCTTCCCCGAGCCCGCTCAGCATCTTATCCGCTTCCCTGTGAGCTCCTGAGTCGAACCCCTCTCCTCCCCGCTCCGTTTGCTCGCCGTAGATGCCGTCCCCTTGCTCGCCGTAGCACGCCGCCGCACAAGCCCGCCGTCGACGAGGCTCCGGTGCCCATTTGGCTCCGTGCACATGCTCGTCGTCTTCATGAGCGCTCGTAGCACCCGTAGGAACCAACCTTTGGACCTCCGGTGCCCTGTGCCGTAGTGTTCATCGGCACCCGAGCTCCGGCCGCCGCCGTTGAGGTCGCCGCCGTCGTTTCCGGCCACCCCAGCTGCTCCGGCTTGTTCCGTTGGATGCGCGACTCCTCTAGCTCTCTGTAGATGCCCTCCGCCGTTAATTTGGTCATCGGAACGCAGTTTCCGAGCCGCGCCGCCGTCCTGGCTCTCGCCGGCGGCGAGACGCCGGTGGGTTTGACTTGTTTTGACCACGCCTGGACCCCCCCTGTGTCACTGACATGTGGGGCCGGCCGTTGACTAATTTCAGTTTAGGTTTTTAATTAAGTACTAATTGCTGTCATTAGTTTAGTGAGCCACTCACATGTGGGGCCCAGCCCCTGTTAACTTTTAGTTTAGTGTTAAGCTCCTTTTAGTTAGTCATGAGAGACTGACCAGTGGGACCCACTGGTCAGTTTTGACCTGGACGCCCTGTTGACTGGCTGACGTCAGCATGATGTCATGCTGACGCAGTAAAGGATTTTCTGGGATTATTTGATTTAAAAACAATTCAGGAAATTCCAGAAAATGCTTAAAACTTCAAAAAATCATATAAATTCAACAGTAGCTCACATGGTAAAGATTTATATATGAAAATTGATCAGAAAAATCCAATCTTTCCAATGGCACTAGATTCATGCATGTTTAAGCAAGTTAACCTTGCTGTATACTCTAAAACATGATAATGCACTTAAATAAATAATAGTTTGAGTTTCAATTTGAATCTTTGTTTCAAATGGGCTCAAACCCTTCTGGTTATAGTTGCATTAGCCCAAAACACATGCATCTTGCCATATCATGAGCATGCATCATATTGTTGCATTTGTTTGCTTATTGATTGTATCGTCGATATTCTCCATGTTAGGTCCTGCTCCCGAGGATACTTTTGCGTATCCAGCTGAAGAGCAGTACCCGACAACCACTCTGTCAGGCAAGCAATCATTGATCATTCCTAGACAAACCCATCTTCTCGCTCCTGCTCTCTTTTACTACATTAAGGAAACAGCGTGTGAACTGCTACTTGCTGCGGTAGTTGAACCCTATTCCCTTGCATGACCTGTCATTGCCACAGTAAATAGTTGAAACCCACTAGCATGTGTAGGAGTTGATTGAGCCATGTGATGTGTGATCCACCATGCTATTTATTTATGTTGCCTGCTATGCTTAGAGTTGTGTCAGGTCTGGTACATCTGGGTGATGGATCAGAGTGAAATGATCATACTCGGTAAAGAGAGGGAAGTGTGGAACACGTTTGGTAAAGGTATCGATGAAAGGCCATGTAGGAGTACGTGGTGGGTTGTTTCATTGGAATCGTCCATAGGACCCGAGATCTGTATGTGTGATTCAAGTTACAACTACTACCACGCATTGGGCTCCGGGCGCTCCAAGCCCTCTCGGCTTATTAATTATCCTTGATCTCTATCCAGGAGTTGCAATTAGTTTCTGGTGTTTGTAGTTTACTGGTGGTCCTGCACAGCGCTGACCCTCGGGGTGGGCTGTGATGAGACAGGTACGTGGAACGGTGTACTGGTTGCCCGTTTGGTGACTCGGGATCCCTGTACACATCGTTTGGGGCTGTGAGCGACACCCCGGCCGGATCTCCCCACGGATGGAACCCAAATAGGCGATAAACCTGGACGAGAGACTTGTGTAGTTAGTCAGGTCGTGGCCGACACCCTCGCTGGGCTTCCGCTTGAAGGTTGCCGAGTACATGTCGAGTAAACGGAGATAAGTGGTGGAAGCGTGTGTGAAGAAGTACACCCCTGCAGGGTTCTCAATCTATTCGAATAGCCGTTGTTCGCGGTACGGACTACTTGATTACTCTTATAGTTCATAGACAAGTTGATGGATACTACTAAAAGCCTCAAGACAAGTGTGAGTGTCGTGGATGGCCCTTCCGTAGGATGACGGAAGAGGATCCTCGGTGGTGTATTGTTGTGGTGAGTAGAGGACTCGTGTACGTAGTAATATCTTGCAATCTGTTGAGAGTTGTAGTATAGGTTAGCCAAGAGTCAAAGCTCGCTTTCTGCTATGAACTCCACTACCCCCTTTTGATAATGTTGCATGTATGATAGGTTCTGTTGTAAGACTTGCTGAGTACCTTTGTACTCATGTTTGCTTATTAACTGTTGTAGAGGAGAACCCTGCCCCTTCTGATGGGTTCTACATAGACGTTGACGTCGACGAGTAGCTTGCTACCCAGACGGAGATCTGGAGCTTGTGAAGGGCCTTGTAGATAGTGAGGCTACACCAAGCCTGTTTTATTTTCCAAGTTGTCTGTACTCAGACATGTTAGCTTCCGCTTGTGCTTGTATGACTGTATGACTTGAGTGTTGGGTCATGTGACCCCTACCTGTATGGATATGTTATGTATGGATCTTGGAGCCTCTTAAATAAAGTACTTTGAGTCACAGAGTTCTGTTGTGATGCAATGTTGTATTTGCACATATTGAGCATATTGTGTGTATGATTGAAATGCTTGGTATGTGTGGGATCCGACACCTAGTTGTTTTCCTTTGGTAGCCTATCTTACAGGGAAATGCCTCCTAGTGCTTCCAATGAGCCTTGGTAGCTTGCTACTGCTCGGAACACGTAGGCTGGCCGGCTTGTGTCCTTCTTCGTTCCTGTGTCTGTCCCTTAGGGGAAATGTCACGTTTTGTTCCTTTAAGTCCATGTAGCTTGCTACGACTTGGGTTCATACGTTGATGACCGACACGTTCGTTGCTGGGTCATGGATGCCTGTCTCTGTAATTTAGTGCCACTTTTGGTTTATAACTAGCCATGTCGGCCCGGGTTCTCTGTCATATGGATGCTAGAGACACTGTCATATACGTGTGCCAAAATTCACAAACGGACCCGGGCCAGGTAAGGTGGCACCCGTGGGGATACCGTGCGTGAGGCCGCAAAGTGATATGACGTGTTACAGCTAGATCGGTGTGACTTAGGATCAGGGTCCTGACAGCGTTAGCATCAGAGCCGGACAGCCTGTAGGTTTCTCAAGCCAAACTGGTCGATGTTGAGTCTAGAACAATTCTTAGTTATATGTAGGGGAATTGATTGTGGAAGGGAACGTAAGGCTCTTTTTACTCCTTTACCTTATTCCCTTCTGATCTGAGTCAGTCTATTCTTTCCATGGGGATTTAGGACTAGGCCTCTTATCCTTACTAGGTTCACGTGTTACTAATCCGTAGACTCTTAGGATTGTTGGTTTCAAGCCTCAGTTCAGTTTCTACCCTTTTGGTATGATGATTTGTTGGACCCAAAACCTTGATATAATAATGTTGAGTGGTTATGCTATCATTTGTATGATGTCTCAAAATCTTTTTTTGAGCATTTACAGTTGTTATGCTGCCCGATTTCTTCCAGAAACACTAATGCCTTCGCATTACTTCGTGTTTCAGATGTCTGGCCGCACACCTCACCAATTGGTTCGTTTGACTCGGTGCATTAATGTGCCCGGTCACACGGCCATGCTAGTCCGTGTGTTGACTGAGACCGGTTACCGCTGGTATCCTGAGTACACCATGGAGGAACAGTACCGGGATTTCAATCAGAGTCAGTATTTCTACACAGTACGGATATACCCCTCATATCCCGGAGCTAATGACCCCATCCATTGGTCTTATGGACTCGGGGTTACTATCGAGATGGCAGTGCAGGATGCCGCTTATTTGATGATGACCATCCTCCGGGCTAGGCATGCCCTGTTGCTGAACACTGAGTTCTGTTACATGCCAGCCTCACTCCCCGGAGAGGAAGGCTACTACAGTGGTCTGTATACTGATGCTGCTCATGAGGAGCCACTGCTTCAGACTACTGTCCAGATGCTGGAGGATAGGGACCGTGAGGTCCGTGCCCTCCGAATGGAGCTGTATAACACTCGAGCCACCCACTGGACTACTTTGACACGGCTTGCACCTGTTGTGCACGCCGGATATCTGGATATGAGGGATTTGTACCCCGTGCGAACTCGTCTGTCTGATCATATGGATTGGCGTGACGTTGGGGGTATTACACCTCCATGTGGGCGTCGGTTACCACCAGCATCACGCCCGAGGCCACATCCATGTCCCTATGGTCCACAGCCTTCGAGTGCTCGAGAGTTTCAAGATCCATCTGTTCCACTTCCAGGCTACGGTGGTAATCTTTACGAAGATTACTACGGGAATGTCTGAGCTAGACCGCGGCAGTAGTAGTATTGTAGTAGTTGTATTTCCACAGTCCTGCGCGTCTTGTGGAATATGACTTAGCTAGTACTGAGTTCCGGAGGTGTAGTTAAATATTGTATAGGAGCTTGGAATGCCTCTGATGGGATGTATCGCCTTTCACCGCAGTTGTACTTTATCCTTGGCTTGTACTAAACTATGTATGGTGTGTATGACCACTGCTGTATATATGGCAGTTTCTATATTACCATGTCGTACGGATGAACATCTCTGCATTCCGTGTCATCCATTACATTATGTACTCCTATGTCAAGTTTTTGCCATCCTTGTCTAAACCGATGTTTTGTTTTTCCTACGATAATCAACACTCGCAGCACTCCTGCTGCTCTAGAGCAGGGTGAGGCTAGTGGGGCTAGAGATGAGAATCTACCCTAGCCACCCTCCTTGGTTGAAGTTATGCTCGAGGCAGAACGGAACAAGAGAGAGACCAACCGTCTGCTGGAATGCATAGAGCAGAACACTGGGTTCTGTCAGAGGAATGACGTGGTGTCAATCAATGACTTTATCAAGATGTGCCCACCTAAGTTCCATCATTCCACCGAACCTCTAGATGCGGATGACTGGCTTCGTAGTATCACCCACAAGCTACACTCTGCTCGTGTGGCCGAAGCTGACAAGGTTACCTACGCCGCCTACCATCTTGAGGGACCTGCCAGTCTTTGGTGGGATAACTTTGAGGCTATACGTCCTGCTGGCCAAATCACTACTTGGGCCGAGTTCAGTGAGGCATTCCGTGAACATCACATTCCGGAAGGTCTCATGGATCGCAAGCGGGAGGAATTCTGCAATTTCACCCAGGGCCGGTTAACCATGGATGGCTATAGTCGTGAGTTTGGCAACTTGGCACGCTATGCACCTGAGGAAGTATCCATCGATGCCAATAAGAAAGCGAGGTTCCGCAAGGGACTCAGCCCTAAACTCCGCCGAGATCTACGTCTGCACGAGTGCACTTCCTTCCAGAAGTTGGTGAACAAAGCTATCAGTGCTGAGACGGGCCAGACTGATTTCGAAGCCACCCGCAAGCATCCTCGTGACTTTGGTTCCTCATCCGGCTCTCGCTCTCACAAGCACCGTGTGTGGGTTGCTAACACTGCTCTGCCACCCAAGTACACATCGAGGCCATCCTATGAGGCGCCTCGCCCAACTCAACAGTATGCACCTGCCAAGACTTATGGAGGACCACCTACCAACTTTGCTCCACGCACTGGCACTGTGACATGCTTCAAGTGTGGAGAACCGGGGCACTAAATGCGTGAGTGTCCCCAGAACCAGCCAGGAAAACCCGTTGGCCATGGTAAGCCAACCGGCAAGGTGAATTATGTCAAGCCAATCCCCACTGCACGTGGTCATGTCAACTATGTCTCTGCTGAGGAAGCTTATGAGGATCCTAACGTCGTCCTTGGTACGCTACTCGTTAACTGCCATCCGGCATCAGTTCTTTTCGATACTGGAGCATCCCATTCGTTCATATCTGAGATCTATGCTCGAATGCACAACATGACTTTTGTGACATGCCTACTTCCATGGTTATTCAAACTCCTGGTTCAAAGTGGCAAACCTCTAGGGTAAGCCATGGAAATGAAATTCTTGTCGATAGACTTGTTTTCCTTGCATCCGTAATCGCTCTCAAGTCCTCGGACATAAACATCATCTTGGGTATGGATTGGATGACAACTCATTACGCCAATATTGATTGCTACACTAGGACCGTTCAACTTACACACCCATCCGGCAAGAAAGTCAATGTCTTGACCCGAATGGCTGAGCGTCAGCTCTATTCTCTTAATGCCAGCCCTCTACCAGAACTCGAAGATATCCCGGTAGTCCGTGACTTTCCGGATGTTTTTCCAGAACAACTGCCAGGTGTTCCACCTGACAGAGATGTCGAGTTCGTGATATATCTTATTCCTGGAACTGTCCCAATCTCTAGGAGACCTTATAAAATGGCACCCCTAGAATTAGCTGAGCTTAAGAAACAACTCGATGAGTCCTTGGAAAAGGGTTTCATCCTTCCTAGTTCTTCCCCTTGGGCTTGTCCCGTCCTCTTCGTCAATAAGAAGGATGGAACGAAGCGGATGGTTGTAGATTACCGACCTGTCAATCTGGTCACCATAAAGAACAAGTATCCGCTCCCCAGGATCAACGATCTATATGATCAGCTCGCCGGATCCTCAGTCTTTTCCAAAATGGATTTGAGGTTGGGCTACCATCAAATCAAAACCAAGAACGGGGACATTCCTAAAACGGCTTTTGTTACTCATTATGGCCAATACGAGTACACCGTCATGTCCCTCGGATTAACCAATGCCCCAGCCACCTTCTCCCGGCTAATGAATTCTATATTCATGGAGTATTTGGATAAATTCGTCGTGGTATATCTCGATGATATACTCATCTACTCCAAGAACAAGAAAGATCATGCCAAGCATCTAAGGCTGGTATTGACGAAACTGAGAGAGCACCGCCTTTATACCAAATTCTCTAAATGTGAATTCTGGTTGTCGGAAGTGACCTATCTAGGTCATGTGATTTCTGGCAAGGGTATTGCTGTCAATCCCGAGCGAGTTCAAGCCATCCTTGATTGGACTCCCCCTGAATCGGTCAAGCAAGTTAGGAGTTTCCTTGGCTTAGCGAGCTATTGCCGACGCTTTGTCGAGAATTTCTCCAAGGTTGCTAAACCTCTAACTAAACTCCTCAAGAAAGATAAAAAGTTTGAGTGGACCCCACAGTGCGAGTCCAGCTTTGAGGAACTGAAAAGACGCCTGACATCTGCACCCGTACTGGTACCACCAGATTTTTCCAAGGACTTTATTATCTATTGCGACGCCTCGCGACAAGGACTAGGTTGCATACTCATGCAAGATCGTCAAGTGATTGCATACGCATCTCGACAGTTGCGTCCACATGAGGATAACTATCCTACACATGATCTAGAGCTTGCAGCTGTAGTCCACGCACTCAAAACATGGCGACATTACCTTCTTGGTAATCGCTGTGAAATCTTCACCGATCACCAAAGTCTGAAATACATCTTCACCCAACCGGATCTAAATCTCAGGCAAAGACGTTGGGTTGAGTTACTCACAGATTACGACTTAGGAATCACTTAGACCCCTGGGAAGGCCAATGTCATGGCCGACGCACTAAGTCGTAAGTCTTATTGTAACAACCTGATGTTACAACAAGGACAACCACTTCTTCACGAGGAATTTCGTAAGCTTAACCTTCAAATTGTTCCTCGAGGATTCCTTTCCACCTTGGTGGCGAAACCTACCCTTATGGATCAAATCATAGCTGCCCAGAAGCAAGATACAGGGATTTCCCGAATTAAGAGAAACATTCACAAAGGAGTTGCGGGTTGTTTCTCCATTGATAACAGAGGTGTTGTTTCCTTCGAGAACCATTTAGTGGTTCCCAAGAACCAACATCTACGGCAGTTAATCCTTAAGGAGGCTCATGAATCTCCTCTCACGATTCATCCCGGTAGTACCAAAATGTATCAGGACCTACGTCAGAGATTCTGGTGGACTAGGATGAAGAGAGAAATTGCTCAATTTATTGCTAACTGCGATGTTTGTCGTCGAGTTAAAGCAGAGCATCAACGGCCTGCTGGCACCCTTCAACCTTTAGCTATTCCTTAATGGAAATGGGACAAGCTCGGTATGGACTTCATTGCCGGGTTTCCCAGGACCAGGAAAGGGAATAATGCTATCTTCGTCGTTATCGACCGCCTCTCCAAAGTAGCTCATTTCCTACCTGTTCGAGAGAGTATAACCGCTAGCCAGCTAGCAGACTTGTATATCTCTCGGATAGTATCACTTCATGGTGTGCCGTTGGAGATTAATTCAGACCGTGGAAGTCTTTTCACTTCCAGAATGCTATGGGAACTCATCTCTCTTTCAGCACCGCCTTCCATCCTCAGTGAAGTGGTCAAGTGGAACGAGTCAACCAAATTCTGGAAGATATGCTTCGAGCCTCTGTCATCTCTTTCGGTATGGACTGGGAGAAGTGTCTTCCATTTGCCGAATTCGCTTATAACAATAGTTATCAAGCCAGTTTGGGAAAGGCTCCCTTCGAAGTTCTATATGGACGAAGGTGTCGAACACCTCTTAACTGGTCAGAAACCGGGGAAAGACAATTCTTTGGTCCGGATATGATCCAGGAAGCAGAAGAGCAAGTTCGCATCGTTCGTGAGAAATTGAAAACAGCCCAGTCTCGCCAGAAGAGCCAATATGATAGTCATCATAAGGCTGTGACTTTTGAAGTCGGCGATAAGGCTTACCTTCGGGTTACTCCTCTTAAGGGAACCCATCGCTTCGGTATCAAAGGCAAATTGGCCCCTCGTTACATCGGTCCTTTTCGCATTCTTGCCAAACGAGGAGAAGTTGCCTACCAATTGGAACTACCTCCGCACCTTTCCAGAGTTCATGATGTCTTCCACGTTTCTCAACTCAGACATTGTTTCTCGGATCCTATCCGCGGAGTGGACCACGAAACGCTTGATCTCCAGGACAATCTCACATATCGAGAATACCCCGTTCGTATTCTTGATCAAACCGAGCGTACCACTCGACGTCACAATATCAAGTTTCTCAAGGTTCAATGGTCACATCATTCCGAGAGTGAAGCTACCTGGGAAAGGGAGGATCGTCTTCGACTTGAGTACCCCACCCTCTTTCCGGAGGAACCCGAATCTCGGGACGCGATTCTTTTGAGTGGGGGTGAGTTGTCACATCCCTAGTCAGTGCTTGCATTAGGACTAGCTAGAGTGTGCATCATGTTTACTTTCCAAAGAAACTTGAAATGGGAATGTCAGAAACCCCAGCACCCCTCTTCTAACAACTAGGATTTGATAAAATCTTTTCCAATGTACCCAAAATGCCCTTCAAAAATGTTCATCATTTCTGCCTTGGTCTTAAACCTCTGCCAAAAATGGTGCACAATTTTCTAGGACATCCAAGATCTTTGGATTAAATCATATGGTATTTGCATTTGGGCATTTAAATGCTATAAAATATTTTGTGTGCCCAAATAATCATAAACTAAAATGTTCCATACTGTTCATATTATATACAGTGGGCATGACTAGTTTTATGAGCTATAAAAATGTTCTAGCATTTTTATTAATTCAACAAAGTTGCAAAAGAAATGAAACAGAAAGTAAATAGAAAAAAAATAGAAAAGGCAGACTTACCTGAGCCCACCTACCTGCCTGGCCCAGATGGCCTGGCCCACCAGGGGCATCCCCGTCTTCTTCGCCGTGCCAGCGCACGAAGCAGCTCGGTGGCGAGCGCCGCCGACGCACCGGCCACCTCCTGCCGGCCTGGCTGGCCACTTCGACGCCCTGGATGGAACCGGACGACGCCACGCAGACCCCCTCGACCCCCTCGACCACTCCCCTCTCTCCCTGCCTCGTCTCCCTCGCTCGGCACCTCGCGGCCGAGCGCCACCGTCGCCACCGACACCGTTCGCCGTAGCCACCGTACCTCTCTCGCCCAGATGATTTGCCCTGAAGCTCCGCCTCGTCCTCCTCGTCCTCCGTACCGAGCTACACGACGCCAGAAGCCCTGCTTCACCCTCACCGTCGCCATCTTCAACCTACGGCCGTGGAGATCACCGGCGAGCGTGCACCCGCCTCGACGCTTCCCCGAGCCCGCTGAGCATCTCATCCGCTTCCCTGTGAGCTCCTGAGTCGAACCCCTCTCCTCCCCGCTCCGTTTGCTCGCCGTAGATGTCGCCCCCTTGCTCGCCGTAGCACGCCGCCGCACAAGCCGCCGTCGACTAGGCTCCGGTGCCCATTCGGCTCCGTGCACATGCCCGTCGTCTTCATGAGCGCTCGTAGCACCCGTAGGAACTAACCTTTGGACCTCCGGTGCCCTGTGTCGTAGTGTTCATCGGCACCCAAGCTCCGGTCGCCGCCGTTGAGGTCGTCGCCGTCGTTTCCGGCCACCCCAGCTGCTCCGGCTTGTTCCGTTGGATGCGCGACTCCTCTAGCTCTCTGTAGATGCCCTCCGCCGTTAATTTGGTCATCGGAACGCAGTTTCCGAGCCGAGCCGCTGTCCTGGCTCTCGCCGGCGGCGAGACGCCGGTGGATTTGACTTGTTTTGACCACGCCTGGACCCCCCCCCCCCCGTGTCACTGACATGTGGGGCCGGCCATTGACTAATTTCTGTTTAGGTTTTTAATTAAGTACTAATTGCTGTCATTAGTTTAGTGAGCCACTCACATGTGGGGCCCAGCCCCTGTTAACTTTTAGTTTAGTGTTAAGCTCTTTTTAGTTAGTCCTGAGAGACTGACCAGTGGGACCCACTGGTCAGGTTTGACGTGGACGCCCTGTTGACTGGCTGACATCAGCATGATGTCATGCTGACGCAGTAAAGGATTTTCTGGGATTATTTGATTTAAAAGCAATTCAGGAAATACCAGAAAATGCTTAAAACTTCAAAAATCATATAAATTGAACAGTAGCTCAGATGGAAAAGATTTATATATAAAAATTGATCAGAAAAATCCAATCTTTCCAATGGCACTGGTTTCATGCATGTTTGAGCAAGCTAACCTTGCTGTATACTCTAAAACATGATAATGCACTTAAATAAATAATAGTTTGAGTTTCAATTTGAATCTTTGATTCAAATGGGCTCAAACCCTTCTGGTTATAGTTGCATTAGCCCAAAACACATGCATCTTGCCATATCATGAGCATGCATCATATTGTTGCATTTGTTTGCTTATTGATTGTATCGCCGATATTCTCCGTGTTAGGTCCTGCTCCCGAGGATACTTCTGCGTATCCAGCTGAAGAGCAGTACCCGACAACCACTCTGTCAGGCAAGCAATCATTGATCATTCCGATACAAACCCATCTTCTCACTCCTGCTCTCTTTTACTGCATTAAGGAAACAGCGTGTGAACTGCTACTTGTTGCAGTAGTTGAACCCTATTCCCTTGCATGACCTGTCATTGCCACAATAAATAGTTGAAACCCACTAGCATGTGTAGGAGTTGATTGAGCCATGTGATGTGTGATCCACCATGCTATTTGTTTATGTTGCCTGCTATGCTTAGAGTTGTGTCAGGTCTGGTTCATCTGGGTGATGGATCGGAGTGAAATGATCATACTCGGTAAAGAGAGGGAAGTGTGGAACACATTTGGTAAAGGTATCGATGAAAGGCCATGTAGGAGTACGTGGTGGGTTGTTTCATTGGAATCGTCCATAGGACCCGAGATCTGTATGTGTGATTCAAGTTACAGCTACTACCACGCATTGGGCTCTGGGCGCTCCAAGCCCTCTCGGCTTATTAATTATCCTTGATCTCTGTCCAGGAGTTGCAATTAGTTTCTGGTGTTTGTAGTTGACTGGTGGTCCTGCACAGCGCTGACCCTCGGGGTGGGCTGTGATGCGACAGGTACGTGGCAAGGTGTACCGGTTGTCCGTTTGGTGACTCGGGAACCCTGTACACATCATTTGGGGCCGTGAGCGACACCCCGGCCAGATCTCCCCACGGATGGAACCCAAATAGGCGATAAACCTGGACGAGAGACTTGTGTAGTTAGTCAGGTCGTGGCCGACACCCTCGCTGGGCTTCCGCTTGAAGGTTGCCGAGTACATGCCGAGTAAACGACGATAAGTGGTGGAAGCGTGTGTGAAGAAGTACACCCCTTCAGGGTTATCAATCTATTCGAATAGCCGTTGTTCGCGGTACGGACTACTTGATTACTCTTACAGTTCATAGACAAGTTGATGGATACTACTAAAAGCCTCAAGACAAGTGTGAGTGTCGTGGATGGCCTTTCCGTAGGATGACGGAAGAGGATCCTCGGTGGTGTATTGCTGTGGTGAGTAGAGGACTCGTGTAGGTAGTAAATCTTGCAATCTGTTGAGAGTTGAAGTATAGGTTAGCCAAGAGTCAAAGCTGGCTTTCTGCTATGAACTCCACTACCCCCTTTTGATTATGTTACATGTATGATAGGTTCTGTTGTAAGACTTGCTGAGTACCTTTGTACTCATGTTTGCTTAATAACTATTGCAGAGGAGAACCCTGCCCCTTCTGATGGGTTCTACGTAGACGTTGACGTCGACGAGTAGCTTGCTACCCAGACGGAGATCTGGAGCTTGTGAAGGGCCTTGTAGATAGTCAGGCTACACCAAGCCTGTTTTATTTTCCAAGTTGTCTGTACTCAGACATGTTAGCTTCCGCTTGTGCTTGTATGACTGTATGACTTGAGTGTTGGGTCATGTGACCCCTACCTGTATGGATATGTTATCTATGGCTCTTGGAGCCTCTTAAATAAAGTACTTTGAGTCATAGAGTTCTGTTGTGATGCAATGTTGTATTTGCACATATTGAGCATATTTTGTGTATTATTGAAATGCTTGGTATGTGTGGGATCTGACACCTAGTTGTTTTCCTTTGGTAGCCTATCTTACAGGGAAATGCCTCCTAGTGCTTCCAATGAGCCTTGGTAGCTTGCTACTGCTCGGAACACGTAGGCTGGCTGGCATGTGTCCTTCTTCGTTCCTGTGTCTGTCCCTTAGGGGAAATGTCACGAGTTGTTCCTTTAAGTCCATGTAGCTTGCTACGACTTGGGTTCATACGTTGATGACCGACACGTTCGTTGCTGGGTCATGGATGCCTGTCTTTGTAACTTAGTGCCACTTTTTGTTTATAACTAGCCATGTGGGCCCGGGTTCTCTGTCATATGTATGCTAGCGACACTGTCATATACGTGTGCCAAAATGCACAAACGGTCCCAGGCCAGGTAAGGTGGCACCCGTGGGGATACCGTGCGTGAGGCCCAGTTGCATTGATGATGTTGAAAAAAAAGGACTGTGTAGTATAGTACAACCTAACATGGCTACTCAGCCCACATTCAGCGACGCCGGAAAGGCCCAAACAAGGCTTCTGTACAACTTTTTGAAGTCACTTAGCTCAATTAATAACTTAAGAAAAAAGTTAGATTACAGTGGAACCTAATTAAAAGTTGTCACGAGCAAAGAAATAATTCAACGGGTCCCACTTGTGCACGTGTGCGTGTGTGCGTGTGTGTTTGTGTGTGTGTGTGTGAGAGAGAGAGAGAGAGACCCATCGGTCGATGCTTGTAAATACATCTTTCAGCCATATGCATTGTTGATGCTCAGTAAAAACTTATATAGTTGACACAATCATATAGAAAATCATAGCACACTGAACTTGCATACAAAAATTTCACGGAGGCGGCACAATCAGGATGGAAGCAGTGGATCGCTACGGGTAGGGCTATGTTGAAACCAACAAACTCGTACATAACGGTTCAACGTCTTTATCAATGACACGGAAAAATCTTGAATGATGTGCAAAGAAAACAGACAGGCAACATAATAAGTTCTGCTAGCACATTAAGTTGACGTACATCCCTTTCTAAAAAAAGTTCAGGTTCAAAATTACAACATGTCACAATCAAATGTATTGGCACATCAGTGATTCACACCCATAGCTCGGTTTAACTAGTATCTGATAAGATTCAGTTGTTACCTCAAATTAGAGCACATCCTGGTAGCCAGCCCTGCCTCTTCACCCAAAGAAGTAGTGGCCTCCGTTGTGCGATGGAGTAGGCCATGTGCCATCCATCATTCCGAGCAACACAGGGAAAGTCTAGCGTTGACTCCTGTAATGGACGTCGTCGACGGACCCTGGCACCAGCGGCGGCGGCAGGACTTTGATTGATGGATTGACCACTTGTTTGACATGCACGGACACTCGATACAGGTACATCCCTAACGTGGTCCGCGGCGGCCTTGGTGGCGACGAATAGTACAACCCCGGTTCCTGCACCGGTATTTCAACACTAATCACCTTCGGTATGGTGGACGGCTTCTTCATCCATGCCATAACCGTCAGAGTCTAGCTGTCTGGAGGAACAAACATACTTACGAGCTCAATCATGGACTCGTTGTTCCATGCATGTCGAGGCATGCCGTGGAAGGTAATCTTTGCTAAAAACTCAAGCTCAGAGGGCACCGAGCCCCATCTTGGGTGCCACCAATAAAGCTCACCAGCGCGCCATCGCAGAACAAACGCCGGGAAGATTCAAACACATGACTGCAGTCGAAAGTTGTCCGGAACCAGACGAAGAAATCAGCCAATGGCGGACAGACTTCGACAAGCAAGTCACTTATTTGGATGCCGTGCGCAATGCCAAGAGCTATGACAAGGTCGCCCGGCGAGACAGGAGGCCGATCGCCTTTGATGGTTACCATCAGCACTTTGCCGGCAAACTGGTCGTCAAGCGCCGCCATGCCACTATTGAGCGACACGCAGCGATCGAAGACAGGACGGACCCCAGGATCTCCGGCTCGGAGATCCGCGTTGACCGGCGACATGATAGTGAGCTTGACTACAGGCAGTACATGAGGGGGATTTGGGGGAGCTGGAGTAGGAATCGAGATTCCAGAGGTGGGGTAGGGGCGGGAGATTGGGGATGAAAAGGTAGCTTGAATTTCGAACACGCGCCAAGATGCTCTCGGCGCGCAAGCGCACGAGAACACCGGTGGCACCCACATGTCGGCCTAAGAGTCATTATTCTTTCTTTTTTGGAGAGCCCTGCCTTTTTTGATGATCTTTTGAGAGCCCGACCTGAGAGTCATAATTGACCTGTTTGGCATTGCGTTACTACTCGGCCCATATTCAACGACACCTCATTGGCCCAAACAAGTGTACATCATCAAAAAGACACTGAGCTCAAATTATATAACTTGAAAAAAGGAGATACAATATGAACACTGAAGAATGGTGATGCCCTCATTTAGCCCACCAGTAGTTCGAGACAATAAACAGTTCGAAACAACGATATATACAACATACAAACACTGACTAGTGACTACTACTGACATAAACAACAAGACATGATAGTTCATAAGAAGTCTTGCTACACCACCAAAATGCACCCATCTGCAGCGCTCAGACTCTCATGATCCAGACGAGAATGACATTCTAAACAGAGCCAACTATTACAGAGTAAGAGTGACATAGACGAGGATGACCAAATGACAAGGAATATGCATAAAAAAAGAAATAACTACCCATCCAGAACAAGCAGCAAAGACAACAAAGTCATTCGAAGAGATGATCCAATACCATCATAATTTGCAGCCCCGCTTCAGCGACCGATGATCCGGAGACACCAGTACTCCATCCTTTCGACGTAACAATCCAATTACCTATCAACCTAAAGGCTTGAACCACATCATTGCCTGTCGTAATTGAGACATCCAAGGATCAAAGTTAATCCGGATGCCTTTGTCATTCTCACCTTATTTTGGTTGCAGTCTATATCGTTGACAATCAGGGGAGTTTGCTCCCGAACTCCTAGGGCTCGCCATGTGGACACAGTTTTCCATAGCAAACAGAGCCCCTCTGCCATCAAGGTCCTTGCCAACGGTGATCTCCTGGTTAATCGGATAACTGAGTCCGAGAAACAGAGAGTGTGAACCAAGGCTGTTTACCCGCCTCCAACTAAAAAATCCTAAAGGCCCCAACAAGCTGGTATCTTGCTCATAGACATAACAGCGACTATCCGGATACTCACGCATTTCATGGTGCTTGTATACAGTGAATTTTTTGCAATAGAACTTTTCCGGCTCATGTGCCCAAATGATCATCAGTCTTTTGTGGTCATCTGATCGAGCGAGGAACCAGTTGTGCTTCCCTGTTTTTGGCAAAGGTGGTGTGATTACAAAGGGCAGTAACTATAGGGACACTGCATCATATCAAAAAGGACAGGCATTGTTAATGTAAGATCAGCATTGTTTAGAGTATGAGTAGGATAATGCAAGAAACAACATTGATATGTCCATGTTGGAACAGGGAGGAAAATACAGGGAAATGTATACTGGGTTCGAAAATATAGAAGTGTCATGCATGGCTATACTCATGTTATCTCGCAATCGATTCTTCCCAGGAAACTACCATGTCATGCATGTTATGGAATCATGTTCTGTCCTCACAAACAAATTCTTCAAGGTAACTAACAGACCATGCATTGTTATATACTCCTGTTCTGTGGGCAAAAATTTTGTGAGGATATTATCGCTGAAGGGTGAATATAGGTATGTACACATGGTACGCATTACAGGATTTCACTACTTCCAAATATATAGTTCTCCATATGCACATTTACTTCCCTAATGTATGGTTAGATGAAACCAACAGTGTGGTCCATGTTTCTACATCATGAAAATGAGAAAACTAACATGGCCATTGATACACACTCATATTTAGTAGTAGTATATAGATTACTGTAAAATAAGGAGAATATCCATATATTCCTAACCATTTGATTATTCAGGGGTACAAATTGGGTGTAATGACATGATCACAATCGCATGAATTAACTCATTCCAAATATAGCTGATTTACGGCGTCTCTAATACACTGCCATAGTTCTACTCAAATTCTGCTCAAACAGGGATATGCCAATCATCACAAAAAGTTCAAGCAATGTCATGGCATCATCATTAACATGAGATGGAAACAACTTACACGCGCCGTCCCAGCAATACATTGTGCCATCTTCTTTGTCGATCACGTAGATGATGCCATTGTGTTCAATAGCATCACAGAAGTGTGTATCAGCTTTGACGATGATCCATTGCGAGCTGAGTTGTCTCCAGCTAAAGAAGGCACCAACGTAAAGATAGGCGAGTCCACGGTCGAACAAGGCAATTAGCTTGAAGTTTGCGTAATTCACATGTCGTGTGGGCACTTGGCAGATTACAATCTTCTGCAAAACAAGGTCCATCCAACCGACGTGGTAATCTAGATGACTAGGACTGCGATGGTAAAACTCTATATAATCCAACGGAGGAAGGATAACCTCAGGGGAGGTATGGAAGTTTAGGAGCACCATCTTTTTACCGTCTTCTCTGAAGGCAGCCATCAAGTGGGAGTTCATGCCGACATAGTACATACTTGCCAAGAAGTTCCAGACGATGGTGATCGGATCGAAGTCAATGGAAATGATGTACGGCGACCCACCACATACCTGCAAAAAAGTTTCGGCTAATGGATATCGGATTGAAGTCGAGGGGCATCATGTACGCCTCCATATCATGGTGAGCCAAGCTCGCAAGACCAGATAGCAGCAAGCAGGGTGTCTTGAAAAGCTTTGGCCTCGCTTCAATGATGGCCGTGTGCATGCCCCTCGAGCATGCAGCCAGCCGTAGGGCGCTCAACATATCCATACACGAAGAACATAGGTCGAGGACGTCACTGAGGAGATTGCTCCAATCGCGGCTCATATGGATCCTACGCGGTTCGCGTTCGGCCATGGTGGAGTTTGGAAGGTGGGGTTTTGGGGGGCTTGATTTACGGGGGAGAAGGTTGTCGGTACTGGAGCGGCTAGCGAGGGAATAGTGGTACTGGGGGAGGCGAGCGAGGCGAGGGTATGCGGGGGCACAGTGAGATAATGAAGAGTGACCTCAGGATCTCCGGCGAGACGGAGATGGAGATGGAGTGGTGCTAGGGGAGAGGGAGACGAGGCGAGGCATGCTATACAGCGGCGATGACAGTGATTGCATAGTGCACAATGTGAGGCTGACTTTGGTAACCCACACACGCCCGCCTGGACTGGTGTCACCTAGGGCGCAGGGTCTTGTCACTTCACTGTGAGGACCGGGTGAATAATAGTATTTTGACCATCAAGTTTACCACAGTTGTACTACTACTAGTAGTAGGAGTAGTAGGAACATGAGTAGTAATCCCGTGCTAGCATGCCTCTGGGTTCACTTCATCCTCCAGGTATCATCCATATTGCGAGCAGAACCAAATTCTCGTTTGCGTAGGTCCCACCTGTAAGGAGGGGTGTAGAAATAAAAAGGAATCATAAAATGTCTCGCCACGATGATTTGAAAGAGTGACCTCAGTGTTGGGGAACGTAGTATTTTAAAATTTTCCTACGATCACGCAAGATCTATCTACCAGATGCATAGCAACGAGAGGGAAGAGTGTGTCTACGTACCCTCGTAGACCGGAAGCGGAAGCGTCAAGTGACGCGGTTGATGTAGTCGAACTTCTTCGCGATTCAACCGATCAAGCACCGAACGTACGGCACCTCCGCGTTCAGCACACGTTCAGCTTGATGACGTCCCACGAGCTCTTGATCCAGTTGAGCTTCACGGGAGAGTTTCGTCAGCACGACGGCGTGGTGACGGATATGATGTATTCACCGGTGCAGGGCTTCGCCTAAGCACCGCGACGGTATGACTGAGGTGTGTTTCTGTGGAGGGGGGCACCGCACACGGCTGGAACAATTCAACTTGTGTGTCTTTGGGTGCCCCCCTGCCCCCGTATATAAAGGAGCAAGGGGGGAGGCCGGCCGGCCCTTGTTTGGTGCGGCTAGGGGTGCAATCCTACTAGGAATAGGATTGCAAACCTATTCCTAGTAGGAATCACCAAAGAAGGAAGAGAGGGAAAGGAAAAGAGGGAGAGGTGGCGCCCCCCCCAATCCTAGTCCAACTAGGAACCCTAGGTGGGGCGCCGGCCAGCCCTATGGGCTGCCTCTCTCTTTCCCTTAAGGCCCACTATGGACCATCCCCCTTCGTAGGGGGTTCCGGTAACCCCCTCCGACAATCCCGTTAAATCCGAAACTTTTCCGGAACACTTCCGGTGTCCGAATATAGTTGTCCAATATATCAATCTTTATGTCTCGGACATTCCGAGACTCCTCGTCATGTCCGTGATCTCATCCGGGACTCCGAACTACCTTCGGTACATCAAAACTCATAAACTCATAATACCGATCGTCATCAAACGTTAAGCGTGCGGACCCTACGGGTTCGAGAACTATGTAGACATGACCGAGACTCATCTCCGGTCAATAACCAATAGCGGAACCTGGATGTTCATATTGGCTCCTACATATTCTACGAAGATCTTTATCGATCAAACAGCATAATAACATACGTTGTTCCTTTTGTCATCGGTATGTTACTTGCCCGAGATTCGATCGTCGGTATCTCTATACCTAGTTCTATCTCGTTACCGGCAAGTCTCTTTACTCGTTCCGTAACACATCATCTCGTGACTAACTCATTAGTCTTTTGCTTGCAAGGCTTATTGTGATGTGTGTTACCGAGAGGGCCCAGAGATACCTCTCCGACACTCGGAGTGACAAATCCTAATCTTGATCTATGCCAACACCGCGAATACTTTCGGAGACACCTATAGAGCATCTTTATGATCACCCAGTTACGTTGTGACGTTTGATAGCACACAAGGTGTTCCTACGGTATTCGGGAGTTGCATAATCTCATAGTCATAGGAACATGTATAAGTCATGAAGAAAGCAATAGCAGTAAAACTAAACGATCATAGTGCTATGCTAACGGATGGGTCTTGTCCATCACATCATTCTCCTAATGATGTGATCCCGTTGATCAAATGACAACTCATGTCTATGGTTAGGAAACATAACCATCTTTGATCAATGAGCTAGTCTAGTAGAGGCATGTATTCACACATGTTTTGTCTATGTATTCACACATGTACTAAGTTTCCGGTTAATACAATTCTAGCATGAATAATAAACATTTATCATGATATAAGGAAATATAAATAACAACTTTATTATTGCCTCTAGGGCATATTTCCTCCAGTCTCCCACTTGCACTAGAGTCAATAATCTAGCTCACATCGCCATGTGATTTAATACCGATAGTTCACATCGTTATGTGAATAACACCCATAGTTCACATCACCATGTGACCAACACCCGAAGGGTTTACTAGACTCAATAATCTAGTTCACGTCTCTATGTGATTAATACCCAAGAGTAATAAGGTGTGATCATGTTTTGCTTGTGAGAGAAGTTTAGTCAACGGGTCTGTCACATTCAGATCCGTATGTATTTCGCAAATTTCTATGTCTACAATGCTCTGCATGGAGCTACTCTAGCTAATTGCTCCCACTTTCAATACGCATCCAGATTGATACTTAGAGTCATCTGGATTTAGTGTCAAAGCTTGCATCGGCGTAACCCTTTACGACGAACTCTTTATCACTTCCATAATCGAGAAATATTTCCTTAGTCATCCATTTACTAAGGATAATTTTGACCGCTGTACAGTGATCTACTCCTGGATCACTATTGTACCTCCCTGTCAAACTCATGGCAAGGTACACAACGTGTTTTGTACACAGTATGTCATACTTTATAGAACCTATGGCTGAGGCATAGGGAATGACTTTCATTCTCTCTATATTTTTCTGCCGTGGTCTGGCTTTGAGTCTTACTCAACTTCACACCTTACAAGTCAGGCAAGAACTCCTTCTTTGACTGATCCATTTTGAACTACTTCAAAATCTTATCAAGGTATGTACTCATCGAAAGTCTTATCAAGCGTCTTGATCTATCTCTATAGATCTTGATGCCCAATATGTAAGCAGCTTCACCAAGGTCTTTCTTTGAAAAAACTCCTTTCAAACACTCCTTTATGCTTTTCAGAAAATTCTACATCATTTCCGATCGACAATATGTCATTCACATATACTTATCAGAAAGGTTGTAGTGCTCCCACTCACTTCTTGTAAATACAGGCTTCACCGCAAGTCTGTATAAATCTATATGCTTTGATCAACTTATCAAAGCGTATATTCCAACTCCGAGATGCTTGCACCAGACCATAGATGGATCGCTGGAGCTTGCACATTTTGTTAGCACCTTTAGGATTGACAAAACCTTCTGGTTGCATCATATACAACTCTTCTTTGAGATATCCATTCAGGAATGCAGTTTTGACATCCATTTGCCAGATTTCATAATCATAAAATGCGGCAATTGCTAACATGATTCGGACAGACTTAAGCATCGCTACAGGTGAGAAAGTCTCATCGTAGTCAACTCCTTGAACTTGTCGAAAACCTTTCGCAACAAGTCGAGCTTTGTAAACAGTAACATTACCGTTTGCGTCGGTCTTCCTCTTGAAGATCCATTTATTTTTGATGGCTTGCCGATCATCGGGCAAGTCAACCAAAGTCCATACTTTGTTCTAATACATGGATCCCATCTCAGATTTCATGGTCTCAAGCCATTTTGCGGAATCTGGGCTCATCATCGCTTCCTCATAGTTCGTAGGTTCATCATGGTCCAGTAACATGATTTCCAAAACTGGGTTGCCGTACCACTCTGGTGCGGAACGTACTCTGGTTGATCTACGACGTTCAGCAGAAACTTGATCCGAAGTTTCATGATCATCATCATTAACTTCCTCACTGATTGGTGTAGGAATCACTGGAACAATTTTCTGTGATGTACTACTTTCCAATCCGGGAGAAGGTACAATTACCTCATCAAGTTCTACTTTCCTCCCACTCACCTTTTTCGAGAGAAACTCCTTCTCTAGAAAGGATCCATTCTTAGCAACGAATATCTTGCCTTCGGATCTGTGATAGAAGGTGTACCCAACAGTCTCTTTTGGGTATCCTATGAAGACACATTTCTCCGACTTGGGTTCGAGCTTATCAGGTTGAAGCTTTTTCACATAAGCATCGCAGCCCCAAACTTTAAGAAACGACAACTTTGGTTTCTTGCCAAACCACAGTTCATAAGGCGTCGTCTCAACGGATTTTTAGATGGTGCCCTTATTTAACGTGAATGCAGCTGTCTCTAATGCACAACCCTAAATGATAGTGGTAAATCGGTAAGAGACATCATAGATCGCACCATATCTAATAAAGCACGGTTACGACGTTCGGACACACCATTACGCTGTGGTGTTCCGGGTGGCGTGAGTTGTGAAACTATTCCACATTGTTTCAAATGAAGACCAAACTCGTAACTCAAATATTCATTTCCACGATCAGATCGCAGAAACTTTATTTTCTTGTTATGATGATTCTCTACTTCACTCTGAAATTCTTTGAACTTTTCAAATGTTTCAGACTTGTGCTTCATCAAGTAGATACACCCATATCTGCTCAAATCATCAGTGAAGGTCAGAAAATAACGATACCTGCCGCGAGATTCAACACTCATTGGTCTGCATACATCAGTATGTATGATTTCCAACTACTCTATTACTCGCTCCATAGTTCCGGAGAACGGAGTTTTAGTCATCTTGCCCATGAGGCATGGTTCGCACTCACCAAGTGATTCATAATCAAGTGATTCCAAAATTCCATCACTATGGAGTTTCTTCATGCGCTTTACACCAATATGACCTAAACGGCAGTGCCACAAATAAGTTGCACTATCATTATAAACTTTGCATCTTCTGACTTCAATATTATGAATATGTGTATCACTACGATCGGGATCCAACAAACTATTTCCATTGGGTGTATGACCATTGAAGGCTTTATTCATGTAAACAGAATAACAATTATTCTATGACTTTAAATGAATAACCGTACTGCAACAAACATGATCAAATCATATTCATGCTTAACGCAAATGCCAAATAACATTTATTTAGGTTCTACACTAATCCCGAAAGTATAGGGAGTGTGCGATGATGATCATATCAATATTGGAACCACTTCCAACACACATCGTCACTTCACTTTTAACTAGTCTCTGTTCATTCCGCAACTCTCGTTTCGAGTTACTAACTTTAGCAACTGAACCGGTATCAAATACCCAGGGATTGCTATGAACACTAGTAAAATACACATCAATAATCTGTATATCAAATATACCTTTGTTCACTTTGCCATCCTTCTTATCCGCCAAATATCTAGGGCAGTTCCACTTCTAGTGACCATTTCCTTTGCAGTAGAAGCACTTGTTTCAGGCTTGAGTTTAGCTTTGGGTTTCTTCACGGGAGTGACAACTTGCTTGTCATTCTTCTTGAAGTTCCCCTTCTATCCCTTTGCCCTTTACTTGAAACAAGTGGTCTGGTTAACCATCAACACTTGATGCTCTTTCTCGATTTCTACCTTCGCCGATTTCAGCATCGTGAAGAGCTCGGGAATTACTTTCGTCATCCCTTGCATATTATAGTTCATCACGAAGTTCTACTAACTTGGCGATAGTGTCTAGAGAACTTTGTCAATTATTATCTTATCTGGAAGATTAACTCCCACTTGATTCAAGCAATTGTACTACCCAGACAATCTGAGCACATGCTCACTTGTTGAGCTATTCTCCTCCATCTTGTAGGCAAAGTACTGTCAGAGGTCTTATACCTCTCGACACGGGCATGAGTATAAAATACTAATTTCAACTCTTGGAACATCTCATATGCTCCGTGGTGTTTCAAAACGTTTTTGAAGTCCCGGTTATAAGCCGTAAATCATGGTGCACTAAACTATCAAGTAGTCATCATATCGAGCTTTTGTCAAAACGTTCATAACGTCTACATCTGCTCCTGCAATAGGTTTGTCACCTAGAGGTGCATCAAGGACATAATTCTTCTGTGCAGCAATGAGGATAATCCTCAGATCACGGAACAATTCCGCTTCATTGCTACTAACATCTTTCAACTTAGTTTTCTCTAGGAACATATAAAAATAAACGTGGAGCAACATCGCGAGCTATTGATCTACAACATAGATATGCTAATACTACCAGGACTAAGTTCATGATAAATTAAAGTTCAATTTAATCATATTACTTAAGAACTCCCACTTAGATAGACATCCCTCCGGTCATCTAAATGATCACGTGATCCAAATCAACTAAACCATGTCCGATCATCACGTCAGATGGAGTAGTTTCAATGGTGAACATCTTATGTTGATCATATCTACTATATGATTCACGCTCGACCTTTCGGTCTCCAGTGTTCCGAGGCCATATCTGCATATGCTAGGCTCGTCAAGTTTAACCCGAGTATTCTGCGTGTGCAAAACTGGCTTACACCCATTGTATTTGAACGTAGAGCTTATCACACCCGATCATCACATGGTGTCTCGGCACGACGAACTTTCGCAACGGTGCATACTCAGGGAGAACACTTATACCTTGAAATTTAGTAAGGGATCATCTTATAATGCTACCGTCGTTCTAAGCAAAATAAGAAGCATAATAAGATAAACATCACATGCAATCAAAATATGTGACATGATATGGCCATCATCATCTTGTTCTTTTGATCTCCATCTCCAAAGCACCTTCATGATCACCTTCGTCACCGGCGCGACACCTTGATCTCCATCGTAGCATCGTTGTCGTCTCGCCAACTATTGCTTCTACGACTATCGCTACCGCTTAGTGATAAAGTAAAGCAATTACATGGCGATTGCATTTCATACAATAAAGCGACAACCATATGGCTCCTGCCAGTTGCCGATAACATTACAAAACATGATCATCTCATACAAAACCGTATAACTCATCATGTCTTGACCATATCATATCACAACTTGCCCTGCAAAAACAAGTTAGACGTCCTCTACTTTGTTGTTGCAAGTTTTACGTGGCTGCTACGGGCTTAGCAAGAACCGTTCTTACCTATGCATACAAAACCACAACGATGCTTCGTCAAGTATGTGATGTTTTAACCTTCACAAGGACCGGGCGTAGCCACACTTGATTCAGCTAAAGTGAGAGAGACAGACACCCGCCAGTCACCTTTAAGCAACGAGTGCTCGTAACCAGTCTCGCGTAAGCGTACGTGTAATGTCGGTCCGGGCCGCTTCATCTCACAATACCGCCGAAGCAAAGTATGACATGCTGGTAAGCAGTATGACTAGTATCGCCCACAACTCATTGTGTTCTACTCGTGCATATCATCTACGCATAGACCTGGCTCATGATGCCACTGTTGGGGAACGTAGTATTTTAAAAATTTCCTACGATCACGCAAGATCTATCTACCAGATGCATAGCAACGAGAGGGAAGAGTGTGTCTACGTACCCTCATAGACCGGAAGCGGAAGCGTCAAGTGACGCGGTTGATGTAGTCGAACTTCTTCGCGATTCAACCGATCAAGCACCGAACGTACGGCACCTCCGCGTTCAGCACACGTTCAGCTTGATGATGTCCCACAAGCTCTTGATCCAGTTGAGCTTCACGGGAGAGTTTCGTCAGCACGACGGCGTGGTGACGGATATGATGTATTCACCGGCGCAGGGCTTCGCCTAAGCACCGCGATGGTATGACCGAGGTGTGTTTCTGTGGAGGGGGGCACCGCACATGGCTGGAACAATTCAACTTGTGTGTCTTTGGGTGCCCCCCTGCCCCCGTATATAAAGGAGCAAGGGGGGAGGCCGGCCGGCCCTTGTTTGGTGCGGCTAGGGGTGCAATCCTACTAGGAATAGGATTGCAATCCTATTCCTAGTAGGAATCACCAAAGAAGGAAGAGAGGGAAAGGAAAAGAGGGAGAGGTGGCGCCCCCCCAATCCTAGTCCAACTAGGAACCCTAGGTGGGGCGCCGGCCAGCCCTATGGGTTGCCTCTCTCTTTCCCTTAAGGCCCACTATGGACCATCCCCCTTCATAGGGGGTTCCGGTAACCCCCTCCGACAATCCCGTTAAATCCGAAACTTTTCCGGAACACTTCCGGTGTCCGAATATAGTCGTCCAATATATCAATCTTTATGTCTCGGACATTCCGAGACTCCTCGTCATGTCCGTGATCTCATCTGGGACTCCGAACTACCTTCGGTACATCAAAACTCATAAACTCATAATACCGATCGTCATCAAACGTTAAGCGTACGGACCCTACGGGTTCGAGAACTATGTAGACATGACCGAGACTCATCTCCAGTCAATAACCAATAGCGGAACCTGGATGTTCATATTGGCTCCTACATATTCTACGAAGATCTTTATCGGTCAAACCGCATAACAACATACGTTGTTCCTTTTGTCATCGGTATGTTACTTGCCCGAGATTCGATCGTCGGTATCTCTATACCTAGTTCAATCTCGTTACCGGCAAGTCTCTTTACTCGTTCCGTAACACATCATCTCGTGACTAACTCATTAGTCTTTTGCTTGCAAGGCTTATTGTGATGTGTGTTACCGAGAGGGCCCAGAGATACCTCTCCGGCACTCGGAGTGACAAATCCTAATCTTGATCTATGCCAACACCACGAATACTTTTGGAGACACCTGTAGAGCATCTTTATGATCACCCAGTTACGTTGTGACGTTTGATAGCACACAAGGTGTTCCTACGGTATTCGGGAGTTGCATAATCTCATAGTCATAGGAACATGTATAAGTCATTAAGAAAGCAATAGCAGTAAAACTAAACGATCATAGTGCTATGCTAACGGATGGGTCTTTGTCCATCACATCATTCTCCTAATGATGTGATCCCGTTGATCAAATGACAACTCATGTCTATGGTTAGGAAACATAACCATCTTTGATCAATGAGCTAGTCTAGTAGAGGCATACTAGGGACACTCTGTTTTGTCTATGTATTCACACATGTACTAAGTTTCCGGTTAATACAATTCTAGCATGAATAATAAACATTTATCATGATATAAGGAAATATAAACAACAACTTTATTATTGCCTCTAGGGCATATTTCCTTCACTCAGCTAGCCAGTGGCACATGTAGCGCTGGAAGGATGGGCACATACATGGACAGGCCCCACTCCTCAGCCTACCCGCGTAGCCTTTTCGTTTAGTCTACCTAGTCGTCTAATCAACTGGCTGCAGGCCACTTCTACCATTTACTTCTCCATCGGGAGCCGATTTTCCTCGGCTTCTTCACTACTCCTTGATCTTCATTTGCATCCAAACCACACTACATTCACATTGTTTTAACCTCTTCATATCCTCCTGGAGTAATTCCGAAGCCCCTATTAATAATCATCTTCTTTAGTTAGACTAGCCATCTATTCCTAATTCTCCAAACCATAGCCCTCTGGTCCAGCGGTTCCAAATGGCGAAAGAGATCGAGATGCAGGTTTTTGGCGTCCAACATGTCCTTGTCGAAGGCTCGTTGAGCATAGTTGCCACAGTCACCGACCACCCAAGGGTAGTTCAGAAGTGGATCAATAATGTATCCAACTCCCTCCAAAATGTGGAGATGAATGTCATCGGTCTCGATGCAGAGTACACGGAGCGTGCCACTGGGAAGATCCAACACACCGCCGTCCTTCAGCTGTGCCTTGAAGATGATGTTTTGGTGTACCACATCATACACACGCCCTCCATACCAGGTGAGCTTCACGATTTCTTGTCTCGGGAGGACATATACTTCTGTGGGGCGGCCATCGCAGGGGACAAATAGAAGTTGGAGCCATACAACCTTGATTAGAAAAGCATCACTGACCTACAAACCAGAATAAAAATTCATGTATAAGATTGTTATAAACCGACACCATCCCTATTCGAGTAGCAAATTTTGTGCTAGGAACAAATCTTCAGAAAGGTGACGAGACGCTGGCATTAAGGTCGTCTGGATGGGAGAGTTATCCCTTGACGTACGAGCGGATAAAATATGCTGCCCTCGATGCCGTGTGAGTTTCGAGATAGCTGCAAGGTCCAGAGAGCTTGTTGCGAAGCCATCTCCCAGAGAAAATGAGAACAAGAAGAAGAAGAAGAAGAAGAAGAAGAAGAAGAAGAAGAAGAAGAAGAAGAAGAAGAAGAAGAAGAAGAAGAAGAAGAAGAAGAAGAAGAAGAAGAAGAAGAAGAAGAAGACGAGGAAGATGTTGCACCAGCAGCATGGCATTATGGATGGATGAACTATTTCCTCTCTTGTAAAAAAATTCCCACTCTATGTATATTGATATAGATGGACTATTTTGATGGTGTGCATGTCTTTGGAACAAGTAGTAGCGTGGGTCCGCTTGACTATAAGGAACTATTTATCCGTCTAGCTTTCTCTACTACTCCTTCCAATGATCGGCATGCAATGCATGTGTCCGTAGACATGACAACTTGTCCATCGAAGTTCAACTATGGCGACCATCACGTTTCATCCACTGCCACTCGTGATTCCCACGATGCCGCTCCAACCCATGGCACCACGTCCCCCGACGTGCGCCTCACCCCTCTCGGCCGCACCGCCCATCTACCTTTGTGAGCATGACATGTGGGCCACCTTAAATGCGGCGAGCATCAAGTTTCTACCACAGCCACACGCGATTCCCACGACGCCGCACGAACCCATGACACCACACGTCTCGCACCATCGAATTTTCATCCAGCGGCTGTGACACATTTTGTCCCGGGCATCAATCCTCACCTGGAGTACTTCTGTACTACAGGTAGTACCCGCTGGTGTGGCCATCTATGCCTCGTAACACCCCGACGCCCAGCCGTGGCACCCTCACCACGGCCACGCGACCATCGGTCGCACTTAAGGTCCGCATGTCATTGACTCATAGGCCGGGCACTAAGCCACTGAAGTTCGATCCCGTGGGCCCTGAGAGGGAAATGTAACTCCTGCGGCAGGCCTTGTGGTGCTCCCGCAGTACGAGCTCATGCCAAACCCGGAATTTGTTTCTTACTACTACCAACTACTAGTAAGGTACACATGCATTGCACGCATGAGATTCTGCTGGTTTGTGCATTATGCTTCTACATGTGGAGTCTTCTAGATTCTACATGTGGCAGAATCTGTGGAATGTAGATGATATCCAATGGCGAGTAGTGCTCGGATTTGCCATCTTTGTACCGTCGGATTGGCTTCATCCAACGACCAACTTTCAAAGTTATGGTTTGGTTTGCAGCCTAAGGTTGCCACGCCTAAGCTTAGGCGTGCCACGAGTGTGTTTGGTTGCGTTCTCGTCTCAGCATAGTTGTTCCCTCTTCATGCATGCTCAACTCAACACCCCTCTTCATGTATGCTCTCTTCATGCATGCTTCTAGTGTATTTGTGCTAATCTAGTGTGGACTCATGCACCCTCCACAAACACCCAAAAATGGGTCAAGAAGGGAACTCTTGGGATCATGGACCATTCATACACCCTACCAAACACAACAGGCATGTGTTTGGTTCATTGCTACACTTGTGGCTTGCCACACTTTTGTAGCTACATGGTCCACATGTCATAGACTCAACTTCTTGCCAAATCTTGCCACACTTGTGGTGGCCATTTTGTTAGCCACATTTTTTGTGGCAAACACACTTTGCCTAAGCTTAGTTGTGGCAAAGTTAGTCCTGAATGAAGTTCAACCATGGAGTCTTCTAGATTCTACATGTGGAAGAATCTGGTGGAATGTAGATGATATCCAACGGCCAGTAGTGCTCGGATTTGCCAATCTTTGTACCGTCGGATTGGCTTCATCTAACGACCAACTTTCAAAGTTATTCACACACTATATAGAGGGTATAGATATAGATGTGCCGGCCCGTTGCAATGGATCCAAAGTATATCTGTTTAGTGGAGTGCACTCTAAACACATTATCTATTCATTTTCCTCTAACCTTTCGTAGCCATGCAACCAAGCCACATAAGCTTCATGGGTGCCCCCCACATCATATTATTCATACTACGTTGACAAAAAAAAGATAAATCACCCAAAACAAGATCTTCCCGTTTTTTGTTCGTACGATGCTATGTCGTGCACGTACCTACTAGTTGTATAGTGGTAGTACTAGTTGTATAGTACAAATTTGGTACTAGTAGGAGTGGAGTAGTACGAAATGTTCCTACTCTATCAATGAGCCCCATCTGACACCAAATTTCTTGGCTTCCGTGGTACAGCTAGATCTTCCCCTCGTTTATGTTTTCCAACCCGGCGGCGGGCGGGGTGCGGTTTGCCAATAGTCGGTTCGCTCAACGTTGGTCCCACATGAAAGTGAAAATACTAGACAACACGCCTTCCCTAAGCTATGTGTCATGCCGGACGGGCTGTGGAGTACTCCCGATTCCCGGGCGTGTGTGGGGGGAGTGCGACGTGAATGCGGCAGGCCTTTTCCTTTTACTACAATGTGCCCGTGCGTTGCGACGGATCCAAAGTAGTAGAATAGTAGTACTTGTTCACAAACTTGAAAGAAATCACTCTTGTTTTGATATACTCCTAATATATTACTCCCTCCGTTCCTAAATATTTGACTTTTTAGAGATTTCAAGTGGACTATCACATACAGATTATATAGACATATTTTGAAGCTAGGTTGGCACATCGTCGGTTTGGTCACACGCGGTCCGACATGTTCTAGTATTTCTAGCAAGATGCCCGCGTGTTGCACGAAGTTGATGGAAAAGGTAAGCACAACTTATAAATTGACGGATGGAGTACTAGTTATAGTGATGCATATAATTAAGCAAAGGGATCGCACATGTCGGTATTGACTGGAACAAGAATGCAACAGCACAATAAGAATTAAGGCCACGATGATGATGTGATCGCTGTGGTGGTTACAGAAGGCAAGAAGAAAGATGCATCCATCAACGTACGACCTCCTCCTCCTCAACTTAGTGCGCCGGGCCACCGACCGGCAGCTAAGGAGCGGCGGCTTTGTGGCAAGGTCGAGGTGGTTCTCAGCAAAGTCATCCAAGGCTTCCAGCCGGTTGAGGAAGGCCAACGTCGTAGCGTCCTCACTGGCCTTGTAGTTACCTATGTACACGATTTGCTCGTACACGTGGATGTGTAGGTCGACGAATTCTTACAGGGCGAGGCGCCTCGCGGTGAGCGCGACTTCCAGGTGGACATTCTTCGTGGCGTTGGCGGGCAGTCGTAGGGCCACCAGTGCTTGAAAGAGGTTCCGGCCATGGAGGCCGATTAGGGTGGCACGCATTAAGGAGCCCAGGCGTGCGGGCTGGAGGAGTACGGCGATGTCGTCCGCGAGCTTCTTGAGGACGGTGAACTTGTTGGTGGTGGCAACAATCATCTAGTCCAACTGAGAGTCATAGTTGGCATCGACGGCGGCCATCCACTAGCTGGTCTCCAACACCGTCTGGAGACGATCCTCGGCGCCATGCCGCAGGACGACGTCGTGGACCATCTAGAACAGTCGCTGGCCGCTCGCGCGCATCGCCGCCATGGGTCTGGAGTGAGCTCTTTTGCGCTTAGTGTAGGTGCTTAGGAAAATGCTTAGGTGCCCACGATGTGGTAGATGCATTGGAATGGAGGGGCGCCTTTATATGAGGGCAAACTGCGTTGCATTCACATCATGCAGCCTCTTTTCCTGGTCCTCCTCCCATTACTTTCTTCATGCATTAATTGAAGGAGGATGCATTGGCCGTTCAACATTTTGAGAACCGCTACTCCCTCCCTCGTCTGAATCAAAGCCGTATCAGGAACTGCGCCGCCCGCTCTCAAATCGAATATACTGTGCCGCCCGCTGCACGCCCGGCTGAACACGCCTCCTCGCCTCCATCAAACCCCTCCGTTAAACCCGCATGCAAACCGAGAAACCTACTCCGGCCACACGTCCGTTCATGAGCGAGCCATAATTAAATGCAACATCGGCCGAGCTCCTCCCGTCCGCCCTCAGTTTAATGAGGCCAGACGCCGGCCAAGCTCCTACCATCCGCCCTCTATTTACACGAGGTCAGACATCAATAATGCTAAACATACAAGGAGTTACACGCATTTACACGCTGACTAGGATTCTTTCTTCCTAACTAACCACTCCCCCCTGATTTTCATGGGGGTAGGCCCCTTCTCCTCCTTAATCTCCAATCAAAACCCACATGTTTCTAAAGCCCGTGTAAACCTATGTATGTGCAGCATTACTCGGCCAGACAGACAGCGGGCAAGAATCGCACCCCTCCGCCGCTCCCCCATCTCCTCCTTTACCATTTTCTCCACTCTTCCGATGGCTTCCGAGGAGCTGTTCTCTGGCATATTACCCGTCTGGGTGGCCCGCCGAGCCCTCCGGATACGGGCCCGGCCGCTCGGTGCTTCACCAACCTCGCTTGGCCCGACGGAGCCAGTTGCCGCCCCAAGCAGGCGTGGTTCAGCCCGCTCCAGTTCAGCTCAATGAGGAGTGGCGAGTTGCTCCTCACCGGCACGGCGGCGAGCACACCGGTACAGGCGTCGTCGCTGCCGCATCATACCATGCCACCAGCGTCTGCGGTGTCGCGCCTCCCGTGTTTGTGGGCGCGCCTCCCGTGCCTGCGGCAGCGCCATGCAGGCAGAGACAAAAGCCGGGTGTGTGGAGAACGATGAGTCGGTGGCCAGCTTCTCCGTGTCCGCCGCCATCATCGAGGAGCAGTAGAACACGGGAGCCCGCCGCCACTTGGGTCCCATGAAGGCCACCGCCGAGGCGACGACTGCGCATTCAGGCGGTTTCTTTGCTTCTTCGTCTCTTCCGAGGACCTTCGTCGACCCCGCAAAGTGTCTGTCGGATATGAGGAAGACAAAGGGATCCGCGGGCAGCCATTTGGATTATGTACTCCCTCTCCAGTTGGCAGGAAACTTTTGTTCTAAGAATGGATAAATTGTATGTATCTATAACTAAAATAAGTCTAGATACATCCATTTCTATGACAATTATTTCCGGATGGAGGGGGTATTAATTATAGCAAGAGAGCCAGATTGGCACCGCTTAGTTCATGTAAATGTAATGAAATACATCATGTTTATATGAAGATCCAGCTTTTTTATACGAAATCCTTCATGCTTATATGAAATCAGTCCGTGTTTGCATGAATTTCATCTGGTTGGCTAGAGTTGTGAAATTGTATGCCGCTGGCGTTTGATGTCGTCCTCCGCGGAAGGAAGCGGGAGGAAATTTGCCAGCTGCCATTGGAGATGCTCTTATGCTGGAAATAATAGAGTGACATCCAATCCATTTGAGTTAATTGCGTGTATGATTGTCCCTCTATAAAAATTTAATTGCATGTACAGTGTACACGTGACTTGCAGGGTGGCTACAGCTTCGTACAGAAAGTTAAAAAGAAACAAGTCCATCCTTAATCTTGTATTCTAAATACTATGTGGGTTCCACTGTCAGTACAGTAGCGAAAGAAGTATATACTCCCTCCGTCCGGAAATACTTGTCATCAAAATGAATAAAAGGGGATGTATCTAGATGTATTATAGTTCTAGATACATCCCTTTTGTTCCATTTTGATGAAAAGTATTTCGGACGGAGGGAATATTAAATAAGTAATATACAATATAAAAATCTAAAGTTAAATACATAATTCGAACTCATGTCATCGTGTTGCGAGCATCCGGCGCTAACCAGTCCAGCACATTTTTGTTGTAGACCATGCTGGAGATATATCGCCATGTCTACTCTTATACTCCATCCGTTCCTAAATATTTGTCTTTTGCAGATTTCAAATGGACTACCACATACTGATGTGTATGTAGACATATTTTAGAGTATAGATTCAGTCATTTTGCTTCATATGTAGTCACTTGTTGAAATCTCTAAAAAGACAAATATTTAGGAACGGAGGGAGTAGAAAACAGAGTTGGTGATGATGGTGTGCGTGCCATCCTGCAATATAGGCCGTCGGATTTATATCTAACGGATAGTAAGAAAACTATGGCAATTTTCCAAAAATATACCCACACCCCTCTCCATGTTCGCATATACGGCCTTCCCTCGTTCATCCTTTTCTCTCACAAGATAAACTACTCATACAAATGCACCTTGATCTTCTGTGCAACGCACGGGCATCTAGCTAGCTTCTTTTAAAATAGTTACTGCGATAATTGGGTTGCTGTGATATATTTTATGTCTGCCCCCAAATGATTTCAGATTCACTAGTAGTAACAAAGAAAAGGTTGCCTTGTTAATTAATGGAAAACAGGGACAAAACTATCACGTGAGGCCAGTAAAAACGAGGCACACTGGGTTCAATGTCATCGTCACTACAGCTGTGCGCGCGCGAGAAGTCTACATATCGAGGGGGCTACTGAGCGAGGCACAAAGACACAATGTTCGACAGAGAAACCAATTGACATATTACGATCAGATCGAGTTGTCACCCTTCTGCTGTCATTGTTGGGGTGGGGGGAGGGGGAGAGAAAGACGTATCGAGAGTGTGCACGGTAGGCACAGAAGCACAACTAGCGAGTGTGTGTGTATGTGTGTATGTTTGAAAGAGGAGTAGATAGATTACTATCAAGATCGAGGTGCCGCCCTACTCCTTAGGTGTCGGGTAGTGTGTGTGTGCGTGTGTGTGTGTGTTTGAGAGACCAGTCGATAGATTAGTATCAAGATTGAGGTGTCACCCTACTCCTTCGGTGTTGGGAAGTGTGTGTGTGTGGTTGTGTGGGTGTGGGTGTGTGTGTTAGGGGGCAGTGACACTTACATATCCCTACTCTTATAAAAAATAGAGTTGGTGATGATGGTGTTCCTGCCATCCTGCAATATAGGCCATTCGATTTATACCCGGTGGATAGGAAGGAAACTGTGGAAATTTTGCAAAAAGATACCCACACCCATCTCCGCATTTGCAAATAAGGCATTCCCTCATTCATCCTTTTCTCCCACAAGATAAACTAAACATACAAATGCATCTTGATGTTCAGTGCAACGCATGGGCATCTTGCTAGTAGGGATAAGGAGTTTGTGTGAAACATATCTAGCTATATTAAGGGATAGGTAGATAGCATTTGTGCGAGGCACACTTAAAGCATCACGAAGATAAACAAAATTGTGTGCATGCAAGTGCCGGAAAAAATGAAGTGAGAAACAATGTGTGTGTGTGTGTGTGCGAGCGCGCGTGTGTGTGTGTGAGAGAGAGAGAGATAGAGGGAGAGAGAGAGAGCGAAATCTCAAAACAAAAGGTGCTCTGTTGGAATCCCATTGTATGTATTCATATGGTTCCGGAACTCAAGTTAACCTTAGGCATATGTGTGAGAGACATTATTGTACTTTGAGACATTAGGGGCTGTGGGTGGGCGGAATTAAAGGGGTGGGCGTGTTCGACACAGAGAGCGTGTATGTTCCTGTGTGAGAGACTTGTAGGACGGGGTAGAAAGATGAATTCTAACCTTGACGGAGGGAGGGAAATACATGAAGTGCGCGTGTGTGATTCCGATGCCCACAGGGAAATGAGATATGTATAAGTGTGAGAGAGATTGCACACTTCATTCACGTATCACTATCTAGCGATCATGGACGTGCATCGCTTGAACATAAATCAATATCTACTTCGTATCGTTGCCAAAGGTACAATATCAATTCAATGGTATAAAGATTGGACACTCACATATCATATATTTTTCTATTTAAATAAACCTTTTCAGTTGTGCATGCCAAAGTTACAGTGATGTTTCTTCAAACAACCAATGTAGCTATCATGTACATGCACCATTGTTACTCTTGCATTCAAAATCATTTGTCTGGGATGATTTAAGGTTCTATTATGAAGTAATATATGTAATATTCATATATGAATTCAACGGGTATGCATTTTATGAAATGGAGGCTATGTAATCATATGAGGTAACACTTTCAAGTAGCGGACTACAATATCCATTTATTTTTGTACGCCTCTACACTAACACATCAATGCATTATATTTAAAGTAAATAACCAATTGCACTAATTATCTATTTACACGAGAAATACATAGGCAGAGTGTTTGATCTCTTTTTTGTGAACGCGCCACTACACCCGTACGATTGGTCGCGCCCGTGTGAACGTCCAAGTTATCGGCGCATCATCCCGAGTTATTGTCTTTTTTCTGGGGTGGACTTCACACCAGTTATTAACTGCTGACGCGTGCCCCGTGTACACAGTCTCGCATGACCTTCCCGCTAGCACGGTCCAAAATTAGTTGAAACTGGATACGAACGATCTCGCGGGCGGCAAAATCTCCCGCCTCCTTCTAAAAATTCGGCCACCTTAGTCTTTAGCATGAGAAATTCCCCTTTTGTCCTTGGTGCACGGAGACTAACAGTTACAATACCGCCCTCATCTACACAATAGGTCGGGGCTGCTTTGGTAACTTCCGGTTCCCCCCACTACATGGCACCCCCATTTCTTCTCCCCCTCCCGCAAAAACGACTAACTCCACAGCACCAGAGCATCTCACATCACGTCGTCCGTAATTAATCGGCCTTTCTCCACTCCCCTCACGAAACCCTAGACTGCTCATCCACAGGCGTACCAGAGCACATTCACTGCCAGCGGTGTCCACCTCACTGGATCTGCTTCTGCGGCAGCATCTACCCCTCCCACCTCCCCTAGAAACAAGTAGACTGCTCATCCACCATTGTACTACAACCCATTCAGTGCTGGCCTTGTCCACGGCGTCGGATCTGCTTCACCGGTACTCTCGTCGACCGCAGCGCATCTGCAGCGGCTCATTCGTACTCCCCACCGGAGATGCTTCGTCCACACCCCCCCCCCTCCCCCCGGAGCTGCCCCACCGACGCCCCGGTCGAGGGCCTCTAATCCTCTTCGTCGACACCTTCCTCAACCCTATCGGAGCCTCTTCGCCGATACCATCGTCAACCCCACCGGAGTAGCTTCGCCTATACCATTTTCAACCCTACAGGGGCTGCTTTGCCAACTCACAAGTCCACGGCCTCAGATCCGCTTCCTCGCACCCTCATCCAACCTATCGGAGCAGCTTCTGACGCCCCGTCCACAGCCACAGATCCGCATCGTCGACACCATCCTTAACCCAACCACCGGAGCAGCTTCACCTACACCCTTGTCCACGGCCACAGATCCGCTTCGCCCACACCGTAGTCCACCTACCGGAGCCGCTCCACAAACACCCTACTCGACGGTTCTAGATCTCCTTACCGGACCCCGACAGCCAGCGCAACGTCATCACCCTTGACGTTTCTAACCTGATTCCCACCGTCTGGCAAGATGCCAAGCACCCACCACGGCCTAGGTACTTGACACCATTAAACCCGTCCAGCATCACCTGCCCGATGTACTTCAAATATACTAACAGGTCGCTGTTACCTGTTATGCAGCTGGCAAAAACAACAAGGTCGAAGTTTCTTCTGGATCTAACAGCTTGGCCAACCAAGATCCTGGACCGAGGCATTGCTATGATCTTGTAAGCGTGTGTCTCTCTCTCTCTCTTGTATTGTTCTGTGCCTGTCAGCGTGCTTTGCTAGGATTTTCGACCAATAATCCCTTTGTGCAGACAATGATTTCTACTACTGGCTGCTAAATTAGATATGTAGATGTCATACATGATACTACCTCGTACCTCCGTTCCTAAATATAAGTCTATCTAGAGATTCCACTATAGGATACATACGGAGCAAAATGAGTGAATCTACACTCGAAAATGCATCAATATTCATATGTATGTGGTCCATACTGGAATCTCTACATAGACATATATATAGGAACAGAGGCAGTACATTACACAAAATCGTAGGTGGCATGTAGGAATTCCAGTACAGTACATTAGGCTCCCTTAGAGTGCGTGCTAGTCCAGCACACAGAGTCATGGCTAGTTTATGCTACGCACACAATCATTAATTGGTGGTTTAAATATGCGCAAGGGATATGCAATGTATTATCATGTAGAGATGTCTGAAATTAGCCGTGTCAACTTGCAAATAGGGTTACACAATGAAAAAGTACAAGATGTATGTGGCAATTTCATGGAACATCGCAAAAAAAGGAGAGCCAGCGGTGAGCCTATACAGTGTGCTATGGTACGTCACTCCTCCATTTCAATCATCGTGACATGTTATTTGTATGTCAGTTCTACTGCTCAAGTTTCTTAGGGACAATTATTACGAGTTATCCTAAGAAAATAAGCACCTGTGAATATAAGCTCCATGTAATAAGCTAACCAGTTCTTTTCATTGCGTTTTCAGCTTATCTTTGGTATGATCAGTGAAAATTCTAGATTGCATTATATTTTTTCATTTTGCTGCCCATATGAAAATTAATTTGACTTGCAAACATCACAAATTGATTCCAGTGCAGTAATTAATATGATAGGAAAACAAACCATCCCTATTTGCTCAAAATGCAAATACAAATATACCATCTACTTGGCACAATCTACTTTGGTCAATATTTTCCATAGTGATCCCATTGCCTAATTTAAACGAAAAAAGCATGACCATCACTGTTTGCTTTGATTACTTGTTGTTCTTGACCTAACACTCTAACACAGCTTGTCAACGATTTAAACACTAAGGGCTGCGGTAGTGGGGCCTTTTCTAACTCATAGGTGACATAAAGGTTTGGCTGTACACTAAAGTAGGCTCTCCAAGAGTACCTGGAGATCCAGTTCGAAGGTATGCCTAGTTTTTACATAGTGCAGACATAGTAAATGCTCATTTCATTGTGTGCAAGTGCAAGAGATGTGGCATGTTTCATTATGTGTTGTTGTTTTGTTACAATTTCATCCTTTTGTGTTCACAGACTGGAAAGTATGCATATTAATCTTCCAAGGAGACGAGTAACTAGTTTGTGTCACCTTGCAGAAGGGGTGCCATGAAGAAAAGATTGAGGATTTCCTATCATAAGATGTTAGGAAGGAGCCTTGCAAGAGAAGTAGGAGCTGCGCTGAGCCTCTTCAACCTGTTAAGGTAAGTCACTGTATCCAACTCAACAGTTCAATTCCTTGTTTGTTTCGGGCATAGTTAATTTGCTCTTTTCAACTGCTTTATTTTTCCTCAGTTAATGAGATGCCCAAAGAATGATGCTTGATGTTGGGTACTTGTATAACTATTAGTTGACATAATTAAGGGCCTTACCATTTAATTACTCTGCCGAAGTGTGCCTGAAGCTTTGAAGTCTATTAACCAATTATTATTGAATGAGGCTCACAATCTAGTTTATACTAGGCTAATGATTGCATATTTTTGCTTGCTGTAGTATGTTTGTATGAAATCCTATGCTGTTCATTATGCTCCCTAAGACTTTAATTGAGCTACAGAATGGCCAACTGCTTTCTTACTTCTACGCAACGTGCTGTCTAAATTTGCAACTTGTCTGTGTTTTGGATTGGGCCCCAACATCATGCTCCTATGGTGAGCTAAGAGAGATTTCTGTATGCAGGCTGCACAGACTACCTTTTTTATAATTTTTAATATATCACCTACTTAAGCTTCATGACGTGTAACATTATTGTTAGTCCTGTTTTGCCGTGTACAAAATAGTTTGTCTTGCTCGCTTCACTGTTGTAACTATATTTTTTCCCTAGTCATGTGTACTTACATAAACATTTCAGGATGAAGTGACATCAACATAAAGATCTGCAAGCAGTGTGGCATGGCCGTTACCGAATGATTATGGATTGGAATTGGAATGTGCTGATGTTCTCGAGCATCAACTAGAGGTGTGAAGACAACGTGTACATGATTCTGAATGTACAATCAACAAGTTGAGACTGGACATGCAGGTATTAGATGCAGGAGTCAAAAAAATGAAACAAGACACTTAGGTAATAATGAAGGAATTGAAGATTTTGTAGAATAAAATTTGTGCTATCTAAATCCGGCCAATCCTATTTTCTGAAGAGATTATAGTTCAAATGGTAAGTTATGTTGATGCGCGTCCACGATGTGTGAGCTGTATTTGCCCAGTGTGTGTAATTTGTTGTTTGTGTATGCTTTATTATCACTGGTGCCGAACCATAATGCCCAGTGGGTATAATCGGCTGTAATTTCTTTACTGTATAGTGTAGGATTATTCTACGTTTCTATGCCTTAGTCTCTTTATTGTATAGTGTATTTTTTAGAGGTGATAGTATAGAGTAGGATAATTCTTTGAATATGCTATATCGTTCAAACGGGGGCCAACTCGCCCAAACGTTGTAGTGACCATGGCCCTCCACAGGCCGTACGATCCATGGGCCATCTACGGGACGGATGATCCATGGCCTTCTATGGCCGTCGAATTCGTGGGCCTTCTATGGGTTGTCGGATCTATGGGCCTTCTATCGGCTGCCGGATCCATGGGCCTTCTATGGGCCAGCGGATCCATGGGCCTTCTATGGGCCGTCGGATCAATGGGCCTTCTATGGGTCGTCGGGTCAATGGGCCTTCTACGTCCCGTAGGATCCATGGGCCTTCTACGGGCCGTCTCATCTACGGGCCTTGCACGGGCCATATAAGGGGCCGCAAACGGGCTAGAGTGGAAATCGTATGTTTTATGAGCTGACCATAACGGGCCGTTAATAGGCCGTCTTTGATGATGCTATGAAAATGGCCCAACAGATTAACGGGCCACAAACGGGCCGACTGTATCCACGGGCTGAATTTGGCCCACAAGAAGAAAAGGCCAGTAACGGGCCGTAAGTAACCGACTGCTGGAAATGAGCCCTCACTAGGCCGAAAGGTAACACGGGCTGGAAACGACCCAATGAAATAATGGGCCGCTAATGGGTATAAAGCGATACACTGCTCATTACAGGCCGGTTTCACCACGAGCCATTAATGGGCCAAGAGTTACAAAGGGACTCATATGGGCTGAAATACGTCATGGGCCATACATGGGCTGGAATTATATTGGACGGCCCAGATGATGCTACTGGGCCTAATTCGGATAGGCCGTTAACGGGCCCTGGGTTAGCGGGCTGTAAATGGGCCATATGCGAACATGTCGTTAACAGGCTTTTCGTGGGCCGGCCCGCCACCTTTTGACCAAGTCAAACGGGCCGGCCTTTTCACAGGAATGGGCCTCTATTGGACCGTGCCACGTGTCGACGTATCATAGGCGCTTTGGAAGTTAAAACGGGCTGAAATTATATCGGACGGCCCAGATGACGCTACTGGGCCTAATTCGGATAGGCTGTAAATGACCCTGGGTTAGCGGGCTGTAAATGGGCTATATGCGAATAGGCCGTTAACATGCTTGCCATGGGCCGGCCTGCCACCTTTTCACCAAGTCAAACGGGTCGGCCTTTTCACAGGAATGGGCCTCTATTGGGCCGTGCCATGTGTCGACGTATCATATGCGCTTTGGGTCCAATGAGTGGACGACATCTGTCCCAACGGCGAGCCGACACGTGTTCCCTCCAGCAAATGATGATTTTACACGTGGAAAATCCCCATTGGTCGGGGCTTTTAACGGGTTATCGGATCCAAAACCGGACCCGATAACTTAACGGCATTCCGTTACGGTGGATGCCACATGTCGATCACCCTTGACAAAAAGCACTTCTATGACGCGCGATTTATCATCATGGAAGTGGACACTTCCGTGATGATAATTTTGGTAATGTCATGGAACACTTCTACGATAGCACATGTATGACTATCTTGATTCTGTCATAAATTTTTCATGGATGTACATGCATGATAGAAAAAGTGACCTACTGTGACAAACACGTATCATCATGGAAGTGTATTTTTTTGTAGTGATGATTTTTTTCTTTGATCCCACTTTTCGGACAAGTTAAAGTACTTGCCTTCTACATATCAATACGCCTACCAAACCTCTATTTTGATCCCCCTGGTACCTCGAGGATATCACACCATTGCACAACATCTTCTGAATTTCTGACGAAGTAGTACCTTTCCCTGTCTTAGTCACTCCACATGTCTAGGTTGTCGTCAACTGAGAACACCGAGTAGTGAATTGAATCCGCACTGCAAATCAGTTCTCCTAGTACTTTGTTGCTAGGAATCTTAATACTACATTACATCATCCCTAGTCGGTTCGGCTATACCATCATCTTGAAAAAAATTAACTATGTTACCTGGTCCTTCTTCCCGGAGCACAATTTTCGATGAGGAGCTAAGCTTACGCCGATCTTCCTCGTCATATCGTATTGCCTTGAACAACTAGATTGATTCCGAGTTTGTGACATATCTGTGGTTCCAGTAGTATTTTGCTTCGCAATTCCTTTTTTCTTGATGTCGTCGTTGTTCGCTGGCATCCTCATGAAACCTCTCGATGAATTGTGTTGTGATCATCATCAACATTCAGAGCTCTTCCAGGATATCAATCAAATTCATGATGAGAAATACCGTCCTTACCCCTCGAAGATTTGTATTATCATCGACAACATTCTTTCCCTCCCCCACCCCAACACAAACTTGTCATATAATTTTGGAAATACATCATTTTTGACATGTCATTGGATTGCTACTGAACCCATCGGCCACATCCTCACCTTTTCCTTGATAAAATTAGATGAGATGTTCTAGAAATTCTCGATGGATCCTTTGTGTTCCCAAAGTTTGACCTTTACGTGATGACCATGTCAACGCTATCGCAAATCATGGTTGTGGTACTTCGATCATCAACTAGAACATGGGAAGCCCAATGCTAAAATCTTCGTGATCATTATCCAAACACCGTTGTATGGGTAAACCTCGTAAATTCATTGCCCCTTTGTCTAAATGGTTTCATACTTGGGAACCCTATCATGTATACACTACTAGGGAAAACCGTATACACGGAATCTTACCAGTAGCAGTAGCGCATGTCCAAAACCAGTGCTACTGACAGAAAAGTAGCAGTAGCGCGTTTAGAAAAAAGCGCTACTACTACAATTGCCACGACCTTGCCTCCAGACTAGGTATACCAGTAGCGCCCCTTCCAGAGACGCACTACTAGTATTGAATTAGTAGTAGCGCTTTTTCTAACACACGCTACTGCTAAGTTTAGTCCACTCTTTGCACCTAAGTTTAGTCCCACCTCGCTCCGCGAACAGGGTGTTTACCACCTTAAATATGTTACTTCTCAAACTATCAGGACCACTTGGTCTTCATTGAACTCTATGTGTAGGATTTCTGGCCGCAATAGGAGTCATCGACGGTTCCTAAACCGGATAGGACTCCTATTGACAATTCAGATTCTACACCAAGAGATCATTGATGACCAATGTTCATTTTTACATGATAAAGCGTTAGCAGTAGCGTGTTTCTTGTAATGGGCACTACTGCTATGGCTTTTAGCAGCAGCGCTTTATCCTAAAACGCACAACTGCTCACGCTTTATCATCTTCCCCAACCGGCCGCCCCTCAATCTCCTCTCTCCACTCCACTCACTCTCTCCCCCACACCTGGTCGTCCGCAGCTGCCACCAGCTGTTGCCGTCATCGCCCCCTCCCTCCTACATCCCTTCCCTCCTCCATCTCGCCGTTGTCGCCCCCTCCATCCCGCCGCCGTCACCCCCTCGCCGTCGTCGCCACTGAGCTAGCTCCTCCTACCTCCCTCCTCCTCCTTCCCGCCTCCTCCCTCCTTCCTCCCCCTCCTCCCTCTCTCCCTCCCTCCCTTCTCTCTGTTCTTGTAGAATGTAGGTAATTTAATTGTAGATTTTAGATTGTAGACATTTTAGAATGTAGGTTTTGTAATAGAATATTTTTTAGACTGTTTTAGGTATTTTGAATAGAATAGGAAATTTTAGGTCTTTTGATTAGAAATTTTAGTAATGGAAATTTGATATATAAAACATTTTGAATAGATGATGATGTGGATGTTTGATATTTTTCATAGATAGACAAATGGATGGATAGATGGATGGATGGTTATATACTTATATTGATAGATATATGGATAGATGGTTGGATGGATACATGTTTGGGCTAGAACTATAGTGACAAATTTGTAGGGTTAGAACTAGGTTTTACAAGTTTTTAGTAAATGCAGGTCTTTTGAATCAACGTAATAAGGTTTAGCTGATACCTTATAGGGTTCACTAAGTCCTAAGATGAGGAGAATTAGTAATGTTTTGTTTATACTTTGTTTTTGCAGAAATCAAGGAGCCCATCCATAATCCCTCCCGTCATCGAGGTGAGACCAGCCAAATCTCTAGCCAAATCAAGGAGCCCCTGGATCATCCTCCGACCTCGAGATGAGACCAGCCAAATCTCCATGTCGATGATGATGTAGATGTTTTGATAGTTGTAGTAAAGTAGTAGCTACATGAGTAGTTGTGACAATGTTCCGAGTGGCCTATGTTTTGCCAGAGTGTTGATTAATTTCCGCCCCGACAAATTTCAGGCGCTCGATATGTCCTGTCTTTAGCAAAGTTCATGCCGATTTTTTTTCATGAATTTTAGCATGACTTGTGCTACAATGTAGGAAATATCGAGTGCTTCTGATTTGCCAGGACGGGAATTCAATGATATTTTGGCAAAACATAGGGCATTTTTTCTATGTCATTGCTCGATATATGGAACGGGTTTACTTTAGGTCTGTTTTGGCTCCTTGTGTGTCTTTCAGTGAGGGAGAGTGTCCACCATATATATATGGGAGAGGAAGAATCCTAAATGTCGTCGTGCGGGTCGCTTCTCCTTCTTTTCCTTGTGTTAGATATTTGTAATACACTAGGGAAAAGGAGCAGTAGCGACCATCACCGACGGTCGAAATGTGAGAGTGGAAGAATCCCGGCTATATACGTGAGATAAGAGTTTAGGAAGGAAGACTCGACAGACCTATACAACCCGTTGCATATTGAGTAATAGTGATATGTGTGTTGAGTTTCCTGGTAGTTGACTTCGATCGATTTTCAATTAATGTTTCAATTATGAACATAGGAAATGTCTGATGATGATAGCAAAAAGGATTTCGGTATGTGCGAATAATGCGAAGACGAGCCTGGTCTATGCGACAGGCCTCAACTAGAAGATGGTAGGCGATTCAGAATCATGCTGGATGAGACCTTCAAAGTGGATACAGTAAGTCACAATGACAAGTATTTTTTGTAATTAAGCATAACTTCTTCTTCTTTTGCTTCAACTTAAAATTATAATTTTTTTACAATTCTACTAGCGTATCCCCTGCCGTGCAAGAATGTATGTCTTGGATAAGATAGGTTTCAGTACTATGGAATGTATGGAGGTAAAGAGAGTTCACTTGAGGACTGAGCATGGCTATACTTTTGCTGTAAAATTATACAATGCAGACACCTACTCCTATTTTCAATGAAAAAATTGGAGAGCAATATGCAAGGCTTATGCATTTGAGCCTAATATGCTTATCACCTTTGATATTCGTCCAGAAGATGAAATTGAAGGTAATATCGACATTTGGGTTGATGTTCAGACGCATGCAGTTCTACCATTATGTGAGTTTCTCAATCATATTTATTAAGTAATTTATATTGTTTATTTAAAAAATAGTTGACAACTAATTTCTATTGACAGCTTATTTCCATTCAAGCAAACATGTCCGACGCTTGGTAGACATCACCTACTACTGTCCAGGGGTTGAACTAAACTGCGAGGAGATAAGTCATTATGTTTCATGGCTTGAGAATCTTGATACTGTCAAGACAGGTTATTTTCCAGGATTTCAAAATATTAGTACTCAACACGTGCGACCACTAGTGTGCGTATTGAACTACGGTCACATCTATTTAGGAAACATGGTAAGATTTTTACTATTGTCCTCAGTGCATCTTTTGCATACATTATTTGTTAAGCTAAACTTCATGGTTTAGTATGTTACTACGATGTTCTTCAACAGGGACTCCCGGTGTATGTTGTGCCTCATTGGATCGAGACTAAAGGTCACATGACAATGGTTAGCTTATGGCCAAGATTTCCCACATTTCACATGAGTGCATTCATGGTTTCTCGAAAGGAGCAAGTCTTAATAGTCAAAGACTGGAGCAAAATTGTCAAGCATCACAGTAGAAGTACTAGGGGGCAGCAATCTGAAGCGCAGCCCACAATTAGGAGACAACTTCATCTGCATTCTCCAATATGATGAATAAGGAGTGCCACACATGTTTTATGATATTATACCTGAGAGAGAGAGCAGCAGGAGTGATTAGCTAGCTAAAATGAGTTTGAAGATGATGAGAATGCAGGAGTGATTAGCTAGCTAGAATGTGCTACACTATGACTAATAACTATGATGATTATTATTAGCTAGTGTTGGTGGTGATTAGATAGCTTCACTATGACTATGATGATTAAATAGTGTTGGTGGTAATGACTATGATGATTATTAGCTAGTGTTTTTGGTGATGATAGGATGCAAGAGTTTTTATACTAATATGATGATGATGATGATGTTGATCATGCATGATTATCATGATGATTTTTTATTAGCTAGTGTCGGTGGAAGGAACACGGCTTAGATTCATGTGGATGGATCAAAAGTGACCAAAAGTTGAATTAGTGGGATCGTCGTTGTAATTCAACTTTTGATTCATGCAAATGAATCTAATCCATGTTTCTTCCTCGCAATGATATATTAATTTATCATGGACATAATTACATAACAACCTCTTAATTGGTACTATATCAAAATTTGTATAACGGCGTATAAATACGCTAAAAATGATAAACACTATACTACTAGCGCTGGACAGAAAGCATGCTACTACTAGTTATATTAGCAGCAGCGTGGCTTTACTAAAAGCGCTGTAGCTATTATCAGTAGCGAGTTTCTGCAAAGCTCGCTACTGCTACCCATCAATAGCAGTAGTGAGGGCCAACCCTCGCTACTCATACAAGTTAGCTGTAGTGCCGTATCAATTGCGAGGGTGCCCGCGCTACTGATACACCTAAAACCCGCGCTGCTGCTAGGCTTTTCCCTAGTAGTGATATCATCCCCCGCCTTTCCTTTGGAAGGATATACTCTTGATATTTGGGTATAAACACATTTTCCTTTCTGTTGGTCTGGTTAATATACTAATCATATTTCATTTCCATTGTTTTGTTTAACCTTTCTTGTGATCTATATCACTTAATAAGTAATAATTCCCTGATTAGCTAAACACCTCGGTGTACAACTCTGTCAGTAATGTCGGTGTCGTGGGAACAGGGGTACCTAGACTTGCCTACTTGCGGCCCAGAGTGTGGCTCATCCAACGGCCTGGTATGGCCCATCCTCACCAGCAAGCCACTCAAGACCCTCATGAGGGGCCAAGCTTCACAAGGCAGATTACGCAAGACCTCCCCTGGGGCGGCCTCACTAGGCTGGCTCCCGAGGAGCGGAGATATCAAGGCAAGGGACACCTCGCGAGGTTCGCGTGACATGAGCCATGAAGACCAAGGCCAGGCGGGCACCTGCGGGCGCAGGAAGCTAGTCTCCTCTTTGGTGCTAAAAGGGCAAGCGCAGGCGAGGAACCCCGAGGCGTCAGGCAAAGGTTTCCATATCGGTGCAACGAGACCAAGACCAGTAGGACGGCAGGGTGAAGGTCACCATGGAGCCCACGATGAAGTCACCACCAGAGGCTTTGGCAGGCAAAGACCACCTTTTCTCAGGATAGCTTGTAGTAGCTGTCCGCCTTCAAACCTAGCCGTTGTGGGATTTCTTCCCGCTCAATATTTGGGAAGAGGACCCGAGCCTCTATAAATAGGACTAGCCACCACCATAGAGAGGGGGGTCAGATTCAGACCACCCTTACACCCACTAGCTCACCGAGCCCAAGAACACCTCTCCTCGGCAGGCTGTTATTCCCGTGTACTTGTTCATTGTCAGCCTACAAGGCAATCCACCACACCACACTTGAGTAGGGTATTACACCACAACGGTGGCATGAACCAGTATAAATCCTCGTGTCTCTTGTTCTTCGGGTTTGACGAGCTAGGGCTAGGAATCAGTGCGAGAGAGAACTAGAGCGGGAAGGAGAGATCTGAAGCTCCCCTTCCGTCGATCCACGCTCCATCGTCCCGCCGGTTCGAACCTCAAGGGTTTACCGGAACCCATGATCCGACATTTGGTGCGCCAGGTAGGTCTGAAGCTCCCCTTCCGTCGATCCACGCTCCATCGTCCCGCCGGTTCCATGGCTGACCCACGCCTAGCCCGTGTTAAGCGTCGGGTCGGCCTTGCTGCCCGCGTCGCCCAGACGGCTCCCGCCGACGGACCTCCCCGCCGCTCGCCATTGCGTGCTGCCAACGCCGCCACCGGCCCGGTGAGGCACGAGCAACAGGCCTCGCCCCTGCACCCCTCCGTGCGACAGGACGGACGCACCGACACCCCGTCGCTGACTCCGGCAGGCTTGTCGTCCCATGCTCGTCACGGACCCCCGGACGCGTAGGCTGCGTTGCTCATGGCACGCGAGCTCCTGCGTTACCGCCCCGTCGATGACCTCTATGAAGACTAGTGAAGTAGCCCATGAAGCGCCTCCCGCTACCTCGCCCGCCTCCCGCTCGGGGCTCTCCTGCACCATCCCTATCGCTACCTCGCCCGCCTCCCTTTGCAGGCGACGTAGCCCATGAAGCGCCTCCACCACCCCCGCATCAAGGCGTCGTCCATGATCCAAGGCACGCGGCCCCGCGACGCGACCCCCCGCGTGGGGCGCCCATGCATGAAGAAGGAAGCTGCCAAGAGATCCAGCGGCCTCGAGGAGGAGTGCCAGCACTCCCTCCACCGCCACGTCGAGACTGTGCGCTCCCTGCCATGGTGGCGCCCGAGAACCAAGACCAGGCTCCGCCTCTGCAACAAGCTCTCGTATCAAATGCAGGCTGCAAGGCCCTCGCCCCCGAGCTGCGCAACGTCAACTGGCCCGGGAAGTTCAACCCCGACCTGCCTCCACGCTACATCCCCGACCCTGCTGAGTTCCTGTAGCTCTACGAGCTGAGCATCGAGGCATTTAACGGCGACGAGAAGATCATGCCGAACTGGTTCCCCATGGCCGTCAAGGATGGCGCGCGCTCGTGTCTCCTTAACCTGCCCGCGGGATCGACCGCCTCCTGCGGTGAGATGCGTGAGCGGTTCATCGCCAATTTCCAAGGCACCCGCGACCGCCCCCCCAGTCGTAGGTGACCTGCGGCGCATCAAGCAACAACCAGGAGAAACTCTGCAGAAGTTCATCCAGCGCTTCAACAGCGTCTGCGCCAAGATCCCCAAGGTCACGGACGAGGCCATCATCTCAGCTTCGATGGCGTCCGTGATGTCAAGATGAAGGAGCAGCTCGCCATCCACGAGATCTGTCCACGACCCTGGAGTTGTTCAACCTCGCGACCAAGTGCACTAGAGCTGAGGAGGGGCGCCTCTCTGTAATGCCCATGATGGGACTATACCTCCTACGTGTCGAGGCACGACTTAAAGGTATAAGCCCATTCTGGAATGATCTCAAGTTTGGTATCTTTGCACGACTCATGTAAAAATAGGGATGAAATTGCAAAAGGAGATAGTTGGCTTACACTCGCCACATCACACAATACATTACATAAGCAAAACATCATTCAAAAAAAACCTCACAACCCGACTACGGGCGAAGATCCAAAAGAAAGATACCAAAACATAAAGCCACAGGTCGGAATCGCCCCTAGTAGAAACCACTACTGATCGTCGAAAATGTCACAAGCATACGGCCACTCTCTTCATGGAACTCCCAGAAGTTCTGATCCATCTCCTGCATCATTCTCGGCTGAACCTGCATCTGGTGTTGTAGTATCTGTGAGTCACGAGGACTCAGCAATCCCATAACCATGGGTATCAATACTAGCAAAGCTTTATGGGTAGGAAGAGGTAAAGTGGTGAGGTTGCAGCAGCGGCTAAACATATTATGGTGCCTAACTTACGAGTACAAGAATAAGATGAGCATTTACGCAAACGGTCGCAAACGAGTAGTGATCGCTAAAGATCTTGAACAACATACCCGTGTTCTCTTCTCAAAGTGAAAAGAGACAGTCACGGTTACTCACACAGTTGTGTGTTTTACTTCGGATCCTCTGTCAAGTTTTCTACAACCGGACATTAACAAATTCCAATCTGCCACATAACCGCGGGCACGGCTTTCGAAAGATCATAACCCTGCAGGGGTGTCCCAACTTAGCCCATCACAAGCTCTCACGATTAGCTGAAGTGATAAATATAATATCATCACCCCTTATCTTAGGGAAATCCGATCAGGCTCAGCATCCCGGTGCACAAGACATTTCGACAATGGAAAAACAAGTCCAGCAAGACCTCCCGTCGTGCCGACACCCTGATAGTAGCCGCGCGTATCTCATCTCAGGCCACGTCCGGATGAGCAGTACGTACAGTAACCGAAGACCCCAGATAACTGGGTGGCACCGCAAGTGGCTCTAGTTTGGGACCAACACCATCAGCACTGGCCCCCCTATTATGTAGAAATAAGAACCCGGGGACGCGACCCCCTATGCAATTTTAATTAATTAATTAAGTTATTATTATGAGGCAAATTAAAACCAATGTTGGGCCTTGCTGGAGGAGTTTTATTCAAAGACGAACTGTCAAGGGGTCCCCATCCACCCATCGTGTAAGGAACGCAAAATCAAGGAACATAATGCCGGATTATCGGTGCCTAAGGTGGCATGAGTGGAACAAAACACCGAGCAGAAGGCCAAGCCTTCCACCCATGCGCAGTATATAGGTGTGCCAATAATAATAATAATAGATATTGTGATATTCCAACAACAAGTTCCCTCCTGGAACGAACTTCATCTTCACCTGCAACTAACAATGCTATAAGAGGGGCTGAGCAAGCGGGTAACATAGCCAAGCAGTGTTATTGCTAGGAAGGTGTCAAAGGTTAGAGGTTTCATGGCAACAAGGAGAGGCTGACATAAAAGATGGGTAGCGCGACATGTAACGATAGCATCAAGACACTAAGCATGGCAATGGTAATAAAGGTATCCAAGGGTATGATCATCTTGCCTGGGATTCTGCAAGGGAGAAGAACAAGTCCATGAAGTAGACAGAGCAACATAGTCGAGGGAATCCTCACAACTCCGGAACAAAACCGAAGCTAACAAGAGAAGCAACCGGAAAGAAGCAAACAACACGGTAAACACACAAGCATAAACATGGCATACGATGCACATCCAATTATGATACATGTCTGGTTTAATTATGCATGGCATGGCAAAGTGCAAAAACAAAACTACAAGTTAAGTGGAGCTCAATATGCAACGAGTTGCATATTGACGAAATACCACATGTTATTTATTTAGTTGACTCTCGTTTATTTACAAGACAAGATTAAATGTTTGTTAACATGGCAAGAGGTGAAGCAAGAGCAAACTACCTATTTAGGCAAGTTTTAAATGAGGCCGGAAATAACAACAACAATTCCGAAAAACCCCATATGCATGTTTAGCAATTTTAAGCAAACAACAATTTAAACATTTTAAATGTTATTAACATGAGGCGGATGACATGATCAAGTTTATGCAATTTTTATTAAAAGTGAACATGAAGAGATAAGATGTGTATGTCACCGTGGTGGAAAGAAAGGGTGCCACGGCAACGATCCGAAAATGATGCAACGGCAACATCTCGGTTCCGGTAACTCATCGGAAGACCGGTGCAAAAGAATGATCGGCGTGAGCGAGTCGAACAAGAAGAAAGGTGGGGTGATCCCGTCATCGGGTTCCCACGAGTCGGCGACGAGGCAACCGAGGAGCATGACAAAAGACGATTCGGGCACGGAGCAACAAGGGAAAATATCTCATAAAACACATGCATTCCATGGGTCATCATCTCGGGGTTATACCTTCGGAACATTCGTTCTCGGAGGGGTTCGAGTCGTCGAGGGATGTAGTGGAAGTAGTCGTTCTCGCGAGTCGTGGTACACGTTCGTAGAGGGAAGTAGTCGTTCACGTTGGCGTCTTCGTTCACGGTCGTCGTACACGTTCCGTAGAGGTACTAGTCGCGGCATCGGACGTAGTGGTACTTGGCGTTCGGAGTCCGGGTCTTCTAGCTGTGGACTTGGCATTCGGAGTCCGGGTCTTCTAGCTATGGACTTGGCATCACCGGAAAAATGAAGCCGCACGCAGGCAGGGCAGCTACTAGACGATGCAGGGCTCGGCGACCTTGTTTTCTCACCGAAGAGCAACAAACACCGGATAGGAAGAGCTTCACGGGGCCGGGCGGAAGATGCACAGCAGCAGCAGGTCTTGGCGCGCCGGTGGCCGGAGCAGAGGCCCAGAGGAGGAGGCGCACGGAGGCTGCTCGGGGCGACGCCGGTGCTGGAAGGAGGATGGCTGCGGCGAGGCCGGCCCGAGGAGCTGCGAGGGGCGCTGGACTGGGCCCTCGGCTCACGCGGGGCAGCGGCCTAGTGCGCCCGCACGCACGCGCAGACGAGGGGAGGACGCGGCGTCGATCTCCGGCGGCGCGACGTCGAACCTGGACGGCGAGGCGGGGAATGGCGCGGGGCGCTGGGCCAGAGAGGCGGCGAGGCGAGGAGGCCCAGGCGGGGCGGTCCGGGCCGAAGGGAGTCGCGAGGCGGGCCGGTCGCTGGGGCCCTGGAGGCTGCGAGGGAGAGCGAGGGGGACGAGCGAGGGGGATCGAGGGAGTGGGATGGGGATCGAAGGGAGACGCGGTCGAGCGAGCGAGATCCAGAGGGGATCGGGCAGGGCTGGGAGGGAACGAGGGGTGGCGGCGGTGTAGGGAGAGAGCGAGGGGAGAGGTCGCTGTGGGAGGTCGGGCTAGGGTTAGAAGCTGGGGTTGGGCCTTGGGCCAAGGTGGCATGCTGGGCTGGCTGCGGCTGGGCCCCTTCTTAATTTTTTTCTAATTACAGGAAAAAATGAGAAGAAAGAGAAGGATGGTAGAAAAGGTTAGAGAAAAGATTTAGTCACGGAGTTAAATTCCTGGACTCACACAAAATGTGTTTGTTCCATAAAATTTGCAAAGAGACTTGTCGTGGAATTAACACGTCAGATGTCCGGTTTAGCGGACTTAGTCGTGAGGCCGCGCATCTATGTACTAGCTTGAGAGGGGTTGATCAGAATCGAGAGACGCGATGCAAGACACGGATTTAGACAGCTTCGGGCCCCGGGAAACATCATCCGGTAATAGCCCTACGTGCTGGTTGAGGCTAGGTCTCATTATGATCTTTGTGGTGTCGCCGGTAAACCGGCTCTTTGTGTCTAACCCTAGAAACTTGTCTAAACTTCTCCTCCAACTTGTCCCTTTTGGGGAGCCCTGCCCCTCCTTATATATGTTGAAGGGGCGGGTTACATGACTAGTCCTAGTAGGACTAGGATTGATCTATTACAAGGAGTCCTAGTCTTGTTTCCTTTGTATGAGAATATTCCTTGTGCTTTATTTATAAACCGGCCCACTATTAATATGAACCGGCCTTCTGGGCCTTGGGCCTTGTCATCCATGATCCGCCTGCCGAGTTACCAGTAAATTGCCAAGTGTAAACTGTCTCAAGTAAACCGCCAAGTCCGGCCGGGTCATATTTCCGGTCGGTTCATACCGCGGGGTATATCCCCGACATTAGCCCCCAAGTTTAGCTTGGATTTATCCATGGTAAACTTATGCTGCAACACAAGAACAAATCTGACAGGTTGTGCTCCGGGTTAAGAATTTCTTGTAAACCGGCATCTGACCATCCTTAAGTCCTTGTCCTTTCCTTCTTCTAGAAAATCCGGGTCAATAGTCCAACTTCATAATCAATTTGCTTGCAGAAGAAATATTGTAAATGAAGAATCTATTTGAATCGGCCTTCAATGCTCTGACTTGACAAAAATATTGGTCTCTGAAATATTCAACTGGTATCCATCCGGTTTGGAAATGTAGAACTTGCCGGTTTATGATTACCAAAATGGTCGGGTTATAAAGACTGATAATTCTGGGTCATTACTGTTTATAAATGCCGGGTTATGATTGTTGCCAACGCCGGGTCACACAATTAATCTTCCGGACTTACCCAAAACCGGGAATTTCAAGATGTTCCTTCTTTATATCCATATTACCTGTAGCCCCCAAGTACCGGGTCATTATGAAATAATGAGCAGGGACTTTGTATATACTTCATTAAAAATAGCATTGTATAATCTTGAAGAAATCCGGATTGTTCATCCCAATCACTATGAAACTGAATATTCCATAGTATGTAGCCCCCAAGTGCCAGGTTATTATGCAATAATGAGCAGGGACTTTGAAAATATGACCATGTAAACTTGAACAACAACATGTAGCCCCCAAGTGCCAGGTTATTATGCAATAATGAGCAGGGACTTTGTAGATATAATCATTGAGAATAACATTATATAATGTAACTTCCATCGTGGGGTTTGAACCCACGTCCACAAGGTTAAGAGCTTTGTGCTTTACCAACTGAGTAGTGGACCCTTTCGCATAATGGATTAATACTTGTGTACCTTTAATTGTTCACAGGAGCGATTGGTAGCCCCCAAGGGCCGGCTCATTATGATGTGATGATTCGGGTCTTCAATAAAGGGAGCAAAAAATGACTTTGCATTAGCACCCAAGTGTCATGGTGCATGCTTGCAGTGACATGAGACTTGTGTATTTGATGTAAACTCAATTTGAATAATGTAGCCCCCCAAGTGTTGGGTTGTAAGCCTGCAGCAACTCGGGACTATTCCTTTGTAGAATAAATCACTTCCCTTGATGAAATAATATCCATTGCGCTTAAAGCAACTTTGAAAACCTCAATCATAATATTGATAATAATAAAAACCCAGCCATGTTGGCTATTAAAGATTTGAATAATATAATACGGTCTTGAAAACCGGTTCCAGTGATATTTGATCACAACCAGGCCGTGTTAATAAACACCGGTCATTATTTTGTTTCATACTAGCGACTTATAGTCAAAGCCAGGTCGGTTTAATAAACACCGGTCATTATAACTGATCATGTACTGCCAATATGTATTTAAAAACAAAATACTTCATACCTGCGATCAAGTATGCTTGATATTCTTAATCCGGCGAAATTTACAGTTTTCTGAGGGAGCCTTTGATAGACCCAATAATAATCCCGGGTTTGAAAAAAGACTCCGGTTTTATATCACGCTGAAACTTTGTCCAGAAACTTTGTAGCTTATACTTGGCTTTTGCCTGATGGATGATCCGGGTTATAATGAACACCGGTTTATCTCATGCTGGTGTTCATGACCCAGACTTTTAACTTTACAGATATGTGGTCAACTTGTGGAGCTGTTCCACTCCGGTTTATAGAATCATAAAACATAAACACCAGAAATGCAAGTTTTGCAAATAAAACCATGTAGTCGAGGCTTTTTACGAGCTGCCAGGCTCAAAGCAAGGTTCAGCCAATCAATGGAATGGGCTTACCATCCAGAGGGCCGGTCGATGGATGCGGGTGCCATCCATAAGAACCATAAGAAAAAACTCTAGCCAATCACTGGATGGCTGTCGCCTGTCGAGAGGGCCTCCATGGTTCCATGAAACCATAGGTAAAACTTTGAGCCAATCACTGGATGGCTGTCGCCTGTCCAGAGGGCCTCCATGGTTCCATGAAACCATGGGTAAAACTTAAGCCAATCACTGGATGGCTGTCGCCTATCCAGAGGGCCTCCATGGTTCCATAGAACCATGGGTAAAACTTAAGCCAATCACTCGATGGTTGTCGCCTGTCCAGAGGGCCTCCATGGTTCCATAGAGCCATGGGTAAAACTTAAGCTAATCACTGGATGGCTGTCGCCTGTCCAGAGGGCCTCCATGGTTCCATGAAACCATGAGTAATACTTAAGCCAATCACTGGATGGCTGTCGCCTGTCCAGAGGGCCTCCATGGTTCCATAGAACCATGGGTAAAACTTAAGCCAATCACTGGATGGCTGTCGCCTGTCCAGAGGGCCTCTGCGCCATGTCTTCTTTGGTTCGGATACGACTTATGTTTGAACAGGAATCCCTTTAGTGATCACAGCGGCAGAGTGGGAGTTGCCCTGCACAACCAGATAGACTGATCAAAGCATCTTATTTTCTTAATGAAAAAATGATATATAATAAGAGAAATAATATTGTAGATGGATACCACCTGAGTGAATTTGAACCGGTATGTTGAATAGACCGGATTACAGGGTGGACAGTAAAAAGACCGCAGTATCAGAGGCGGCTCAGACAGTTAAACCGGTTGTGGGGTTGTAAACCAGCGGAGACGAGTAAGTTGTCCTCCGTGTTGTAAATCGGTGTGGACGTGTGAAACGGCCGTCCGTTCAATGGGTAGTATGACATAGAAGAAAAACGCCGTTGTAGAACGTTGCCAGTGCGTGTTTTATATCCGCAGTATAACAATGATTTTACCTGTATTTGGAAAACACCAATAGGGTAGTGTAATGGTGCTCAGGGGAAATAAAATGATAAAACATACAGGAGGGATAACACCTGATTTGCTCGAATAGCAGATGGGTCGGCCGGCGCCGACGGGCTAGTTGCCTTCCTCGTTGTGAGCCGGCGTAGTCGTGAGAGACGGCCACGGTGTTGCAAACTGGTGTGCTCGCGAGAGACAGCCATGGCATTGTAAACCGGCTCGGTTGCGAGAGACGGCTAAGGCGTTGTAAACCGGCGCTTGAATCCGTGGAATAACGACGATCACTTATGTCGAACAATGTTTGGCGTGCCTCCACCTCCGTGATATAATACCATTTTATAATGAAAAAAAATTCTGCATATAAAATACAGTAGGGCGAGGAATTTTTGTTCGGATGAATTAATATGTATTAAAAATAAATAGGAAAGATTTCACCTGATCCGCCCGGACAGCAGACGAGTCGGCAGCGGCATTGTAAGCCGGCGCGTGCGGGTGAGTTATTCGTAGGCGCGGACAGCGTCATGTTAATGTGGACCGGACCGTAAAAACGGCGGCGTGCGCTCGTCAATTGGCGAGGGAGTCAGTCGTGGTGCTGGAGGCCAGCGTGCGTGGGCGCGAGCAGACAAGCCGGCCGGCGCATTGATGTAAACCGGATCGCAACACGCCTGCTCATGAAGCCGCAACGTACCCTGACGAGGATCCAGTTGCCGCTTTTAATAGTCGCCCTGTGTAAAAAATATTACATGCGAGAGTAATTGTTGTCGGATGAATGCGCTGATAAAATACATAGGAAAAATAGCACCTGATAGCTTTAGGATGATGAATGATCCGTTTGGCGCAACAGAGTCGGCTCATGGCGGACGAACATCACGCCGGTAGACCAGCAGCACCAGGACGGCTCGTCGCGTGACGGCAACGGCTCAACGCGGCCATCGCGGTTCTAACACAGAATCAACGGCGACTTCACGCGAATCCAATTAGAGATTGGCACTGCTGATGATTTTCACGTGAAGTATGATGCCCCATTGGAGATTGTGCCATTGTGTACTGCAATTAGCACTAGTTTTTGATGAAAACCGCCACGGGGACCCTAGATCGTGGCCAGATTATGTCGTTTTTCATTTGTTTTCCTCTGCTGCTCCGTACAACCCGCCATGAAAAAGGAGGCACAGAAAACCGAGTTCGAGTTGCAACGGAAATTGATTTTTCTTCAGATCGGATGAGTCGCTCGTCGCCGCGTACTGGCGATCTCGCTGACCTATTTATTTTTTCTTCTCAGATCCGATTTGTACTAGCGGTCCAAATTCTGTCAGGAGAGCTATCCGAGTTTGAATCGTATCTGTCGCAGATTTCACCGGCCAGTTTCCTTTGTCTTTTCGTGATTATGTATAACTCTCCACTCAACTAATACATCACCCATAGGGAACCGTGCCAACACCTTTTGCCTGAAAAAGACTGAGGCGCTGTATGAGAACCAGTACTAATTTTGAGTTTTGATGCAAACAGCCATCTAGCACGTCAATCCCTCCTCAAAATTTGAAACAGGGAGTAGCATCGACTCTGTAACGCAGCCGTCTTGGTTTGAGAAAGAACATGGCGGTATTTTCTGGGTGATCCGGACACATACGGACAAACTCCTGCCTATCTTGATGTAACGCGCCGTGCGCCGTTTTTTGTCCTCGTATGTCCAACTGTTTGTTGTTGATGTAAAACTCTTCCTCGCCGGCTATTGCTCATCCAATTGATCGCAAACTTCTCGAAATCATAAGAACAGATCCCTCCAAGAACTCAACACCACTGTGCGCAGCCCCACGGTGGGCGCCAACTGTCGTGGAATTAACACGTCAGATGTCCGGTTTAGCGGACTTAGTCGTCAGGCCGCGCATCTATGTAGTAGCTTGAGAGGGGTTGATCGGAATCGAGAGACGCGATGCAAGACACGGATTTAGACAGCTTCGGGCCCCGGGAAACATCATCCGGTAATAGCCCTACGTGCTGTTTGAGGCTAGGTCTCATTATGATCTTTGTGGTGTCGCCGGTAAACCGGCTCTTTGTGTCTAACCCTAGAAACTTGTCTAAACTTCTCCTCCAACTTGTCCCTTTTGGGGAGCCCTGCCCCTCCTTATATATGTTGAAGGGGCGGGTTACATGACTAGTCCTAGTAGGACTAGGATTGATCTATTACAAGGAGTCCTAGTCTTGTTTCCTTTGTATGAGAATATTCCTTGCGCTTTATTTATAAACCGGCCCACTATTAATATGAACCGGCCTTCTGGGCCTTGGGCCTTGTCATCCATGATCCGCATGCCGGGTTACCAGTAAATTGCCAAGTGTAAACTGTCTCAAGTAAACCGCCAAGTCCGGCCGGGTCATATTTCCGGCCGGTTCATACCGCGGGGTATATCCCCGACAAGACTACTTAAAGTAGTTTGGAAACAACTCATTTGAAGTAAATTCAAATAGGTTTGAAATGGAAGTGGTTGTTAGGGAGGTCCAAAAATGTTGAGAAACTTTGACGGAGCTCGGGAAAATACAAAAGGATTTGTGGGCGAAGTTTGGGATCAATAATTGAGATGCAAAAGGCATGGAGAATATTTGCAAGTGTGTTTTGGTCAATTCCCAAACAATGGAATATTTATATAGCTCCATATATTAGGAGGATATGTTATAAAGAGAAGTCACACTTCCCTCGATTTAAATGGACCGAAGGTCCACACAATTTATTTAAGTTGAGATGCAAAAGATTAATGACATGATGGCAAGATGACATGATGCAAAGCAAAATAAATAACACAAGCACAAATAAAACAAACGGGAGAACCCGGAACATCTGGAATCTTCTGGGACGTCGGTCTTCAGGCGTCACAACTCTCCCACACTAACAGAGGATCTCGACCCGAGATCCTGGAGATGGCACCGGATAAAAACGGAAGAGGAAGAGGTAAAACAAAGTTGCTTCTTTCACAAACGAGTGAAACCACGAACCTTGAGAGGTTGAACAAATTGAAGGAAAGAATGCAACAGAGATGAACGAAGATGAAAACACACCGTTAGAAAAGAGGAACAAGAAACATTAAGAGAACCTTGTAGGTTGAAAGACATGAAACAAGAGCTTACAAACCAAAAGAATATGAAACCGCAACGGTATAGCCAAGGAATAAGAATGACATAATTTGGACAGCACTCCGTCTGAAAATGGAAGGAATTGACAAGAACTTGAGAGATGGAATGATACTGGATGAAATCAATAGCATATTGCCTCCGAAACAATTAAAAGAATGGCACAAGATTAAGAAAGATTTCAGATAGCACTCCAATTGAAAAGAGAGGCAAAACTTGATGAGATGAGAGAATTAGAATGGAGAATACAACGCTCCGGATAAATAGATAAACAAGGAAAGAACATGATCTTGATAAAACGAGATGATGGTCAAAGAGAGCAATATCACAAAGCCTCCGGAATGAAAGAACAGAATATAGATCAACGAAAGAAATGAATGGAGAAGAAAAATGACAACTTCTCCCACGTATGAATTTGAAAGAGCATCTTTACCAAGATGGGTTGAACAGATTTGTTGGAATTCAACAACGAAAAGAATAAGCTTGATGTGGGCTTATGGAAAACATCTCAAAATTATGTGGTGACAACCGGCCACTAACGGAAAACAATTAATTGGATTGAGATCAACAAGGAGACGAAAAAACTTATTTCGCCGGAATGATAAATGAAGAACTTGGGTCATTTATAAGCACCATAATAGCAACAATTCTCAGGGAAAGCTTTTTGGTGAATTATAACCCAAGATAACTCCAACAAATAAATTGAAAAGTTGGAAAGATCTCCTGAACGAAGAATAAGATGGTTTTAAATATCTCATTCTTGATAACTCGTGAATCATAATTCATGAAGGAATTGTCAAGAATGACATAACACCGTCTGAAAAGATAAGGTAGAAAGGATTGCACTTGGAATGCATGATGAAGAATGCTTGAGCTCCAACAAGAATCTTGATGAAGACTTCGAGGATGAATTAAATGATGATGAACCACCATGACGAACTCCGGTAATGAAAGCATGGGAAGTGAAAGATGAAAAGAATAAGATTCAAGGCCTGCGATGAATTAGATGGAGGTTGAAATGATATAATTGAAATAACTTGGAGCTCCGGAAAACAAGATGAACAACATAGAACCGAGAATATGATATGATGAACAAGCTCCAGACAAAAGAATTAAATCACCTTGAAGGAATAAGAATAAGAATTATGTCATGCATCTCCTTCACCAATTTAAATTGATGACAACCAAAGGATTTTTCATCCTACTTATTCTCGTTGCAAAGAATTAAAGAGAGATCTCGCACAAACTTGGGTAAATCTTCAACGAACCACCGGTAGGATTGTGAAAAGAACAAATGAATTAATACGATAACAACGGAAGAGTAAACTTGAATGAACCACCGTAAGAATATGGAGACGAACGAAGAGACATCGATGAAGAATATTTGGAGGGCAAAGTTGAAAACTGAGAACGAAGAAATCTTCTGAAATGATGGCCTTCGGAGGATCACAATGGAAAGAATTCATGAAGAATCTTGAGAGAACGGGCCAAGATTTAAGAGAAACTCTTCTCCGATCTTCAAATCTGAGAAGACGATGAGATACACCACCATGAATTGTATAGGCACTCTGTAATGAAGAATTAAAAGGTTGAACCAACGAAGAAAAAGAATTTGAAAGCGGTCCTGGAGAAGGCATGTGACTGATGGAAATCATTCTTACGTCACACTTTGAAAAGAATTTGAGTATAACTCCGGACAAATAGAAGATTCAGGTAAGATCCTGGGAAAAAAGACCTGTGGGTTAGGGCCCACTAAAGAAATCACCGTTGAAAAGGATTGCTTAAGAGATATTGCACCGGTTGAATTAAATGGCTTGAATAAGATAACAATCCTAAAAAAATAGCTTTAACCGATTAAGAATGGAATTATGCATCTTCAGCACTCTGGATATGAATACCAAGAGGAGAATGATTAATTGGTGCACTGGAATAAGAAAATATTGTGAAAAGAGGAAAAGGATAAGATCAACACCGAAATCTTGAATTACATCCACCGGCAGAATTTGAGACAAAAGAATGATGAACTTGAAGCTCTTGAGCATCTTCCTGAGCATCACCGGATAAGAACATTGAAGGAAAAGAATGAGGAAACATCACAAGAATAAAATGGATATTCCATTTAAGAATTTCTGGCTCCATAAAGAAAAGGGTGGGAGGGTGGGGAAAACAAAGGCAACTTGGGATGAATGAAACAGACAAATCGTCAGATTTCTCAACGGCGTCCGTATGGAATAACTTGAAGAGAAGGCACACCGGTTAAAAAAAAGGATTAACATGAAGATCTCGATGGTCAAGAAGAATTAGCACTCCCATAGAAATATGAGAACACCGCTTAGGAAGGTATGGAATCAACATTTGACATCGAAGCAACTCGAATACCAGAATCAAAACAAGAACAAAGCATAGATATGTTGCAACATAATCTTCACAATATCATTCGAATAGAGAATTGAACGAATGAATTTCGCAGGTACATCAACTTTTCGAGAAGCCACTTGGGAGAACAAAATGTAAATAAAAGCAACAAGGAGCAGATAGAACAAATACAAGATAGAAGCTTCGTTCGACATATTCGTGCTGAAAGCTTATGGAACGTGTTACAAAAGGGTTTTGCAATCCCCGGATCAGCATAGCCAAGGACCCTTTAAGATGCAACTCCCGATCGGAACATCGGCCATAAAACCACTTCACTCAATGTAGAACCCCGAACTTCATATCATGCATTTGTTGGAAGAATGCCTACGAACTACTTGAAAACCCACCTATTAATTTCCGAAAGTTTCCAGTTATGCAATCAGGTGTTGGGGATACAGGGGAAGCATCGCGCACTCAACTCTAATCCTACATCCAGCTGTATCCATCCTTCAACACATAACCAGTTATTTCCGGAAACCGTTTACCTCGGACCTTCGAAACGCATCTACTATACAAGCTATGGCAATACTCCCGAACTACCTCCCCAGTACTGGGTGATGTCGGGGTTATCTTGCCACTAACCGCATAGGAGAGTTTTCGATGTTGGCCGTCTTAAGTATTCCAGAACTGATGCGATATATTTGTGACGACAACACCTCGGAGCACAACTCCCCAGGACACTGCCACAACCCTAATGACAGGAGGCATCGAGAACAATGTTCTCGTCACAAAGACATCGGAACAATCCAAACAATACTCGCGAGATCCTAAAATAAATTGGTGAATTTTTTAGAGTAGAAGAGATAAATGTAATCGTCAGGAGTCCTCACCAGAGTGAAAAGAGATGAGGAGCAAAAGAAATCCTACTCTCCGATATATATATAGGACTCAAAACATTTTCAAGTGTGTGCCTAGACTCAACCGTCAACGATTCGATCAATCAGTGGGGGCTTCTAGGTCGGAGAAGGCTCTGAATACCAACTTGTAATGCCCAGGATGGGACTATACCTCCTACGTGTCGAGGCACGACTTAAAGGTATAAGCCCATTCTGGAATGATCTCAAGTTTGGTATCTTTGCACGACTCATGTAAAAATAGGGATGAAATTGCAAAAGGAGATAGTTGGCTTACACTCGCCACTTCACACAATACATTACATAAGCAAAACATCATTCAAAAAAACCTCACAACCCGACTACGGGCGAAGATCCAAAAGAAAGATACCAAAACATAAAGCCACAGGTCTGAATCGCCCTAGTAGAAACCACTACTGATCGTCGAAAACGTCACAAGCATACGGCCACTCTCTTCCTGGAACTCCCAGAAGTTCTGATCCATCTCCTGCATCATTCTCGACTGAACCTGCATCTGGTGTTGTAGTATCTGTGAGCCACAAGGACTCAGCAATCCCATAACCATGGGTATCAAGACTAGCAAAGCTTTATGGGTAGGAAGAGGTAAAGTGGTGAGGTTGCAGCAGCAGCTAAACATAATATGGTGGCTAACTTACGAGTACAAGAATAAGATGAGCATCTACGCAAACGGTCGCAAACTAGTAGTGATCTCTAAAGATCCTGAACTACATACGAGTCAAACATAACCCCACCGTGTTCTCTTCTCAAAGTGAAAAGAGACAGTCATGGTTACTCACACAGTTGTGTGTTTTACTTCGGATCCTCTGTCAAGTTTTCTACAACCGGACATTAACAAATTCTAATCTTCCACATAACCGCGGGCACGGCTTTCGAAAGATCATAACCCTGCAGGGGTGTCCCAACTTAGCCCATCACAAGCTCTCACGATTAGCTGAAGTGATAAATATAATATCATCACCCCTTATCTTAGGGAAATCCGATCAGGCTCGGCATCCCGGTGCACAAGACATTTCGACAATGGTAAAACAAGTCCAGTAAGACCTCCCGGCGTGCTGACACCCTGATAGTAGCCGCGTGTATCTCGTCTCAGGCCACGTCCAGATGAGCAGTACGTACAGTAACCGAAGACCCCAGATAACTGGGTGGCACCGCAAGTGGCTCTAGTTTGGGACAAACACCATCAGCACTGGCCCCCCTGTTATGTAGAAATAAGAACCCGGGGACGCGACCCCCTATGCAATTTTAATTAATTAATTAAGTTATTATTATGAGGCAAATTAAAACCAATGTTGGGCCTTGCTGGAGGAGTTTTATTCAAAGACGAACTGTCAAGGGGTCCCCATCCACCCATCGTGTAAGGAACGCAAAATCAAGGAACATAATGCCGGATTATCGGCGCCTAAGGTGGCATGAGTGGAACAAAACACCGAGCAAAAGGCCAAGCCTTCCACCCATGCCCAGTATATAGGTGTGTTAATAATAAAAATAGATATTGTGATATTCCAACGACAAGTTCCCTCCTAGAACGAACTTCATCTTCACCTGCAAGTAACAACGCTATAAGAGGGGCTGAGCAAGCAGGTAACATAGCCAAGCAGTGGTTTTGCTAGGAAGGTGTCAAAGGTTAGAGGTTTCATGGCAACAAGGAGAGGCTGACATAAAAGATGGGTAGCGCGACATGTAACGATAGCATAGAGACACTAAGCATGGCAATGGTAGTAAAGTTATCCAAGGGTATGATCATCTTGCCTGGGATTCTGCAAGGAAGAAGAACAAGTCAATGAAGTAGACGGAGCAACATAGTCGAGTGAATCCTCACAACTCCAGAACGAAACCGAAGCTAACAAGAGAAGCAACCGGAAAGAAGCAAACAACACGGTAAACACACAAGCATAAACATGGCATACGATGCACATCCAAGTATGATGCATGTCCGGTTTAATTATGCATGGCATGGCAAAGTGCACAAACAAAACTACAAGTTAAGTGGAGCTCAATATGCAACGAGTTGCATATTGACGAAACGCCACATGTTATTTATTTAGTTGACTCTCGTTTATTTACAAGACAAGATTAAATGTTTGTTAACATGGCAAGAGGTGAAGCAAGAGCAAACTACCTATTTAGGCAAGTTTTAAATGAGGCTGGAAATAACAACAACAATTCCGGAAAACCCCATATGCATGTTTAGCAATTTTAAGCAAACAACAATTTAAACATTTTAAATGTTGTTAACATGAGGCGGATGACATGATCAAGTTTATGCAATTTTTATTAAAAGTGAACATGAAGAGATAAGGAGTATATGTCACCGTGGTGGAAAGAAAGGGTGCCACGGCAACGATCCGAAAATGATGCAACGGCAACATCTCGGTTCCGGTAACTCATCGGAAGACCGGTGCAAAAGAATGATCGGCATGAGCGAGTCGAACAAGAAGAAAGGTGGGGTGATCCCGTCACCGGGTTCCCACGAGTCGGCGACAAGGCAACTGAGGAGCATGACAAAAGACGATTCGGGCACGGAGCACACAAGGGAAAACATCTCATACAACACATGCATTCCACGGGTCATCGTCTCGGGGTTATACCTTCGAAACATTCGTTCTCGGAGGGGTTCGAGTCGTCGAGGGACGTAGTGGAAGTAGTCGTTCTCGCGAGTCGTGGTACACGTTCGTAGAGGGAAGTAGTCGTTCACGTTGGCGTCTTCGTTCACGATCGTCGTACACGTTCCGGAGAGGTACTCGTCGCGGCATCGGACGCAGTGGTACTTGGCGTTCGGAGTCCGGGTCTTCTAGCTGTGGACTTGGCATCACCGGAAAAATGAAGCCACACGCAGGCAGGGCAGCAACTAGACGATGCAGGGCTCGGCGACCTTGTTTTCTGATGGCTTCTCGCCCCTCGTTGGTTACCCCAAGTGGAAGGTTTGAGATGCAGTGTAGCAGAAGTTTTCCCTTGGCAAAGATACCAAGGAACGATTTCCCTGAGACTCCCAGTTTCAACAAGAAAGTGTCAACTGCTAACGGCGCCAGATATTAGCAATCAACGTGGACATGCACACAGATACAAATAACTTTGCTCCCAACGAGTACAGATAGGTTGTCAATCCCTCCGGCCTTGTCGTTTACAAAGGATCAAACGCAAGTGATAATAGTGATAGGTATTGCTACAATAGTAAGTAAAAGCGGAAAGTAAATAGTGGATGTGATCAGTGATGGTAATATGGACCGGGGTCCCATGATGTTCACTAGTGATGTCTCTCTCCAAAAGACGATACAACAGCTATGTGAGGTAAACGAATGGGAAATTGACAGAATTATGTGCGCAAACCAATGCTAACTATGTTGCAAGAAAGGTAGAGGTTCAAAGCATGGGCGGTACGCCAAGGCAAGTAGACCGAAATCCATCTGCATCTACTACTAATCATCGACCTTGAGATATCTATCTAGAACATCTCGCTGGTATTAAGTTGCGAGTCCCACCCATAGTGTAAACTCAAAGCAACAGACAACTGCATTAAAAGAACTTTGCGTAAAGTAAACAATCCTTGCACCCGCAGGCACAAGCACCGTTGTTTTCCCCCTTGTGGCAACAGCACATCCCCTAGACTCATGTTTCTGTCACTCAAGCTAGTCATCGAGGGGCATGAACCCACAATCAATCATAACGTTCCCTCTTGGAGTCACTACCTACTACTTGGCCAAAGCAATAAATAACAACGGAGAACATGCAAGAATTACTTACGAACATAAATATTAAAGAGGTAGATCAAATATATTACTCAAACACAATCTGAACATAATCTCACAATCCATCGGATCCCAGCAAACTCAACATAGCAATAGCATAAGGATTACATATGTGCCTCGATCATGTAGGGCAGCTCACGAGGACTAATTAGTGAAGCACAAGAAGGGGAGGAGAACATCACATAGCTACTGGTCATGGACCCATGGTCCAAGGGAGACTACTCACAACTCATCCGGGAGGCGTCCATGGTGGTGGAGAGGCTCCCGGTGGTGATCCTCCCCTCCGGCAGGGTGCCGGGAAGACTTATCCTGGTGCTCCCGATCTTGGAAGCGCGGCGGCTGCGGAACAGAGATGAGATCGCGAAAAAGGGTTCCCGTCTCGAGGGTTTCGGGACACGATATAAATATATGCCAAAGGGGGGCATCAGCGGAGGCCTGGGGGGCCCAGGCGCCCCCCCGGCGCGGCCAGGAGGGGGGCCGCGCCACTAGGGCACCTGGAGCCCAGGTGGCCCCCCTCCGGCTGTACTTTGGCTGCCGGGAAGCTTCTGGAACGCTGATTTTTTATATAATTTTTCCGGGATTTTTCTGGCAGTTTTCGTAATGAGAAAACCTGAAATACAAAACAGCAGAAAACAGAAACTGGCACTGGGGTGCATTGAGTTAATAGGTTAGTCCAAATATGATCAAAAGTGTATGGAAGTGTATAAATATCATAGCAATATCACCCAAAAGAGGCATGGAGCAAGCAGAAATTATAGATACGTTTTGGACGTATCAACATCCCCAAGCTTAATTCCTGCTCGTCCTCGAGTAGGTAAATGATAACAAGAATAATTTCTGTGGTGACATGCTATTAACCATATAGGACTTTTCATACTCACATGACAAAAGCTTACTGAGACAATGAATCTATAGTAATTAAGTTGCCTCATGAGAAAATCACAAAGAACTGAAAGTTTTACAATATGATACTGAAACATCAAATAGATTTGTAATGAGCATGGTGTGCAAATATGACAAAGTGATATCTCGCTTGCCCCCTTTAGTGAAGCAAAACATAAATGCAGGGGCACCTCCAAGGTTTAAGTGATGACTAGATACAATGATTTCAAAATAAACGATATCATAATCATGCAAAAGACAATGCTACTTTGGGACAATGCACATTACACTGAGAATGACAATCATGCTCTCAGTAGTTGGTGCTTTAAAAGAAGGTGGAGACTCTCGAACCGTGGCTTTTGTTGGCAAGGTTGAAAACCCGTAGTCGGAAACAAAGACAAAACATGTACCAGAGCTCTTGGTTTTAAAAACAGAGGTAATAATTATTTTTTTAGATTATGCATGTTCCGTCAACGAATGCTAGCAGATAGCTCAATCACTTCTTGAGATGGACAAGTTTCGAGGAACGGCTCCCGAATGAGGACGATCACATCCTCTTAATCTCCTTTGTTTATCACTGCCAAAGTTTTCTGATTTCTCATGAACAAAGCGTGAAGGAGGGTTTGTTTGTTATATTAATTTTGAGCCGGGCGCACTCAATGCCAGTTCCTTCTCGTGTTATGGGTTTGCACATTAGACATGCAATCCCGGGGTGAAGGTTGTCCAACTTAAAAAGATCATGAATTAACTACTACTTCCTCATGGACTTAAAACAGAGGCACAAAATAGGAATGCATTTTTTTTTGAATAATTTCGAGATGGTACATGCAAGTCTCCGTTAGGAATGGCAGGTAAATACCATGTAGGAAGGTATGGTGGACTCATATGGCATAACTGGTTTAAAAGAATTTGGATGCACAAGCAGTCAGTCCACTTAGTACAGGTGGAGGTTAGCAAAAGACTGGGAGCGACCAACTAAGAGAGCAATGATGGTCATAATCATGCAGAGCGACAAAGCAACATTGAATCAGGCATGGAAGTTATATCGCTACTCAGAAATAAAAGATCATCAAGGCTTGACAGACTTTCTTTACATTCTTAAATATGCGTGAGCATACGCCAAGTCAATCAAAATAAATTCTTGAAGGAAGATATTACTAAACCATACCACATCATAGGCAAACAAATCATGTTGGTACTCCAATAACACATTGGGAACCCCCCAGCTATTTGAGACTAACCATAAGAAAACATGAACTACTAAGCACCATTATGCACGTAGCATTTTTATCATAGACATATCAACCAATGCAACAGAAGCAAACTCTCTTAATAATATAATCATGATAAATAAAGAGAGTTCAAGCAACCAACTAAACAAAAGCTCTTTAAAAAGATAAGCATGAAAACTAAAAGCTAAACATTATAGTAGCTATTGAAAGACAAAGAACACACACAGTAAAGATAGACATGAAAATTCTATGTTATGTTCTAGGTAGAAGTGGAGCGTGTTTCTCTCCCACATAAAGAAAGCTGAGTTCCTACTCGTTATGAAAAGCTAAAGAAAACTAAAAAGGAAACTAAAAGCAAGACGCTCCAAGCATATCACATAACACATGAAGTGATAAAAATATAGTGGAACGAAAGACGAACTGATAATGTTGATGGAGAAGGGGATGCACGGGGGCATCCCCAAGCTTAGACGCTTGAGTCTCCTTGAATATTTCTTGGGGGTGCATGGGGGCATCCCCAAACCTGAGCATTTGACACTCCTGAATCTTTTTATCATCTTCCCTCGCACACTTGAAAACTCCCTTCATACATAACTCATCATAATCTGATTAGCGAGGTTAGTACCCATAATAAAATAATTGTTCCTTGCTGGAAATAAGGATATTCTTGAAGGTCTACTGTTTCTCAAGATTGCCAAAAGGTTTTTGCAAAGAAAAAGCAAGCTCTAGGTTTGCAAAATGAAGGAAAGGCAAAACAGGACAGAATCTGTGAAAAACAGAACAGCAGGTAGTAAATGATTTTTTCGGGGCACTTCTGCAACTCTAATAAAAAAACTCAGAACAGACGCACGAAAGACAATTATATAGAGCACGCTGTCAAAAAAATTCAGACCAAAAAGATGATCTGGTGATTTTATACGAATTTTTCTATCCAATGACAGAATCTGTTTCCTGGACAGCACGTCACAACTTTTGAACTTTCTTGCAATCAGAGGCTACACTTGGCACAAAATTGAAAAGCAAAGATACAATGATGATGCTACTGTAGTAACAACATCAAGACACAACAAAAGCAAAATAATAATTTATTCATGTGGGCTGCCTCCCAAAAGTGCTTTTTTTATGCCTTTAAGCTAGGCATAATGCAAAGAGGTCAAGTTGTATCAATTGAACCATCATCAAGATCATCAAAAAGCTCTTCAATAATACAACTAGTCTTAAGAGGACTTTCAAATAAAGGCCTCATAGAGATACTTCTAGGGAGAAGACCAAAAGGATAAAAGTCCAGGGAAGATTCATTTATAAATTTATCAAAGAGAGGTGTTTCTTCCAAAGTCTTTACAGTTTCAACCCCTTTGGCAATAGATGGATTACTTTTAGAACGGGGAGCCTTTGGAACGTGAACGAACTTAGGCTCCTTCTTTGCCGGAGTTTCTACCTTTTTGGTTTTGATTGAGGAGAAAGTAGTTCCTAAAGTATCAAAGATTTCCTCAATCTTGTCTATCCTAGAAGAGTCCAAGTCATGGGATTTGATGGTCTCCAAAGTTTTGAAAATTTTATGCATGGAGCTATCAAGCCTATTCAAATTCCCTTGGATCTTACGATCCAACTCGTTTATCTTATTAATGCTTGGCATCTCTAGCTCTATCTTTTCAAGTTTTTTCATAATGTGAGCTAGGGTGATGTCCTCTTGAATGCTAACAACAGGGGGATTCCCAACAAGATTTTCAATAATACTAAGAGACTCCCAAACTGGGGCCTCTAGGAAATTTCCATTGATAGCAGTATCTATAATAAACCTATTCCAAGAAGTAATTCCAACATAAAAATTTCTAAGCAGGATAGTAGTAGATTGCTTCTTGGTGGCTCTTTTTTGAGAATCATTAATTCTATACCAAGCATCTTTTAGACTTTCCCCACCTCTTTGTTTAAAGGTGAGAACTTCTGCCTCGCCAAAGACAAAAGGACCCGACAAAATGACAACTATAGAATGAGATAACTATTTTTGTGATTTTCGATAAAAGATACTAAAGCAAAAACGGAAAGGTAAACTAACAAGACTAAAAAGCAAAGGTAAAAGATAGCGTGCAACTCCCCTATCCTGAAGAGTGGAGTCCCCGGCAACGGCGCCAGAAAACTTTGCTTGATGGCTTCTCGCCCCTCGTTGGTTACCCCAAGTGGAAGGTTTGAGATGCAGTGTAGCGGAAGTTTTCCCTTGGCAAAGATACCAAGGATCAATATCCCTGAGACTCCCAGTTTCAACAAGAAGGTGTCAACTGCTAATGGCGCCAAATATTAGCAATCAACATGGACCTGCACACAGATACAAATAACTTTGCTCCCAACGAGTACAGAGAGGTTGTCAATGGCTCCAGCCTTGTCGTTTACAAAGGATCAAACGCAAGTGATAATAGTGATAGGTATTGCTGCAATAGTAAGTAAAAGCGGAAAGTAAATAGCGGATGTGATCAGTGATGGTATTATGGACCGGGGTCCCATGATGTTCACTGGTGATGTCTCTCTCCAAAAGACGATAAAACAGCTATGTGAGGTAAACGAATTACAGCTAAGCAATTGACAGAATTATGTGCGCAAACCAATGCTAACTATGTTGCAAGAAAGGTAGAGGTTCAAAGCATGGGCGGTACGCCAAGGCAAGTAGACCGAAATCCATCTGCATCTACTACTAATCATCCACCTTGAGATATCTATCCAGAACATCTCGCTGGTATTAAGTTGCGAGTCCCACCCATAGTGTAAACTCAAAGCAATAGACAACTGCATTAAAAGAACTTTGCGTAAAGTAAACAATCCTTGCACCCGCGGGCACAAGCACCGTTGTTTTCCCCCTTGTGGCAACAGCACATCCCCTAGACTCATGTTTCTGTCACTCAAGCTAGTCATCGAGGGGCATGAACCCACAATCAAGCATAACGTTCCCTCTTGGAGTCACTACCTACTACTTGGCCAAAGCAATAAATAACAACGGAGAACATGCAAGAATTACTTACGAACACAAATATTAAAGAGGTAGATCAAATATATTACTCAAACACAATCTGAACATAATCTCACAATCCATCGGATCCCAGCAAACTCAACATAGCAACAGCATAAGGATTACATATGTGCCTCGATCATGTAGGGCAGCTCACGAGGACTAATTAGTGAAGCACAAGAAGGGGAGGAGAACATCACATAGCTACTGGTCATGGACCCATGGTCCAAGGGAGACTACTCACAACTCATCCGGGAGGCGTCCATGGTGGTGGAGAGGCTCCCGGTGGTGATCCTCCCCTCCGACAGGGTGCCGGGAAGAGTTCTCCTGGTGCTCCCGATCTTGGAAGCGCGGCGGCGGCGAAACAGAGATGATATCGCTAAAAAGGGTAACCGTCTCGAGGGTTTTGGGACACGATATAATTATATGCCAAAGGGGGGCATCAGCGGAGGCCTCGGGGGCCCAAGCGCCCCCCCCCCCCGGCGCGGCAGGAGGGGGGCCGCGCCACCAGGGCGCCTGGAGCCCTGGTGGCCCCCCTCCGGCTGTACTTTGGCTGCCGAGAAGCTTCTGGAACGCTGATTTTTTATATAATTTTTCCAGGATTTTTCTGGCAGTTTTCGTAATGGGAAAACCTGAAATACAAAAACAGCAGAAAACAGAAACTGTCACTGGGGTGCACTTAGTTAATAGGTTAGTCCAAATATGATCAAAAGTGTATGGAAGTGTATAAATATCATAGCAATATCACCCATAAGAGGCATGGAGCAAGCAGAAATTATAGATACATTTTGGACGTATCATTTTCTCACCGAAGAGAAACGAACACTGGATAGGAAGAGCTTCACGGGGCCGGGCGGAAGATGCGCAGCAGCAGCAGGTCTTGGCGCGCTGGTGGCCGGAGCAGAGGCCCAGAGGAGGAGGCGCACGGAGGCTGCTCGGGGCGACGCCGACGCTGGAAGGAGGATGGCTGCAGCGAGGCCGGCCCGAGGAGCTACGAGGGGCGCTGGAATGGGCCCTCGGCTCACGCGGGGCGGCGGCCTCGTGCGCCCGCACGCACGCGCAGACGAGGGGAGGACGCGGCGTCGATCTCTGGCGGCGCGACGTCGAACTTGGACGGCGAGGCGGGGAATGGCGCGGGGCGCTGGGCCAGAGAGGCGGCGAGGTGAGGAGGCCCAGGCGGGGCAGTCCGGGCCGAAGGGAGTCGCGAGGCGGGCCGGTCACTGGGGCGCTGGAGGCTGCGAGGGAGAGCGAGGGGGACGAGCGAGGGGGATCGAGGGAGTGGGATGGGGATCGAAGGGAGACGGGGTCGAGCGAGCGAGATCCAGAGGGGATCGGGCAGGGCTGCGAGGGAACGAGGGGTGGCGGCGGTGTAGGGAGAGAGCGAGGGGAGAGGTCGCTGTGCGAGGTCGGGCTAGGGTTAGAAGCTGGGGTTGGGCCTTGGGCCAAGGTGGCATGCTGGGCTGGCTGTGGCTAGGCCCCTTCTTCATTTTTTTCCAATTACAGGAAAAAATGAGAAGAAAGAGAAGGATGGTAGAAAAGGTTAGTGAAAAGATTTAGTCACGGAGTTAAATTCCAGGACTCACACAAAATGTGTTTGTTCCATAAAATTTGCAAAGAGACTAGTTAAAGTAGTTTGGAAACAACTCATTTGAAGTAAATTCAAATAGGTTTGAAATGGAAGTGGTTGTTAGGGAGGTCCAAAAATGTTGAGAAACTTTGATGGAGCTCGGGAAAATACAAAAGGATTTGTGGGTGAAGTTTGGGATCAATAATTGAGATGCAAAAGGCATGGAGAATATTTGCAAGTGTATTTTGGTCAATTCCAAAACAATGGAATATTTATATAGCTCCTAATATTAGGAGGATATGTTACAAAGAGAAGTCACACTTCCCTCGATTTAAATGGACCGAAGGTCCACACAATTTATTTAAGTTGAGATGCAAAAGATTAATGACATAATGGCAAGATGACATGATGCAAAGCAAAATAAATAACACAAGCACAAATAAAACACACGGGAGAACCCGGAACATCTGGAATCTTCTGGGACGTCGGTCTTCGGGCGTCACACTCTCCCTCATTGAGCTCCCCACCATTGACCCTGAAGACAAGAAGGCCAAGGGCAAGGACGTGAAGCGCAAAGGGGTGGCCGTGCTCGTGGCCGAACCAGAGATGAAGCGTGGCAGCGACCACCCGGAGTCATACAAGAGCAGCCGTCCATTCTGCGCCTTCCACAACGTGCACAACCACAACACCAACGATTGTCAAGATCTCAGGGCCATCCGTGAAGGGCGCATAGGCCGACGCCCCGAGTGTAGTGACCGGGGCTACGGCCATCAGGGAAGCAGGCCCAGGGGGCGCTGGGACGACCGCGGCCCCCTTCAGGAGTGGCGTGATCAGCCTCTAGAGGGTTCCTGGAGGGACCAGACTCGCAAGGGTGCCTGGAGGGACCAGCCTCGCGAGGACCGTCCTCAGGACAAGGCCGGTAGACCAGGACGAGGGGACTGGGGGCTTCTAAGTGCCTCATGCCATCGCCTGCATCTTGGGCGGTGCGCAGGCCCCAGCCTCTCACCGCCTCTTCAAGCAGTTCGCCCAAGAAGTAAACGCGTCTCTCCCCAAGCTCGAAGCCATGCACCCACTCAGGTGGTCCAAGTGCTCCATCACCTTCAGCTTAGCAGACCAACTCAAGTGTGTGGCGACTACCGGTGCCCTCCCGATGCTCTGCTCACCTGTCATCAGCAACGTTGAAGTCATCAAGACCCCCATCGACGGTGGTGCAGGGCTCAATGTCCTATCCGTCGAGACGTTCTATAGCCTCCAAGTGCCATACGATCAGCTACAGCCTATCAAGCCCTTCTCAGGACTGACTGACAGCTCCACCACCCCGATAGGGCAGGTTTGCCTGCCTGTCACCTTTGGCAAGCGCGACAACTACCGCACCGAGCTCATCGACTTCGATGTCGCCCACATTCTTCTTCCCTACAACGCCTGAAGGAAGTTATTATTTATTTCCTTATATCATGATAAATGTTTATTATTCATGCTAGAATTGTATTAACTGAAACTTAGTACATGTGTGAGTACATAGACAAACAAAGTGTCACTAGTATGCCTCTACTTGACTAGCTCGTTAATCAAAGATGGTTAAGTTTCCTAGTCATAGACATGAGTTGTCATTTGATGAATGGGATCACATCATTAGATAATGATGTGATTGACTTGACCCATTCCGTTAGCTTAGCACTTGATCGTTTAGTATGTTGCTATTGCTGTCTTCATGACTTATACATGTTAATATGACTATGAGATTATGCAACTCCCGAATACCGGAGGAACACTTTATGTGCTATCAAATGTCACAACGTAACTCGGTGATTATAAAGATGCTCTACAGGTGTCTCTGATGGTGTTTGTTGAGTTGGCATAGATCGAGATTAGGATTTGTCACTCTGATTGTCGGAGAGGTATCTCTGGACCCTCTCGGTAACGCACATCACTATAAGCCTTGCAAGCAATGTGACTAATGAGTTAGTTGCGGGATGATGCATTACAGAACGAGTAAAGAGACTTGCAGGTAACGAGATTGAACTAGGTATGATGATCCCGACGATCGAATCTCGGGCAAGTAACATACCGATGACAAAGGGAACAATGTATGTTGTTATGTGGTTTGACCGATAAAGATCTGCGTAGAATATGTAGGAGCCAATATGAGCATCCAGGTTCCGCTATTGGTTATTGACCGGAGATGTGTCTCGGTCATGTCTACATAGTTCTCGAACTCGTAGGGTCCGCACGCTTAACATTCGATGACGATTTGTATTATGAGTTATGTGATTTGATGACTGTCGTGGAATTGTCACGGCAGATGTCCTAGTGTGAGGACTTACTCGTGAGGCCGCGCATCTATGTGGTAGCTTGGGAGGGGTTGAGCGGAATCGAGAGACGCAACACACAAGACACGGATTTATACAGCTTCGGGCCCCGGGAAACATCGTCCGGTAATAGCCCTACATGTTGTTTGACGCTAGATCTCATTATGACCCTCATGGAGTCGCTGGTAAACCGGCTCTTTGTGTCTAGTCCTAGAGATTGTTTCTTCTTTTTTCTCCCTCTTTGGGGAGCCCTGCCTCTCCTTATATATGTTGAAGGGGCGGGCTACATGACTAGTCCTAGTAGGATTAGGATTACTTTATTACAAGTGGAGTCCTAGTCTTGCTTCCATTGTAGGAGAATATTTCTTGTGCTTTCCTCATAAACCGGCCGGCCATAACACGAGTCGGCCTTTCATGAACCGCCCGTTGGGCCACTGGGTCTTGTCGCTCCTCTGACCCGCCTGCCAGATTACCAATGAATCGTAAACCGCCAAGTCACAGCGGGTCGCCTGTGAATCGCCAAACACCAGCCGGGTCATATCTCCGGCGGTTTATATCCCCGACATTAGCCCCCAACTTTAATTTGGATTTATCCATGTTAAACTGATCCTGTAACATAAACACAAGAACGAATTTGACAGGTTGCGCTACGGGTTATGAATTCCTGTAAACCGGCACCTAACCATCTGTAAGTCCTTGTCCTTTCCTTCTTCTAGAAAATCCGGGTCAATAGACCAGCTTCATAATCAACTTGCTTGAATAAGAAATATTGTAAATAAAGAATCCATTTGAATTAGCCTTTAATGCTCCTATTTGAAAAAAATATTGGTCTTCAAATATTCAATTGATATCCATCCGGCTTGAAGATGCCGGTTTATGATTACCACCATTGTCGGGTTATAAAGATTGATAATTCCTGGTCATGACTGTTATAATCACCGGGTCATGATTATTACCAACGCCGAGTCACACAATTGATCTTCCTGGTTTGTTCAAAACTGAGAATTTGAAGATATTCCTCCTTTATATGCATATTACCTGTAGCCCCAAGGTCTTAAGAGGAGAACATAGTGATAGCTTAAGACTTGTTTCAATATAAATGTTGCAACCTTGAAGAAATCCAGATTGTTCATCCCAGTCACTAGTAAAAACTGAATACTCCATATTATGTAGCCCCCAAGTGCCGGGTTGTCATGCTTGCAGCAACCTGGGACTTGTAATTGCCTGATACTTAGAAACTTCAACCAGTGTAGCCCCCAAGGGCCAGGTCATTATGCCATAATGAGCAGGAACTTTGTATATACTTCATTGAAAATAACATTATATAATGTAACTCCCATCATGGGGCTAGAACCCACGTCCGCAAGGTTAAGAGCTTTGTGCTTTACCAACTAAGCAGTGGATCCTTCAATATAATGGATTAAGACTTGTGTACCTTGAATTGTTGACACGAGCAATTGGTTGCCCCCAAGGGTCGGCTCATTACCATGTGATGAGTCGGGTCTTCAATAAGGTGAGCAAAAAATGACTTTGCATTATCCCCCAAGTGTCATGGTGCATGCTGGCAGTGACATGAGACTTGCATAATTGTTATAATCTCAATTTGAATAATGTAGCCCCCAAGTGCCGGGTCGTAAGCCTGCAACGACTCGGGACTATTCCTTTCATTGTAGAATGAATCATATCCATTGATAAAATAATAGCCATTGTGCTGAAGCGACTTTGAAAACCTCAATCATAATATTGGTTATTGATAACCATAATAAAGATCCAGCCATGTTGTCTATTTAAATATTTGAATAATATAACCCGGTTTAAAAACCGGTTCTAGTGATATTTGATCACAACCATGCCGGCTTAATAAACACCGGTCATTATTTTATCTCATACTAGCGACTTATAGTCAAAAGCCAGGCCGGTTTAATAAGCACCGGTCATTATCTTATCTCATACTGACGACTTATAGTCAAAAGCCAGGCCGGGTTAATAAACACCGGTCATTATCTGTAAATAGCTCTGGCGATTTGTAATCAAACCAGACTAGGTTCTGTGAACACTGGTTCATTGTGGTGGCAACTTATAGTCATCCACTCCTGAATCAATGGACTTGGATAAACACCAATGACCTTGAAGATAAAAAACTTTAGCAAAATCAAAGGAAACATTGTCAAATAAACCCTGGTAGTCGAGGCTTTTTACGAGCTGCCAGGCTCCAAATTCGAGGCTTTTTATGATTTGCGAGGCTACTGACATTAACCATTTCACAAAGCCTGTTAAGATGGTCCTCAATCCTTAACCAAATCATCAATTTAACGTTACCAAGTTCAGGGTCTGTAAAGATTGACTTGTGTATACGTTCGACGATCGTCAATTTAATGTTACCAAGTTCACGGTCTGTAAGAGCATCTCCAATAGCATGTCTAAACGGATGTGTATACCTGTTTTACACAATGTGGCTCAAAAAGTGGCGTCCAGCAGCTCGTGTACACGGACGTGTAAATTTACACATCGTCCAAACCAGCCTTGAGGACATCCACATCTAGACGATGTGAAGGCGGCGTCCAAAGCGCAGCCGAACGCCAGTTGCCTCCTTCCCACCGAGACCAGGAAGAGGCGCGCAACCTTCGTCCGGTCGCCGGCGTGCTGCACCACCCTGTCCGAGCCGAGGTATGCCCCTTTTTTACCCGAGACAGAGAAAGAGAAGGGGAGGGGATCCCGCGGGGTCGGGCTGCATCCAACGCTGCTGTCGAGCTAGATCGAGCAGTCGCCGCGCTCGGGGAGGGCCGCCGTCGCTGCCACTCGGGGAGGGCCGCCGCCGTCGCGCTCGAGGAGTGCCGCCGCCGCCGCCGCGCTCGGGGAGGGCCGCCGCCGCGCCGCGCTCGGGGAGGGCCGCCGTCGCTGCCGCTCGGGGATGGCCGCCGCCGTCGCGCTAGGGGAGGGCCGCCACCGCCGCCGCGCTTGTGGAGGGCCGCCGCCGCCGCGGTGCTCGGGGAGGGCCGCCGCCGCGCTTGGGGAGAGCCTCCACCGCCGCGGTGCTCGGGGAGGGCCACCGCCGCCGCATGGAGAGCTCGGGGTCGCGGGGATAAGGCTGCGCTCGGGGCTGCGTGGATCGCTCGGGGTCGCGGGGATATGGCTGCCGCTCGGGGTTGGTCTCGGGGATATGGCTGCCGCTGGATCTGGTTAACTGAATATATATGTTCAGGGTGGTTAACTGAATATGTTCAGTTATACTAGTGTTGCTACTGCTATTTATACAGAGAATTTTCTGTGATATTGATGCTGCTAGGTAGGCTATATGATGTGGTGCTATATGAAACTTGTGTCGAATTTTTCGCAGATGGAAGGCGACGAGAGTTTCCTGGGCATGTTGAACTTTGGTGTCTCAACACAAGTGCCCGATAGTCCAGTTGGAGAGCAAGAGTTGCCCATGCAGCCAACTCAAGAAACATCTACAAGTGTGAAAGGAAAATCAACCAAGGGGAAGAATTGGTCCAGTGAAGAGGATGATCTGTTGGTGGCAGCATGGGTGCACACTAGTTTGGATGCTTTGATAGGAACAGATCAAACATCAAATTCTTATTGGGGGAGGATTTATGATTACTACAGCACGCGCAAGAAAGTGTCATGGCCGGTGCGTGTTCAAAATGCACTCAACTGTCGTTGGACCACTATTAATGAACAAGTGAGCAAGTTTTGTGGATACTATCAGCAAATACTTAATAGAAACCAAAGCGGAGTGACTATTGCTCAGCAGGTATGCATTCATCTTTTTTAATTCGATTCTATATATTCATGTGTTTGGTTCAAGTTTAATAGGCCATTTATTTGTGCAGCAAGCCCAGGCACTTGTTCTGTACCAGTCCAAAGATCCTAAAAAGAGACCATTTACATTAATGCATTGTTGGTTAGTGTTGGAAAAGCATCCTAAGTGGGAGAATCGTGTGATTTCGAAGGGGACTCATAAAAAGCAGAAGAAGACCTCGGATGCAAGTCCAGGTACGACTTCTAATGATGAAGACTTCGAGACATGCACTGATGCTCTTGAAACTGAGACAAGACCTGATGGCACTAAGCGGGAGAAAACCCATTTACAAAAAGCTAAAGCTTGTGCTTCTGATGCTTTTAGTCCCAAGTTATCATTAGAAAATGTGTGGGCACAAAAATTAGAGAAGGCTGCGGTCAAAGAGGCCACAAAGAATGCTCGTTATGAGCGAGCGTTTGAATTGCAAGAGAAGCAAATTGCAATGCAGGAGAGGCAAATGCTAAACCAAGAGAGGGAGCTAGAAGAGAAGATCATGTCCATGGACACTACTGTTATGAGTGGGCCTCAACAAGAATACTACATGAACAAGCAGAATGAGATCGTCGCTCGCCGGTTCAACACATCGGGTTGAACCATTTGTTAGGTCTGCTAGTATTTGTCATGTGAAATATTTTTCATATCGAAACTATTTTCATATCTGAAACTATTTTTCATATCTGAAACTATTTTTCATATCTGAAATAGTACATCAATTCAACCGCATACATGATATAAAACACTACATTATTACAACTACGTCCACAATCATTCGTCTCCAAACTCTTGCCAGATGTGCTCAACTAGATCATCTTGGAGCTGAGAGTGAAATGCCCTGTTTGTGATCCGTTGATGCATTTGAATAAACACACTCAGTTTTTCCGCATGAGTATGAGATGGATTCACCTTTACTCCCATAGAGTCATAGTTGTAGTCATGTGGACCGCTGTCTCGTTCATCTTCAACTTTCATATTGTTCATTATGATGCAAGCTTTCATTAGATCACCAATTTCTTTACGTTTCCAACCTTTTGCTGGTCCTCGAACAATGGAAAAACGGGATTGCAGAACTCCAAATGCTCTCTACACATCCTTTCTTGCCCCCTCTTGTCTTTTGGCAAAATGTTTCTTCTTTCTGCCTTCTGGAGCTGGTATGGTCTTCACAAATGTTGCCCATGGTGGATATATACCATCTGCAAGGTAATACCCCATTGTGTACGGATGACCATTGATGGTATAATTCACTTTTGGAGCTTCTCCTTCAGATAGCTTTGCAAACACAGGTGATCGTTGATGCACATTTATGTCATTGAGAGACCCCGGTAAACCAAAGAATGCATGCCAAATCCAAAGATCCTTTGAAGCAACTGCCTCCAGAATCATTGTTGGCTTGTTCACATGACCTTTAAACATGCCATGCCATTTTTTCGGACAATTTTTCCAAGTCCAATGCATGCAATCTATAGACCCTAACATACCCGGAAAACCTCTTTGCTCCCCTATTGCAAGCAATCGAGCAGTATCTTCTTCATTTGGAGATCTCAGATACTGGTCCCCAAATATTTCACAAACTTTTTGCAAGATGCTAAATTTGTTGATTCTCCAGACCGACAATACTCATCCGCGGCATCAGCCGCATATCCATAAGTTAGCAGTCGCATTGCCGCTGTCATCTTCTACAGAGGATGCAACCCAAGAGCTCCAGCAGAATTTCTTTTTTGCTTAAAATAACTATCATGCTCAAGTACTGCTTCAGCTATGCGATTAAACAAATTACGGGACATTCTATACCTTTGCGGATAAACAAATATGAGATATGAAGATTAAAAATAGGCAGACATGGAATAATGTAGTAATACTAACCTTCGGCGAAAATAACTTTCGGGAAAAGTAGGATTTTCTTTGAAGTAGTCGCTCCATAGTAGAACAAATCCGCGATGCAAAAATTGTCGTCCCAGTGTGGAACCGCCATAACGTCGAGCATTTGCCTCCTCTTCCTCCTCGCGCTCTGCAAATGCTGCATGAATTAGTTCGTCATCGTCCGACGAAGACGACGACGACGAATTCATGAGCATATCCAAAACAAATCCTGTTTCACTCATTTTGTAATAGCACAAGATGGAATGATATTTCAGAGAGGAGAGGGGTGGTATATATAGGCCAGCAATAGAGCCGTTGGAATAGAGTTGTTGCAATAGAGCCGTTGGAATAGAGCTGTTGGAAAAGTAGCCTTTGGAAATATAGCCGTTTGGAAAGTGCCCATTGAAAAAATAGCAGTTGACACTGCAATAATAAATCGTTCAATTATTGGTAGTTACAAATTAATATTAAAATATATGAGAGAAAATATAGACGTTCTATATATACACGTTCTACTGCAAAACTGGATGTGTATATGAGGGAATCTTTTTAGACCATTGTCTATATGGATATATAGACATCCAAATTTACACATGCTATTGGAGATGCTCTAAAGATTGACTTGTGTATACGTTCGGTGGGTCGTACCAGGTTTACCTGGGCGGAGTGACTTACTTAATGCAGGCAGGCTAATCCAGGGTTTTAGGTGTATACACGAGGCTTCCAAGCCTTGGCTTGATAGCCTACTACAAGGGTTGTCAACTCGTTGATGCTATGCATCGGGAGCCCCCTGGTAGCATTTGAGCTATGCTTGTCGGGGCCTATGTTTGAGTTGTGCTATGCATAAAACTCTCTTTTGCCCCTCATCAGCATGTGGGCTTTGATAGCCGGATTACCGAAGCAACCAGAGCTATGCTCTTATGACGGTCTTGGTGTAACCGCCGATTTACGAGGCCATAGGAACTCCTTTGCACACAGAAGCCCCCAAGTGATATATTTCTGAGCTGTGCTCGCCGGGTGCCTATGTTTGAGTTGTGTTGTGCAACAAACTCTCTTTGATCCCTTTAATTTTCCCTGAGAACTCGAACTTGTGAGAGATGCTTCTTCTTGAACCGGATGTTAAACCGGATATTGAGAGCTTAAAAGCTTTTGTGGGAGACATCTTTCCCTTGAACCGGATTTTAAACCGGAATCTTCATCTTCAGCCGGAATTTTTGTGACGGCCTTTAAACTCGAACTTGCGAGAGATTCTTTTTGAACCGGAAATTCTTAAACCGGATTTGAGAGCTTCAGAGCTTTGTAGGAGACAGATTTCCCTTGAATCAGATTGTAAACCGGATATTTGAGAGCTTCAATAAGACTGATGTCCTTTGAGGCGGATTTTAAACCGGATTCCTTTCTGATGTCCCGGAAACTTCTTCTGAGTCATGTCATTGTAGCCCCCGTGTTTTAAGACGACTCGAGGAGTTGTCTTGAGACTCTCCATATTTGACCATAGCATAAGGTGTCCATCATTGTTGTTGACAGGGCGATATGAATCCATAGAAAATTGAGGTGACTGCGGCAGGTTATCAATGATCCCGTATGAGCCGTGTCAGCAACTCTGCCAATGGTTCCTTCCAACTGGCGATTTGAAGTTAACCAAACTGTAGTGGCGGTGACTTATGCGCCTGCCCCTTGAGCCACCCATTGCAGAAGACGGTTGATAGTATATGATAACTTGTCTCCATTTTGCTGAAAGAAAACCGGGCTACTCAAGCTGTGACTTGCTCATACTCAATAACAGCTCTTGTAGACAGGTGCGGCCTGGTATGTTGATGTAGACCAGGCCGCAAGAGACGAACGGTAAGGACGATCGCGGCTTCATAGGCATTATAAGCCGGTGCGTATGGGCGAGTCAATCATAGGCACGGTCCCGACAAGTTGATGTAAACCGGTCCGTAAGGGCGGCGTCTTGCACGCGTCCATTCACCGTCTAATGTGGCACAGACGAACGCCGGGCAGGACGTTGCCAGCGCGTGCTTCGTACCCGTAGTATAATGCCTCATTTATAATGAATAATTGTCCTACGAAACAATATTGCAGACCAAGGTAAAAATAAATGTTCTTTGACAAAAACAATATGCGCTAGGCTTAGATGGATATCACCTGACCCACCTGGAGGATAAATGATCCGTTCAACACTTGCACAGGCGGTTCAACCATAGACCGCCGTGGCGGCTCAGTACAGCTCCGACGGCTCAATGCGGTGGCGGCGGCTCAGCAGGACCAGTGGGTTGTCCGCGGCATTGTAAGCCGGCGCGGATGAGAGAGTCGACAGAAATGTCGGAAATGGCTCGGATGCGGGCAGGTGTTCATCGTGCAGTGCGACACAGACGATCATCAGTGCAGACTGATGTCGGTGCGCTCCCTTCATCCGCAGTATAACAATATTTTTTCCTGTGTACAAAAAACACCATAGGGCATTGTAATGGTGCTAAGAGGAATTAAAATGTCCTGATAAAATATATAGGAGAGATAACACCTGATTTTCGCGAACAGCAGATGGGTCGGTCGGCGCCGACGGGCTAGTTTCCCTCCTCGTAGTAAGCCAGCGCGGTCGCGAAAGACGGCCACGGCGTTGTAAACCGACGTGGTCGCGAGAGACGGCCACGGCGTTGTAAACCGGTGCGGACGCGTGCACCACCACGAAGGCAGATGTGCGAGTCGTCCGTGGCGTTGTAAGGCGGCACGTACAGGCGAATCGGCCAAGGCATCGTAAGTCGACGTGGGAGTCCGTTGAGTAAGGAAAACCACCTGTGCCAAATGTCATTGGCGTGCCTCCATCTCTGTGGTATAACGCTACTTTGTAATGATTAATTCTCCTGCATATAAAAAACAGCAGGGCAAAGTAGCTTCGCTCGGATGAATTAATATGTGCTTAAAAATATATAGGATAAATAACACCTGATTTGTTCGGATCACTGATGATCCGTTTGGTGTGACAGAGGTGGCTCACTACACCTGATTCTCCTGCAGTTTGACTCGGGACGAACCGGCGGGCGGCGCATATAGTACTTTCCAAAGAATTTCCTCCAAGCACCGTCTTCTTCTTGTTTGATTTGCCTTCAATCATGCAAGGAGCAAAAAGTAGTGCTCCGTAGAAGAATTGATTCTTGCTCTTCATGTGGAGGTGGCAGCAACAACAGCTAATATTCTCGGGTGTGTTCACTCCGCACAAAAAGAAACCAAGTTTCAGGGGAGCCTTGGGGTACAACCATGGGTCAGTCTATTACCCAATAAACAAAAACTCTTTAAACTAGTACTTGGAGAAAATATCTGCGGTGTGCGAGCCCATCAACAACAGTTACACCGAATCGGTTTGTCATCCACTGACCATTGGTTTGTTTATTGGAAAACACCGGTCGAACTGATTGGAAAACACCGTCAGAAAATTGATCCGGCGTCGAATCAGCGGATCGCGTGTCGCATGCGGCGGCGCACGCGCTGCAACCCCAATCCCTCGCTATCTCAAATCTTGTAATTCCATCTTGCACTTGACGGCTCCGGCAGCGGCTTTGGACTCAGCAGGGACCGGGTCTTCGCGCAGCCGTGGCGGTAATTTTAGGCGACTCAATGGCGCGTGACCACGACGATCGTGGCCGGTTCAGCACACGGCGGCGATGACTCGGAGTGGCGAAGGCAAGTCCGAGCAGGGGCGGCGAAGGCGAGTCCGAGCGGATATGACTTGAAGGCGGAGACCGGGCCGGCTCGAAGCAGCGAGGCCGGGCCGTGGAGACCGATCCAGATGCGGCCGTGGGGGCGGAGCGAGGGTGCTCTACTGGTCGATGGAGTGCCTCCGCGACGGCGGCGGGTTGGAGAGGCACGGTGCAGTGCCACGGCTTCCTGACCCGCTTGGAGAGTCAATTTTTTTTTGCAGAATTCACGGCCACGCACATATACCGAATCACTCTTCTCTTGGTAAATCATGGTGATGTACTGTGACGGCGGCAGCTTAAAGCAACCTAAAATGGGCGGAGATCATGGCTCCCAGCCACGACAGCTTACAGCGACGGAGGAGGCGAGTCTGAGCAGGAGGTTCTCGGCCGGGGGTAGGCCGGCCTAGAGCGGAGACGGTCGGCGGATTGGAGCCGGAGGCGGAGCGAGTCACGGCGGCGAGGCATGCCGGCGAGGGGAAAACACGTCGTAGCCGTATCCACTTCCAGGTCGTGGTCATATTTTCCCTTTCCTGTTGACAGCTCCGTGTGCTCCAAAATCAATCTAGTTTTGGTTTATCTCTTGGTCTCGTCAACTTCATCTTTGCGGCGGCCGGTGGCACACCTTCAATTCTGATATGATTTAGAACATCGCGGAAATCCTTTCAAATGTAACTGATCATTCAGAGTTAACTTAGATCCTTCTGAACCGACTCTTCTTGATCCGGAAAGATACAAACTCCTCAATCCCTTGGATATCCCTTCAAGAACTCATCACCGCCGTGCGCAGGCCCCATGATGGGCGCCAACTATCGTGGAATTGTCACGGCAGATGTCCTAGTATGAGGACTTAGACGTGAGGCCGCGCATCTATGTGGTAGCTTGGGAGGGGTTGAGCGGAATCAAGAGACGCAACACACAAGACACGGATTTATACAGCTTCGGCCCCGGGAACATCATCCAGTAATATCCCTACATGTTGTTTGAGTCTAGATCTCATTATGATCCTCATGGAGTCGCCGGTAAACCGGCTCTTTGGTCTAGCCCTAGAGATTGTTTCTTTTTTTTCTCCCTCTTTGGGGAGCCCTACCCCTCCTTATATATGTTGAAGGGATGGGTAACATGACTAGTCCTAGTAGGATTAGGATTACTTTATTACAAGTGGAGTCCTAGTCTTGCTTCCTTTGTAGGAGAATATTCCTTATGCTTTCCTCATAAACCGGCCCTCCATACCACGAGCCGGCCTTTCATGAACCGCCCGTTGGGCCACCGGGTCTTGTCGCTCCTCTGACCCGCCTGCCGGATTACCAATGAATTGTAAACCGCCATGTCACAGTGGGTTGCCTGTGAATCGCCAAACTCCAGCCGGGTAATATCTCCGGCGGTTTATACCGCAGGGTATATCCCCAAAATGACCGACATTTGTTCGGAGTCCCGGATGAGATCACGGACATGACGAACAGTCTCGAAATGGTCGAGACGTAAAGATCGATATATTGGAAGGCTATATTCGGACATCGGAAAGGTTCCGAGTGATTCAGGTATTTTTCGGAGTACCGGAGAGTTACGAGAATTCGAATTGGGCCTTAATGGGCCATATGGGAAAGGAGAGAAAGGCCTCAAGGGTGGCCGCACCCCTTCCCCATCTAATGGTCCGAATTGGACTTTGTATTATGGGCTCTTCATACATGTTTTGTCACAATACTTATGCCTTTTCTCTCTTATTTTGCAAGGTTTACATGAAGAGGGAGAATGTCGGCAGCTGGAATTCTGGGCTCGAAAAGGAGCAAACTCTGGAAACCTATTCTGCACAACTCCAAAAGCCTTGAAACTCCATAGAACATTGTTTCGGAAAATATAAAAAATATCTGGCGGAAGTAATCCACAAGAGGGGCCACTGGCTGGCCTCGCGGGTGGGGGCGCACCCCCCTTTCCAGTGCGCGCCGCCCTGCCTCGAGGGCCAGCCGGTGGGCCCCCGGTGCCCATCTACTCCTATATGAAGCGTTTTGACCTGGAAAAAATAAGGAGGAGGCTTTCGGAACCAGACGCCGCCGTCTCGTGGCGGAACCGAGGCGGAAACCAATCTAGGGCTCCGGCAGAGCTGTTCTGCCGGGGATACTCCCCTCCGGGAGGGGGAAATCATCATCGCCGTCATCACCAACAACTCTCCCATCTTGGGGAGAGCTATCTTCATCAACACCTTCACCAGCACCATCTCCTCTCAAACCCTACTTCATCTCTTGTATCCAATCTTTCTACCCAAACCTCAGATTGGTACCTGTGGGTTGCTAGTAGTGTTGATTAATCCTTGTAGTTGATGCTAGTTGGTTTATTTGGTGGAAGATCATATGTTCAGATCCATTATGCATATTAATACCCCTCTGATCATGAACATTATTATGAGTAGTTACTTTAGTTCCTGAGGACATGGGAGAAGTCTTGCTATTAGTAGTTATGTGAGTTTGGTCTTCGTTCGATATTTTGATGAGATGTATGTTGTCTCTCCTCTAGTGATGTCATGTGAACGTCGACTACATGACACTTCACCACTATTTGCGCCTAGAGGAAGACATTGGGAAGTAATAAGTAGATGATGGGTTGCTAGAGTGACAGAAGCTTAAACCCTAGTTTATGTGTTGCTTCGTAAGGGGCTGATTTGGATCCATATGCTTCAGGCTATGGTTAGGTTAACCTTAATACTTCTTTTCTAGTTGCGGATGCTTGCATTATAGGTTAATCATAAGTGGGAGGCTTGTTCAAGTAAGGGCAGCACCTAAGCACCGGTCCACCCACATACCAAATTATCAAAGTACCGAACGCGAATCACATGATCGTGATGAAAACTAGCTTGACGATAATTCCCATATGTACTCGGGAGCGCTTTACCTTGCATATGAGTTTGTCCAGGCTTGTTCTTTGCTACAAAAAGGATTGGGCCATCTTGATGCACCTTATTTACTTTTACCTTTTATTACTTGCTACCAATTATCTTATCACAAAACTATATGTTACCTATAATTTCAGTGCTTGCAAAAAATACCTTACTGAAAACTGCCTATCATTTCCTTCTGCTCCTCGTTGGGTTCGACACTCTTACTTATCGAAAGGACTACGATAGATCCCCTACACTTGTGGGTCATCAAGACTCTTTTCTGGCACCATTGCCAGGGAGTGAAGTGCCTTTGGTAAGTGGAATTTGGAAAGGAAAATTTTATATAGTGTGCTGAAATTTATTGTCACTTGTTACTATGGCTCAAAATCCTTTGAGGGGCTTGTTCGGGGTATCTTCACCCCGATCAGAAGAGCAAAGAGTTGCTCCTCAACCTACTGCACCTATTGAAAATGTTTGCTTTGAGATTCCTTCGGGTATGATAGAGAAACTACTTGAAAAAACCTAAACAGGAGACGGAACACTTCACCCCGATTTACATCTAATCTATGTGGATGAAGTTTGTGGATTGTTTAAGCTTGCAGGTATGCCCGAGGATGTTATCAAGAAGAAGGTCTTCCCTTTATCTTTGAAGGGAGATGCATTGACATGGTTTAGGCTATGCGATGATATGGGATCTTGGAACTATAATCGTTTGAAATTGGAATTTCATCAGAAGTTCTACCCTATGCACCAGGTTCATCGTGATCGTAATTATATTTATAACTTTTGGCCTCGCGAAGGAGAAAGCATCGCACAAGCTTGGGGGAGGCTTAAGTCAATGTTATATTCATGCCCCAATCATGAGCTTTCATGAAAAATGATCATCCAAAAATTTTATGCTCGGCTTTCTCTCAATAATCGCACCATGCTCGATAATTCTTGTTCTGGCTCTTTTATGATGAAGACTGTTGAATTCAAATGGGATTTATGGAAAGAATTAAACACAACCCCAAAGATTGGGATCTTGACGAAGGTAAGGAGTCACGTATGATCTCTAAGTTCGATTGTGTTAAAGCTTTTATGGATACCGATGTTTTCCGTGAGTTTAGCACTAAATATGGACTTGACTCTGAGATAGTAGCTTCTTTCTGCGAATCTTTTGCTACTCATGTTGATCTCCCTAAGGAGAAGTGGTTTAAATACCATCCCCCTATTGAAGTAAAAGTATTTGAACCTATTAAAGTTGAAGAAAAGACTATCACTTACAATGTTGATCCTGTTATACCTACTGCTTATATTGAAAAACCACATTTTCCTGTTAGGATAAAGGATCATGCTCAGCTTCAACTGTAGTTCGTAAGAGTAATACTAGAACGCCTACACCCTCTGAGCAAATTAAAGTTGAACCTAGTGTTGCTATGGTTAAAGATCTCTTGGTAGAAGACTTAGATGGACATGTTATTTATCTCCAAGAAGAGTCTGCTAGAATAGCCAAACCCAATGCTAGGAATAAACATAAACCTGTTGTAGGCTTGCCTGTCATTTCTGTTAAGATAGGAGATCATTGCTATCATGGTTTATGTGACGTAGGTGCTAGTGCCAGTATTATCCCTCTTGACTTGTATAACGAAATTATGCATGATATTGCACCTGTTGAGTTAGAAGGGACTGATGTTACTATTAAGCTTGCTAATAGAGATACTATTTCACCAGTTGGGATCATTAGAGATACTGAAGTCTTGTGTGGGAAGGTAAAATACCCTACTGATTTTCTTGTTCGTAGTTCCCCACAAGATGCTTTCTGTCCCATTATATTTGGTAGACCCTTCTTGAATACCGTTAATGCCAAGATAGACTGCGTGAAAGACATTGTCACTGTCGGATTAGGGGACATGTCTCATGTTTTAACTTTGCTAAATTCCGTAGACAACCCCTTGAAAAGGCACCACCCAGTAAGGATGAACTTATTGGTCTCGCTGCTATTGCAGTAGCACCAAATGATCCTTTAGAGTAATACTTGCTAGACCATGAAAATGATATGCATATGAATGAGAGAAAGGAGATAGATGAAATATTCCTTACACAGGGACCCGTATTGAAAAACAACTTGCCTGTTGAAATCCTAGGGGATCCTCCTCCACCCAAGGGTGATCCCATGTTTGAACTTAAACCTTTACCTGATAATCTTAAGTATGTTTATCTTGATGAAAAGAAGATATATCCTGTTATTATTAGTGCTAACCTTTTAGAGCATGAAGAAGAAAGGTTATTGAAAACTCTGAAGAAGCACCGAGCTACTATTGGATATACCCTGGATGATCTTAAGGGCATTAGTCCCACTATATGCCAACACAAGATAAAATTGGAAGAAAATGCTAACCCAGTTATTGATCATCAGCGACGGTTAAATCCTAAGATGAAAGAAGTGGTAAGGAAGGAAATTCTAAAGCTCCTAGAGGCATGTATTATCTATCCCATTGTTGATAGCCAATGGGTAAGTCCAGTCCATTGTGTTCCTAAGAAAGGAGGTATGACTGTTGTCCCTAATGATAAAGATGAATTGATCCCGCAAAGAATAGTTATAGGTTATAGGATGGTAATTGATTTTCGTAAGTTAAATAAAGCTACTAAGAAAGATCATTACCCCTTACCATTTATTGATCAAATGCTAGAAATGTTATCCAAACATACTCATTTCTGCTTTCTAGATGGTTATTCTGGTTTCTATCAAATACCTGTGTCAAAAGGGGATCAAGAAAAGACCACCTTCACTTGTCCTTTCGGTACCTTTGCTTATAGACGTATGCCTTTTGGTTTATGTAATGCACCTGCTAACTTTCAAAGATGCATGATGGCTATATTCTCTGATTTTTGTGAAAAGATTGTTGAGGTATTCATGGATGATTTCTCTGTTTACGGAACTTCTTTTAATGATTGCTTAAGCAACCTTGATCGAGTTTTGTAGAGATGTGAAGACACTAACCTTGTCTTGAATTGGGAGAAGTGCCACTTTATGGTTAATGAAGGCATTGTCTTGGGACATAAAATTTCTGAAAGGGGTATTGAAGTTGACAACGCTAAAGTTGATGCTATTGAAAATATGCCATGCCCTAAGTATATCAAAGGTATACGAAGTTTCCTTGGTCATGCCGGGTTTTATAGGAGGTTCATTAAAGACTTCTCCAAAATCTCCAGGCCTCTGACTAATCTTTTACAGAAAGTTATTCCTTTTTTCTTCGATGATGACTGTCTAGAAGCATTTGAAATACTTAAGAAAGCATTGATCTCTGCACCTATTGTCCAGCCTCCTGACTAGAATTTACCCTTTGAGATTATGTGTGATGCTAGTGATTATGCTGTAGGAGCTATTTTAGGGAAAGGAGTTGATAAGAAATCAAATGTTATCCAGTATGCTAGTAAAACTCTAGATAGTGCCCAAAGGAATTATGCTACCACTGAGAAAGAATTTTTAGCAGTTGTTTTTTCTTGTGATAAGTTTAGACCCTACATCGTTGATTCTAAAGTAACTATTCACACTGATCATGCTGCTATCAAATACCTTATGGAAAAGAAAGACGCTAAACCTAGACTTATTAGATGGGTCCTCTTGCTGCAAGAATTTGACTTGCATATTATTGATAGAAAGGGAGCTGAGAACCCCGTAGAAGATCACTTGTCTAGGTTAGAGAATATACTTGATGACCCACAACCTATTGATGATAGCTTTCTTGATGAACAACTAGCTGTCATAAATACTTCTCGTACTACTCCATGGTATGCTGATTATGCTAATTACATTGTTGCTAAGTTTATACCTCCTAGCTTCACATACCAGCAAAAGAAAAAGTTCTTCTATGATTTGAGGCATTACTTCTGGGATGACCCACATCTTTATAAAGAAGGAGTAGATGGTATTATTAGACGTTGTGTACCTGAGCATGAACAGGAACAAATCCTATGAAAGTGCCACTCCGAAGATTATGGAGGACACCATGCGGGAGACAGAACTGCACACAAGGTATTGCAATCTATTTTTTATTGGGCTACTTTCTTCAAGGATGCCCGTAAGTTTGTCTTATCATGTGATGAATGTCAAAGAATCGATAATATTAGTATACCTCAAGAAATGCCTATGAATAATTCACTTGTTATTGAACCATTTGATGTTTGGGGCTTGGATTATATGGGACCGTTTCCTGCCTCTAATGGGTACACACATATCCTAGTTGCTGTTGATTACGTTACTAAGTGGGTAGAAGCTATTCCAACTAGTAGTGTTGATCATAACACCTCTATTAAGATGCTTAAAGAAGTTATATTTCCAAGGTTTGGAGTCCCTAGATATCTAATGACTGATGGTGGTTCACACTTTATTCATGGTGCTTTCCGTAAGATGCTTGCTAAGTATGATGTCAACCATAGAATTGCATCACCTTATCACCCACAGACTAGTGGTCAAGTATAACTAAGTAATAGGGAGTTGAAATTAATCTTGCAAGAGACAGTTAATAGGTCTAGACATAATTGGTCCAAGAAAATAGATGATGCATTATGGGCCTATAGAACTTCATACAAAAATCCTATGGGTATCTCTCCATATAAGATGGTATATGGAAAAGCTTGTCACTTACCTCTTGAGCTAGAACATAAGGCATATTGGGCTATCAAAGAGCTCAATTATGATTTCAAACTTGCCGGTGAAAAGAGTCTATTTGATATTAGCTGTCTCGATGAATGGAGAATCCAGGCCTATGAGAATGCCAAGTTATTCAAAGAAAAAGTTAAAAGATGGCATGACAAAAGGATACAAAAGCGTGAGTTTAACATAGGTGATTATGTTTTGCTATTCAACTCTCGTTTAAGATTTTTTGCAGGAAAACTTCTCTCCAAGTGGGAAGGACCTTACATTATCGAGGAGGTATATCGTTCCGGTGCCATAAAAATCAACAACTTCGAAGGCACAAATCCGAAGGTGGTGAATGGTCAAAGGATCAAACATTACATCTCAGGTAATCCTATAAATGTTGAAACTAATATTATAGAAACCATAACCCCGGAGGAATACATGAGGGACAATTTCCAGAACGATTCAGCCTCCGAAAAGGAAGAGGTACGTGATACGTTAAGTAAACCGCCTCCAAAACAGTTCTAAAGGAGATTTTTCTCCGTTTTGGAATATTTAGAAAAATTGAAAAATAAACCGCAGTCCGGAGGAGACACGGGCCTCCTCGAGGGTAGGGGCGCCCCCCCCCCCTTCCCAGGGCGCGCCCCCCTACCTCAAGGGCACCCCGTGTGTCCCCTGGACTCCGTTTTCTTTTGGGTTACTCCTTTCGTGCGGGAAAAATTCATTATATATACTCCCGAAGGTTTTGACCTATGTATCATGCAGAATCCCTCTGTTTTTGTTTTCGAGCTGCTGTTTTTGATAGATCTAGATCACCATGGCGTCCTCCAACACCCCCAAGGACAAGTTCTTCGAGAAGGTCATCAAACCCTACCTTGCGGAGGTGCTGCACCACCCCAAAACCATGGAGTTGCATGAGGGGGTGCTGCACATCCATGATGTTGAAGGGCCGAGAAGGACCGGAAGCGTGGAGACAAGACTCGAAGCAATGGAGCAACAAGTTTTCAGTTCCAAGGTATGGTGGAACGAGTTCTCGACGACAACCACATGATGATCTCGGAGCTTGCCAACAACCTCAAGATGGACTCAAGGATCATTGGAGAATCCATCTCCAATCTTCAAGAGAAGATCGATCACCTCCAAGCCCAGATCTATGACCTGCAAAACCAAAATTGTGAGTATGAGTACAGATTCAAGAATATGAGTTTGGCTGCAGATTTAAGTATCCCGGAGACTCGATCATCCTTCTATGATGGTGAGCCCATGCCTTGGAAGAACAACAAGCCTACATCAGCAACAACTCCATCATCACCAACCCCGAAGAAGGAGACATAATCATATGGGTATGGGAACTCCCCTTGGCAACTGCCAAGCTTGGGGGAGTGACCCCGGTATCGTATCACCCTCACTCTTATCTTTACCATGTGCTTAATTCGATCCTTTTGGTAGTAGCTTGATCTATTAGAATAAAGTCAGCATGATCTAGTTGTGATCTTTCGCTTTGTGAGCTTTATCCTTTGTAATGGAGTCCGTGAGCTATATAATAAAGATTAGTGTTGAGTCAAGGGCTTGATTTCCTCATTTGGGTCATGATAAAAAGAAAGAAAACAAAACGAGAATCAAAGAGATCATATCTATCTTATGGGAAGTAATGACTTCACATACAAGAGTATGATAAATAAAAGTTGTTGGGAGGTGACAAACATAGTTTTGGTCATCGTTGCAATTAATAGGAGGTAATAAAAGAAGAGAGGCTTCACATACAAATATACTATCTTACACATATTTTATGATTGTGAGCACTCATTAAAGTATGACATGCTAAAGAGTTAATGTTGGACAAGGAAGACAACATAATGGGTTATGTATTCTTATATCCGAAATAAAGTATATTGTCACGGATCTTCCAACATGTTGAGCTTGCCTTTCTACCTCATGCTAGCCAAAATTCCTTGCACTAAGTAGAGATACTAGTTGTGCTTCCATATATCCTAAAACCCAGTCTTGCCATGAGAGTCCACCATACCTGCCTATGGATTGAGAAAGATCCTTCAAAGTAAGTTGTCATGTTGTAAATCCGATAAAATATGTATGATTTATTAGTGTGGGAGAAATTAGCTTTATACGAGCTTTTGATATGGAAGTAATAAAAGCGACACACTGCATAATAAAGGTCCTTATCACAAGTGGCAATATAAAGTGAAGTTCTTCTATGCTAAGACTTTGTGCATCCAACCATAAAAACACATGACAACCTCTGCTTCCCTCTGCGAAGGGCCTATCTTTTATTCTTGTCTCATAAGTGTCAAGGTGAAATCCACCTTTCCTTTTTCATATTATCCTTTGGCAAGCACATTGTGTTGGAAAGATCCTGATATATATACCCACTTGGATGTAAGTTTTCATGATCTATTACTGTTGACATTACCCTTGAGGTAAAAGGTTGGGTGGCAACACCATAAGCCCCTATCTTTCCGTGTGTCCGATTAAAACTCCATAAACATAAGTATTGCGTGAGTGTGAGCAATTGTGAAAGATTATATGATAGTTGAGTATGTAGGCTTGCTGAAAAGCTCTTATATTGACTCTTTCCGATGTTACGATAAATTGCAATTGCTTCAATGACCGAGACCAAAGTTTGTTAGTTTCCAATGAAGTTTATGATGCATACTTGATATTGTGGATGAATTGTTACTTTAGCATAATGATCATATGACTATATTTATATAAGTTGCTGTTATGAGAATGATCATGATGCCCTCATGTCCGTATTCTGTTTTTATCGACACCTCTATCTCTAAACATGTGGACATATTTTTCGATATCGGCTTTCGCTTGAGGACAAGCGAGGTCTAAGCTTGGGGGAATTGATACGTCCATTTTGCATCATGCTTATAAGTTGATATTTATTGCAATATGGGCTGTTCATACATGTTTTGTCACAATACTTATGCCTTTTCTCTCTTATTTTGCATGGTTTACATGAAGAGGGAGAATGCCGGCAGCTGGAATTCTGGGCTGGAAAAGGAGCAAACTTTGGAAACCTATTCTGCACAACTCCAAAAGCCCTGAAACTCCACAGAACATTGTTTCAGAAAATATAAAAAATATCCGGCGGAAGAAATCCATGAGAGGGGCCACTGGCTGGCCTCGAGGGTGGGGGGCGCGCCCCCTGCCTCGACGTCCAGCCGGTGGGCCCCCGGTGCCCATCTTCTCCTATATGAAGCGTTTTGACCTGGAAAAAATAAGGAGGAGGCTTTCGGGACCAGACGCCGCCGTCTCAAGGCGGAAACCAATCTAGGGCTTCGGCAGAGCTGTTCTGCCGGGGATACTTCCCTCCTGGAGGGGGAAATCGTCTCCGCCGTCATCACCAACAACTCTCCCATCTTGGGGAGAGCTATCTTCATCAACATCTTCACCAGCACCATCTCCTCTCAAACCCTAGTTCATCTCTTGTATCAAATCTTTCTACCCAAACCTCGGATTGGTACATGTGGGCTGCTAGTAGTGTTGATTACTCCTTGTAGTTGATGCTAGTTGGTTTATTTGGTGGAAGATCATATGTTCAGATCCATTATGCATATTAATACCCCTCTGATCATGAACATTATTATGTCTTGTGAGTAGTTACTTTAGTTCCTGGGGACATGGGAGAAGTCTTGCTATTAGTAGTTATGTGAGTTTGGTCTTTGTTTGATATTTTGATGAGATGTATGTTGTCTCTCCTCTAGTGGTGTCATGTGAACATCGACTAAATGACACTTCACCACTATTTGGGCCTAGAGGAAGACATTGGGAAGTAATAAGTAGATGATGGGTTGCTAGAGTGACAGAAGCTTAAATGCTAGTTTATGCGTTTCTTCGTAAGGGGCTGATTTGGATCCATATGTTTCAGGCTATGGTTAGGTTTACCTTAATACTTCTTTTGTAGTTGCGGATGCTTGCATTAGAGGTTAATCATAAGTGGGAGGCTTGTCCAAGTAAGGGCAGCACCCAAGCACCAGTCCACCCACATACCAAATTATCAAAGTATCGAATGCGAATAAGATGACCGTGATGAAAACTAGCTTGATGATAAGTCCCATATGTCCTCGGGAGCGCTTTACCTTGCATAAGAGTTCGTCTAGGCTTGTCCTTTTCTACAAAAAGGATTGGTCCATCTTGATGCACCTTATTTACTTTTACCTTTTATTACTTGCTACCAATTATCTTATCACAAAACTATCTATTACCTATAATTTCGATGCTTGTAGAAAATACCTTACTAAAAATTGCCTATCATTTCCTTCTACTCCTCGTTGGGTTTGACACTCTTACTTATCGAAAGAACTACGATAGATCCCCTACACTTGTGGGTCATCACCCCCTTCCTTCCTTCTCCTTCTCCCTTCCCCTTTTCCTATTCCATGTGGGAGGTGACTTTGGCGCGCCATATGAGGGCCGGCCTCCTCCTCCCTCCATACTTTGTATACGTGGCCAGGGGGCACCCCATGGACACACAAGTTGAGTTTAGCCGTGTGCGGTGCCCCTCTCCACAGATACACACCTCGGTCATATCGTTACAGTGCTTAGGCGAAGCCCTGCGCTGGTAGCTACATCATCACCGTCACCACGCCGTCGTGCTGATGAAACTCTCTCGTGATGCTCAACTGGATCAAGAGCTCGTGGGACATCATCGAGCTGAACATGTGCTGAACTCGGAGGTGCCGTACGTTCGGTGCTTGGATTGCTTGGATCGCGAAGACGTTCGACTACATCAACCGCGTCACTAGACACTTCCGCTTTCGGTCTACGAGGGTACGTAGACACTCTGTCCCCACTTGTTGCTATGATTCTCCTAGATAGATCTTGCGTGATCGTAGGAAAATTTTGAAATACTACGTTCCCCAACAGTTGCATCATGAGCCAGGTCTATGTGTAGATGATATGCACGAGTAGAACGCAATGAGTTGTCGTCGATAATAGTCATACTGCTTACCAGCATGTCATACTTTGATTCGGCGGTATTGTGAGATGAAGCGGCCCGGACCGACATTACGCGTACGCTTACGCGAGACTGGTTTCACCGTTACGAGCACTCGTTGCTTAAAGGTGACCGACGGGTGTCTGTCTCTCTCACTTTAGTTGAATCGAGTGTGGCTACGCCCGGTCCTTGTGAAGGTTAAAACAACACACTTGACAAAAAATCGTTGTGGTTTTTGTATGTGTAGGTAAGAACGGTTCTTGCTAAGCCCGTAGCAGCCACGTAAAACTTGCAACAACAAAGTAGAGGACATCTAACTTGTTTTTGCAGGGCATGTTGTGATGTGATATAGTCAAAACATGATGAATTATACGTTATTCTATTGAGATGATCATGTTTTGTAAGTTATCGGCAACCGGCAGGATCCTTATGGTTGTCTATTTATTGTATGAATTGCAAAGGCCATGTAATTGCTTTACTTCATCACTATGAGTTACCGATAGTAGTAGTAGAAACATTTGGCGAGATGACCACGACGCTACGATGAAGATCATGGTTTCTGGTCGGTGACGATGGAGATCCTGACAATGCTTTGGAGATGGAGATCAAAAGCACAAGATGATGATAGCCATATCATGTCACATATTTTGATTGCACGTGATGTTTATCTTATTATGCTTTTTATTTTGCTTAGTACGGCGGTAGCATTATAAGATGATCCCTTACAAAAATTTCAAGGTATAAGTGTTCTCCCTAAGTATGCACCGTTGCGAAAGTTTGTCGTACCGAGACACCACGTGATGATCGGGAGTGATAAGCTCTACGTTCAAATACAACGGGTGTAAGCCAGTTTTGCACACGCAGAATACTTGGGTTATACTTGACGAGCCTAGCATGTACAGACATGGCCTCGGAACACTGGAGACCGAAAGGTCGAGCGTGAATCATATAGTAGATATAATCAACATAAGATGTTCACCATTGAAAACTACTCCATCTCGCGTGATGATCGGACATGGTATAGTTGATTTGGATCACGTGATCATTTAGATGACTAGAGGGATGTCTATCTAAGTGGGAGTTCTTGATTAACTGAACTTTAATTTATCATGAACTTAATGCTGGTAGTATTAGCATATCTATGTTGTAGTTCAATAGCTCGCGATGTAGCTCCCTGTTTAATTTTATATCTTCCTAAAGAAATATATGTTGAAAGATGATGGTAGCAATGATGCGGACTTGTTCCGTGATCTGAGTATTTTCCTCATTGCTGCATAGAAGAATTATGTCCTTGATGCACCGCTAGGTGACAGATCTATTGCAGGAGAAATGCAGACGTTATGAACATTTTGACAAAAGCTCAGTATGATGATTACTTGATAGTTTAGTGCACCATGCTTTACGGCTTAGAACTGGGACTTCAAAAATGTTTTGAATGCCACGGAGCATATAAGATGTTCCTAAGAGTTGAAATTGGTATTTCATACTCATGCCCGTATCAATAGGTATGAGACCTCTGACAGTACTTTGCCTACAAGATGGAGGAGAATAGCTCAACCAGTGAGCATGTACTCAGATTGTCTGGGTACTACAATTGCTTGAATCAAGTGGGAGTTAATCTTCTAGATAAGATAGTAATTGACAAAGTTCTCTAGTCACTATCTCCAAGTTACTAGAACTTCGTGATGAACTATAATATGCAAGGGATGACGAAAGTAATTCCCGAGCTCTTCGCGATGCTAAAATCAACGAAGGTCGAAATCAAGAAAAAGCATCAAGTGTTGATGGTTAACAAGACCACTAATTTCAAGAAAAAGGGCAAGGGAAAGAAGGGGAACTTCAAGAAGAACAGCAAGATAGTTGCTACTCCCACGAAGAAACCCAAGTCTGGAGCCAAGCCTAAAACTGAGTGCTTCTACTGCAAAGGAACTGGACACTGGAAGCGGAACTGTCCCAAGTATTTGGTGGATAAGAAGGATGGCAAAGTGAACAAAGGTATATTTGATATACATGTTATTGATGTGTACTTTACTAGTGTTTATAGCAACCCCTCGGTATTTGATACTGCTTCCGTTGCTAAGAGTAGTAACTCAAAACGAGAGTTGCAAAATGAACAGAGACTAGTTGAGGGTGAAGTGACGATGTGTGCTGGAGGTGGTTCGAAGATTGATATGATCATCATCGCACACTCCCTATACTTTCCGGATTAGTGTTGAACCTAAATAAATGTTGTTTGGTGTTTGCATTAAGCATGAATATGTTTTGATCATGTTTATTGCAATACGTTTATTCATTTAAAGTTAGAGAATAATTGTTGTTCTGATTACATGAATAAAACCTTGGATGGTCATACACCCAATAAAAATAGTTTGTTGGATCTCGATCGTAGTGATACACATATTCATAATATTGAAGCCAAAAGATGGAAAGTTGATAATGATAGTGCAACTTATTTGTGGTACTGCAGTTTAGGTCATATTGGTGTGAAGCGCATGAAGAAACTCCATGCAGATGGACTTTTGGAATCACTTGATTATGATTCACTTGGTGCTTGCAAACCATGGCTCATGGGCAAGATCACTAAAACTCCGTTCTTCGGAACAATGGAGTGAGCAACGGATTTGTTGGAAATCATACATACTGATGTATGTGGACCGATGAGCGTTGAGGCTCGCAGCGGGTATTGTTATTTTCTGACCTTTACTGATGATTTGAGCAGATATGGGTATACCTACTTAATGAAACATAAGTCTGAAACATTTGAAAAGTTCAAAGAATCTCAGAGTGAAGTGGAAAATCATCGTAACAAGAAAATAAAAGATTCTATGATCTGATCGGGGAGGCGAATATTTGAAGTTACTAGTTTGGCCTTCATTTAAAAAAAATGTGAAATAGTTTCACAACTCACGCCACCTGGAACACCAGAGCGTAATGGTGTGCCCGAACGTCGTAACCGCACTTTATTAGACATGGTGCGATCTATGATGTCTCTTACTGATTTAACACTATCATTTTGTGGTTATGCATTAGAGACAGCTGCATTCACGTTAAATAGGGCACCATCTAAATCTGTTGAGACGATACCGTATGAACCGTGGTTTGGCAAGAAACCTAAACCGTCGTTTCTTAAAAGTTTGGGGCAACCATGCTTATGTGAAAAAGTTTCAAACTGATAAGCTCGAACACAAATTGGAGTAATGTGTGTTCATAGGATACCCAAAGGAAACTTTTGGGTACACCTTCTATCACAGATCCAAAGGCAAGATATTCGTTGCTAAAAATGGAAGGAGTTTCTCTCGAAAGAAGTGAGTGGGAGGAAAGTGAAACTTGATGAGGTAATTGTACCTTCTCCTGAATTGGAAAGTAGTACATCACATAAACTAGTTCTAGTGATTCCTACACCAATCAGCGAGGAAGCTAATGATGATGATCACGAAACTTCAGATCAAGTTGCTACAAAACCTCGTAGGTCAACCAGAGTGTGTTCCGCGCCAGAGTGGTACGGTAACCTAGTTCTGGAAGTCATGTTACTAGACCATGATGAACCTACGAACTATGAGGAAGTGATGATGAGCCCAGATTCCGCAAAATGGCTTGAGGCCATGAAATCTGAGATGGGATCCATGTATGAAAACCAAGTGTGGACTTTGGTTGACTTGCCCGATGATCGGCAAGCCATTGAAAATAAATGGATCTTCGAGAGGAAGACAGACACCGATGGCAATGTTACTGTCTACAAAGCTCGACTTGTTGCGAAAGGTTTTCGACAAGTTCAAGGAGTTGACTACGATGAGACTTTCTCACTCGTAACGATGCTTAAATCTGTCTGAATCATGTTAGCGATTGCCGCATTTTATGATTATGAAATCTGGCAAATGGATGTCAAAACTGCATTCCTTAATGGATACCTCAAAGAGGAGTTGTATATGATGCAACCAGAAGGTTTTGTCGATACTAAAGGTGCTAACAAAGTGTGCAAGCTCTAGCGATCCATCTATGGGCTGGTGCAAGCATCTCGGAGTTGGAATATACGCTTTGATAAGTTGATGAAAGCATATAGTTTTATACAGACTTGCGGTGAAGCCTATATTTACAAGAAAGTAAGTGGGAGCACTACAGCCTTTCTGATAAGTATATGTGGATGACATATTGTCGATTGGAAATGATGTAGAATTTTCTGGAAAGCATAAAGGAGTTTTTGAAAGGAGTTTTTCAAAGAAAGACCTCGGTGAAGCTGCTTACATATTGAGCATCAAGATCTATAGAGATAGATCAAGACGCTTGATAAGCTTTTACAGTGAGTACATACCTTGACAAGTTTTTTTGAAGTAGATCAAAATGGAACAGTCAAAGAAAGAGTTCTTGCCTATGTTGCAAGGTGTGAAGTTGAGTAAGACCCAAAGCCCGCCACAACAAAAGATAGAGAGAATGAAAGTCATTCCCTATGCCTCAGCCATTGGTTCTATAAAGTATGTCATGCTATATACCAGATCTATTGTATGCCTAGCCCTGAGTTTGGCTAGGGAGTACAATTTTGATCTAGGAGTAGATCACTGGACAGCGGCCAAAATTATCCTTAGAGGACTAAGGAAATATTTCTCGATTATGGAGGTGATAAAGAGTTCGTCGTAAAGAGTTACGTCAATGCAAGCTTTGACACCGATCTGGATGACTCTGAGTCTCGATCTGGATACATATTGAAAGTGGGAGCATTTAGCTAGAGTAGCTCCGTGTAGAGCATTGTAGACATAGAAATTTGCGAAATACATACAAATCTGAATGTGGCAGACCCATTGACTAAACCTCTCTCACAAGCAAAACATGATCACACCTTAGTACTCTTTGGGTGATAATCACATGGCAATGTGAACTAGATTATTGACTCTAGTAAACCTTTTGGGTATTGGTAACATGGCGATGTGAACTATAAAGTGTTAAATCACATGAGGATGTGAACTATTGGTGTTAAATCACATGGTGATGTGAACTAGATTATTGACTCTAGTGCAAGTGGGACACTGAAGGAAATATGCCCTAGAGGAAATAATAAAGTTATTATTTATTTCCTTATAACATGATAAATGTTTATTATTCATGCTAGAATTGTATTAACCGGAAGCTTAGTACATGTGTGAATACATAGATAAATAGAGTGTCACTAGTATGCCTCTACTTGACTAGCTCGTTAATCAAAGATGATTAAGTTTCCTAGCCATAGACATGAGTTGTCATTTGATGAACGGGATCACATCATTAGAGAATGATGTGATTGACTTGACCCATTCCGTTAGCTTAGCACTAGATCGTTTAGTATGTTGCTATTGCTTTCTTCAGGACTTATACATGTTCCTATGACTATGAGATTATGCAACTCCCGAATACCGGAGGAACACTTTCTGTGCTATCAAACGTACAATGTAACTGGGTGATTACAAAGATGCTCTACAGGTGTCTCTGATGGTGTTTGTTGAGTTGGCATAGATCGAGATTAGGATTTGTCACTCTGATTGTCGGAGAGGTATCTCTGGGCCCTCTCGGTAATGCACATCACTGTAAGCCATGCAAACAATGTGACTAATGAGTTAATTGCGGGATGATGCATTACAGAACAAGTAAAGAGACTTGCCGGTAACGAGATTGAACTAGGTATGATGATACCAACGATCGAATCTCGGGCAAGTAACAGACAGATTACAAAGGGAACAATGTATGTTCTTATGTGATACGTCCATTTTGCATCATGCTTATAAGTTGATATCTATTGCATTATGGGCTGTTCATACATGTTTCGTCACAATACTTATGACTTTTCTCTCTTATTTTACAAGGTTTACATGAAGAGGGAGAATGCCGGCAGCTGGAATTCTGGACTGGAAAAGGAGCAAACTCTGGAAACCTATTCTGCACAACTCCAAAAGCACTGAAACTCCATAGAACATTGTTTCGGAAAATATAAAAAATATCTGGCGAAAGAAATCCACGAGAGGGGCGACTGGCTGGCCTCGAGGGTGGGGGGCGCGCCCCCCTTCCCACGGTGCGCCCCCTGCCTCGAGGGCCAGCCGGTGGGCCCCAGGTGCCCATCTTCTCCTATATGAAGCGTTTTGACCTGGAAAAAACATCAGAAGGAGGCTTTCGGGACCAGACGCCGCCGTCTCGAGGTGGAAACCAATCTAGGGCTCCGGCAGAGCTGTTCTGTCGGGGATACTTCCCTCCGGGAGGGGGAAATCATCATCGCCGTCATCACCAACAACTCTCCCATCTTGGGGAGGGCTATCTTCATCAACATCTTCACCAGCACCATCTACTCTCAAACCCTAGTTTATCTCTTGTATCCAATCTTTGTACCCAAACCTCAGATTGGTACCTATGGGTTGCTAGTAGTGTTGATTACTCCTTGTAGTTGATGCTAGTTGGTTTATTTGGTGGAAGATCATATGTTCAGATCCATTATGCATATTAATACCCCTCTGATCATGAATAGTATTATGTCTTGTGAGTAGTTACTTTTGTTCCTGAGGACATGGGAGAAGTCTTGCTATTAGTAGTCATGTGAGTTTGGTCTTCGTTCAAAATTTTGATGAGATGTATGTTGTCTCTCCTCTAGTGGTGTCATGTGAACATCGACTACATGACACTTCACTATTATTTGGGCCTAGAGGAAGGCATTGGGAAGTAATAAGTAGATGATGGGTTGCTAGAGTGACAGAAGCTTAAACCCTAATTTATGTGTTGCTTCGTAAGGGGCTGATTTGGATCCATATGTTTCAGGCTATGATTAGGTTTACCTTAATACTTCTTTTGTAGTTGCGGATGCTTGCATTAGAGGTTAGTCATAAGTGGGAGGCTTGTCCAAGTAAGGGCAGCACCCAAGCACCGATCCACCCACATACCAAATTATCAAAGTACCGAATGTGAATCAGATGATCGTGATGAAAACTAGCTTGACGATATTCCCATGTGTCCTCGGGAGCGCTTTACCTTGCGTAAGAGTTTGTTCAGGCTTGTCCTTTGATACAAAAAGGATTGGGCCACCTTGCTGTACCTTACTTACTTTTAACTTTTATTACTTGCTACCAATTATCCTATCACAAAACAATCTGTTACCTATAATTTCAGTGCTTGCAGAAAATACCTTACTGAAAACTGCCTATCATTTCCTTCTGCTCCTCGTTGGGTTCGACACTCTTACTTATCGAAAGGACTACGATAGATCCCCTACACTTGTGGGTCATCAAGACTCTTTTCTGGCGCCGTTGCCGGGGATTGAAGCGCCTTTGGTAAGTGGAATTTGGTAAGGAAAAATTTATATAGTGTGCTGAAATTTATTGTCACTTGTTACTATGGCTTAAAATCCTTTGAGGGGCTTATTCGGGGTATCTTCACCCCGAGCAAAAGAGCAAAGAGTTGCTCCTCAACCTACTGCACCTATTGAAAATGTTTGCTTTGAGATTCCTTTGGGTATGATAGAGAAACTGCTTGAAAATGCCTATAGAGAAGACGGAACACTTCACCCCGATTTACACCTAATCTATGTGGATGAAGTCTGTGGATTGTTTAAGCTTGCAGGTATGCCCGAGGATGTTATCAAGAAGAAGGTCTTCCCTTTATCTTTGAAGGGAGATGCATTGACATGGTTTAGGCTATGCGATGATATGGGATCTTGGAACTATAATCGTCTGAAGTTGGGATTTCATCAGAAGTTCTACCCTATGCACCAGGTTCATATTGAACACAATTATATTTATAACTTCTGGTCTCGCGAAGGAGAAATCATCGCTCAAGCTTGGGGGAGGCTTAAGTCAATGTTATATTCATGCCCCAATCACGAGCTTTCAAGAAAAATGATCATCCAAAAATTTTATTCTCGGCTTTCTCTCATAATCGCACCATGCTCGATAATTCTTGTTCTGGCTCTTTTATGATGGAGATTGTTGAATTCAAATGGGATTTATTGGAAAGAATTAAATGCAACTCCGACGATTGGGATCTCGACGAAGGTAAGGAGTCAGGTATGACCCATAAGTTTGATTGTGTTAAAACTTTTATGGATACCGATGTTTTCCGTGAATTTAGCACTAAATATGGACTTGACTCTGAGATAGTAGCTTCTTTCTGTGAATCTTTTGCTACTCATGTTGATCTCCCGAAGGAGAAGTGGTTTAAATATCATCCCCCTATTGAATTAAAAGTAGTTGAACCTATCAAAGTTGAAGAAAAGACTATCACTTATAATGTTGATCCTGTTATTCCTGCCGCTTATATTGAGAAACCACCTTTCCCTGTTAGGATAAAGGATCATGCTCAAGCTTCAACTGTAGTTCGTAGGAGTAATACTAGAACACCTACACCCTATGAGAAAATTAAAGTATGCTAGAATAGCCAAACCCAATGCTAGGAATAGACATAAACATATTGTAGGCTTGCCTGTTATCTCCGTTAAGATAGGGGATCATTGCTATCATGGTTTATACGACGTAGGTGCTAGTGCGAGTATTATCCCTTTTGATTTGTATAACAAAATTGTGCATGATATCGCACCTGTTGAGTTAGAAGGGATTGATGTTACTATTAAGCTTGCGAATAGAGATACTATTTCACCAGTTGGGATTGTTAGAGATATTGAAGTCTTGTGTGGGAAGGTTAAATACCCCGCTGATTTTCTTGTTCTTAGTTCCCCAGAAGATGCTTTCTGTCCCATTATATTTGGTAGACCCTTCTTGAATACCGTTAATGCCAAGATAGACTGCGTGGAAGACATTGTCACTGTCGGATTAGGGGATATGTCTCATGATTTTAACTTTGCTAAATTCCATAGACAACCCCTTGAAAAGGCACCACCCAGTAAGGATGAACTTATTGGTCTCGCTTCTATTGTAGTACCACCTAATGATCCTTTAGAACAATACTTGCTAGAGCATGAAAGTGATATGCATATGAATGAGAGAAGGGAGATAGATGAAATATTCCTTACACAGGGACCCGTATTGAAAAACAACTTGCCTGTTGAAATCCTAGGGAATCCTCCTCCACCCGAGGGTGATCCCGTGTATGAACTTTAACCTTTACCTGATAATCTTAAGTATGTTTATCTTGATGAAAAGAAGATATATCTTGTTATTATTAGTGCTAACCTTTCAGAGCAGGAAGAAGAAAGGTTATTGAAAACTCTGAAGAAACACCGAGCTGCTATTGGATATACTCTGGATGATCTTAAGGGCATTAGTCCCACTATATGTCAACACAAAATAAAATTGAAGGAAAATGCTAAACCAGTTATCGATCATCAGTGACGGTTAAATCCTAAGATGAAAGAAGTGGTAAGGAAGGAAATTCTAAAGCGTCTAGAGGCAGGTATTATCTATCCCTTTGCTGATAGCGAGTGGGTAAGTCATGTCCATTGTGTTCCTAAGAAAGGAGGTATGATTGTTGTCCCTAATGAAAAAGATGAATTGATCCCGCAAAGAATAGTTACAGGTTATAGGATGGTAATTGATTTCTGTAAGTTAAATAAAGCTACCAAGAAAGATCATTACCCCTTGCCATTTATTGATAAAATGCTAGAAAGGTTATCCAAACATACTCATTTCTGCTTTCTAGATGGTTATTCTGGTTTCTCTCAAATACATGTGTCAAAGGGGGATCAAGAAAAGACCACCTTTACTTGTCCTTTCGGTACCATTGCTTATAGACGTATGCCTTTTGGTTTATGTAATGCACCTGCTACCTTTCAAAGATGCATGATGGCTATATTCTCCGACTTTTGTGAAAAGATTGTTGAGGTATTCATGGATGATTTCTCCGTTTATGGAACTTCTTTTGATGATTGCTTAAGCAGCCTTGATCGAGTTTTGCAGAGATGTGAAGACACTAACCTTGTCTTGAATTGGTAGAAGTGCCACTTTATGGTTAATGAAGGCATTGTCTTGGGACATAAAATTTCTGAAAGAGGTATTGAAGTTGACAAAGCTAAAGTTGATGCTATTGAAAAGATGACATGCCCTAAGGATATCAAAGGTATACGAAGTTTCCTTGGTCATGCCGGGTTTTATAGGAGGTTCATTAAGGACTTATCCAAAATCTCCAGGCCTCTGACTAATCTGTTACAAAAAGATATTCCTTTTGTCTTTGATGATGATTGTCTAGAAGCATTTGAAATACTTAAGAAAGCATTGATCTCTGCACCTATTGTCCAGCCCCCTGACTGGAATTTACCCTTTGAGATTATGTGCAATGCTAGTGATTATGCTGTAGGAGCTGTTTTAGGGCAAAGAGTTGATAAGAAATTGAATGTTATCCAGTATGCCAGTAAAACTCTAGATAGTACCCAAAGAAATTATGCTACTATTGAGAAAGAATTTTTAGCAGTTGTGTTTTCTTATGATAAGTTTACACCCTACATCGTTGACTCTAAAGTAACTATTCACACTGGTCATGCTGCTATCAAATACCTTATGGAAAAGAAAGATGCTAAACCGAGACTTATTAGATGGGTTCTCTTGCTGCAAGAATTTGACTTGCATATTATTGATAGAAAGGGAGCTGAGAACCCCGTAGCAGATAACTTGTCTAGGTTAGAGAATATACTTGATGACCCACAACCTATTGATGATAGCTTTCCTGATGAACAACTAGCTGTCATAAATACTTCTCGCACTACTCCAAGGTATGCTGATTATGCTAATTATATTGTTGCTAAGTTTATACCTCCTAGCTTCACATACCAGCAAAAGAAAAAGTTCTTCTATGATTTGAGACATTACTTTTGGGATGACCCACATCTTTATAAAGAAGGAGTAGATGGTATTATTAGACGTTGTGTACTTGAGCATGAACAGGAACAGATCCTACGCAAGTGTCACTCCGAAGCCTATGGAGGACACCATGCGGGAGACAGAACTGCACACAAGGTATTGCAATCCGGTTTTTATTAGCCTACTCTCTTCAAGGATGCCCGTAAGTTTGTCTTATCTTGTGATGAATGTCAAAGAATAGGTAATATTAGTAGACATCAAGAAAAGCCTATGAATTATTCACTTGTAATTGAACCATTTGATGTTTGGGCCTTTGATTATATGGGACCTTTTCCTGCCTCTAATGGGTACACACATATCCTAGTTGTTGTTGATTACGTTACTAAGTGGGTAGAAGCTATTCCAACTAGTAGTGTTGATCATAACACCTCTATTAAGATGCTTAAAGAAGTTATATTTCCGAGGTTTGGAGTCCCTAGATATCTAATGACTGATGGTGGTTCACACTTTATTCATGGTGCTTTCCGTAAGATGCTTGCTAAGTATGATGTCAACCATAGAATTGCATCACCTTATCACCCACAGACTAGTGGTCAAGTAGAACTAAGTAATAGGGAGTTGAAATTAATCTTGCAAAAGACAGTTAATAGGTCTAGAAAGAATTGGTCCAAGAAACTAGATGATGCATTATGGGCCTATAGAACTGCATACAAAAATCCTATGGGTATGTCTCCATATAAGATACTGTATGGAAAAGCTTGTCACTTACTTCTTGAGCTAGAACATAAGGCATATTGGGCTATCAAAGAGCTCAATTATTATTTCAAACTTGCCGGTGAAAAGAGGCTATTTGATATTAGCTGCCTAGATGAATGGAGAACTCTGGCCTACGAGAATGCTAAGTTATTTAAAGAAAAAGTTAAAAGATGGCATGACAAAAGGATACAAAAACGTGAGTTCAATGTAGGTGATTATGTTTTGCTATACAACTCTCGTTTAAGATTTTTTGCAGGAAAACTTCTCTCCAAGTGGGAAGAACCTTACGTTATCGAGGAGGTCTATCGTACCGGTGCCATAAAAATCAACAACTTCGAAGGCACCAATCCGAAGGTGGTGAATGGTCAGAGGATCAAACATTATATCTCAGGTAATCCTATAAATGTTGAAACTAATGTTATTGAAAACATAACCCCGGAGGAATACATAAGGGACACTTTCCAGAATGATTCAGCCTCCGAAAAGGAAGAGTTACATGATAAGGTAAGTAAACCGACTCCAAAATAGTTCTAAAGGCAATTTTTCTCCGTTTTGGAATATTTACAAAAATAGAAAAATAAACCGCAGTCCGGAGGAGACACGGGGCCTCCTCGAGGGTAGGGGGCGCGCCCCCCTTCCCAGGGCACGCCCCCCTGCCTCGAGGGCACCCCGTGTGTCCCCTGGACTCCGTTTTGTTGTGGATTACTCCCTTCGTTCGGGAAAAAATCATTATATATATTCCCGAAGGTTTTGACCGCTGTATCACGCAGAATTCCTCTATTCTCGTTTCGAGCTGTTTTCTGTTAAGGTCTGCGAAGCCAGGCATCATGTTGTCTCCCTCCTCCAACAAGGAAGGCAACGATGCTTGGCTGATGAAGATAGATCTGAAGAGGGAAGGACCCGAGGAGATCCACAAGGAGAAGAATATCAAGATGGAGGTGGAAGATCCGGCTCCGGCAGCGGGAGAAGAAGACACCTCCAAATCCCTTCCTAAGCTCTTTACCTCTAATGAGCTAGAAGCTTTCAAAATGCTTGAATTAGCTCAGATCCGCAACAAGCATCTCACAAGTGAAAATCTTTTGTTGAAGGATTACATAGCTGCTCTCAAAGGTATTATCCGCAAGCTGGAAGATCTCCTACGCTCGATACATGAGGATCCCCCATCACTACTTGCAACTCCATCATCACCAACCCCGAAGAAGGAGACATAATCATATGGGTATGGGCACTCCCCTTGGCAATTGCCAAGCTTGGGGGAGTGACCCCGGTATCGTATCACCATCACTCCTATCTTTACCGTTTTACTTAGTTTGATCCTTTTGGTAGTATCTTGATCTATTAGAATAAAGTTAGCATGATCTAGTTGTGAGCTTTTACTTTGTGAGCTTTGTCTTTTGTAATCGAGTCTGTGAGCTATATAATAAAGATTAGTGTTGAGTCAAGGGCTTGATTTACTCTCTTGGATCATGATAAAAAGAAAGAAAACAAAAAGAATATCAAAGAGATCACATCGATCTTATGGGAAGTAATGACCTCACATACAAGAGTATGATAAATAAAAGTTGTTGGGAGGTGACGAACATAGTTTTGGTCATCGTTGTAATTAATAGGAAGTAATAAAAGAAGAGAGGCTTCACATACAAATATACTATCTTGGACATCTTTTATGATTGTGAGCGCTTATTAAAGTATGACATCCTAAAGAGTTGATGTTGGCCAAGGAAGACAACATAATGGGTTATGTCTTCTTATATCCAAAATAAAGTATATTGTCATGGATCCTCCAACATGTTGAGCTTGCCTTTCTCCCTCATGCTAGCCAAAACTCCTCGCACTCAGTAGAGATACTACTTGTGCTTCCATATATCCTTAAACCCAGTTTTGCCATGAGAGTCCACCATACCTACCTATGGATTGAGAAAGATCCTTCCAAGTAAGTTGTCATGTTGCAAACCCACTAAAATACGTATGATTTAATAGTGTGGGAGAAATTAGCTTTATACGAGCTTGTGAAATGGAAGTAATAAAAGCGACGGACTGCATAATAAAGGTCCTTATCACAAGTGGCAATATAAAGCAAAGTTCCTCCATGCTAAGACTTTGTGCATCCAACCATAAAAACACATGACAACCTCTGCTTCCCTCTGCGAAGGGCCTATGTTTTATTCTTGTCTTATAAGTGTCAAGGTGAAATCCACATTTCCTTTTTACATTTTATCCTTTGGCAAGCACATTGTGTTGGAAAGATCCTGACATATATACCCACTTGGATGTAAGTTTTTATGATCTATTACTGTTGACATTACCCTTGAGGTAAAAGGTAGGGAGGCAACACCATAAGCCCCTATCTTTCTGTGTGTCCGATTAAAACTCCATAAACATAAGTATTGCGTGAGTGTGAGCAATTGTGAAAGACTATATGATAGTTGAGTATGTAGGCTTGCTGAAAAGCTCTTATATTGACTCTTTCCGATGTTACGATAAATTGCAATTGCTTCAATGACCAAGACCAAAGTTTGTTAGGTTCCAATGAAGTCTATGATTCATACTTGATATTGTGGATGAAGTTTTACTTTAGCATAATGATCATATGACTATATTTATATAAGTTGTTGTTATAAGAATGATCATGATGCCCTCATATTCGTATTCTGTTTTACACCTCTATCTCTAAACATGTGGACATATTTTTCGATATCGGGTTTCGCTTGAGGACAAGCGAGGTCTAAGCTTGGGGGAGTTGATACGTCCATTTTGCATCATGCTTATAAGTTGATATTTATTGCAATATGGGCTGTTCATGCATGTTTTCTCACAATACTTATGCCTTTTCTCTCTTATTTTACAAGGTTTACATGAAGAGGGAGAATGCCGGCAGCTGGATGTCGGTGTATTGGGGACGACACCTATGGGATTACAAGAATCCCTACTACGGTTGCGGGGCGCGGGGTTGAGAGAAGAGCGGATCCAACAGTTAGCACACGGTTCGTTTACCCAGGTTCGGGCCGCGAGGATGCGTAAAACCCTACTCCTGCTTTGGTGGATTATATGTTTGTGTTCTCAGCTAGCTATGGGGCGTGAGGAGCTCCAAAAAGCCGAATCCCCCTCCTGGTCACCTCGGGCCTCCTTTTATAGAGAAAGGGGTCGCCACAGTGGCACACAAGAGGTGGAAAGGGTAAAGTGATGCGAGGTTTATCCCTCGCATTACATGACAAGGCGCATTTAATGCGTCTTGCTTAGGTGTCCTTGCTTTATCGGGGACGGGGGGAGAGGCCTGTCTTGTCCGCCGCCGCTCCTTCTTGTGTTGACACGCGCCCTGGCCAGCGGTGCCTGAGATGCCATGTAGGCAGGCAGGCAGCTGAGGTGGCGCAATGGTGGGTCTTCACGAATATTTGCATGTCGCCATGCAGGTGCCTGCCCAGCTGGTTGGGTCGGCAGCTGCATAGGGCGGTGGAAGCTTAGTTGGCGTGGGCCTGATGGTGGCTCTGCGGATGTCCTCGGCAAGGGCCTTGCCGGGGCCCCAGCAAGGGTCTTGCCGCGGCGCCTGCTATCATCCTCGGCAAGATGCTTGCCGGAGGTCTTGTGGTCCTCCTTGGCTGGGATCCCGCCAAGGGTCGTCGTCTTCTTAGTGTGTATCTGGTCTTGAATGTCTTCACAAAGATCTGCATGCCACTACGGGGATATCTCCCGAATCCCTGCCCCCATGGGGGCAGTGGACTCAAGGGTGATCTTCTCCTAGGCAAGGGGCGAGCTGCCGCGGCAAGGGTCTTGCCGGGGCTGCTAGAGCCGGCCCCGGCAAGGATCTTGCCGGGGCTGCTAAAGCTGGCTCCCGGCAAGGATCTTGTCGGGGGAACCCGCTTCGTCCCTTTGCTCTTTGTGGTCTTGGCTTTGGGCTTCAGTTCCATCGAGCTTCGGTCTTACCCTGGCTCACCTCCCTTGCCGTGCTTGGTGTGGTGGTGCCCGTGGCTCAGACTGCCCGTGCACAGTCATAGGGGTACAAAAAGTGTACCCCTCTTCTTGTACACCGACAGGAGCCCCCGGGCCTGGGCCACACATAAGCGCGACGCGTTGTTGGGCTAGGCCCAGAACGGTGCGCGGGCAGGCGGGACGGTTTTTATCGCGGTAAGATTTTCCACGCGCTGCGCCTCCCATGATCCGCGCGCATGGCGCGGTGTGAGGGGGCGTGTGTGACGTGGGCGGCATGCGCGGGGCGGTTTCCGCGGGCATGCATCACGTCGCAGTAAATGCGAAAGGAGGCGGCTCGCGTTTCCCCCTCATAAGAAGGAATAACCGTGGGCGCGCTGCTCACTTCCTCCACTTTCCTCGTGCCTCTTCCAATCTCAGAGCCGTCGTTTCCTCTCTTCCTTCCTTCCGAAGCTTCCACCGTCGCCTGCCGCCGTCGCTTCGCCCTCCCCCTCTCTCAGTCCTCTAACTTTCTCAGCTGCCATGGCGTCCAAGTCCGTCAAGGGCAAGGGGGTGGCCAAGGGCGCCGGGACAGTGGAGCCGCCGGAGAGCGCGCTATTGGGGGATCGGACGAAATCTGCCTTCTTCTTCCGATCGACGGTTGACGTCCACGAACTTCGGGCCGCCTTCAAGCCTCTTTGGGGGGGTGAATACGGGGGGAGAGAATTGGGACATCCGGCGACGCGCGTCATTCCTTCCGCTTGCGCCGAACCTGGCCCAACTCGGTATCCCTTCTTCGTCGACTACTTTTCTTGCGGGTTATGTCCCCCTTTCTCCGATTTCTTCTGCGATATCATGCACACCTTTGGCTTCCGCCTCTTGGATTTTACTCCGAATGCGGTGGCGTGCATGGCTTTCTTTGCGCACCTTTGCGAAGGCTTCGTCGGGGTGCAGCCCAACACGGCGCTCTTCTGCCACTATTTCTCCCCTCGGATCCAGCCGGGAGGTGCCGTCTCTGGATGCATCACCTGGATCCCAAGATCCAAGGGGGCGTACCAGGACGGTGCCGTGAAGGAGAGGTGGGATGAATGGCGTGGCTGGTGGTGCTGGATTGAAGACGAAGATCCGCCAAGATTCTGCAAGGTCCGCCGAGTGCCGCCGGTCCGTGGCAGTGATTGGAGCAATGTCAACGCCGCTGACGGGAGGCTCACTGTCACCACCACCAGGATTCTCCGGCTCACCCAGGTGGGACTCACCCTTGAGATGATTGGGGCGGATTTCATTCACCGTCGGATTGCCCCGTTGCACAACAAGGGGAGCCCAGCCTGGCTCTTTAGGAATCCGTCTGACGTTATGCGACTCCGCCCTGGCCTCGACCACAACTTCACGGTGATGGCACATGCCCATTTCTGCCAGCGGCTCTTCCAGCTTGATGTGGGTCGTGACGGCGAGGTCGAATGGACCAGCAAGGCCACGAGGGCTGCCGTAAAGGCCGGCAAGGCCATCAAGGGGCCGTTCTTCAAGTTCCAGCGGGGGTGGTCCCGTTGTGCAACAATTCGCGCCGGTCCAAGATCATCGCTATGATGCCGGACTACAAGGCGCACGGCCCTGTCCCGAGCTAGAAGGAGCCGGCGGACGCTGACGTGCAACAATTCTTCAACTCTCTGGTTCAGGTGTATGTCAACACTGACGCCGAGCGGTGGCTTGTCATGGACACCACCCAGGCAGAGCTGGACTACATCGCCACTAGGGCGAGGGAAGTGCAGCTTGCCATGGAGGCCGGCAGCGCCGGGGGTGTGGAGGACAAGGCCGCAACGGCTGCGGAGGAGGAGGAGCTTGCCCAGTGGGCGGCGGCCGCCCGGGAGGCTAGCAGCGCCGGCACCGGAGCTCCGCTTGTCGAAGATGCGACCGACGAATCGTCGTCGGAGGAGGACGTGGCGGCGGGCTCGGCACCAGCCAGGGGAAGAGGGCGAGTCCTGCGGCGGGCTAGTTCCGGCGAGTTGGTCCGGCCCGGCAGGGCCGCGCAGCCTCAATTGACCCTGGAGGGTCTGGGCGCCACACGAGGGCCACGGCAGCGAGGAGGCTGACGAAGGCCGCTGAGATGAAGAAGGCAACAGCACTTTCTCCATCTGGGCGCGCACAAACTCCGCCTTCTTCGCCTCCCTCAGAAGACGTTGACTCAGATGTCGACGCGGAGCTCCCTTTTGATCTTGGGCCTCTCAGCCCGAAGAGGAAAAGGAAAGCGGTGGAGGAGGAGGAGATGGACGACGAGTAAGTACTCCGTTCCTTACTGCCATTTCCACTCCCCTGAATTAAGCCACTCATCTTGATCCTTTTTTGCTTTTGCACGGATGCAGAGACGTTGGTCCAGAGGGTGAAGAGGGCCAAGGCCTCGGCGAGCAGTCAGCCCTCGGCTGGGGCTTCAGAGACACCACTGGTGGTGTTGAGCAGCCCGGACAGCAGCCCTCGGCATAGCCCCCAGTGTAAGTTCATCACCCTCTTCTTGCTCGACATGTGGTAGGTGTTCGATGCTATGGTGCTGACCTTGTCGGTTTTGTAGGACGGGAGCGGAAGCAGAAGGAGCCGCAGGGGGCTACCCCCAACACACCACCCCCATCGACTACGCCGCCGCGAGGGGCGTCCCCGGCAAGGGCACAAAGCATGGAGCCCACACCCATGGAGGAAGAGGGGAGCTTGGGCGCTGGTGGGGAGGGGACTTCTGCTTCACAGCCTGGCACTGGTGAGTCGCCTGTCTTCTGTCTCTGCTTTTCCCTTATTCTTTTCCTTGGCTTCATTGCTCCCATTACTGTTCACGCCCTCCTTCAAATATGGAGGACGTGGACGCCGTCGTCAGGAATATTGCTCAGGAAGCCGCGGTGGAGGCTGACAGGATTGCCGCCGAGGAGGCCGCCAAGGATGCTGACGAGGCCGCCGCCGACGAGGCCGCCAAGGATGCTGCCGAGGGTGTCAGCGGTGGGCCTGCCGGGGAGGCCGGCAAGGCCACAGCCGAGGAAGAGGTGGTTGATGATTAGCCTTCTTCCTCCACAACCTCGGGCCCCGGCAGGTATCTGAAGGTGGGCGACAATCTCTTCGTCCATCTTGCAGGGGCGTCAAGTTCTCGAGCGCCCGTCGGAGGGGAAGTCTTCGACGGCGAGGTGCTCGCGGCCACCGGGCTCGAGGTGGTCGATGAACCGGGCATCGGCGGTGATGGTTCGCCAGAAGAGCAGCTCTTCCGTGATATGGGGGCCAATTTCCGGAAGCTCCAAGCGCTCTACCATGCCCGTCTGGACAAGGTTAAATCCAGGACGACAACGGTGGACGAGGCGGAGGTGGACTTCAAGGCGCGCGTTGCTGAGGCACAGACCTGGTTTCACTAGACCCGTGAGGAGCAGAGGGCCTTCTAGGTTGAATTGTCCAAGCTCGATGTAGAGCTCACCATGAAGATGTCTGACATCGAGAAGGCCCAGGAAGAGGCAGCGAGCTTGGCGGCCGCGGCCGAGGCCGCCCGGAACCAGCATCAAGCCGCCTTGGATTCCCAGGAAGAAGACCTCTCCGCGCGTGAAGCGAAGCTTGCCGCAACGCTCCGCGGCAAGGATGAGGAGCTCGAGGTCCTTGTCGAGCGACGGACTCGCGAGCTGGGGCATAGGCACAAAGAGGCACTCGATGCCCATGCTCTGGTCCATGCCGGCAAGGTGAAGGAGCTGGAGATAGAACGGGACGAGCTGAAGGAACAGGCCCTCAAGCTGTCCGGCGAGAAGAGCACGCTCAACTGTGCCTTGGTAGAGGTGCATGGAGCGGCCATCAGCAGGGCTGGGGAGCTCTCCGAAGCGCAAAACTCCATCAGAGATCTCAAGTTGAAGCTGGAGAATCTTGAGAAGATGTTGTGGGAGAGCTCGGCTTGGGAGGAGACCTTGACCAGGAGCCTGGAGGAGGAGAAGCAGCTGCGGGCGGACGAGGCCGCCTCCCACTAGGGATACGTGGCGAGCGAGAACAGATGGATCAGCCGGCTGGAGGACGTCGCCGGCAGGGTCACCTCGCAGTTGGCCCGCATGGGGATGCCAAACATGAGGTATGCCCCTGAGTGGAGCGGGACCGTCAACGCCAAGCTGACCCTGTTCTTCGAGGGCGTCCTCGGCGCCTTGGCTGATCTTCACTCCAACAGAATGGCCACGCTGGCCGGGGAGGCCCGGCGACTTTGCCGGCGGGTCATGACCAAGGTCCTCACCAAGATGGCGTACTGGAATCCCGCCCTTGACTTCGAAGCCGCGACGGATAGCTTGCCGGAGGGTGCTGACCTCACGGTGCTCAAGGAGCGCATCAAGCCCGTCATCAGCTGCATCGACGAAATCAAGAGGGTGGAAGGCCAGCGCCGGGATTAGGCATCCCATTCTTCTTCGCCGCTGCAGGTTCATGACCAAGACAAGTTTTATCTTTAGTTAGAACCGCAACAATGATATGATATAACATAACTTTGAAATATTTTTGGGATTATGCATGCTATTTCCCTGTTTGTTGCCTCTTTGTACGTCCACCCTACGCTAGCTGGGTAGGCTTGCCGACGCGGAAAACTCAAGGCGGCGTCTTGGGGACGGGTCCCCATTGGCCTGCCGGGCGAGCGTGTAGCCGGGTGAGCCACCTTGCCGCCCTTAACGCGGCCGCTCGAACTGTCGAGTTTGACTCGAGTCAGAGTCGAGAGCCTTGCCAATTGCGGAAGGCTACCCTACCGTTTCCAACGCAGCCGTTTGAACCGTTGAGCGGACTCGAAACAGAACAAAGGCATTGCCGATCGGGAAGGGCCCCATTTGCGTGCAGGTTTCTTTTTGTACAAAGAACGACAGCTCCGGGGATAATAACTTTATATAATAGAATGGAAATACCTAGGGTTCAATGTAACTTAGCTTCTATTTGTAGTCGCTCGAGTGCTGATCTTCCGGCCTCCTTCCTTCTCAAAGAGCCACGAAGACGAAGGAGCGATGGGCTAACTGCTAGAGCCGATTCTCACAACTGCAGCCCCCTACCTGGCGCACCAAAGATGTCAGTGTATTGGGGACGACACCTATGGGATCACAAGAATCCCTACTACAGTTGCGGGGCGCGGGGTTGAGAGAAGAGCAGATCCAACAGTTAGCACACGGTTCGTTTACCCGGGTTCGCGCCGCGAGGATGCGTAAAACCCCACTCATGTTTTGGTGGATTGTATGTTTGTGTTCTTCAGCTAGCTATAGGGCGTGAGGAGCTCCAAAAAGCCGAATCCCCCTCCTGGTCACCTCGGGCCTCCTATTATAGAGAAAGGGGTCGCCAAAGTGGCACACAGGAGGTGGAAAGAGTACAGTGATGCGAGGTTTATCCCTCGCATTACATGACAAGGCGCATTTAACGCGTCTTGCTTATGTGTCCTTTCTTTATTGGGGACGGGGGGAGAGGCATGTCTTGTCCGCTGCCGCTCCTTCTTGTGTTGACACGCGCCCTGGCCAGCGGTGCCTGAGATGCCATGTAGGCAGGCAGGCAGCTGAGGTGGCGCAATGGTGGGTCTTCACAAAGATTTGCATGTCGCCACGCAGGAGCCTGCCCAGCTGGTTGGGTCGGCAGCTGCATAGGGTGGTGGAAGCTTAGTTGGCGTGGGCCTGATGGTGGCTCTGCGGATGTCCTCGGCAAGGGCCTTGCCGGGGCCCCGGCAAGGGTCTTGCCGCGGCCCCGGCAAGGGTCTTGCCGCGGCGCCTGCTGTCATCCCCGGCAAGATGCTTGCCGGAGCTCTTGTGGTCCTCCTTGGCTGGGATCCCGCCAAGGGTCGTCGTCTTCTTAGTGTGTATCTAGTCTTGAATGTCTTCACAAAGATCTGCATGCCACTATGGGGATATCTCCCGAATCCCTGCCCCCATGGGGGCAGTGGACTCAAGGGTGATCTGCTCCGTAAGTGTGGGGCAAGCTGTCGCGGCAAGGGTCTTGCCGGGGCTGCTAGAGCCGGCCCCGGCAAGGATCTTGCCGGGGCTGCTAAAACTGGCTCCCGGCAAGGATCTTGCCGGGGGAACCCGCTTCATCCCTTTGCTCTTTGTGGTCTTGGCTTTGGGCTTCAGTTCCATCGAGCTTCGGTCTTACCCTGGCTCACCTCCCTTGCCGTGCTTGGTGTGGTGGTGCCCGTGGCTCAGACTGCCCGCGCACAGTCATAGGGGTACAAAAAGTGTACCCCTCTTTTTGTACACCGACACTGGAATTCTGGACTGGAAAAGGAGCAAACTCTGGAAACCTATTCTGCACAACTCCAAAAGCCCTGAAACTCCACAGAACATTGTTTCGGAAAATATAAAAAATATCTGGCGAAAGAAATCCACGAGAGGGGCCACTGGGTGGCCTCGAGGGTGGGGGCGCACCCCCCCCCCCCTTCCCAGGGCGCGCCCCCTGCCTCGAGGTCCAGCCGATGGGCCCCAGGTACCCATCTTCTCCTATATGAAGCGTTTTGACATGGAAAAAATCAGAAGGATGCTTTCGAGACCAGACGCCGCCGTCTCGAGGCGGCTCCGGCAGAGCTGTTCTGCCGGGGATACTTCCCTTAGGGAGGGGGAAATCGTCACCGCCGTCATCACCAACAACTCTCCCATCTTGGGGAGGTCTATCTTCATCAACATCTTCACCGGCACCATCTCCTCTCAAACCCTAGTTTATCTCTTGTATCCAATCTTTGTACCCAAACCTCAGATTGGTACATGTGGGTTGCTAGTAGTGTTGATTACTCCTTGTAGTTGATGCTAGTTGGTTTATTTGGTGGAATATCATATGTTCAGATCCATTATGCATATTAATACCCCTCTAATCATGAACAATATTATGTCTTGTGATTAGTTACTTTTGTTCCTGAGGACATGGTACAAGTCTTGCTATTAGTAGTCATGTGAGTTTGGTCTTCGTTCGATATTTTGATGAGATGTATGTTGTCTCTCCTCTAGTGGTGTCATGTGAACGTCGACTACATGACACTTCACCATTATTTGGGCCTAAAGGAAGGCATTGGCAAGTAATAAGTAGATGATGGGTTGCTAGAGTGACGGAAGCTCAAACCCTAGTTTATGCGTTGCTTCGTAAGGGGCTGATTTGGATCCATATGTTTCAGGCTATGGTTAGGTTTACCTTAATACTTCTTTTGTAGTTGCAGATGCTTGCATTAGAGGTTAGTCATAAGTGGGAGGCTTGTCCAAGTAAGGGCATCACCCAAGCACCGGTCCGCCCACATACCAAATTATCAAAGTACCGAATGCGAATCAGATGATCGTGATGAAAACTAGCTTGACGATATTCACATGTGTCCTCAGGAGCGCTTTACCTTGCATAAGAGTTTGTTCAGGCTTGTCCTTTGCTACAAAAAGGATTGGGCTACCTTGCTGCACCTTATTTAATTTTACCTTTTATTACTTGCTACCAATTATCCTATCACAAAACTATCTGTTACCTATAATTTCAATGCTTGCTGAAAATACCTTACTGAAAACTGCCTATCATTTCCTTCTGCTCCTCGTTGGGTCCGACACTCTTACTTATCGAAAGGACTATGATAGATACCCTACACTTGTGGGTCATCATTATGCGGTTTGACCGATAAAGATCTTCGTAGAATATGTAGGAGCCAATATGAGCATCCAGGTTCCGCTATTGGTTATTGACCGGAGATGTGTCTCGGTCATGTCTATATAGTTCTCGATGATGAATTGTATTATGAGTTATGTGATTTGATGACCGACGTTTATTCGGAGTCCCAGATGAGATCACGAACATGACGAACGGTCTTGAAATGGTCGAGACGTAAGGATTGATATATTGGAAGGTTATATTCGGAGATCGGAAAGGTTCCAAGTGATTCGGGTATTTTTCGGGGTACCGGAGAGTTACAGGAATTCGTATTGGGCCTTAACGGGCCATACGGGAAAGGAGAGAAAGGCCTCAAGGGTAGCCGCGCCCCTTCCCCGTGGACTGGCGCGAATTGGACTAGGGAAAGGGGGCGCCCCCTTCCTTCCTTCTCCTTCTCCCTTCCCCTTTTCCTATTCCATGTGGGAGGTGGAATCCTACTAGGACTAGGGAGTCCTAGCAGGACTCCACACTTTGGCGCGCCCTATGAGGGCCGGCCTCCTCCTCCCTTCATCCTTTATATACGTGGCCAGGGGGCACCCCATGGAAACACTAGTTGATTTAGCCGTGTGCGGTGCCCCTCTCCACAGATACACACCTCGGTCATATCCTTTGCAGTCCTTAGGCGAAGCCCTGCGCCGGTAGCTTCATCATCACCGTCACCACGCTGTCGTGCTGATGAAACTCTCCCGTGATGCTCAACTGCATCAAGAGCTTGTGGGACGTTATCGAGATGAACGTGTGCTGAACGCGGATGTGCCGTACGTTCGGTGCTTGGATCGGTTGGATCGCGAAGACGTTGGACTACATCAACCGCATCACTAGACTCTTCCGCTTTCGGTCTACGAGGGTACGTAGACACACTCTCCCCACTCGTTGCTATGATTCTCCTAGATAGATCTTGCGTGATCGTATGAAAAAATTGAAATACTACTTTCCCCAACAACGCCATCCTCGGGTAACCAGCCCTGGCCAAGTTCATGGTAGTGACTCACCACGGCTACAACGTCCTCAAGATGCCAGGAAGCGGCGGCCTCATCACGGTTGCCTGCGAAGAAAAGGACGCGGTGTGCTCCCTCGAGCGTGCCTACCAGGATGGGGCGGTTGAGGATCCAGACAATGATGGCGCCATCTATCCTCCTGAGGCCGTCCCCAAGAAGAAGAAGCGGATGCTGCACCAGGGGCATCACGAGAGCAGCGTTACCACCTCAGGACATGCGCCCATGGATGGGGCGCCTCCCTCCCTCGCATAGGAAGGCGCACCCAGCGCTCCCCTCAGGCTGGGCTCGGGGGTTCTCCTCTAGAGGGTCTCCGGCCTAGCTAATGTCTCGAGGGAGGCGCTCGGGCACCATGTGGAGGCGTGCTTCGCCACATGCTTCCCTCAAGCGGGCACGAGGCGCGCGGCGCCTAGTGCTCGGGAGTTCATCACCAAGACAACCCTGGAGCTTCGAAAGCCGAGGGCCATGCGTGGCAACAGCCGCCCACTACCCGGCGCGGCTCCCCATCTAGGCGGTGATGGTGAGCTGCGCGTCTGCATCGACTACCTCGGGCTCAACAGGGCCGCATCTCAGGATCGTTACTAGCCATCACGCGTCGATCGGTGTGAGGGCCCCCCTCACAGCTACGTTCGCATGCCCTTCGGCTTGCTGAACCAGGCGGCCCTGCACCAGCGCCACTTGCGGGAAGTCCTGGTGACTCGCGAGCCCAGGCATCAGGAGATCTTGGCGGAGGTGGCCTCGGTTCTTCGCGAGCTCTCAGAACCTCCGGAGCCACGCGATGCCCCGGAGTCAGGTAGCTCGTGAGGAGCGACATCTCCATCAAGCGTCTTCAGCTACATCAACACCACTTCAGCAACTGTGCCAGGTGACATTTTCCAATTTTGTTCAGCTGGGAGCGCCCGTCGTGCTGCATTTTTCCCAGGTCACACGGGCCTGCCCATGTGGTGTGTATCCTTTTTGCATCTTTATCTTACTCTGTTGGGGGCGCCCCTCGGGCCGCATCATCCCCAGGCCGCACGGGTCCGTCCCTGTGGCATGTATTGCATTTTACGTTACCTGGGTTAGCTCATTTCCTCTTATGATTTACCCTATGGACATCACCTGCTCACTCACCACCTCTTTTGGCCTCCCTCGCTGCCTAATGGACTTCTGCTCATCCCGCAACGGGGGCTGCACTTGTTCGCACGATGCTTATGCTCGGGTCCGTTCCTGCAACGCTGACAAATCCGAGAGATCAAGCTCTGACTCATGGCCTACCCCTCATACGTCACCTCACCAGGTCCTAGGTGCCTTCGTCTTCCTGTGGAGTGATCAGTGGCCCAGTGGTAGGCGCGGTTCTAAGTTGTGCTACTTCATACTTACCCGCAGGAATCTTAGGAGCACAATGGTAGGCGACCCTGCTGGTCTCCCTTTCTCATGTAATTCGCTTGCGCGTTAAAGGGGGGGCCTCAGAGCATCGCATCTCAGGGGCTCCTACTGACTCTCCAGCCCTCACCCCTTGGCCTTGACCACGGCATCGCGACCTGGCATACTAGCGGCGGCTAAGCTTCGCTCGAGGGTCGGGACCCGAGGACGCAGAGCACCAAGAAGGACAGGAGAAGGGGAAGCCGTATTAGAGAGCTCAGGTCTGTTCGTACGTCAAGGGGGACCCCAGAGCATCACGTCTCAGGGTCCTAACTGGCCACGTAGCCCCTCACTCCCTGGTATCGTCCTGGCGATCCAGACGAGCCAGTGGCGACTGAGGTATGTGTAGGGTCGGGCTCTGTTGTAATGCCCAGGATGGGACTATACCTCCTACGTGTCGAGGCACGACTTAAAGGTATAAGCCCATCCTAGAATGATCTCAAGTTTGGTATCTTTGCACGACTCATGTAAAAGAGGGATTAAATTGTAAAAGGACATAGTTGGCTTACACTCGCCACTTCACACAATACATTACATAAGCAAGACATCATTCAAAAACATCACAACCCGACTACGGGTGAAGACCCAAAAGAAAGATACCAAAACAACATAAAAGCCACAGGTCCAGATCGAATCCTAGTAGAAACCACTACTGATCGTCGAAGCGTCACAAACATACGGCCAACTATTCATCGAGCTCCCAATGAAGAACTTGAACCAGCTCTTGCATCATCCTCGGCTGAACCTGCATCTGGTGTTGTAGTATCTGTGAGCCACGAGGACTCAGCAATCCCATAACCATGGGTATCAAGACTAGCAAAGCTTTATGGGTAGGAAGAGGTAAAGTGGTGAGGTTGCAGCAGCGGCTAAGCATACTATGGTGGCTAACTTACGAGTACCAGAATAAGATGAGCATCTACGCAAACGGTCGCAAAAGTAGTGATCGCTAAAGATCCTGAACTACATACGAATCAAACATAACCCCACCGTGTTCTCTTCTCAAAATGAAAAGAGGCAGTCACGGTTACTCACACAGTTGTGTGTTTTACTTCGGATCCTCTGTCAAGTTTTCTACAACCGGACATTAACAAATTCCAATCTGCCACATAACCGCGGGCACGGCTTTCGAAAGATCATAACCCTGCAGGGGTGTTCCAACTTAGCCCATCACAAGCTCTCACGATTAGTTGAAGTGATAATTATAATATCATCACCCCTTATCTTAGGGAAAATCCGATCAGGCTCGGCATCCCGGTAGCACAAGACATTTCGACAATGGTAAAACAAGTCCAGCAAGACCGTCTCAGGACACGACCGGATGGGCGAAGCTACGGGTTTATATCAATCCTCGAGTTTCCCCGTGGTGACCCCGCAGGCTCCCCGTTTGGGACCAACACCATCAGCACTGGCCCCCTGCTATGTAGAAAGAATCATCGGGTAGCGCTAACTCCCTATGCTATTTGATTAATTAATTAAGTTGTTATTATGAGCAAATTAAAACCAATGTTGGGCCTTGCTGGAGGAGTTTTATTCAAAGTCGAACTGTCAAGGGGTCCCCATCCACCCATCGTGTAAGGAACGCAAAATCAAGGAACAAAATGCCGGTTTATCGGCGCCTAAGGTGGCATGAGTGGAACAAAACAACGAGCAAAAGGCCAAGCCTTCCACCCATGCCCAGTATATAGGTGTGTTAATAATAATAATAATAGATATTGTGATATAACAACAACAAGTTCCCTCCTGGAACGAACTTCATCTTCACCTGCAAATAACAACGCTATAAGAGGGGCTGAGCAAGCGGGGCTGAGCAAGCGGGTAACATAGCCAAACAGTGGTTTTGCTAGGAAGGTGTCAAAGGTTAGAGGTTTCATGGCAACAAGGAGAGGCTGACATAAAAGATGGGTAGCGCGACATGTAACGATAGCATCGAGACAAATAAGCATGGCAATGGTAGTAAAGGTATCCAAGGGTATGATCATCTTGCCTGGGATTCCGCAAGGGAGAAGGACAAGTCCATGAAGAAGACGGAGCAACAGACGAGCGAATCCTCACAACTCCGGAACGAAACCGAAGCTAACAAGAGAAGCAACCGGAAAGAAGCAAACAATACGGTAAACACACAATCATAAACATGGCATACGATGCACATCCAAGTATGATGCATGTCCGGTTTAAATATGCATGGCATGGCAAAGTGCACAAACAAGTACTACAAGTTAAGTGGAGCTCAATATGCAACGAGTTGCATATTGACGAAACACCACATGATAATTATTTAGTTGACTCTCGTTATTTACAAGACAAGATTAAATGTTTGTTAACATGGCAAGAGGTAAAGCATAATAAAACTACACTATTTAGGCATTTTAAATGAGGCCGGAAATAACAACAACAATTCCGGAAAATCCCCATGAGCATGTTTAGTAATTTAAAGCAACAACAATTCACACATTTAATGTTGTTAACATGATGCAGATGATATGATCAAGTTTTATGCAGTGATATTAAAGTTGACATGAAGAAGATATGAAGCATTTGGTCGCCACGACGGAAGGAAAGGAGTGTCCTGGCGACGAGAATGGAAACGGTGCCACGGCAACGTTCCGATGATTCGACAACTCGTCGAGAAGCCGGGTGCAAAAGCAAGGTGGCAAAGCGTGTCATGCAAGAAGATGGGGTGATCCCGTTGCCGGGTTCCCATGAGTCGGCGACGAGGCAACCGAGGAACATGACCAACGGACGAAACGGCCACGAAGCACACAAGTGGAGCATTTCATACAACACAACAAACATCTCACGGGTCATCGTCTCGGGGTTATACCTTTGGGACAAACATTCTCGGAGCGGTTCGAGATAGTAGAGGAAGAAGGCGTTCACGTTCGGAGAGGAAGTAGCCGTTCACGAGGTCGCCAATGAGTAGTCGTTCCGTAGAGGGAAGTAGTGGTACACGGGGCGACGGTAGACGTTCGGGCGTCGAGTTCGTAGATGTACTTGGCGCATCCATCATTTCCGGGCGACGGTAGTGGTACACGTCCGTATGTAGTGGTACTTGGTGCGTCTCCGAGACGGTAGTTGTACATGTTCGCGTCTTCCCGTAGATGTTCGGGTCATCGTCTCGCGTCGATCTTGCCGGTCTTGGACACACCGGAAGGAGCACTTGGCAAAAAAAATAGCAACATAACAAGGCGGTCCAACATGGAGCAGCAAAGGTCCTGGCAGCGGCAAAAACTCGGAGCTCGGCTCCATGGCGGGGATGCAGCAGGGAGCTCCTCGGGGCGAGGTGGCTGCGGTGCTCGGCGCACCGGAGGCAGAGGAGGGGCGCCCGGGCCTGGGTCGCCGAGGTTGGAGAGGAGGGAGCGGGCTCGGCGCTGGAGGGCTGGAGACCACGGCGAGGAGACGGCCTTGCTGGCCTCAGGTGAGGGCGTATGCGCAGGGCCATGGCGCGGGAGGCTGAGGCCGGGTGGCGTCGGGGCCTGGCGCGAGGCGCTGGAGGACGGGGCTCGGCGGCGGACGAGCTCACGGGAGGAAGGGCGCGGTCGAGGCTCGCCTTGGCCCCTGGCCGCTGGAGGCGCGGCCTTCGTGCGGAGAAGAGGACGGCGGCGGGCGCTGCGGCCTGGAGGGCGCGCGGGGACGAGGGTCAGGGGCGCTCGAGGGGGAGCCGTGCTGGGGCATCGCTGCGATGGAGGAGGGAGATCGAGTGGAGTCGGGTTTGGGATCGAGGGAGATGAGAGGCTGCGAGGGAGATGGAGGGAATCGGGGCTGGAGCGATGGGGAGGGTGGCGGCGCTCTGAGGGAGGTCGAGGGGAGAGTGCGAGCGCTGGGAGGGAGCGGTCGTCCCGCTAGGGTTAGGAGCGGTCGGGCCACGGGAGGAGGACTGGGCCTTGAGGCCTAGCAGGCCGGCTGGTCGGAGGCTGGGGGCCTGGAGGGATGGGAGGCCTTGGGCCAAAAGATGGCTGGGATAGAATAAAAAAGGGGGTCTTCTGCTTTTAAAATAAAAGAGAAGGCAAAAGGAAAGGATAGAGGTGGAATATGGGCATAGGGTAAAATTCCCTGGACTCTCAAAAAATGAGTTTGATCAAAGAAAAAAATAGAAGTGGCAGGATTGGAAATTAAATTCAAATTCCGTTGAATTTAATTCAAATGACTTGATCAAAGACTAGGATTTTGAAGTGTCCAAAAATGTTCGAATATTCGGAGGAACCTCGAAACAACGGAAAAGAAAAAGAGGGAGGTTTGACGGTGAAACTTGAATTAAGAGGCATGGGGAAAATTATACAAGTGTGTTGCGGGTAATTCCAAACAATGGAATATTTATTATATAGCTCCCTAAATATTGAGAGACTTTTATATGTTATAAAGAGAAGTCATTCTTCCCTCGATTTAAATGGACCGAAGGTCCACACGATTTATTTAGGTGAGATGCAAAGATTAAAGACATGATGGCATGATGACATGATGCAATGCACAAATAAATAACACAAGCACAAAATAAACACAAGGGAGAACCCGGAACATCTGGAATCTTCTGGAATCTTCTGGGATCTTCTGGGACGTCGGTCTTCGGGCGTCACAACTCTCCCACACTAACAGAGGATCTCGACCCGAGATCCTAGAGATGGCACCGGGTAAAAAAAACGGAAGAGGAAGAGGTAAAACAAAGTTGCTTCTTTGACAGACGAGTGAAACCAAAGAACCTGAGAGGTTGAACAATCTTGAAAGAAAGAATACAACGGAGATGAACGTAGATGAAACACTCCGTTAGAAAAGAGGAACAAGGAGCATTATGAGAACCTTGTAGGTTGAAAACATGAGTTAAGAGCTTACGAACCAAAAGAATATGAAACTGCAACGGCATAGCCAAGGAATAAGAATGACAGAATTCGGACAGCACTCCGTCTGAAAATGGAAGGAATTAACAAGAACTTAAGGAGATGGAGTGATACTTGATGAAAACAACAACACACAGCCTCCGAAACAATTGAAAGAAAGGCACAAATGGTAAGAAGGATTCATACAGCACTCCGGTTGAAAAAGATAGGCAAAACTTGATAAGATGACGGAACTAGAATGAAGAATACAACACTCCGGTTAAATGATAAACAAGGAAAGAACATGATCTCGATAAAAACGAGATGATGGTTAAAGAGAGCAATATCACAATGCCTCCGGAACGAAAGAATAGCATATAAATCAACGAAAGAAATGAATGGAGAAGAAAAAATGACAACTTCTCCCACAAATGAATTAGGAAATCCTCCTACGAAGAATTGTTGAACGGAGTTGATGGAAAAATCAAAACGAAATGAATAAGCTTGATATGGGTGAAGGGGAACGTAGTATTTCAAAATTTTCCTACGATCACGCAAGATCTATCTACTAGATGCATAGCAACGAGAGGGGAGAGTGTGTCTACGTACCCTCGTAGACCGAAAGCGGAAGCGTTTATCAACGCGGTTGATGTAGTCGTGCACCTTCACGATCCGTCCCGATCTAGAACCGAACGTACGGCACCTCCGCGTTCAGCACACGTTCAGCTCGATGACGTCCTCGCCTTCTTGATCCAGCAAGACGGGCGAAGTAGTAGATGAGTTCCGGCAGCACGACGGTGTGGTGACGCTTGTTGATGAAGAATAATCTCTGCAGGGCTTCGCCAAGCACTACAGAAACTAGACGGAGGATAAACTAGAGGGTCGGGGTAGCCGGCACACGGCTTGGTGTATCTTGATGTCTCTTGGGTGCTAGCCCTACCCCTCTATTTATATGTTGAGCCTTGGGGTCGAAACTTGGAGTAAAAGCCTTCACAAAGTCGGTTTCACCCGAAAGGCAAGAGTCCTTCTCGGACTCCAGGGCCAGACGCCAGGGTTCCCGGCGTCTGGACCCACACGCCAGGGACCCTGGCGTCTGGCCCTTGGACTCCGCAAAACTTCCTTTTGCGCTTTCCAAAAACCTTGTGTGCTTTCCCTTTTGGCCCAAATAACGTGTTCTCGTACCCAAACACTTCGGGAAACATCCGGAACCTCTTCCGGTGAATTCCGGAACCCTTCCGGAGGTCAAACACTATTATCTCATATATTAATCTTTATCTCCGGACCATTCCGGAGTTCCTCGTCATGTCCGTGATCACATCCGGGACTTCGAATAACATTCGGTCACCAACATACATAACTCATTAAATACTATATCATCAACGAACGTTTAAGCGTGTGGACCCTACGGGTTCGAGAACTATGTAGACATGACCGAGACATCTCTCCGGTCAATAACCAATAGCGGAACCTGGATGCCCATATTGGCTCCTACATATTCTACGAAGATCTTTATCGGTCGAACCGCATAACAACATACGTTGTTCCTTTTGTCATCGGTATGTTACTAGCCCGAGATTCGATCGTCCGTATCTCAATACCTAGTTCAATCTCGTTACCGGCAAGTCTCTTTACTCGTTCCGTAATACATCATCCCTCAACTAACTCATTAGCTGCAATGCTTGCAAGGCTTATAGTGATGTGCATTACCGAGTGGGCCCAGAGATACCTCTCCGACAATCGGAGTGACAAATCCTAATCTCGAAATACGCCAACCCAACAAGTACCTTCGGAGACACCTGTAGAGTACCTTTATAATCACCCAGTTACGTTGTGACGTTTGGTAGCACACAAAGTGTTCCTCCGGTATTCGGGAGTTGCATAATCTCATAGTCATAGGAACATGTGTAAGTCATGAAGAAAGCAATAGCAATAAAACTAAACGATCAAGTTGCTAAGCTAACGGATGGGTCTTGTCCATCACATCATTCTCCTAATGATGTGACCCCGTTGATCAAATGACAACTCATGTCTATGGCTAGGAAACATAACCATCTTTGATCAATGAGCTAGTCTAGTAGAGGCATACTAGGGACACTCTGTTTTGTCTATGTATTCACACATGTACTAAGTTTCTAGTTAATACAATTCTAGCATGAATAATAAACATTTATCATGATATAAGGAAATAAATAATAACTTTATTATTGCCTCTAGGGCATATTTCCTTCAGTCTCCCACTTGCACTAGAGTCAATAATCTAGATCACATCACCATGTGATTAACACCAATAGTTCACATCACCATGTGACTAACACCCATAGTTCTCATCGCCATGCGACCAATACCCAAAAGGGTTTACTAGAGTCAACAATCTAGTTCACATCGCCATGTGATTAACACCCAAAGAGTACTAAGGTGTGATCATGTTTTGCTTCGTGAGAGAAGTTTAGTCAGCGGGTCTGTTATATTCAGATCTGTATGTATTTTGCAAATTTCTATGTCTACAATGCTCTGCATGGAGCTACTCTAGCTAATTGCTCCCACTTTTAATACGCATCCAGATTGATACTTAGAGTCATCTGGATTAGTGTCAAAGCTTGCATCGGCGTAACTCTTTACGATGAACTCTTTATCACCTCCATAATCGAGAAACATTTCCTTAGTCATCCAGTAACTAAGGATAATTTTGACCGCTGTACAGTGATCTACTCCTGGATCACTATTGTACCTCCTTGTCAAACTCATGGCAAGGTACACAACATGTTTGCTACACAGCATGGCATACTTTATAGAACCTATGGCTGAGGCATAGGGAATGACTTTCATTCTCTCTATATTTTTCTGCCGTGGTCTGCCTTTGAGTCTTACTCAACTTCACACCTTGCAAGTCAGGCAAGAACTTCTTCTTTGACTGATCCATTTTGAACTACTTCAAAATCTTATCAAGGTATGTACTCATCGAAAGTCTTATCAAGCGTCTTGATCTATAGATTTTGATGCTCAATATGTAAGCAGCTTCACCGAGGTCTTTCTTTGAAAAATTCCTTTCAAACACTCCTTTATGCTTTCCAGAAAATTCTACATCATTTCCGATCGACAATATGTCATTCACATATACTTATCGGAAAGGTTGTAGTGCTCCCACTCACTTCTTGTAAATACAGGCTTCACCGTAAGTCTGTATAAATCTATATGTTTTGATCAACTTATCAAAGCGTATATTCCAACTCCGAGATGTTTGCACCAGTCCATAGATGGATCGCTGGAGCTTGCACATTTTTGTTAGCACCTTTAGGATTGACAAAACCTTCGGGTTGCATCATATGCAATTTTTCTTTAATAAATTCATTAAAGAATGCATTTTTGTTATCCATTTGCCAGATTTCATAAAATGTGGCAATTGCTAACATGATTCAGACAGACTTAAGCATCGCTACAGGTGAGAAAGTATCATCGTAGTCAACTCCTTGAACTTTGTTGAAAACCTTTCGCAACAAGTCGAGTTTTGTAAACAGTTATATTACCGTCTGCGTCGGTCTTCCTCTTGAAGATCCATTTATTTTCGATGGCTTGCCGATCATCGGGCAAGTCAACCAAAGTCCATACTTTGTTCTTATACATGGATCCCATCTCAGATTTCATGGCTTCAAGCCATTTTGCGGAATCTGGGCTCATCATCGCTTCCTCATAGTTCGTAGGTTCATCATGGTCTAGTAACATGATTTCCAGAACTGGGTTGCCGCACCACTCTGGTGCGGAACGTACTCTGGTTGATCTACGACGTTCAGTAGAAACTTGATCCGAAGTTTTATGATCATTATCATTAACTTCCTCACTAGCTGGTGTAGGAATCACTGGAACAATTTCCTGTGATGTACTACTTTCCAATCTGGGAGAAGGTACAATTACCTCATCAAGTTCTACTTTCCTCCCACTCACTTCTTTCGAGAGAAACTCTTTTTCTAGAAAGGATCCGTTCTTAGCAACGAATGTTTTGCCTTCGGATCTGTGATAGAAGGTGTACCCAACAGTCTCCTTTTTGGGTATCCTATGAAGATTTACTTCTCCCGTTTGGGTTCGATCTTATCATGTTGAAACTTTTTCACATAAGCATCGCAGTCCCAAACTTTAAGAAACAACAACTTTGGTTTCTTGCCAAACCACAGTTCTTAAGGCGTTGTCTCAACGGATTCAGATGAGGCCCTTATTTAACGTGAATGTAGCGGTCTCTAATGCATGACCCAAAACGATAGTGGTAAATCGGTAAGAGACATCATAGATCGCACCATATCCAATAAAGTACGGTTACGACGTTCGGACACACCATTATGCTGTGGTGTTCCGGGTGGCGTGAGCTGTGAAACTATTCCACATTGTTTCAAATGAAGACCAAACTCGTAACTCAAATATTCTCCTCCACGATCAGATCGTAGGAACTTTATTTTCTTGTTACGATGATTCTCTACTTCACTCTGAAATTCTTTGAACTTTTCAAATGTTTCAGACTTGTGTTTCATTAAGTAGATATACCCATATCTGCTCAAATCATCAGTGAAGGTCAGAAAATAACGATACCCGCCGCGAGCATCAACACTCATTGGTCCACATACATCAGTATGTATGATTTCCAACAAATCTGTTGCTCGCTCCATAGTTCCGGAGAACGGAGTTTTAGTCATCTTGCCCATGAGGAATGGTTCGCAAGCACCAAGTGATTCATAATCAAGTGATTTCAAAAGTCCATCATTATGGAGTTTCTTCATGCGTTTTACACCAATATGACTTAAACGGCAGTGCCACAAATAAGTTGCACTATCATTATTAACCTTGCATCTTTTGGCTTCAATACTATGAATATGTGTATCACACGATCGAGATCCAATAAACTATTTTCATTGGGTGTATGACCATAGAAGGTTTTTTTATTCATGTAAACAGAACAACAATTATTCTTTAACTTACATGAATAACCGTATTGCAATAAACATGATCAAATCATATTCATGCTTAACACCAAATAACACTTATTTAGGTTCAACACTAATCCCGAAAGTATAGGGAGTGTGCGATGATGATCATATCAATCTTGGAACTACTTCCAATACACATCGTCACTTCATCCTTTAACTAGTTTCTGTTCATTATGCAACTCCCATATTTGAGTTACTACTTTTTAGCAACTGAACCAATATCAAATACCGAGGGGTTGCTATGAACACTAGTAAAATACACATTAATAATCTGTATATCAAATATACCTTTGTTCACTTTGCCATCCTTCTTATCCGCCAAATATCTAGGGCAGTTCCACTTCTAGTGACCATATCCTTTGTAGTAGAAGCACTTGTTTCAGGCTTGAGTTTAGCTTTGGGTTTCTTCACGGGAGTGACAACTTGCTTGTCATTCTTCTTGAAGTTCCCCTTTTATCCCTTTGCCTTTTACTTGAAACAAGTGGTCTGGTTAACCATCAACACTTGATGCTCTTTCTTGATTTCTACCTTCGCCGATTTCAGTATCGTGAAGAGCTCGGGAATTACTTTCGTCAACCCTTGCATATTATAGTTCATCACGAAGTTCTACTAACTTGGTGATAGTGTCTAGAGAACTTTGTTAATTACTATCTTATCTGGAAGATTAACTCCCACTTGATTAAAGTAATTGTAGTACCCAGACAATCTGAATACATGCTCACTGGTTGAGCTATTCTCCTCCATCTTGTAGGCAAAGTACTGTCAGAGGTCTTATACCTCTCGACACGGGCATGAGTATGAAATACTAATGTCAACTCTTGGAACATCTTATATGCTCCGTGGTGTTCAAAACGTTTTTGAAATCCCGGTTATAAGCCGTAAAGCATGGTGCACTAAACTATCAAGTAGTCATCATACTGAGCTTTTGTCAAAACGTTCATAACGTCTACATCTGCTCCTGCAATAGGTCTGTCACCTAGCGGTGCATCAAGGACATATTTCTCTGTGCAGCAATGAGGATAATCCTCAGATCACGGAACAATTCCGCATCATTGCTACTAACATCTTTCAACTTGGTTTTCTCTAGGAACATATGAAAAATAAACGGGGAGCAACATCGCGAGCTATTGATCTACAACATAGATATGCTAATACTACCAGGACTAAGTTCATGATAAATTAAAGTTCAATTAATCATATTACTTAAGAACTCCCACTTAGATAGACATCCCTCTGGTCATCTAAATGATCACGTGATCCAAATCAACTAAACCATGTCCGATCATCACGTGAGATGGAGCAGTTTTCAATGGTGAACATCTTATGTTGATCATATCTACTATATGATTCACGCTCGACCTTTCGGTCTCCAGTGTTCCGAGGCCATATCTGTATATGCTAGGCTCGTCAAGTTTAACCCGAGTATTCTGCGTGTGCAAAACTGTCTTACACCCGTTGTATTTGAACGTAGAGCTTATCACACCCGATCATCACGTGGTGTCTCAGCACAAAGAACTTTCGCAACGGTGCATACTCAGGGAGAACACTTATACCTTGAAATTTAGTAAGGGATCATCTTATAATGCTACCGTCGTTCTAAGCAAAATAAGAAGCATAATAAGATAAACATCACATGCAATCAAAATATGTGACATGATATGGCCATCATCATCTTGTGCTTTTGATCTCCATCTCCAAAGCACCGTCATGATCACCTTCGTCACCGGCGCGACACCTTGATCTCCATCGTAGCATCGTTGTCATCTCTCCAACTATTGCTTCTACGACTATCGCTACCGCTTAGTGATAAAGTAAAGCAATTACATGGCGATTGCATTTCATACAATAAAGCGACAACCATATGGCTCCTGCCAGTTGCCGATAACTTTACAAAACATGATCATCTCATACAAAAACGTATAACTCATCATGTCTTGACCATATCACATCACAACATGCCCTGCAAAAACAAGTTAGACGTCCTCTACTTTGTTGTTGCAAGTTTTACGTGGCTGCTACGGGCTTAGCAAGAACCGTTCTTACCTACGCATACAAAACCACAACGATGTTTCGTCAAGTATGTGCTGTTTTAACCTTCACAAGGACCGGGCGTAGCCACACTTCATTCAGCTAAAGTGAGAGAGACAGACACCCGCCAGTCACCTTTAAGCAACGAGTGCTCGTAACGGTGAAACCAGTCTCGCGTAAGCGTACGCGTAATGTCGGTCCGGGCCGCTTCATCTCACAATACCGCCGAAGCAAAGTATGACATGCTGGTAAGCAGTATGACTAGTATCGTCCACAACTCACTTGTGTTCTACTCGTGCATATCATCTACGCATAGACCTGGCTCATGATGCCACTGAAGGGGAACGTAGTATTTCAAAATTTTCCTACGATCACGCAAGATCTATCTACTAGATGCATAGCAACGAGAGGGGAGAGTGTGTCTACGTACCCTCGTAGACCGAAAGCGGAAGCGTTTATCAACGCGGTTGATGTAGTCGTGCACCTTCACGATCCGTCCCGATCTAGTACCGAACGTACGGCACCTCCGCGTTTAGCACACGTTCAGCTCGATGACGTCCTCGCCTTCTTGATCCAGCAAGACGGGCGAAGTAGTAGATGAGTTCCGGCAGCACGACGGTGTGGTGACGCTTGTTGATGAAGAATAATCTCTGCAGGGCTTCGCCAAGCACTACAGAAACTAGACGGAGGATAAACTAGAGGGTCGGGGTAGCCGGCACACGGCTTGGTGTATCTTGATGTCTCTTGGGTGCTAGCCCTACCCCTCTATTTATATGTTGAGCCTTGGGGTCGAAACTTGGAGTAAAAGCCTTCACAAAGTCGGTTTCACCCGAAAGGCAAGAGTCCTTCTCGGACTCCAGGGCCAGACGCCAGGGTTCCCGGCGTCTGGACCCAGACGCCAGGGACCCTGGCGTCTGGCCCCTGGACTCCGCTAAACTTCCTTTTGCGCTTTCCAAAAACCTTGTGTGCTTTCCCTTTTGGCCCAAATAACGTGTTCTCGTACCCAAACACTTCGGGAAACATCCGGAACCTCTTCCGGTGAATTCCGGAACCCTTCCGGAGGTCAAACACTATTATCTCATATATTAATCTTTATCTCCGGACCATTCCGGAGTTCCTCGTCATGTCCGTGATCACATCCGGGACTCCGAATAACATTCGGTCACCAACATACATAACTCATTAAATACTATATCATCAACGAACGTTTAAGCGTGCGGACCCTACGGGTTCGAGAACTATGTAGACATGACCGAGACATCTCTCCGGTCAATAACCAATAGCGGAACCTGGATGCCCATATTGGCTCCTACATATTCTACGAAGATCTTTATCGGTCGAACCGCATAACAACATACGTTGTTCCTTTTGTCATCGGTATGTTACTAGCCCGAGATTCGATCGTCCGTATCTCAATACCTAGTTCAATCTCGTTACCGGCAAGTCTCTTTACTCGTTCCGTAATACATCATCCCTCAACTAACTCATTAGCTGCAATGCTTGCAAGGCTTATAGTGATGTGCATTACCGAGTGGGCCCAGAGATACCTCTCCGACAATCGGAGTGACAAATCCTAATCTCGAAATACGCCAACCCAACAAGTACCTTCGGAGACACCTGTAGAGTACCTTTATAATCACCCAGTTACGTTGTGACGTTTGGTAGCACACAAAGTGTTCCTCCGGTATTCGGGAGTTGCATAATCTCATAGTCATAGGAACATGTATAAGTCATGAAGAAAGCAATAGCAATAAAACTAAACGATCAAGTTGCTAAGCTAACGGATGGGTCTTGTCCATCACATCATTCTCCTAATGATGTGACCCCGTTGATCAAATGACAACTCATGTCTATGGCTAGGAAACATAACCATCTTTGATCAATGAGCTAGTCTAGTAGAGGCATACTAGGGACACTCTGTTTTGTCTATGTATTCACACATGTACTAAGTTTCCAGTTAATACAATTCTAGCATGAATAATAAACATTTATCATGATATAAGGAAATAAATAATAACTTTATTATTGCCTCTAGGGCATATTTCCTTCAATGGGCTTACGGAAAACATCTCAAAATTATGAGGTGACAACCAGCCACTAACAAAAACATTTGATTGGATTGAGATCAACAAGGAGATGAAAAACTTATTTCACCGGAATGATAATTGGAGAACTTGAGTCATTTATAAGCACCATAATTAGCAACAATCCTTAGGGAAGGCTTTTAGGTGAAATACAACCCAAGATTACTCCAACGAATAAATTGAATGGTTGGAAAGATCTCCTGAACAAGGAAAATGATGGTTTAAATATCTCATTCTTGATAACTCGTGAATCATAATCCATGAAGGAATTGTCAAAAATGACATAACACCATCTGAAAAGATAAGGTAGAAAGAATTGCACTTCAAAATGCAAGATGGGGAATACTTGAGGTCCAACAAGAATTTTGATGAAGACTACGAGGATGAATTAAAGCATGAAGAACCACCATGAAAACTCCGGTAAAGAAAGAATGAGAAGTGACAAAAAGAAAAGAATAAGATTCAAGTCCTGCGATGAATTAGATTGAGGTTTGAAATGATAATTGAAATAACTTGGAGCTCCGGAAAACAAGATGAAGAACTTAGGAACGAGAATATGATATGATGAACAAGCTCCGGAAAAAGAGATTAATCACTTTGAAGGAATAAGAATAAGAATTATGTCATGCATCTCCTTCACCAATTAAATTTATGACAACCAAAGGATTTTGCATACTACTTATTCTCGTTGGAAAGAATTAAAGAGAGATCTAGCACAACCTTGGATAAATCTTGAATGAACCACCTGTATGATTGTGAAAAGAACAAATGAATTGATATGATAACAAGGAAGAGTAAATTTGAATGAACCACCGTAATAATATGGAGACGAACGAAGAGACATCAATGAAGAATATTTGGAGGACAAAGTTGAAAACTGAGAATGAAGAATCTTCTCAAATGATGGCCTTCGAAGGATCACAATGGAAAGAATTCATGAAATTGCTTCGGACGGGTATAAAAATAATTCCTCACAATCGGAACAATAATGAGGATGGCAAGAAGCTAGACCCACAACTCATCAAGAGAATGGGCCAAGATTAAGAGAAACTCTTCTCCGATCTTCAAATGTTGAGAGTGAAGACGAGAAATGCCATGAAGAATTGTTGAGCACTCCGGAATGAAGAATTAAAAAGGTTGAACCAATGATGAACAAGAATTTGAAAGCGATCTTGGAGAAGGCATGTGACTGATGGGAATCATTCTTACGTCACACTTTGAAAATAATTTTAGAATAACTCCGGAAAAATTAGAAGAGTTAGGTAAGATCCTGGGAAAAGACATGTGGGTTAGGGCCCACTCAAAAGAAATCACCGTTGGAAAAGATTGCTTAAGAGATATTGCACCGGTTGAATTAAATGGCTTGAATAAGATGACAATGCTCAAAATAGTTTGAACGGATTAAGAATGGAATTATGAATCTTCTAAGACATCTTGAACACTCCGGATATGAATAGCAAGAGGAGAATGATTAATTGGAGCACCGGAATAAGAAAGCATTGTGAAATGAGGAAAAGGATAAGATCAACACCGAAATCTTGAATTACATCCACCGACAGAATTTGAGAACAAAAGAATGATGAACTTGAAGCTCTTGAGCATCTTCACGATAAAACACCGGATAAGAATATTGAAGGAAATGAATGAAGAACCATCACATGAATAAAATGAATACTTCATTTGAGAATTTCTGGCTCCGAGAAGAAGAAAGGGTGGGAGGGCGGGGAAAACAAAGACAACTTGAGATGATTGAAACAGACAAATCGTCAGATTTCTCAACGGCGTCTGTATGGAATAACTTGAAGAGAAGGCACACCGGTTGGAAAAGAATTTAACATGACCATCTCGATGGTCAAGAAGAATTAGCACTCCCATAAAAATATGAGAACACCGGTTAAGAAAGGTATGGAATCAACATTTGACATCGAAGCAACTCGAATACCAGAATCAAATCAAAACAAAGGATAGATATGTTTATGAAGAAGATTATGTTGCAACATATCTATCTGAACAGAGAATTGAACGAATGAATTCCGCAGGTACATCAGCTTGTCGAGAAGCCACTTGGAAAACAAAAGTTAAATAAAACAAAGGAACAAGGAACAGATAGAACAAATACAAGATAGAAGCTTCATCCCACATATTCGTGCTGAAAGCTCCTGGAACGTGTTACAAAAGGGTTTTGCAATCCCCGGATCAGCATAGCCAAGGACCCTTTAAGATGCAACTCCCTATCGGAACAAGCCCATAAAACCACTTCACTCAAAGTAGAACCCCGAACATCATATCGTGCATCCGTTGGAAGAGTGCCTAGAACTACTAGATGAACCCACCTATTAATTTCCGAAAGTTTCCAGTTATGCAATCAGGTGTTGGGGATACAGGGGAAGCACTGCGCACTCAACTCTAATCCTACATCCAGCTGTATCCATCCTTCAACACATAACCAGGTGTTCTCGGAAACCGTTTACCTCGGACCTTCGAAACGCATCCACTATACAAGCTATGGCAATACTCCCGAACTACCTCCCCAGTACTGGGTGATGTCGGGGTTATCTTGCCACTAACCGCATAGGAGAGTTTTCGATGTCGGCCGTCTTAAGTATTCTAGTACTGCCGCGATGGATTTGTGACGACAACACCTCGGAGCTCAACTCCCCGGGACACTGCCACAACCCCTAATGTTAGGAGGCATCGAGAACAATGTTCTCGTCACAAAGACATCGAAACAATCCAAACAATACTCGCGAGATCCTAAAAAAAATTTGGTGCAATTTTTGAAAGTAGAAGAGACAAGAGTAATCGTCAGGAGTCCTCACCAGAGTGAAAAGAGATGAGGAGCAAAAGAAATCCTAATCTTCGATATATATATAGGACTCAAAACATTTTCAAGTGTGTGCCTAGACTCAACCGTCAACGATTCGATCAATCAGTGGGGGCTTCTAGGTCAGAGAAGGCTTTGAATACCAACTTGTAATGCCCAGGATGGGACTATACCTCCTACGTGTCGAGGCACGACTTAAAGGTATAAGCCCATCCTAGAATGATCTCAAGTTTGGTATCTTTGCACGACTCATGTAAAAGAGGGATTAAATTGTAAAAGGAGATAGTTGGCTTACAATCGCCACTTCACACAATACATTACATAAGCAAGACATCATTCAAAAACATCACAACCCGGCTACGGGTGAAGATCCAAAAGAAAGATACCAAAACAACATAAAAGCCACAGGTCCAGATTGAATCCTAGTAGAAACCACTACTGATCGTCGAAGCGTCACAAACGTACGGCCAACTCTTCATCGAGCTCCCAGTGAAGAACTTGAACCAGCTCTTGCATCATCCTCGGCTGAACCTGCATCTGGTGTTGTAGTATATGTGAGCCACGAGGACTCAGCAATCCCATAACCATGGGTATCAAGACTAGCAAAGCTTTATGGGTAGGAAGAGGTAAAGTGGTGAGGTTGCAGCAGCGGCTAAGCATAATATGGTGGCTAAATCACGAGTACTAGAATAAGATGAGCATCTACGCAAACGGTCGCAAAAGTAGTGATCGCTAAAGATCCTGAACTACATACGAATCAAACATAACCCCACCGTGTTCTCTTCTTAAAATGAAAAGAGACAGTCACGGTTACTCACACAGTTGTGTGTTTTACTTCGGATCCTCTGTCAAGTTTTCTACAACCGGACATTAACAAATTCCAATCTGCCACATAACCGCGGGCACGGCTTTCAAAAGATCATAACCCTGCAGGGGTGTTCCAACTTAGCCCATCATAAGCTCTCACGATTAGCTGAAGTGATAATTATAATATCATCACCCCTTATCTTAGGGAAAATCCGATCAGGCTCGGCATCCCGGTAGCACAAGACATTTCGACAATGGTAAAACAAGTCCAGCAAGACCTCCCGGTGTGTCGACACCCTGATAGTAGCCGCGCGTATCTCGTCTCAGGACACGACCGGATGGGCGAAGCTACGGGTTTATATCAATCCTCGAGTTTCCCCGTGGTGACCCCGCAGGCTCCCCGTTTGGGACCAACACCATCAGCACTGGCCCCCCTGCTATGTAGAAAGAATCCTCGGGTAGCGCTAACTCCCTATGCAATTTAATTAATTAATTAAGTTGTTATTATGAGCAAATTAAAACCAATGTTGGGCCTTGCTGGAGGAGTTTTATTCAAAGTCGAACTGTCAAGGGGTCCCCATCCACCCATCGTGTAAGGAACGCAAAATCAAGGAACATAATGCCGGTTTATCGGCGCCTAAGGTGGCATGAGTGGAACAAAACACCGAGCTAAAGGCCAAGCCTTCCACCCATGCCCAGTATATAGGTGTGTTAATAATAATAATAGATATTGTGATATAACAACAACAAGTTCCCTCCTGGAACGAACTTCATCTTCACCTGCAACTAACAACGCTATAAGAGGGGCTGAGCAAGCGGGGCTGAGCAAGCGGGTAACATAGCCAAACAGTGGTTTTGCTAGGAAGGTGTCAAAGGTTAGAGGTTTCATGGCAACAAGGAGAGGCTGACATAAAAGATGGGTAGCGCGACATGTAACGATAGCATCGAGACAAATAAGCATGGCAATGGTAGTAAGGGTATCCAAGGGTATGATCATCTTGCCTGGGATTCCGCAAGGGAGAAGGACAAGTCCATGAAGAAGACGAAGCAACAGACGAGCGAATCCTCACAACTCCGGAACGAAACCGAAGCTAACAAGAGAAGCAACCGGAAAGAAGCAAACAATACGGTAAACACACAATCATAAACATGGCATACGACGCACATCCAAGTATGATGCATGTCCGGTTTAAATATGCATGGCATGGCAAAGTGCACAAACAAGTACTACAAGTTAAGTGGAGCTCAATATGCAACGAGTTGCATATTGACGAAACACCACATGATAATTATTTAGTTGACTCTCATTATTTACAAGACAAGATTAAATGTTTGCTAACATGGCAAGAGGTAAAGCATAATAAAACTACACTATTTAGGCATTTTAAATGAGGCCGGAAATAAAAACAACAATTCCGTAAAATCCCCATGAGCATGTTTAGTAATTTAAAGCAACAACAATTCACACATTTAATGTTGTTAACATGATGCAGATGATATGATCAAGTTTTATGCAATTATATTAAAGTTGACATGAAGAAGATATGAAGCATTTGGTCGCCACGACGGAAGGAAAGGAGTGTCCTGGCGACGAGAATGGAAACGGTGCCACGGCAACGTTCCGATGATCCGACAACTCGTCGAGAAGCCGGGTGCAAAAGCAAGGTGGCGAAGCGTGTCATGCAAGAAGATGGGGTGATCCCGTTGCCGGGTTCCCATGAGTCGGCGACGAGGCAACCGAGGAACATGACCAACGGACGAAACGGCCACGAAGCACACAAGTGGAGCATTTCATACAACACAACAAACATCTCACGGGTCATCGTCTCGTGGTTATACCTTCGGGACAAACGTTCTCGGAGCGGTTCGAGATAGTAGAGGAAGAAGGCGTTCACGTTCGGAGAGGAAGTAGCCGTTCACGAGGTCGCCAACGAGTAGTCGTTCCGTAGAGGGAAGTAGTGGTACACGGGGCGACGGTAGACGCTCGGGCGTCGAGTTCGTAGATGTACTTGGCGCATCCATCGTTTCCGGGCGACGGTAGTGATACACGTCCGTATGTAGTGGTACTTGGTGCATCTCCGAGACGGTAGTTGTACATGTTCGCGTCTTCCCGTAGATGTTCGGGTCATCGTCTCGCGTCGATCTTGCCGGTCTTGGACACACCGGAAGGAGCACTTGGCAAAAAAAAACAGCAACATAACAAGGCGGTCCAACATGGAGCAGCAAAGGTCCTGGCAGCGGCAAAAAATCGGAGCTCGGCTCCATGGCGGGGATGCAGCAGGGAGCTCCTCGGGGCGAGGTGGCTGCGGTACTCGGCGCACCGGACGCAGAGGAGGGGCGCCCGGGCCTGGGTCGCCGAGGTTGGAGAGGAGGGAGCGGGCTCGGCGCTGGAGGGCTGGAGACCACGGCGAGGAGACGGCCTTGCTGGCCTCAGGCGCGGGCGTATGCGCAGGGCCATGGCGCGGGAGGCTGAGGCCGGGTGGCGTCGGGGACTGGCGCGAGGCGCTGGAGGACGGGGCTCGGCGGCGGACGAGCTCACGGGAGGAAGGGTGCGGTCGAGGCTCGCCTTGGCTCCTGGCCGCTGGAGGCGCGGCCTTCGCACGGAAAAGAGGACGGCGGCGGGCGCTGCGGCCTGGAGGGCGCGCGGGGACGAGGGTCAGGGGCGCTCGAGGGGGAGCCGTGCTGGGGCGTCGCTGCGATGGAGGAGGGAGATCAAGCGGAGTCGGGTTTGGGATCGAGGGAGATGAGAGGCTGCGAGGGAGATGGAAGGAATCGGGGCTGGAGCGATGGGGAGGGTGGCGGCGCTCTGAGGGAGGTCGAGGGGAGAGTGCGAGCGCTGGGAGGGAGCGGTCGTCCCGCTAGGGTTAGGAGCGGTCGGGCCACGGGAGGAGGACTGGGCCTTGAGGCCTAGCAGGCCGGCTGGTGGGAGGCTGAGGGCCTGGAGGGATGGGAGGCCTTGGGCCAAAAGATGGCTGGGATAGAATAAAAAAGGGGGTCTGCTGTTTTTAAAATAAAAGAGAAGGCAAAAGCAAAGGATAGAGGTGGAATATGGGCATAGGGTAAAATTCCCTGGACTCTTAATAAATGAGTTTGATCAAAGAAAAAAATAGAAGTGGCAGGATTGGAAATTAAATTCAAATTCCGTTGAATTTAATTCAAATGACTTGATCAAAGACTAGGATTTTGAAGTGTCCAAAAATGTTCGAATATTCGGAGGAACCTCGAAACAACGGAAAAGAAAAAGAGGGAGGTTTGACGGTGAAACTTGAATTAAGAGGCATGGGGAAAATTATACAAGTGTGTTGCGGGTAATTCCAAACAATGGAATATTTATTATATAGCTCCCTAAATATTGAGAGACTTTTATATGTTATAAATAGAAGTCATTCTTCCCTCGATTTAAATGGACCGAAGGTCCACACGATTTATTTAGGTGAGATGCAAAGATTAAAGACATGATGGCATGATGACATGATGCAATGCACAAATAAATAACACAAGCACAAAATAAACACAAGGGAGAACCCGGAACATCTGGAATCTTCTGGAATCTTCTGGGATCTTCTGGGACGTCGGTCTTCGGGCGTCACATCTGTCGACGGAGAACTCTAGGGCAAGCGGAAAGGAAATCGTGAAATCTCAGCCACACGGCATCGAAAGCAAGCCAGGCGCACCGCTTGAGGAATCACCTCAGACCCGTCAAGATAAGTCATGCATCCCATCAGCGTGCCGCCATCACTTGAAGAGTTGGTTTGTGCAGTCATGCATCGGCAATGTCACCATCCTTTTTAGCCTCCAGAAGTTGCTTGCACATCAAGGGGGGCCTCTTAAGCATCGCGTCTCAGGAGCTCTTACCGGACCCCGGGCCGCTCACCTCCTGGCCTTGACCACGGCATCGCGACCTGGCATACCAGCGATGGTTGTAGCTTGCCTTGGGACTAGGACCTGCCGGCGTAGAGCACCAAGCCACTGAAAGGGTAAAAAGGAGCGACATTGTCGGAACGAGGCTTGCAAACAGGGTCTCTTAGTGAGGATAATAAGCATCATAGCAAAAGCGTTACATGTTCTTTACATGCCCCCATGAGGTTGGCTTTGATTCCTCGCAGGGAGCAAAAGAGAGGGATTTCGGGAGACCCTAACTACGGCTACCATCGTCGACGCCATCATCAACAGTGGGTCACGAGAGGCCATCTCCGACCCTGCTCAAGTCACCATCGGCGACGAGCTCGTGCAGCTAATGCGCTCCGGGCGCGGCGCGAGCTTGGAGGCGCGTAGCTGCCGTCGCTCATCTCCGGAGACCCATCAGCCTCGGGAGAGCCGCTAGATTCCCAAAGGAAACCGCTGCTGCTAGGAGAGCCAACGGCAGGACCAATGGCAGGCATGGCGTCAGTCGCTGTGCCACCCTGACGGCCCCCTCCGGGGCAGCACTCCAGGCGGCGTCCCTCCTCGTCGAACACCTTGAAGAGCAGCACGGAGGCGCCATCATACTCGAAGTGGATGGCGGGAGTGCCCTCCGCGCGGCAAACGCGGGCGACCTCGCCCCATCTGTGTGTCATGAAGATCTTTCTCGGGGAGACGACCTCAACCACAGCCCCTGTCGCCGCGGCCGGCACTCGGCGTGCTGTAACCGTAGCTCGAGCGACCCTCTCGGTGGCATCTCTTCAGAAATGAATTGCGGGAAGCGGATCCAAGAGCTCGGAGGCATCGCCGCACACACCACGAATTCGCGCGAAGAGCCTCCAACGTGCGTTCGCGGGGCGACGGCGTGCACCACACCAGCATGCTCGACGCGGTCAAGGCGCGAGCGGCTCTGGGCGCTACCTTCCCCTTCGGAGCCTTGCACCCAGACGTACAAGGGAAGCTCGTAGCCGGGGGGAGGCCGGTCGTGCCAAGGTCTCGTCGCTTCCGGCCTCAAGACAGCGTCACGAGAACAGAACGGCCTTTCCTCCGGTTGGAGCGACCCCATCTCTTCACGAGGGGTTTTTTCCTTCTCGGCGGCGGAAAATCGCCGTATCGGTGCCATGGGTGGCGATGCGAAGTAGGGAGCAAGGAGGAAGAGGAAGAAGTAGGCGGAATGGAGGAAAAAGATGGGCAACAGGGGCACTGCCCATCGCCTCATTTATAGCCACGGGAAGGCCAGCAGCCGGCCTCCATAATCGCAGGTAATGATGGTCTTTGTGCATGCAGGGACTCATCAAATCGTGCGGTTGCCGAGGCGGCGTGGGGAAGTGGAGACGCCCACGTCCTGTCAATCGCCACACGTCAATCAAGGACACAGGCTTTTGGGGCCCGCGGCGCTCTGCACTTGACCCTTGGCTTCGCCGCGAAGCCAAGTACGAGCGTGCCTTGGGCTCGGGGGCTACTGTCGGCGCCCTGGGAATGGGGGTACCCAGACCTGCCGGCCTGCGGCCCAGAGCGTGGCTCATCCAGCGGCTTGTTACGGCCCATCCTTAGCAGCAAACCACTCAAGACCCTCGCGAGGGGCGAAGCCTCGCGAGGCAGATGACGGGAGACCTCCCCTGGGGCGGCCTCACTAGGTTGGCTCCCGAGGAGCGGAGATATCAAGGCAAGGGACACCTCGCGAGGTTCACGTCACGTGAGCCTTGACGACCAAGACCAGGCGGGCGCCAGCGGGCGCAGGAAGCTAGTTTCCTCGTTGGTGCTAAAAGGGCAAGCGCAGGCGAGGAGCCCCGAGGGTCAGGCAAAGGTTTCCATATCGGTGTAATGAGACCAAGACCAGCAGGACGTCAGGGCGAAGGTCAGCACGGAGCCCATGACGACGTCATCACTAGAGCCTTTGGCAGGCGAAGAGCACCTTTTGTTAGGATAGCTTGTACTAGCTGCCCTCCCCCTTCAAACTTGGCCGTTGTGGGATTCCTTCCCGCTCAATATTTGGGAAGAGGACCCGGGTCTCTATAAATAGGACTAGCCACCACCATAGAGAGGGGGATCATATTCAGACCACCCTTACACCCACTAGCTCACCGAGCCCAAGAACACCTCTCTTCAGGAGGTTGTTTTTCCCGTGTACTTGTTCATCCTCAGCCTACAAGGCAATCCACCACACCACACTGGAGTAGGGTATTACACCACAACAGTGGTCCGAACCAGTATAAATCCTCGTGTCTCTTGTTCTTCGGGTTTGACGAGCTAGGCCTAGGAATCGGTGCGAGAGCGAACTAGAGCGGGAAGGAGAGATCTTCGTGCGAACCCCGGTGTTCGAACCTCAATGGTTTGCCGGAACCCACGATCCGACAAGTAAGACCATGTTACTATTGTTGATGACGTTCTGGTAACCACCGATGGACGAGAACTTTGCCTATTGGTCCGCCTCGTTCAACGAGCAGGAAAATGGTTCTCATCGCCCCTCGCCCTCGGTACCGATGTTGACGACATAACTGGCAGGCTATTCTCTGACATGCCTTGCTACCATGACCGTGCAAGATGTCGGCACCCTTCCTACATTGAACCACGTGGTGGGGCCATAACCCACAGTTCCACATGATCGAACCCTGACTCTCCTATACACCCCCTGATTCCAAAGTTATTCCACCCGCTTGGCTTCATGAGGTTCACAAGCCACCTTCATACAAATCTATTCTGGTATCAGATACAATATACTTCACGGTTGCTTTGAGCCCTTTTCACACTCTAGTTTAGACGTGGAACGTTTGCTTACCCGTTCGAAACTTTTGTACCATCGCATATTGCTCTCATTGAACTCTGTGAGTTCCAACTCGAGAAATAATTCATGTCTTCTTCCCTGAGTTCACTGTGAGATGCCCAACTTTGCAGGGATGTGTTCTTCTAGAGTTTTCCCTCTTATCGCATGCGTAGGACGATGAAGATCCCGAAGAAAGGATGGCGACTTCATCAAGATGACCTGATCCAGAGAAATGAATACACCAATGTAATGGCACTAGTAGAAAAAGGGTCAAACGTGCAGCACATTAGTGCCGGTTTGAATTTGAGCCGGCACTAATGTGTACATTAGTGCCAGTTCCAACGGCTAGCCGGGCCGCTCTCATTAGTAACGGTTCGTGGCGAACCTACAGCACCGGTTCGTGCCACGAACCGGTACTAATGAGAGTGGTGGCAGGATGTTGTCAGTCTGGGGCCCCTCCAGCACCTTTAGTACCGGTTCTTGGCACGAACCGGTGCTAAAGGTGGTCGTACATAAACCCTTCGTCCACCCGAGCTCGCTCTGTTCTTCCCCTTTCCCCTCTCATTTTTGTTATTCCCCTCTTCCTCTCGAGCTCATCACACATTTTGCCCAAAATTTATCAAGATTTGAAGGCCCCCATCCATTCAAATGATCACAAAGGTTAGCAACTTTGTCCTTTCATCTCTCATTGCTAGATTAGCTCTTGCAATGCTTTATATAGTGATTAATTTGTGAGTTTAGTAATTTGAGAGGAAATATATGTGCTAGTATTTGATTTATATGCAATTTGAGGTCCAAAATAACACTTAGTTTGCATATGTAGGTGTGGTTTACTTAGTGCCTTCTAAATCTCCGTCGTAACCACCATCGATCGCCTGTACCATCCCGTCGCCGGCACCACCTTGTGGTGAGCCTCTTGTTCATGAAAATTTATATAAAAATTGATGTTTGTGTGATTTGGATATATAGTTACTCGTATAATTATCTTACCCGTACGTTGTTTGTTATACATAGTGCCATGGTTTTGATATCCGTCCCCGTCGGCCCTCATCCTTGTTATGATTCGGATGTGGTATATATATTCTCTTTTAAAACTAGTTGCATTTCGTGTTTATTACAAATTATGCCCATCAAGTTGACATAGATATTTTTTTCTAGGAGGTATGTGAACCGGAAATTCCAACCGACCCTATTGTCGAGAGGTTAAATTTAGTTGAAAGAGAAAACGAGTACTTGAAAGAAAAATTGAAAAGAATTGAGGGGAGAAGATGGAATTGGAGTTGCATGTCGCCGATGCCGTCGATGATCACAAGATCAAGATGGAGAAAATGCGCTTGAAGATTAGAAAGATTAGAAAATATGCCATCGATAGTGAGGCTTGGTATCATTATGCTGTTGGATCAATTGTTACCTTAGTTGCGATCTTGATCGCATTTGTTGTTGCATTTAAATGCTTTAGATAGAGAGTTATTTGTTTGTTGCATTTAAGTGTTGTATCAACTTTATGTATGAACTTGTATTAAGTTGATATTTTTGGTGCCGTGTATTGAAGATGAGCCGATAATGGATGTACGATGACCGATGCTCTCCCGAGTTCATTAATGGCGTGCAAACTTTTCTGCTTGCGGCTGAGGCAAACAAGCGGGCGGATGGTTTTATGCCTTGTCCATGTGCTGTCTGTAAGAATGGTCTAAATTACTCTAAGTCAAGAACCATTCACGTCCACCTGTTTAAGTCCGGTTTCGTGCCCCACTATAATGTTTGGACCAAGCACGGAGAAAGAGGGGTTATGATGGAAGACAATGAAGAAGAAGAGGACGACGACAGCTATCCTGGCCATGGGTTCCCTGACTACGATGATACAACAATGGGGGAAGAAGCTGAGCCGGTAAGGCGGGAAGAAGCTGAGCCGGCAATGTGAGAAGAAGCTGAAGAAGAGGCATCAGATGAGCCCGTTGATGATCTAGGTCGGGCCATTGCCGATGCAAAGAGAAACTGCGCAAGTGATTTGGAGAAGAAGAAGTTGCAGCGCATGTTAGAGGATCACAAAAAATTGTTGTGCCCAAATTGCGTAGGTGACAAGAAAAAGCTGGGCACCACACTGGAATTGTTGCAATGGAAGGCAGAGAATGGTGTATCTGACAAGAGATTTGGAAAGTTGCTGGTAATGATAAAGGATATGCTTCCAAAGGACAACGAATTGCCCTAGAGTACATACGAAGCAAAGAAGGTTGTCTGCCCTCTAGGGTTAGAGGTGCAGAAGATACATGCATGCCCTAATGATTGCATCCTCTACCGCGGTGAGTACGAGGATTTGAACACTTGCCCGGTATGCGGTGCATTGCGCTATAAGATCAGCCGTGATGACCCTGGTGATGTCGAGGGCGAGCGCCCCAGGAAGAAGATTCCTGCCACGGTGATGTGGTATGCTCCTATAATACCATGGTTGAAACGTTTGTTCCAAAACAAAGAGCATGCCAAGGTGATGCGATGGCACAGAGAAGACCGTAAGAAAGACGGAAAGTTGAGAGTACCCGCTGACGGGTCACAGTGGAGAAAAGTCAAAAGAAAGTACGGGAAGGAGTTTGCAGATGACGCAAGGAGCGTATGGTTTGGTCTAAGCGCAGATGGCATTAATCCTTTTGGGGAGTAGAGCAGCAACCATAGCACCTGGCCTGTGACTCTATGTTTGTATAACCTTCCTCCTTGGTTGTGCATGAAACGGAAGTTCATTATGATGCCAGTGCTCAGCCAAGGCCCTAAGCAACCAGGCAACGACATTGATGTGTACCTAAGGCCATTAGTTTAAGAACTCTTACAACTGTGGAATGGAACATGTGTACGTGCGTGGGATGAGCACATGGGGGAAGAATTTGACCTAAAGGCGTTGCTGTTCGTGACCATCAATGATTGGCCTGCTCTCAGTAACCTTTCAGGACAGACAAACAAGGGATACCGCGCATGCACGCACTGTTTGGACGATACCGACAATATATATTTGGCTAATTGTAAGAAGAATGTGTACCTGGGACATCGTCGATTTCTTCCGAGCAGGCATCCCGTAAGAAAGAAAGGCAAGCATTTCAAAGGTGAGGCGGATCACCGGACGAAGCCTCGCTACTGTACTGGTGCTGATGTACATGATATGGTCAAGGATTTGAAGGTGGTGTTTGGAAAGGGTCCTGGTGGACAACCTTTTCCGAATGACGCTGACGGACGCGCACCCATGTGGAAGAAGAAATCTATATTTTGGGACCTTCCCTATTGGAAAGACCTAGAGATCCGCTCCGCAATTGACGTGATGCACGTGACGAAGAATCTTTGTGTGACCCTTCTTGGCTTCTTGGGCGTGTATGGAGAGACAAAAGATACACCTAAGGCACGGGAGGACCAGCAACGTATGCACGGAAAAGACGGCATACATCAGGGTCATGCAAGCTACGCTCTTACCAAAGAAGAGAAGGAAATCTTCTATGAATGCCTACTCAGTATTAAGGTACCATCTGGCTTCTCGTCGAATATAAAGGGAATAATAAACATGGTAGAGAAAAAGTTCCAGAATCTAAAGTCTCATGAATGCCACGTGCTTATGACGCAACTGCTTCCGGTTGCATTGAGGGGGCTTCTACCGGAAAACGTTCGATTAGCCATTGTGAAGTTATGTGCATTTCTCAATGCAATTTCTCAGAGGGTAATCGATCCAGAAATCATACCACGGTTAGAGAATGATTTGGTGCAATGTCTTGTCAGTTTTGAGTTGGTATTCCCACCATCCTTCTTCAACATCATGACGCACGTCCTAGTTCACCTATGTGAAGAGATTAACGTTTTGGGTCCTGTATTTCTACATAATATGTTCCCCTTTCAGAGGTTCATGGGAGTCTTAAAGAAATATGTTCATAACCGTGCTAGGCCAGAAGGAAGCATCTCCAAGGGCCATCACAATGATGAGGTCATTGAGTTTTGTATTGACTTTATTCCTGACCTTAAGCCGATTGGTGTTCCTGAATCGCGATATAAGGGCAGACTGGATGGAAAAGGCACGCTAGGAGGGGAACAAATAATATGTATGGACGGACATTCTCTCACCGAAGCACACTACACAGTTCTACAGAATTCCGCCTTGGTGGCTCCGTATATGTATAAACACAAGAATTTGCTAAGCTACAAACACCCGAAGCGGTCTGATGACTGGATTACACGTGAACAAACCAGGAGTTTCGCCAGCTGGTTGCAGACACGTACCATGCATGACACCTCTATTGAAGATGACATGTACTTGCTGTCCCAGTTACCATCTTCGAATATAATGACTTTCAAAGGGTACGAGATAAATGGTAATACATTTTACACGATCGCCCAAGATAAGAAGAGCACCAACCAAAACAGTGGTGTCCGCTTTGATGCAGAAACCAAGACGGGAAAGGAAACATATTATGGTTATATACAGGACATATGGGAACTTGACTATCGACGTGGTTTGAAGGTCCCTTTGTTTCGGTGCAAATGGGTCAATATGACACGAGGCGGGGTAACGGAAGACCCACAGTACGGAATGACAACAGTGGATCTCAACAATCTTGCATATGCAGATGAACCATTCGTACTAGCCAATGATGTGGCACAGGTTTTCTATGTGAAGGACATGTCTACCAAGCCAAGAAAAAGAAAAGATAAGGAAGCGAATGCATCGTACGATGAGCCAAAGCGGCACATAGTTCTTTCTGGGAAGAGAAACATCGTGGGAGTGGATGACAAGACAAACAAGTCAGAAGATTATGAAAAGTTTGATGAAATTGCTCCATTCACATTGAATATTGACCCGAGCATCCCGTTAAATGATGAAGATTTTCCATGGTTACGGCGCAAAGGGACACACGCGAAGAAAAAGTTTCACACCCAAAGATGTGGGATGTGATCGGCTTCACTATCATCACTTTCTTCTGTGTTTCACACCCAGAAGGGAATCTCTGTAATAGTTAGGGTAGTTATGTGTTTTGGCATTTGAAACGCGAAGAAATTTTATGTGCAAACAAATTCTTTCATGCCTTTACTGATTTTTAAAGTTAAGTTATTCACAAACTAGTGATTCACACTAATTTCAAATAATTCAAAATTTAAACTATTCAAATTTGAAAACTACGGGCACTAACAGAAAGTTTGTAATTTTTTGTACCTAAAGCAAAAATATTAACAAAGAAACTCTAAATACACAAAAAAACAACTCAAAAATAAATGAAGCAAAAAAAAAAGCCCGCCTACTAGGCCAGAGGGGCCTGCATACGACTAGAAACCCAACCTGTTGTTGGGCCAGGATGCAGGCCCGCAAAGGCCCAGTAGGCCCGCAGGACAGCACAGAACATGTAGGCCCAGTAGGCCTGCTTTGGAGAGGAGCTCGAGAGAGCTACTTCACGAGGGGTTATAAACCAGTGCGGACGCCCCTCGGCTAGCGAGGTGGGACTAAACTTGCTGCACCGCACCTGCGCCAGCGCACCCCCTTTAGTACCGGGTCGTGGCACCCACCGGTACTAAAGGGGTGTCTTTACTACCGGTTGGAGCCACCAATCGGTACTAAAGGGGGTGCGCTTCCCGCCGCTTGGCCTTGCCAAAACAGGCCTTTAGTACCGGTTGGTGGCTCCAACCGGTACTAAAGGTCCATCCTATATAAGAAAACACTTCAAAAATTTCAGTTTCTCATCTGCTTCTTCTCCTCTGCATCGTCGCCCGCCGTCCCCGTCTCCATATCCCTCGTCGCCGCCCCCGTCGCCGCCCCGTCCCCATCGTCGCCGCCCCGTCGTCCCCGTCCCCGTCGTCACCGTCACCCCGTCCCGGCCCGTCCCGCGTCGTCCCCGTCCCCGTCGTCGCTGTCCCGGCCCGTACA
>LR738715.1:290560438-290570522 GCA_902687465.1 Secale cereale | reverse complement strand
GTCCCCGTCGTCGCTGTCCCGGCCCGTACATCCCCGTCCCCGTCGTCGCCGCCCCGTCCCTGTCCCCGTCGTCGCCATCCCCGTCGTCGTCGCGCCCGTTGCCGTCCCCGTCGCCGCCCCCCGTCGCCTCTCGCCTCGCCGGTGAGCACACACACACACACACATACATTATTTTATTTTTTAGTTATAGAAATAGTTATAAAAATGTTAGAATTTTTTCTTTTTTTAGTTATAGAAATAGTTAGTTATATAGCATTGTTAGAAATGTTATACAAATGTTAGAATTGTTAGAAATTTTTCTGTTTTTTAGTTATAGAAATAGTTATAAAAAAGTTAGAATTGTTAGAAATTTTTCGGTTTTTTAGTTATAGAAATAGTTATAAAAAAGTTAGATTTTTTTCTTTTTTTTAGTTCTAGAAATATTAGAAATGTTATACAAATGTTAGTTATATATATAGAAATGTTATATTTATTTCTGTTTTTTAGTTATAGAAATATTAGACTGCAATGGTTTCGACCCAAGGTAAGTAATTAAGTAGTACTAACTAGCTAGCTAGCTGCCATTATCTCTTTAATTATCATGCTTGATTAATTATTATCTGATCAAATTCCATTCTCGTAAAGGTCCTGAAGCAGGCGCAGGGGGACTGATCTGTGTGCATACTGCGTTTGCGAGAACATTCGCATGACGGCGTTCGAAAGGAGCAGATCTCAAAGACAGGAATGGGTACGTTTGTCAGAACACTATTCACAATTTTTACACCATTATCGATATCTAGTCACACAACTAATAAACATGCATATTGATCTTCTTCTTAACAGTTCACAAAGGTGCGGGACAAGCTACTAGAAACGGAGCGCGTACAAGCACTTCAAGAGGAAAATAGCGGGATTTTTGCTCGACCATGTCATATATCCGAAGGGAGAATAGCATTACCTGCTACCGCCCCATGAACCACTTCCAATTGTCATCGTGCTCCGAAGGCACCAATTAGGCTAATGCCACTGGCTCCGAAGGCAACATGTAGGACAAATTGTATATAGCTATACATGTGTGTAAGTGTGAATTGGTGGTTTATGAGACATTTGATGATATATATATGATTGGTTCTACTAGAAATTATATATATATATATATATATATATATATATATATATATATATATATATATATATATATATATAACGTGTACAATGTGTAGTATCGTAAAATACCAGCAAACGAAAAAGAATTAAATGGAAACACACAAAATTAAATGAAAAAGAAATCATAAAACCAAAAAAAAAAACCAAACCTTGTAGTTACCAACCGGTACTAAAGGGCTCCCGGCCCCCGAAGCTGGCTCGTGCCACGTGATTGCCCTTTAGCACCGGTTCATGCTGAACCGGTACTAAGGGGGGGCCTTTAGTGCCCACACTTTAGTGCTGGTTATGGAACCGGCACTAAAGGGCCTAACGAACCGGTGCTATTGCCCGGTTCTGCACTAGTGTGGATTGACCTCTTCGATAAGAGAAACCAAGAAAAGAAGACTCGTTAGAGTTCCGTGACCAGAACTTTCTCCCTTATCCATCTCTAAAATCTCGGGACAAAATTTCTTGTAGTGGAGAAGATTTGTAACGCCTCGATAATTAAGCTACAGTAACTCCACACTAATGATGCCAAGTCATCATCATTATGCCCTAAGAAAAGCAACTAAGAAATATTTCAACCCCAAATGCAAATTTAAAATAAAGTCAAAATAATATTTCTTCAAATGGTGGATAAATAAAAATGTTCATGTCTTTCCAATTAATCCCTAGATATTTGTCGAGGTGAAACAACTCCAATTAGGTAACTAAATTAAGCCCCAAAAATAAATAACCAGGTTCAACAACATTTAAAATGGTCATTTAAATGCACTCAAATATTTACAAAGTTTTCAAATTATATGAAACTTGGTGTATAGTCTTGAAATGATGGAAACAGAATTATTTTGGTACAAAAATAAAATACAAAACGGTAGCGGAAAAGTAAAACAGAAAAGAGAATAAAAGATAGGAAAAAGGGCGCTGCTACGCGTCCGCCGGCAGATGTATTAAAATTATCGCCGCCTGGACAGTCGTTGGATCCCGGAGTTGTTGACCGTCCGATATAGTGTGCGCGCCGTGCATGTCTCCTCATTATTCCTGCAACATGCGCATTGTTGCAGAAACAAGACAACAAACTTCCCCAGGCCCAACACAGTTGCGCCCAACGCGGCGCCGCCGCCAACCCACCCCCAAAATCAGCCCACCACCGGATCGGATCAGACGCAAATCGAGCTCAGCGAGGGGCCCCTGCACAGGCACGGCCTCTACTCCAGCATGATGGCGACAAGCTCCCACGCCGGTCACTCATTTGACCATTTCTACAACTGAAGCTATGTTTCTGAAATATGCATCGTGTTGCAATGCTTGGCCTTGTACACTCTAACATCGTGCGCTTCTCCAACGCTTTCTGCAACCGGGGCTTTGTTTCTGAAGCAAGACCCTGTTGCAGAAGAAAAAATCTTTGATTTTGAACCATTTTTTTTTCTGAAGCAAGACCTCTGTTACGGAAACTTTCTAAAACGAGACCCTGTTGCTGAAAAAAGAACTTCACCACTGAATCATTTTTTTTATTTCCGAAACAAGATCTCTGTTGCAGAAACTTTCTGAAATAATACGGTTGTTGCAAAAAATTGACTGTACAGGACTTGTGGCCAGCGTGAGCCCTCAATCAAGATTGATCCGATGGCTACGCGGGCGGCGAACGCTGCACATGCATCCGGCGGCTGAAGGATAGCTTTTTCCGAGGAAAAAGGCATATATCTACTGGTGTCTGAGCCTTAGTGGCAGAGTGAGGCCCAGCCCAGCCACAACCCCTGCCTCCTTCATCCACCTGTTCACAGAGAGGATCATGGCAGGGCATCCATGGCGCCATGGCCGGCCTTGGCCACGTGCCGGCCATCGGCCGCACCCCTGGCTACCTAAAAGGCGTCGCCCACACCCCCAACGAACCCTAGCTCCCCTTTTCTCCTCCACGCGCCGCTGCTCTTTGCCCCATCCACACCCGACGCCACCGTCATCGTGCCGTCGTCGTTCGCACGCATCGGAACCTCCACGCGCCATCTGGAGACGTCCAGGAGGAACGCCGCACTCACCTTCGTCCATCCCGTGGCCAGCCCAAGATAGGACACTACGTAGCCTCGCCAATCGCCATCGCCTCTTCTTCCTGCCACGGTCGCCGCGCGTCCCCGTCATCGATCTCCACCTCCGGCCCTCCCCGGCCATCTTGAGCTCCCTACAAGCTCCTGGTGAGCTGCTTCTCCGTTCCACCCTACTACTCCCCTTGCTTCGTCGCCGTATAGCCGTCCCCGAGCTCATACGATCTCGCGCGTATGCGTACGTAGGAGTGTGCGTGCTCTAAGCTGCTGCTCTGCCTTGCGCTGCTGCTGCCTAGCCACGCTGCTGCTCTTTGCTGGTCGCGCCGCTACTACACCCGCTTGCGCTGCGCTGTTGTCGCTCATGCGTACTTGCTGATGCCGCTCGCGCCACCCGGTTGCGGCGCGCCTGCGCCGCCGCTTCTGCCGCCCGCTCGCGCCACTGCAGCTTCTGCCTGGGTCGCCTGCACCTGTGTACCACGCGCGCCCGCAATCCGTTGCTTTGCTGCTGATGCTACTTGCTGCCGCTACTCGTTGATGCTCTGTTGCCGTGTTGAGTTGTTGCTGCGGCTGCTGTATGCCTCACGCGAGGCCATGGCAAGCACAACCCAGTGGCTGGCTTTGTCCCTGCAATGTATGGCCGGCCGTGTGTAATTAGCGCGTGTGTGTTAGGTTAGTAGTGGCCCACTCCCACGTGGCCCCCACTATTTAGGTTAGTTTATTTACTACTCCTATTCCCTACGTCCAGAAATACTTGTCAAAGAAATGGATGCATCTAAATGTATTTTAGTTCTAGATATATCTATTTTAATTCATTTCTTCGACAAATAATTCGGAACGAGGGGAGTAGTATTTAGTCTAACATGGATATGACAGTGGGGCCACCACTAATTAGACTGAATTAAAACAATATGTTTAACACATGAGTGTATGCCATATGGTCCCGTTTTGACCCTGTTGACTGGTCAACATTAACTGGTCAACTACTGACAAGACAAGTTTGACGGGTCCCGTGGACCCCATTGTCATACACTTAGGCTAGCTCACTTGTGGGGTATAAAAAGTAATCTGCCATATTTTAATATTGTATTTAACTAGATAAAGAAAATCCAGAAAATGCTATAAATTTTGGTAAATCCTATAAAATAATCTGTAACACGGATGAAAATAATTTATATATAAAAGTTGCTCAGAAAAGCGAGACGAACTCGGATACACAGTCTGTTCTTCTGCCACACGTCCATAGCATAGTGAACATGCAACTGTCCCCCTCCGTTTCACTTGTCCGAATAAGCCAAACTTCGGGAAAACTTTTCCAAATGTTTCCTCCCAATGCCAGGATCGCCTAGTACTGCATTAGAATGCCCTTAGCACCACTTATTGTCTTGTCGTGCATCTGTGTTACATTTGTGTGCTATATATTTACTGTTTCTCCCCTCTCTTCTCTCTGGTAAACCTTGAGACTGATGTTGTCCTTGTGATTGACTACGTCACTGACGACCCTTCTTCCTGTTCAGTGGAGCTTCTAAGTAAGCCCCCCCCCCATTTGAACATTCAGATATCGCCCATTCCACTCTCTCTTGCTTGCATTAGATTTTGCTACTGTAATTGTTTGCTCTTATTCTGATGCATAGCCTACTTTTGTAACCTGCTTTGTACCTTACCTGCTTCTACTAAAATGCTTAGTATAGGTTGGTTAGTGATCCATCAATGACCCCCACCTTGTCCGGGTTGCCCCCGCTGGATTATCAGATGACTCGATCAACGTGACCGACATCCAAAGCCCGACACATAACATCACACCCCACTAGTTGTACAACTCTACGGAGTTACTATCGAGTGCCGAGGGTGATACCTCGTATAGCACTTCTGGTGAGATCTTTGTAGTGAAGCTAATCGATCATGGTCTATGGAGGGTGATTCCTCCTTCATCACTCCCGACAAAGACTTTGTCGTGCAACACCTCAAGTGTGAAACCTCGAGGGTGATTCCTCCAAGTTCACCTTGATGGTTAGCTCAAGTGTGAACCATCGAGGGTGATTCCTCCTTAGTTCACCTTGACGGATATATCAAGTGGAATACATCGAGGGTGATTCCTCGGATTCTCCCTTGGTGTTTTTTTGGGCACACAGTTAGTTTGACTTTACCCCCAAACCCATGATGAAGTCGGGTCGGCCCCGAGGGGTACCGCGAGTAATGTTGAGTCAGGTTGACCAGGAGGGTACCCGCGAGATAATTACGTGGCACGGCCAGGCATTTTGTGCCCTTGCCGTAAGTCCACGAGGCGGGGCGACGTGGTCACATGATCGTGAGTCTCTGCTCATTACTACGCGCTCCCAAGAAACTAATGATTTGGACATGTGATCCAAGTACTTTTTGCACTAACCACCATGCGGGAATATGTATAGGCACTCTGCGCCATATGCATTAGCCGAAGTTCATCAGACATCGGCGACTGAGTGGCACGCGCCGGGTTGGGCTGCGTAAGCACCTGCCTTATTTAAGGAGGTAGCTAAGTCTGCTCACCGGCCGCCCACGCAAAGTGCAGGAGTGCAAAGGGCGATGGGCCCAAGACCCCTGCGCGCTTAGGATGTAGACCAGCGTGTTAGCCTCTCTGATGAGCCTAGGTAGGGCTGCGGCATGTTGATGCATCGAGGGCGGGCATGACATGATGATGTGTTCGACCGGAGTTGATCGAGCGTGTTGGGTAAGTTGGTGCACCCCTGTAGGGAAGTTTTATCTATTCGAATAGCCGTGTCCACGGTAACGGACGCTCATAGATGTATCCCGATCGATACAACTAGAACTGGATGCTGAGGCATGAAATGGATATGTGGCTCCGAGATGCTTTCTCGCAGGGAGTCGTGAAGGGATCTCTGGGCGTTGAAACAACAACATAATTATTACTTATGATATGCTACTCTAATCTCTCCTATTGCTGCAAGATGGTGGCTTTAAGAAGATGCTAGTATTTGATAGGCTAGACCTTCCCCTCTATTCTGGCATTCTACAGTACAGTCCACAGATACAACCCTTCCATTTGATACCAGTGCACACTTAGTATAGATCTTATGCTTGCGAGTACTTTGGATGAGTACTCACAGTTTCCTTGCTCCCTCTTTTTCCCCATTTTCATTTCTTCTTGGATGATGCAACCGGATGGTGGAGCCCAGGAGCCAGATGCCACCGATGACGACTACTACTACCCTGATGGTGCCTACTATTACGTGGACACCGCCGACAGCCAGGAGTAGTTAGGAGGCTCCCAGGCAGGTGGCCTTGCCTTTTCGGTCGATGTTGCTTTTGTGCTAGCCTTCTTAAGGAAAATTTGTTAACTTATGTCTGTACTCAGATATTGTTGCTTCCGCTGACTCTTGTGTTTTCGAGCTTATGTATTCGATCCCTCGAGGCCCCTGGCTTGTAATATAAAGCTTGTATTATTTTATTTTTGTCTAGAGTTGTGTTGTGTGATCTTCCCGTTAGTCCATAATCTTGGCCGTACACATTTGCGTGCATGATTGGTGTACGATCAAAACGAGGGCGTCACATTAACGCAAATGGTTCAGATTGAATAAGGTATGCAAAGCGAGACTTCGGCGCTAAGCCAAGAGAAAATTTTGCAAGAAGGATTTGTACCTCCCTTCAACGCAAACGGTTTTTTCTGTTAACCCGTGTGCAACCACGTATAGACAATTTGGTAAGATTTGCATCTATCATATTGGGTATATTGCCATTTGTCAAACTGGAAAGATTGCCATTTGTTGATTTAGTAACATTGTCATTTGTCAACCCTTGTAACACTGCGATTTGTCAAAATATGCAGCTAAAAATCACTAGCACTATCTAATTTTTGCAACTAAAATTTATTAATTAAGCATAGATTTCATTCATAGATTAACAGTCGTTCTTAATTTATACAAACAGTTCAACTCAACAGCTGAACCGGCCAAACTTTTCCCCAATTGTTGCCAACCACGTACTGAAATAGCTAGTCCAACTATATATACTAGCTAATTTTAAGTATGTTGTACAGTTCCACCACATCTATAGTCAGATGAACTGAACAAAATAGCCCCTAAATACTACTACTACTCTGGAGGGGCTTTGTACTACTTCCGGTAGCCTCTCCTCTGTCGAGCACGCTCAGTAAGAGGAAGAGGAGGAGGAGCCTAGCGACGAGCTGCACAACTGTAATACGGTGTCTGCCGCTGCTGCATCTTCAGCGATGCTCACCTCGAATGCCCTCTGCCGCTCCAGATGACCCCTCTCGAAGCGGTCAGACTGCTTGTAGATCTCCTGATTCCTCGCCTCTGCGTCGGCGTGCACTGTGGCCACGGCTGCGGTAAGGCTCTTTGTGTGCTCGACGAGGCACTCCTCGTACTCCCGCAGGAACTCGATGTGGCACGCAAGGTCATTGACGCACACGCGGGCCTCCACCTCCGCCTCCCTCCTTCGGGCGGCGGTGGCAGAGTGGGTGAGGATCCCGGCGGTCGACGATGGGCTGGCGGCCACGACGGCCGACGATGGGCTGGCGGCCACGACCAGCACCTTTCACCTTAGGGTCGCGGTGGTGGAGCGGGTGATGGCCACAGTGGCCGACAGCTGGGTGGCGGCCACGATTGCCACCTCTCGCCTTTGGGCCACGGTAGCTTAGCGGGCGATGGCCCTGGCTTTCGACCGTGCTGTGGCGGCAACGATGGCCCACAATAGCTGCCGATGGGAAGCAGCGGCGGAGCGTCTGGTGGGTGTTCGGTGCACACCCTACAGCGACGCCACGCACACTACACTATGTTGGGGACTGCGCAGGGGCCACTGTGTAGCCTCCCAACTTGAGTAGTCCTCTGATGACGGCTGAGTGGCTGAGCGACGACGACGGACCGGTGCCATTAGCGATTCTAGGAGAAGCAGACGAGATAATCTACAGGGGGGGTGGGAAAATGCGATGCAGGACTCGCCGGCCATGAGGGTTTATACAGTAGGCTGGTAAGCATTGGTATTTTGGGGGATTTCACTGAGTCGGACGGGAAGCTTGCGCGGGAACCTGCACGGTTGCGTGCGAACGGGCTCACCACCGTTTGGCCAAAAGAACGCCCCCGCGCGCTGCTCAAGCTTGCGCTCGAAGCCGTCTGCGGCAGTGGGGTGACAAGAGGTGCGAGAGGAGGACGAAAGGACACGTACACATACGGTTAATAAAAAACGTTTGCGATTTAAGTACCTACTATACCCCCATCCTGGTTTATAGGTAGGATTTAACTAATAAAATACGAATGCGCGTCTCCAAAGATTATATCGTTGGATTCGTATTTGAACATAGTTTCCAGTTATATAATTTTTTTAACATGCATTAACAATTTGTTGGTTAAATTTAAGGTCATATACCAGCAAGCTTATGTCCACAACACACACGGCTTATTCCATAAAAAATAACTCTGATGGATCAACTGTATACCACATATCGTGCTTGATGTCTCCGACATCGCTCGCACAGTTTGTCTTATTTGCCACGTATCACTGTGCCGGCCTCTGCTCGTGTCCCTCGGCATGCTCTGCTCGCCGTTAGGCGCCGCATCACAGTATGCTCACCGTTAGGCGTCGCCGCGCGCTGTGCTCACTTTCTTCGGCGCGCTCTGCTCGCGTCCGTCGGCGCGCTCGGCTTGTGGACAACTTTTCCTTGCGTGTTCAACTGCTATATGCATATATATGGTTGCTCGCCGTTGAGGCGACCGCGGAGCGCTCTGCTTTCGTACCTCCACACGCGCTCTACCGGCGGTTGGTCCTGCGCACGATCACGTCGGGGGGCCCATATGCATGTGGTTGCGCCGCGCGCGTTGTCACGCGATGCAGTTACGTGCGGCACGATGGAGTTACGCGCTGCAAATTAGAACTACCATCGAGGTGTGCCGATATTCCAGGCTGTCTGGCTTCCCCTTTAATTCCCGCGGCCATTATAACCTTAGTCTGTTCAACCTTTTGATCGCTCCCCACAACACAACAAGAACACCCACGATGACACATAGAGAGGGGATGTCTAGCGGCGCTCCAATGGATTTCGGCGAGCATAAAGTGGAGACCCATGAGGGGGAGACAGATCTCTCGGTGGTGTACACCATTGACCCGGTCGTGGTGGACGACTGCCTCAACACCGTTGAGTAGTTGCTTGCTCGAGACAAGTACAAGGTGGTCAGCATCCACCTCTAGTACACCGCCGGTCATCCCAACATAGATCAGAAGGTTGTCGTTGCCCAGTTATGTGTGCTCCATCATGTCCTCATCTACCACTACTACATGGCCATAGAGCCTTCCTACCGTTTCGCCAGGTTTTTCAACCGCACCGACTACAAGTTTGCTATGATGGAAACCACCGAAGATGTAAAAGCACTCGGGATTACGGGCTTGGCCTGCAAGAACCTTGTCGAAATCCGTGAGCACTACAGGGTCTGGGTAGCACAAAGAAGGACTCCCTGGTTGAACTCGCCTCGGCCATCATCGACCCATACTACAAAAAGATGAAGCAGGATGCCAACTAACACATCCCGTATCCTGGCACGAGGCATGGATGCGGCACCTAGATGAACCTCACCCCAGGTTTGCGGCCAAGAGCGTGTACACACGCTACGAGATGCATAGGCGGATCATTGACATGAGGAAGTGCCTCGTTACCCAAATCGACGAGGCCGGATCTAGCCACAAGCAGAGCAAGCGTCACAAGAAGTAGATGATGATCAGATGATCGTTTATCCTAGTTAATCATGCACGTAATATATAGTTTACTTTGGTGTGTGGATATTGCATGTGTGTAGTAGCCACCTATGTAATTATGCATGTAATATTTTACTTTGGTGTGTGCAAATGCCATGGTTGAGCCACCTATGTAATTTGATGTTTAATTTGGTTATGCAACCATGTCCTTATAAGTGTGTGTG
>LR738715.1:290502709-290558679 GCA_902687465.1 Secale cereale | reverse complement strand
ATATATATATATATATATATCTGTGTGTGTGTGTGTGTGTGTGTGTGTGTGTGTGTGTTGTTCTGTATGCAATCCCATCGCACAACACACATGTCTTATTAGCAGCAATCGTTTGTGTTATTATTGGTCTTCGCACACATTTTAGATTACAGACCTGTTTGCCGAATATCACACACATCTTGTTACATTGAACCGTTTATGCTCTCTTGTCTCAATGCAAACAGTTCATCCAAGTGAACCGCATGCCGTATATCGCACACACCTTGATCTGGTTGACTGTTACTTTTCTGTTGCCTAATCACAAACAGTTTATCTGAGTGAACCGTATACTACATATCGCACACACCTTCATATGGCTGCCTGTTTCTTTTGTTCCTCCTCATCGCAAATAGTTAATTGAACTGAACCATATGCCCTACATCGCACACGCAACTAAAATATGAACCGTGTTTGATGCATCCGTCATCGCAAACATTTTGCACCTTTTTTACGGTTTTTACACCACCGTTTGTGATTATTGCATCGCACACAGTTTCATCGAAGTGTTTCTAATCGTAGTGTCGCGTTAGCAGCATCCTGCAGTAGTGCGATGTTGTTTACTCCGTTCCGACCTAGCCGGTTGGCTGTCGATGTACATACGTGGTCGTATTTACTATCTTGCAGCGTGGTTGTACGTACGTGTACACGATATAGACGGGACTGCGTGACATGCTACGTCGGTGCCTCTATTGCAACACGTGCCCCTCCTTACTCGGCCACGGTACGTCGCTACAGAGAGATCGATCGACCGCTATGTACGTACACATTGGCAGCCAGATAGATAAGCTACCTTTGCTTTAACCTGGTGGGTCACTACTGTCACGGTGTAAGAAGGCACTTCATTTCGTGCGAAGATAAAGCCGGTGGGTCCCAGCTATCAGGGGGTAACATTTTTTTCGCAAAATGTAGAGGCCCTTCCGGTGGGTCCGAGCTATCAGGTGGAGGAATCATTATTTTGCGCATAATAAGGAGGCACTTCCTTGCGTGCGGCCATGCGCCCAGCTGTCAGCCTCTCCAAGTACAGTCCTCTTCTGATGGCTGTCCTTCGTTGACCGCATTGACGACATCGTATCATCCGAGAGCACCAAGGTGGTTGACCGCATTGACGACATCGTATCATCCGGGGAATACGCAGTAGTGGATGCCCACGCGGAGGGGAGTACGAGTGTTGACTGGTTCGGCTGCGGTTTGAGGCTGCCATCGCCGGAGAATAGCAGGGGGTGTGGGTAAGGATGGCAATTTAGCCATGGGTACGGGTACCCGCGGATATCGTACCAGCATGGGCAGGGTATGGGCACAATTTTATACCCACCGGTAGTACCCATACCCTACCCGTTTATACTAACATGTGAACCTTACCCGTGATTCACATGTGTACCTATGTTAAAGTGGTGTTGTGAGCTTGTGAACCTGTGATACAGTTGTCACCAATTGTCAATTTGAATTGAGATAATTGTCAAGTACTCATATTTATGTTATTGAGGTGAGATCAATTTTTTTCTTAAATATGCTATTGATGAATGTAAAACTGAGAATAACTTGTGTACTGTTTGATCTAACCATTGGGTGCCCAATGGGTATGGGTACCCTCCGGGTATGGGTACATGTAAAGTTTCATACCCATGGGTACGGGTATGGGTAGAATTTTGCACCCATTGACTACATGGGTATGGGAAAGGTATTGCTCCACCTACCCCATACCCTACCCACTGCCATCCTAAGGTGTGGGTCAGTAGAGGGAAGGCCTGGCCAGCAGTGGGAGTAGGGTGGGACGATGAGGCCTGCGCGGTAGCACAGCCAGACACTGGAGGCAGGAGTAGGCGGTCCCACCGGCGCTGGTTTGGGCGGCTGGTGCAAGAATATCAGAGATTGAAGAAGCAGCAGGACAGTTTGATTACAATCCAACGGTCACTGCTGCTAGAATCGTTGGTTGACTAAGTTGAAAAAGCCATGCGTAAGCGTCAACTTAGTAGGCCTACAGGTTAGCCTCCGAACTAGTGCGCCTATCTACTACGCAACTTTATTCTTGTAGACATGTGTTGGGCCTCCAAGCGCAGAGTTTTGTAGGACAGTAGCAATTTTCCCTTAAGTGTATGACCTAAGGTTTATCAATCCGTAGGAGGTGTAGGATGAAGATGGTCTCTCTCAAACAACCATGCAACAAAATAATAAAAAGTCTCTTCTGTCCCCAACACACCAAAGACAATGGGAAATTGTATAGGTGCACTAGTTCGGCAAAGAGATGGTGATACAGGTGTAATATTGATAGTAGATATTGATTTTTGTAGTGCGAACAATAAAAAACAGCAAGGTAGCAAGTAACAAAAGTGAGCACAAACAGTATTGCAATGATGGAAAACAAGGCCTAGGGTCCATACTTTCGCTAGTGCAATCTCTCAACAATGCTAACATAATTGGATCATATGACCACCCCTCAACGTGCGATGAAGAATCACTCCGAAGTTCCTATCTAGCGGAGAACATAAGAAGAAATTGTTAGTGGGGTACGAAACCACCTCTAAGTTATTCTTTCCGATCAATCTGTCCAAGAGTTCGTACTAAAATAACACAAAGTTACCCTTTCCGATGGATCTATCCAAGAGTTCGTATTAGAATAACACAAGGTTATCTTTTCCTATCGATCTTTCAAGAGTTCGTACTAAGATAACACAAAGTTATCCTTCCTGATCGATCTATCAAGAGTTCGTACTGAGATAACACCAAAACATATTCAGATTTGTAATACTCAATCCAACACAAAGAACCTCGAAGAGTGCCCCAGGATTTCTACCACAGAAACAAAGACAAGAATGTGCATCAACCCCAATGCGTAGATTACCCCAATGTCACCGCGGGAATCCCCAAGTTGAGTGCCAAAATATATATCAAGTGCCACCACGAGTATTCAATTGCAAGACATATATCAAGTGTTCTCAAATCCATAAAAGTATTAAATCCAAAGAAATCTCAAAGGCAAAACTCAATTCATCACAATATACAGAGGGTGAAAACACCATATGATCCGACTATATTAACAAAGCCCGCGATACATCAAGATTGTGCATCTCAAGAACACGGCGGAGAGAGAGATTAAACACATAGCTACTGGTACAAGCCCTCAGCCCCGAGGGTGGACTATTCCCTCCTCATCATGGTGGCCACCGGGATGATGAAGATGGCCACTGGTGATGATTTCCCCCTCCGGTGGAGTCCCGGAAAGGGCTCTAGATTGGATCTCGTGGACTACAGAGCCTTGCGGCAGCGGAACTTCTGATCTAGGTCTACCCCAAAGGGTTTTGAAATATTTGGGAATTTATAGGGTAAAGAGGTGGCGCGGGAGGCCACCGAGGTTGGCACAACCCACCTGGGCGCGCCAGGGGGCCCTAGCGCGCCTTGGTGGGTTGTGCCCCCCTCGTGGCACCCCCAGGTGCTGCTTTGGCCCATCGGGAGTCTTCTGGCCCATAAAAAATCTCCAAAAAATTTCACGGTGTTTGGACTCCATTTGATATTGATTTCCTGCGATATAAAAAACATGCAGAAAACATCAACTGGCACTTGGCACTATGTCAATAGGTTAGTCCCAAAAAATAATACAAAATGACTATAAAATGATTGTAAAACATCCAAGAATGGTAATATAATAGCATGGAACAATCAAAAATTATAGATACGTTGGAGACGTATCAGCATCCCCAAGCTTAATTCCTGCTCATCCTCGACTAGGTAAATGATAAAAACAGAATTTTTGATGTGGAATGCTGCCTATCATGTCATATCATATTCTTTTCTTTATAGCATGGACATTTGGACTTTTATATGGTTCAAAGCAATAGTCTAGTTTTTGACATGAGATTTAAATACTCAAGCATATCAACAAGCAGTCATGTCTTTCAGAATATCAAATGCTAAAGAACGTTATCCCTACAAAATCATATAGTCTTGTCATGCTCTATCTTCCCAGCTCAAAGTATAAATCATGTACTACCCCGGTGTCAGCCAAGCAATTGGTTCATACTTTTTAACGTGCTTCATCATTTTCAACTCTCACGCAATACATGAGCGCAAGCCATGTATATAGCAATATAGGTGGAATAGTATGCGGTGGTAGTAGACAAAACAAGGGAAGAAAGTCTCACATCAACTAGGAAAACTAATGGACTATGGAGATGTCCATCAATCGATATCAATGTGAGGAGTAGGGATTGCCATGCAACGGATGCACTAAGAGCTATAAGTGTATGAAAGATCAATATGAAATTAAGTGGGTATGCATCTAATCCTATAATGAAAATTCCCACTAGTATATGAAAGTGAAAACATAGGAGACTCTCTATATGAAAAACATGGTGCTACTTTGAAGCACAAGTGTGGTATTTGCATGCCCCTTCTCTTTTTTCTTTCATTCATCCTTTTTTCTTCTTCTTTTTTATTTTAGTTCGGAGTCTGATCCTGACTTGTGGGGGAATAATGGTCTCCATCATCCTATCATCATTGGGACATGTTTTAATAATGGATAATGATCATCACACTTCTATTTACTTATAACTCAAAAGAAATAAAAATTACAACTCGATACATATAACATAGTATGACTCTATATGATGAAAAATGAATGCTCAAGTCAACTATATGATGGGAGTGCATGACAATATATCTCGGAATGGATATGGAAATGCCATAATAGGTAGGTATGGTGGTTGTTTTGAGGAAGGTATAATAAAGTTTATGCACCGGCAAAAATTGCGCGGTACAAGAGAAGATAGTAATTATGAAAGGGTGAGAGTGCGTATAATCCATGGACTCACATTAGTCATAAAGAACTCATATACTTATTGCAAAAGTTCACTAGCCCTCGAAGAAAAGTAATACTACGCATGCTCCCAGGGGGGAGGTTGGTAGGAGTTAACCATCGCGCGCCCCCGACCTTCACACAAAGATAGGAAAATCAAGGATAAATTGTGCTCCAATTTCCCGGCATAACGAGAGACTATACGTGCATGCTTCTGGAATCACAAACCTTAACACCAATATTCTTACTAAAGCATAATTACTCATCAACATGACTCACATATCACATCATCATGTCTCAAAACTATTATAAAGAATCAAGTTTATTTTGTCCAATGATCTTCATGATAGTTTTTATTATATCCTTCTTGGATATCTATCACTTTGGGACTAATTTTCATGTGTTGCTTTTGATAAGCTCAAACAAATATAAGTGAAGATCATGAGCAAAATATTTTCTTCTCTCAAATTAATCTAAGTGAAGCAAGAGAGAATTTTTCCACAAACACTAAAGCACACCATGCTCAAAAAGATATAAGTGAGGCACTAGAGCAACGGTGCTAGAAAAGAGCTTCGTTGACAGGATGTGAATGCCGCTTACTTAGCCTTCCTGGCAACTATTTGGGGGCTCTATTTTATTTAAAAACTTAAGGATCTAATTATTTTATTAAAACAGCAAGCAAATAAAATAAAATGAAATTTCAAGAATAGCACATCTCATGTGAAGAAGCAAAAACTTAGGATCAACCGACACTAACCGATAATTGCTGATGAAGAAAGGTGGGATGCCTATCGGGGCATCCCCAAGCTTAGATGCTTGAGACTTCTTGAAATATTATCTTGGGGTGCCTTGGGCATCCCCAAGATTGATCTTTTGTGTCTCCTTAATTCTTCTCATATCACGGTTTTCCTAAATCTCAAAAGCTTCATCCACACAAAACTCAACAAGAACTCGTGAGATAAGTTAGTATAAACCAATGAAAAAACCTTATCATCCTCTATTGTAGCAAATCAGTAAAATTATTACTCAACATTGGATACTAAATGCCTTTGCATATTTAATACTCCTATCCTCAAATAGAATCATTAAACAAGAAAACATATGCAAACAGTGCAAACATAACAGCAATCTGCCAAAACAGTATAGTCTGTAAAGAATGCAAGAGTATCAATACTTCCCTAACTCCAAAAGTTATGAAAAATAATCATTCTGTAGGAAATTTATCAGAGCTTATTTTTTAAAAAGTTTCAACATTTTATCACATTCGGACCTTTTTAGGTAATTATTGTAACATTGGTAAACTTTCTGTTTTCAAACAGCAACATGTAGACTTTCAAAATAAGCATGGTGAAGGCTATCCTTGACAATTTTGTTGAAATAAAAGATGCAAAACATTATTATAAATACCAGAAAGAAAATTCTAACAAAATAAATTGACACTCCAAGCAAAATACATATCATGTGACGAATTAAAACATAGCTCCAAGTGAGGTTACCGATAATGTTGGAGACGAAAGAGGGGATGCCTTCCGGGGCATCCCCAAGCTTAGTTTCTTGGATCTTCCTTGAATATTACCTTGGGGTGCCTTGGTAATACCCAAGCTTAGTGTATTGTCACTCCTTGTTCTCCTCATATCAACATCTCACCCAAAACTTGAAAACTTCAATCACACAAAACATAACAAAACTTCGTGAGATGGGCTAGTATGATAAAACAAATCATTCACTTTGGGTAATGTCAAAGACAAGATCGATAATTGTTATCACACAATGCCTACTATATCATAACATTTCTACAATTTATATTCATCAATATAAGCCATAGAAACTAGAAAACAAGCAAACTATGCATTGAAAATAGAATCTATCAAAAACAGAACAGTGTGTAATGATCTGAACATTCACCATACTTTTGAAACTCTAAAAATCTTGAAAAAATATGACCACATGGGAAATTTGTATATTAAACTTATGAGAAAAGAATCAACTTAAAATCACTCTTCTTTTAGAAATGATAATTTTTCTCGTGACCGCAAAAGTTTCTGTTTTTCAGCAAGATCAAGTCTACTATCACCCAACATGATCCTAAGGCTTTGCTTGGCACTTTATTGAAACAAAAGCTATAAAACATGATTACTACAGTAGAATAATCATGTGAACACACAAAAATAGTAGGTGTAAGTGTTGGGTTGTCTCCCAACAAGCGCTTTTCTTTAATGCCTTTTAGCTAGGCATGATGATTTCCATGATGCTCACATAAAAGATAAGAATTGAAACATGAAAGAGAGCATCATAAATCACACGGCAAGCACATTTAAGCCTAACTCACTTCCTATGCATAGGGATTTTGTGAGCAAACATATTATGGGAGTAATAATCAACTAGCATAGGAAGGCAAAACAAGCAAAACTTCAAGATTTTCAACACATACATAGGAAACTTGATATTATTGAAATATGAAAAAACATATGTTCCTCTCTCATAATAAATTTCAGTAGCATCATGAATGAATTCAACAATATAGACATCACATAAAGCATTCTTTTCATGATGCATAAGCATAGAAATTTTATTACTCTCCACATAAGCAAATTTATTCCCATGAATAGTGGTGGGAGCAAACTCAACAACATAACTATCATGAGATTGAAAATTAAAATCATGATCACAATTTTCATGCTTATAAGTATTCAATATAGCATACATGTCATCACCATAACAATCATATATAGCAACTTTTTTATCATAGTCAATTGAAACATCCTCCAAAGTAGTGGATTCATCACTAAATAAAGTCATTACCTCTCCAAATCCACTTTTATCAATATAACCATCATAAATAGGAGGCATGCTACCATTATAACAAATTTCCACATCAAATCTTGGGGGGCTAAAAATATCGTCTTCATCAAACATAGCATCCCAGAGCTTATGGCTTTGCATATCATTAGCATCATGGATATTCAAAGAATTCATACTAACAACATTGCAATCATGGTCATCATTTATGCCAAACATTTTATAGCATTCTTCTTCAAACAATTGAGCACAATTTTCATTTCCATCATTTTCATGAAATACATTATAAAGATGATCAATAATATGATGCAACCTCAATTCCAATATTTTTATAGTTTTCTTTTACAAAACCAAACTAGTGATCAAACAAGAAACTAAAAGATTCGATTGCAAGATCTAAAGATATACCTTCATGCACTCACCTCCCCGGCAACGGCGCCAGAAAAGAGCTTGATGTCTACTACGCAAATTTATTCCTGTAGAAACGTGTTGGGCCTCCAAGCGCAGAGTCTTGTAGGACAGTAGCAATTTTCCCTCAAGTGGATGACCTAAGGTTTATCAGTCTGTAGGAAGTGTAGGATGAAGATGGTCTCTCTCAAACAACCCTGCAACCAAATAATAAAAAGTCTCTCGTGTCCCCAACACACCAAATACAATGGGAAATTGTATAGGTGCACTAGTTCGGCAAAGAGATGGTGATACAGGTGTAATATTCATAGTAGATATTGATTTTTTTAGTGCGAACAATAAAAAACAGCAAGGTAGCAAGTAACAAAAGTGAGCACAAATGGTATTGCAATGATGGAAAACAAGGCCTAGGGTCCATACTTTTGCTAGTGCAATCTCTCAACAATGCTAACATAATTGGATCATATAACCACCCCTCAACGTGCAATGAAGAATCACTCCGAAGTTCCTATCTAGAGAAGAACATAAGAAGAAATTGTTGGTGGGGTACGAAACCACCTCAAAGTTATTCTTTCCGATCAATCTTTCCAAGAGTTCGTACTAAAATAACACAAAGTTACCCTTTCCGGTCGATCTATCCAAGAGTTCGTACTAGGTTAACGCAAGGTTATCTTTTCCGATCGATCTTTCAACAGTTCGTACTAAGATAACACAAAGTTATCCTTCCTGGTCGATCTATCAAGAGTTAGTACTAAGATAACACCAAAACATATTCCGATTTGTAATACTCAATCCAACACAAAGAACCTCGAAGAGTGCCCCAAGATTTCTACCAGAGAAACAAAGACAAGAATGTGCATCAACCCCTATGCATAGATTACCCCAATGTCACCGCGGGAATCCGCAAGTTGAGTGCCAAAATATATATCAAGTGTCACCACGAGTATTCAATTGCAAGACATATATCAAGTGTTCTCAAATCCATAAAAGTATTAAATCCAAAGAAATCTCAAAGGGAAAACTCTATTCATCACAAGATACAGAGGATGAAAACACCATATGATCCGACTATATTAACAAAGCCCGCGATACATCAAGATTGTGCATCTCAAGAACACGGTGGAGAGAGAGATTAAACACATAGCTACTGGTACAAGTCCTCGGCCCCGAGGGTGGACTACTCCCTCCTCATCATGGTTGCCGCGGGGATGATGAAGATGGCCACCAGTGATGATTTCCGCCTTCGGTGGAGTCCCGGAAAGGGCTCTAGATTGGATCTCATGGACTACAGAGCCTTGCGGCAGCGGAACTTCTGATCTAGGTCTACCCCGAAGGGTTTTGGAATATTTGGGAATTTATAGGGTAAAGAGGCGGTGCGGGAGGCCACCTTGGTGGGCACAACCCACCTAGGAGCGCCAGGGGGCCCTAGCGCGTCCTGGTGGGTTGTGCACCCCTCGGGGCACCCCCCAGGTGCTGCTTTGGCCCATCGGGACTCTTATAGCCCATATAAAATCTCCAAAAAGTTTCGCGGTGTTTGGACTCCGTTTGATATTGATTTCCTGCGATGTAAAAAACTTGCAGAAAACAACAACTGGCACTTGGCACTATGTCAATATGTTAGTCCCAAAAAATGATATAAAATGATTGTAAAACATCCAAGAATGATAATATAACAACATGGAACAATGAAAAATTATAGATGCGTTGGAGACGTATCAGCGCCCCAAATGTCAGTGGGAGGAATCAATTTTTTCACGTAATAAGGAGGTAGTTGCTTGCGTGGGGCCATGGACCATGTAGGTCCCTACTGTCAGCCTCTCCACGTACATCCCTATTCCGATGGCTGTCTTTTGTTGAATGTTGACCACGTTGAGCATGCCACGCCTAGAGCACCAACACGGTGGACAACTATGAGTCCTAGGAATGGAACGACCCGGAGCCGGCGAAGACACAAAAGTGGACGCTCACATTGAGGGGAGTATGATGGTTGACTGGTCCGGCTGCGTCGTGAGGCTGCTATCATCGGAGAATAACAGGAGGTGTAGGTGGGTAGAGGGATGGCCAGGCCGGCGGAGGGAGTAGGGTGGGCCGATGAAGCCTGTGCGGCATCACAGCCGGCCATAAGAGGAGGGACCAGGCAGTCCCGCCAGCTAGAGCAGAAAGATCAGAGATTGAAGAAGTACCTCGGTTGTTGGATGGACATCCAACAGTCACTGCTGCTAGAATCGTGTGTTGACTATAAGTTGAAAAAGCCTTGCGTAAACAGTGAGCCTCGAAATCGGTGGCGTGTACAGCCCGTTTTCTATTATTTTTATAATTTAAATCCCATTTTCTAATTCATATGGAATTTATTACAGTCCATTTTCCATTTTTAGAATTGCTTCTCATTTTCCATTTTTAGAATTCCTGCTCATTTTCTATTTTTAGAATTGCTGCCCATTTTCTGGTCAGTACAAGGGTTAAAAATTCGAACTAAAGAATATGGCAAATTTTAAAAATTCGCTTATTTTTGCTAGGGAAAAAATATTTTTAATCCAAAAATTAGTAGCCATACTAAAACAAATTTTAAAATAAAGTAATATTATGTTATGTTAAAATCCAATGAAATATAAAATATCAGTGAAGAACAAAAACAAAAAACAAAACTAATTTCCCATTTGCTATATATATTTTTGAAATTTGCAACCCCTTTCATATTACTTTTAAGATTTACTGCCCATACTCTCTGGCCATGCCGAAATGCATCCCTCCTCGTCTTGGAAGATCCAGCCTAGTAAGTCGGAGAAAACAAATAGGCCTAGCTTGGGTATTCTTCAAAAAGAAATAGTGGGCTACCTATTTTCCCAAAGAAAAAATTGTTGGGCTGGTTATGTTGTTAGACAGGCCACAAAGACCGCATAACCCAGTTTATAGCCTGCTCCTCTGAACAAATCCTAAAAAAGCGTTGTGCAATTCTATCGTTAACTGACTATAGGTTGACAATGATGTGGGTCTCAGATATCGGCAGGGTGGATTAGAGTAAAAATAAATCAAGGGGTGCATCTTAGTAGTAAAGAGGCGCTTGATTGTGTTCGGGATACATTCCTCTCCCGATTCACTATGTTGACAGGGCCGGACGGCGGCGCCGCTGCGAGCGCACCAAGGCGGAGGACGATGGCGAGGCCTCAGACCGGAATGAACAGGAGCCGGGGAACATGTGGCAGTATGGACGTAGGCGGTGGGGAGTACGAGGGTTCACTGGTTCTGATGCGGGTAGGCTGCCGTCGCTGGAGAAGAATAGGATGTCGGGGGGAGTAAAGGGATGGCTTGGGCAGCTTTTCAGGGTACGACAGCGCAGCGATGCGTGCACAACAGCGCAACCAGCCATAGAACGCGAGAACAGGCACTCCGGCCAGCGCAGGTTTGGTTTTGGCGGCTGGACCGGTCAGACCCAAAAACTCATTATGCTGGATTATAAGAATTAATTTTATATAGCTGCAACTTATTGTAAAATGTTGCAAAACACCTTTTTTCTTCTCGAGTTTTTTTAGACAATTTTCTTCTTGATGTGTGAAGCCGAGAACATTCAGAAGCCCTGGGATAAAGTGGTGTCACCAATGTGTTGGGCTGGGTTGGGCATTTTTATCAAAAAATAATAATGGACCGGAACTATTTACGTCGTTGACTACGATTTGCATGGGTCAGCTGGTTGCAGGAAGAAAATGGTGGGAGCAAAAATACTGGCCATTGTCTTTGCCTAAGAATAATATCGAATGAATGTAATGACACTCTCATAGGAAATAATATCCTTCTGTTAAAATTTGACTTTTCAAATCATAAATTTAAAGAACTGGTGCATGAGCATTTAGATTTATTTATTTATTTATGTTGAGGGGACCATGAGCATGTACCTGGGCCGGATTCATGTGACAGCCTCCCTTCCAGTTAATTATGGGCTCCTCTATTGGGCCTTCATCACTGTGCTGCATGTGATCGACAAGTGGAAAATGTGTTTTGTACCAAAAATAGTATGTGCTACGTACGAGGCACTAAAGGATCGGACCGTGCAACGACTTCCAAAACATTGTGTTTGTCGTTCTAACAACACATTTATTCAACCTATATTACTGATTATACATTGAAAATAGCAACATCAGCAACCAGGGCTGGGGGTGCAACAAAAGCAGTAAGCAGGCACAAAGATTAAAGATGCAGCTCTTTTTTTCAAACCAAACATCAGCCAACATTACAAAAGGGCTACCAAAAAGAACAAGTGTATGCATCAAACTAAATAAAGAGGCTAGTACACCAAGTGTACGCATCTAACTAACTGGCTCAGTTAGACGTACTATTTATTCATGTGTGGAGATTGGCTGATGGCTTGTACCAGATGGATGCCTGGCGGGGGAAACTCCAGCCAGTAGGTCGAATTCTGATACTTGCGACCCTTTCTCCTACTTTGGGCTGCAGAGCGTGGCGGCACATATCAGGGTATGGTGCACGGAGAGAGGCATGGTATATTGTGTACACACAGTTTTGCCTAACGAACGAAACTGTGCTGCCATCATGATCATTGTCGTCGGTTATCTCGTGGTTAATCGGATAATTTAGTCCAAGAAACAGAGAGCATGTACCAAGGCTACTTACCGGCCTCCAGTCAAAAATTCCTGAAGGCCCGAAGAAGCTGGGATTCTTTTTGTGATTGTATTCTGCAAAGATACACGTCCGGTACGTGCGAACGATCATCAATGGTTCACCTTCGTCTGATGGAGCCAGGAACCACCTGCAACTACCATGCCGCTTTTCTTTGAAAGGTCCTGGGATTAGGAAGGGTAGAGACACCAGGCGGCCTAGAACATCATATCAAGTTGGAGTCAAATAAAAAAGGGCTCGTACTGTAGTCAATCTTAAGTACAACATGTTATGAGCATGAATATTTTTTCAATAAATGTTGACAGTAATATAAGCAAGCCATCATGATATCATAGGAAAGTAGCATACTGCTCTAACAGCCCCTGCAGCGATGACTGGAGTAGACCAGCAATACGTCCAGCCATAGAAGGAGTCAACAGCGTAAATGAAGCCCTTGTGTTCAATGGCATCAGAGAGCCATGGAGGATGTACGATCCTGCGATGGACGTGCAGATTTATCCACTTATCACAGTGGCATGTCATATAGGCGAGACCGCGGTTGAAGAATTCAATTAGCCTGAAGTCTTTTTCATTCGCAGATCTTGTGGGCACTTGGCAGATTACAACCTTGAGAAAATCAAACTTGGTATCATGTTGGCTACTGTGAGATTCCGAGTATTCTAGGCCGCGGTGCCAAAGTAGTGCAGTGTTAATCGAAGGAAGGGGGATCAATCAACAAGTGTAGACCTCCACGAGCATCCAGCTGCCGCAACCTTCGACAAGCACCATCCAAGACGTGTTCATGCCGACCCACTACATACCATTAATGTAGTTGAGGGTGATGGGGATCAGATCACTGTCGAGGGGGTTGATGCTCGCCACCCAACGATCGTTATGCTGCATGACATGCCGTTTCTGAAGATCAGGCGGCAACAGCAAGCAGGGAGCTGGCTTAAAAATCTCCGTCCTGAGGGCTTTGAGTAAACGCTACTGCTTGGACGACCATGCGGCGAGCAACATGGTACTGATATTGTCCACACGCGAGACAATCAGCTTGATTACCTCTGTGGGGAGCGAATTCCAGCCACTATTTCAGCAGACGCTGCTCGGTTATGCCATTGTTAATGTTTGGGTTTCGAAAGAGGGGGGAAGTGCCTAGCAGGGATGGAAGATTGGACGATTATGTGTGGACGGGGAAGGAGAAGTGAATATGTGCTGCGGTAAGTGCACAAGTGATGATGACAATGTAGCAACAACACGCCACTTGACTTACAAGACGCATCCCAACAACGTAGGGTCGTATCGATGCCAGACAACTTGCTTGAGTTACCACAGTACTAGTACAATAAACTACAGTACCTACTACTATGCCCGAGCAGTATAGTGGAGTAGGACTCTGCTCTACTACTTGTACTGGAGGAGCAGTATATTATTGTAAAATAGTTACAAACTTCAATGCCCGAGCGTGGAACGACTACAAACCGCCATCGGTGCTAACTCCAATCCCCAGCAAACGTTCGCTGGGAGACATGGCAGTTGCAAAGGCCAGCGATGCAGTTACAGTACGTGTGTAAGGGGGCGGTTTTGTCAAATACTATGGCTTAAAAACAGGCCACCGTCGGATGGAAATCTAACGTTTATGTGTGATTCGCCAGAATCAGGATCGTGGCAAACAATCGCCATATATCATTACAAAGAAAAGGTTAAAACACCCAGGGCTAGAACTTGCACCGGCTGACCACTAAGGCCTTGTACAATGCTAGGTGCTTAGGAAGTTGCTTAGAAAAATAAACCAACTTTTTTTGAAGCACCGGTGCATATTTCAACAGGAGAGGCGCCTAGTTAAGTGTATGCCCTGTACAAATAAGCACATGTGCTTAAAGAAAGCCTTGTTTATTTCTCCAAGCACCTCTCCTAAGCACCTTGCATTGTACATGGTCTAACAATGATACTAACATAGTTGTAAAATGGTCAGAGAACGTGTCTACGTGGTGTTTGAAATTAGATGCAAACTAGCAAGATGCTCGTGCATTGCACGGAACATCAAGATTCTTTTTTTACAAAATACCTATTGTGTTTGACACATGCATGAGTAATCCCATGTGTATAAACTAATGATATCTCAAGAATTTCATCAAAAAAATGGTATCCTGAAAATTTCATCGAAAAAATGATATCTCGAGTAAGAAGAGAGATAACGTGAGGAGTGGGGTGTGGTGGTGATTGGTGGTGGGACTTAGCAGAGGCATGGGAATGGACAACGTGGGCAGCGGCCACCATGCCAGATTGTTCTAGAGGCTTCATTTTTTTATTACTCAACAATGAAGTTGTGGGAGATAAGGATGAACGAGAGAGGTGTCGGTATCCTTTTGAAAAAATCCCAAAGTTTGCTTTCTATACGTCAGATATAGATCAGACAGTCTGTATTGCAAGATGGCAGGCACATCATCATCACCAACTCGGTTTTTATAAGAGTATAGAAGAGTATACATAGAGAGTACTAGTAGAGAGTAGAGACTATCTAGTAAAAGAAACGGAGGGAGTACTAGTAAGTACACCATCTACCGCTTCGTGTGCTACTCCTACGCTCCATGCGACGGGCGCAACGTCCCCTACAACCACTCCCGTTTCATGGACGGCCTGGTCAATGCCTACAAGGTGCCCTGTGCCTACAAGAGTTTCAGCTCCAAGAGGTACGTCGACCAGCACTCGCTGGCGGAGCATAGTTCCAGATGCGCGCATGCGCCCTGCTATTGCTATGAGTGCATTCCGCCATTTGAGGCTCGCCGAGGAACCTCGTGCATCACCTCATGACACCGTCCAGCAATCACTATTGGCCCGCAGTGAACATCAATTACGAGACGTGCTACCCGTTCACCGTGCCGAAGTCGCTGCATGTCACCAAAAATTATATCATTGAAAACTATGTTCAAATACGAATCCAACGATATAGTTTTTGTTGACATGCACTGACATTTTGTCAGCTAAATCTTCAGTCAGGTTACATGGGGGACTAATAAACCACTATAGAGGTACTAGTACTAGTGTAGATCTTGGGGATATAACTATTTGATATGACCCGCCCAGGAGGGTCGGGTTACCCAATGGTGGTTCATGGGCCAGGCCCAGAAGCATGTTGAAGATGGCGGTTCAATAAGAGTAATATATAAAGGGCCCAAGGCCCAGAGCGGCTTAAAGCCCGTCAGTGTAAACCGCCATGTATGTTTAACTTGTACTGTAAGGCATGTAACAATGAGTCACCGAGCCGGAAACGATTGTATGAGCCGGCCAGGACTCCGTAGGCGGCAGGGTGTCGACCCGTGTATATAAGGGGACGACCCGACAGCGGCTTAGGGCAAGAAACAATAGATCGAGAGCCAGGCAAGCGTATTCGCTCCCTAGCAATCAAAACCCCAGCAATTCCACCTCAAACTGGATTAGGTTTTACCCTCACCGCAAGGGGCCAAACCAGTATAAACTTCCCGTGTCTCTTGTCCCGTTTTAACCCCTTTAAGCTAACCAAGTCTCTATGGCTCCACAATTAAGTCCTTTCCTTAGGACATCTGTCATGACAACTCCATGACAGTTGGCGCCCACCATGGGGCATGCGCATAGTGGTTTCGAGTTCTTGAAGGCAACTTTGAAGGGCTCAAGGGATACGCTGTGGGCTGGATGACCAAGAGTCATCGCAGCAAACTCTACATCGGCGATGCAGGCTGGGGTCTCGAGGCCGGCTCAATTGAGTACGGGTATCGGGTCCCCTTTGGCGAAATCCACGTCTTCATCGGCCAGATCGGCGAACCAGGCCCTGAACCGGACACCTGAGCCGACATCATCGAGATAGCTCAGCGTGCGCGACCCGCCCGGGCTCTGCCCACAGTGAAGCGTGGCTTTGTTGGATATATCCAGGGCACCGGAGGCTCTGGATCTCGCGGTGAGACGGTCGTTCTCTCTGACGGTGAATCGTCCACGGGCGAGACTAATTCAATGTACTAGATGCAGAGCGGATGGCTTGGGGGCTGGTCCGATGGTAACAGTATTCCGGACCCCCGTGAGCCGCCGAATAGAGTGGCGATTTGCATGACTGGCACCCAGCCGGCTCTCGGCTCAACAGTCGACAGGGCCATAACACCCCGTGCGACGGCAATGCAGCAGGCACGGGCGGACCAACATGCTCGCTGACTCAAGTCATGACATATCTATTGGAGGCTCTGGCGACTCTGATGAGAACAGAGGTAACCCCGGACAACCAAGAGCAACACAAGGTAGATGTGGATAAACTGCGACAGGAGATAGCACAAGCAAAAGAAGACCTGGCGGCGGAGAATACCAGGATGACTACAAAACGGGCTGTTTTGGATGCCCAGGCTCAGCAGATTCAAGCAAATTCCTACCGGCTCACGGTGGACCAGAATGCTGCTCACGAGGTCATGAGGAGGAAGCAGTGGAGTCGTCTACCTTTTGTTTATGAGCCGAGGAATCTTTTCAACACAGCTGGAGCAGGGAGCAGTAACCCGCCGGGGATAAACCGGACGGCTGAAGTGCCTAGGGCCGGAGCGCCAGTTCACCCGCGCATGACAGGTTCTCTACATGTGAATCAAAATCGCCCCACACCTCATTATCCAGCGACACCGGTGGGTCATTATTCCAACCATATGGATAACATGATAGCAGCAGCAACGAGATTGGCGGCTCTGTCAGTTGAGGGCGAAACTCCAGTAGTAGTGGAAACCCGGAGGGCCCAGGAGCTTCTTCAGATAGCGTTCGCACAACAGCTGGTTTATTCTTATAGTCGTAATCGTATTCACGCAACCCCTCGTCCAAGCGTTAGCTACAGCCGGCATGTTGATTTGCCAGAGGTTTCAAGCACGGAGCGGCACCGCGACCAGCCTCATGGGCATGACCCGACGCGGCATGGTGCCAATGCACAGGACTTGGTGGATCAGGGCAGGACGCGCCGAGAGGCCGAGCTGGCAGCTCAGGCTGCAAATCGTCAGCTGGCGCCGTATTACCCAGCAACTTCAGTAGAAACAGGTAGAACTTCTCGAGCTTGGGGCGTGCCGTGTTTAACGGCGGCTATACGGAACGAGTGTTTGCCCAGAGACTTCAAAGGCCCTCGTAAGGTGCCTAACTACACAGCAGATCAACCCCCTAAGGCTTGGGTAGAGAGTTACGAGATGGCTATGGAGATGCTGGATGTTAGTGAAGCCGTGTGTGCTAAGTATTTCACCATGATGCTGGAAGCACAGCCCGTAACTGGTGGAAAGGATTGCCCGTCAATTCCATTGGGTCATGGGCAGAGCTGAAAGCCAAGTTTATCAAGCACTTCAAGGATACATGCAAGCAGCTGATGTCAATTGTGGATCTAGCTTCTTGTGTTTAGAACGAGGGCAAATCAACGACCAGCTGGGCGCGCCGGGTCTCAACCATTATACATTCTTCAGATAAGATCAACACCAAGTCTGCAGTATTAGTGTTGGAGAAGAATTGCCGGTTCCTTCCACTCAAGCAGAAGCTGGGGCGGCTTACGCATCATTGTGATGATATGGGGGAGCTCATGACGGCTCTCGTCAAATATGTCGACTCAGATAGTACCAAGGACCCCGAAACTGAGGCTGAGAAATCGGGAAAGGGAAAGAAGAGTAATGATATGGGAGGACGGCAGCATAACCCGGCTAATCAGAGCGGTGGCAGTAAGTGCAAAGCTGATACTTTTGTAGCTAATACTGCGACACGGAATTTTAATCAGCGTCGCAAGGGGAAGCCGCCTCCGACATATAACCTTGATGAAGTAATGAATCAGCCGTGTCCAAAGCATGGAACGAACGAAAGGCCGGCTACCCATATGTGGAAAGATTGCAGCATCATGAGACATTACAGGGAGTCTATCCAGAACAACCATGGACCAAATGGCGGTTCAGGGTTCGGCTCTCGTGGGCCGGGTCATGGAGGCGGCGGCTCAAATTCTAGGTTTCAAGGCCAAGGAAATCAAGGCGACAACAACCAACAGAACAATCAAGGGAATCAGCAATAGTACGATTATCAGAGTAACCCGAAGCAGCTGAGCAGTGGGCAGTACCATGTCTTTACCACAAGTCTGTGCAAGCGGGATCAGAAACTTCATAAAAGGGTGGTGAATGCTATTGAGCCGGCAGCTCCCCGTTTCTTGTGATGGTCTGAGCAACCCATTGTATGGAGCCGCGAGGATCACCTGCCTCGAGTTGATAATCCGGGCTAGCTCGCTTTGGTGGCGGCACCTCAGGTTCGAGGATATAAATTCACTAAGGTACTCATGGATGGAGGCAGCAGTATCAATATCCTTTACTATAATACTTTCCGTTGTATGGGATTAACTGACAAGAATCTTAGACCATCCAATACTGCTTTCCATGGAGTGGTGGTAAGTCGGCGTACCCTGTGGGCAAGATCGATTTGAAGGTGACCTTTGGGGATGAATATGATGCCAGAACGAAAACTCTAACGTTTGAGGTTATTAGGATCCACAGCCAGTATCATGCTCTGTTTGGGCGGCCGGGTTATGCTAAGTTCATGGCAAGGCCGTATTATATTTTTCTGCAGCTTAAGATGTCGGGTCACAAGGGGACCATCAGAGTGCATGGGAGTCTCACGATAGCCTTGGACTGTGAAGAAGGCGATGCGGCTTACGCGGAGTCAGTTTGTGCCACAAAGGATCTGAAATTATACAAGGACAATGTTGACCCGGCATATATGACGTCTTTGAAGAAGCCAACCATAGAGCATGACCCTTTGCTGAAGTTTAAATCGGCGGACGACACCAAGCTAGTTGGCTTTGTTCCTGGCGACTCATCTAAGCAGTTCAGCATCAGTGCTAATCTAGATCTGAAATAGGAAATCGCGCTCATCGAGTTCATCTGTGAGAACCCGGACATCTTTTCATGGAAACCTTCAGACATGCCGGGTGTACCAAAGGAACTCGCTGAGCACACTCTCAATAGTAATCCAAAATATAAGCTGGTCAGACTGTTTCTTCGTCGTTTTAACGAGGAGAGATGGAAGGCCATTGGTGAAGAGGTGGCCCGGCTCTTGGCGGCTGGGTTCATCGTTGAAGTTTTTCATCCTGAGTGGTTGGCTAACCCGGTCTTAGTGCTTAAGAAGAACGGCACTTGGCGAATGTGTGTGGATTACACGGTCTTAAACAAAGCTTGCCCAGTCGACCCGTTCGCCCTCCCTCGCGTTGATCAGATTATTGATGCTATGGCGGGTTGTGAGCGTTTGAGTTTTTTGGATGCTTATTCTGGGTATCATCAGATCAATATGGCAGTTAAGGACCAGGAGAAGACATCTTTCATCACTCCATTTGGAGCCTTCTGCTATGTGTCTATGCCTTTCGAGCTCAAGAGTGCCCACGGGACTTACATGTGGTGTGTACAGAATTGCCTTCACGGCTAGATCGGGCGTAATGTTCATGCTTATGTGGATGATATTGTGGTTAAATCCAGGAAGAAGGAGACCCTGATTGACGATTTGAAGGAGACGTTTGACAATCTCCGGGTGTACAAGATGATGCTTAACCCGGCCAAGTGTGTCTTTGGTGTTCCAGCAGGCAAGCTTTGGGTTTTTTGGTCTCTGAGCGAGGCATCGAGGCTAACCCGGAGAAAATCAAGGCTATCACTTCCTTGGCGAGGCCAAAGTGTGTCAATGATGTACAGTGCTTGGTAGGACGGATAGCGGCTTTGAGCCAGCTCATAAGCCGCCCAGGTGAAAAGGCTATCCCTCTGTATCAGATGATGAAGAAAACAGATGACTTTGTTTGGAGTGGATTTGCTGTTGAGGCGTTTGAGGCACTCAAGAAGCAATTGGTTGAGCCGCCGGTTCTTGCTGCTCCCATTAACAAGGAGCCTTTGTTATTATATGTTGCTGCAAATAGCCGGGCCGTCAGTGTTGCCATCGTTGTGGAAAGGGAAGAGGTCGGCAAGGAGTATCTGGTTCAATGGCCGGTTTAATATATCAGTGAGGTACTTATTGAATCCAAGCAGAGGTATCTGCATTGGCAGAAGCTGGTATATGGGGTCTTCATGGCAAGCCGGAAGCTCAAGCAATATTTCTTGGGTCACCCTATTACGGTGGTGAGTTCTGCTCCCTTAGGGGATATCATCCAAAACAGAGAAGCCATAGATCGAGTAGCGAAGTGGGCCATTGAGCTTGGGCCTCATGGTTTAAAATATGTGCCTCGAACGGCCATCAAATCACAAGCGCTCGTGGATTTTATCAATGACTGTACAGAATTGGAAACGCCTGAGGAAAAGCCGGATAACACATATTGGACAATTCACTTTGATGGGTCTAGGCAGTTAGAAGGCTCGGGGGATGGAGTTGTCTTGACTTCCCCGCGAGGTGATACATTTTCTTATGTTCTCGAGTTAATGTTCCCTCGTACTCATAATGCAGCTGAGTACGAGGCCTTGCTCCACAGTCTTCGAATGTCCAAGGAGATGAACTTAAGCCGGGTAAGATGCTTTGGCGATTCAGATCTGGTAGCCCAGCAAGTTTCTGGCACTTGGGATTCCAAGGATCCGCTCATGGTGGCTTATCGTCGAGAGGTTGATGCTATTGCGGGTCACTTTAAGGGTTACCAAGTTGAGCACATTGATCGGAGGAAGAACGAGGCGGCTGACACATTAAGTCAGTTAGGTTCTAAGCATAAGCCGGTACAGCCCAACACATTTTTGGATGTTTTGATTAACCCGTCTGTCAAGTTACCCATAGAGGAGGACCTTCCTATTCCTGACTCGGAGGCGCAGTTGGTGGCGGCTCTTCATGCTATACCTGACTGGATAGTTCCATATTTTTCTTACATGACCCGGGGTGAACTACCTGAGGATGAAATTTTGGCCAGACAAATAACCCAGCGGTCTAAGTCAATGACGATTGTCAATGGAGAATTGCACCATCGCAGTGTTACAGGGGCATTTCAACGTTGCGTCTCTCCTGAGGAAGGTTGTGAGATACTGCGAGAGATCCATGAAGGAGATTGTGGTCATCATGCCGGCTCTAAATCTCTAGTGGCCAAAGCTTTTCGTCACGGTTTCTATTGGTTGACGGCTCATGCTGATGCTGAAGACTTGGTCAGTCGATGTGACGGTTGTCAGAAGTTTTCACTGCGTGTTCATGTTTCGGCTCAAGAGTTAAGGATGATCCCAATAACGTGGCCGTTTGCGACTTTGGGGCTTGATATGGTCGGGCCTTTTAAGAGGTCCAAGGATAAGAAACCCCACCTTTTGGTGGCAGTGGACAAGTTTACCAAGTGGATTGAGGCGGAGCCAGTTAGCAAGTGTGATGCAGAAACAGCGATTCAATTCATCAAGAAGGTGGTTTTCTGGTTTGGCTTTCCACACAGTATCATAACAAATAATGGCACTAATCTATCCAAAGGTGCTATGAGGGAATTTTGTCAACGAGAGCATATTCAACTTCATGTCTTCTCCGTGGCTCACCCTCAATCTAATGGTCAAGCAGAACGGAATACTCAAGAGATTCTGCGAGGTATCAAGCCCCGGCTTATGGTTCCTCTGAAGAGAACGCCGGGTTGTTGGGTGGAGGAGTTACCTTCAGTGTTATGGAGCATCAATACAACACCCAACAGATCTACATGTTACACACCTTTCTTCATGGTCTATGGAGCTGAGGCGGTTCTTCCTAGTGATGTCCGTCATGACTCGCCTCGAGTGGCGGCTTACGTTGAAGCTGGTAATGAGAGGGCACGCCGGGATGCATTGTATTTGCTGGATGAAGAGCGTGATCTCGCGGTGGCTCGTTCAGCGATCTATCAACATGATTTACGACGGTATCACAGCCGCCAGGTCAAAACCAGAACCTTTCAAGAGGGTGATTTAGTACTCCGGCTCATCCAAGATCAAACTGATATGCATAAACTATCGCCGCCTTGGGAAGGACCTTTCATCGCCAGCAAGAATCTGCATAACGGGTCATACTATCTGATTGACGTTTGAGAACACAAGGATTCAGGCACATCAGAGGAGGAGACATGTCGGCCATGGAATATTTCTCATCTCCGTCCTTACTATACTTGAGCCACCGGCTCTTATGATGTACATAGTTTGATGATGTAAATATTAGAACAATATAATAAAGCCGGCATCCCTGATAATTCGGGGCCTCTGTCGTTTTCACTTCTTCGAAGCTGAGTCCTTGTCATCATCCTACATGTTTACTCAAGAGGCTTAACGCCCAAATTGCAGGGACCAAAGAGAGTTGGATGCATAGCACATCTCAAACATAGGTCCTCATGAGAATAACTCGTAAGTATGTCACTTGGGGGCTTCATGTTCAACATAGGCGTATTCGACCAAAGAGAACACAACATTACTACCCATTTGATCGGGTTATGTTCAAACATAGGCGTATTCGACCAAAGAGGACATAACCTATGGGTCATCCTACCTGTACCCAGCTGCTTCAACTCCATCAGGTCATCCTAATTGACCCGACGAACTCTTGGCGATCAGTCTTATATGGCGTATTCGACCGAGACCTGAGCTTGCTAAGGTTCAAACGTCGGCTGTCATGTGAGAGCACGGCTTATAGATAGTCAGGATAGATCCAGGATCAAAATGTCGCCTTCCTTGAAACTTGGATAATTCGGCCTGTGATGCAAGATGCAACTCTGACCCCGCGTACTCTAGACAAGTCTATCTTTAAAGCAAAGACCTGCACTTGTCTAGGTCCAAATGTCGATTTGGTACTATGACAGCCGGCTCACAGCACGCACGTACCTTCTAGTGGCCAACATGATAGTTTCATTGAAGAAGAACCTTTGGCTTGGCGGCTTGCAAAAGCCTCGGATGTTTTTTGATCTCTTTTTCTTTGGTTCTTTTGTTATTTGTGTTTTTTTTTCTTTTTGAGGTGCGTTTTTTGCAAATTCGCCCAAGATGCCTCTTCTTATGGCTCATATTTGAAGTCTTTCTGGGTCTCTGCAACCCGATCTAATGAACGGCTCTAAGCCTCTAGAAAGTAACAATCTTATTTCTGGAGCGATAACTCTACAAGACTTTAACTAAATAAAGACTGATAAAACCGGCAGTCTAAAACATACATTGCAGGTTTGCTTATTTTTCGCAAAGATATTAAACATCATAATTGAACCGGCCCTGGTTATGGACTATCTGTCCCCAGTAGCACCGGTTGGGCGTCATGACCCGCCCGGTGGTAAACCGCCATGGCACTTGTTATCTGTTTATGTGCAGGATAAGGACTAAAGTGATCTACACAAGCCAATACTATCACAAGCTTAAATTGGTGTTTCGGCAACTGGCAGATCAATAATATTATGCGGAGGCAGAACCGTGCACGATGACACGACAGATTCAAGTTTTACTACCCTATTACAAGACTCTGAGAGCCAATCAAAATAGTGTTTCTCTATGTGATCAAGTATATAAACCGCCAAGACAGTTCACTCTTCTCGGCCCTGCTACTTTGAAGCCTCCTAATTACCCTTCTCCGGTTCTTCGTCCTCCTCTATCTGAAAGTTCTATGCCAACCAATTGACGCCAGCCAAAGCTTCAAATTCAGCTTCTTCATCGATAAGTTCAGACGGATCAATTTCAGGGGCGAAATTATGCTTACTGATTGGTGGGATTAGCTCCATCACTTTGTAAGGCGGAGTGGGCATCTTCTGGTTTTCAATACTATAAGCCGGCTGATATCTAGACAAGTTGGTTTTATTAACAATCAGGCTGGCCAGAGGGCGGATATTTTTTACGCATGCAGCAAAGTCTTTTTGATCAAAAGCCGTGCCATCTTCCTTCAGACTTGGATAGCCAGTGGCCAAGTCGGCTGGGTCTAACTCTGGTAGACATGCCTTAGTCCGACTCAAAGCTGTTATGGCACCGGCTCTCGCAGACGTCCGCTTCATTTCATCAATTCTGGCAGGCAGCACAAAAAGTCTCCTTAATATATCCACAAAAAGATTTGGTGCCTAGTTGGACGGAGAGACGGTAGCCAATGTGCGCTGAGCTCCTGTGTATAACTATTCAACAAGTGTTTAAATAGCTTTAAGTTTCACAAGCGGCTCTTTGGCAAGATTATTGCTCCTGCTACCTGCATGAGTCATAAATTGGTTAGTGGCGGTTTATGTTACCAAAGGAAAGATTCGATTTGCAACATGGCGGCTTACCAAAGATAGCTGAAGTCATTTGAGACACACGATGCTTTAATCTGGTGAGTTCAGCTGTCACCTTCTCAAGGGTTGCTTCTGCTTTTTTGGCTCGCTGTATCAAGGCGGTTCTCTCTTCAACCCAAGCAGACTTTTCCGTTTCAAACTTAGCCTTCCGTTTCTCCGTTTCAGTCAGACTAAATTGAAAGTTTGACTCATCCTTCTGGGTCTCAGATTCTTGAAACTTAAGCCGGCCCTTTGTATCATCTAATTGCGCTTGCTATTCAGCATTGGTATCTTGTATCAATAAAGTGATTATGAAGCAAGTTATTATCCGGGTTACAAGAATTGAAGTCCCAAGCCTTTTGCAAGCAACAACACTTGGCACTTGGGGGCTCATGGATGCTGAAGTGTTCTTTAAGTGTCGGTTCATATCAATAAAGTCCCAAGCACTTTGCAAGCAAGAGTACTTTGCACTTGGGGGCTAATGGATGCTGAAGTGTTCTTTAAGTGCCGGTTCATATCAATAAAGTCCCAAGCACTTTGCAAGCAAGAGTACTTGGCACTTGGGGGCTAATGCACGTTGCTTCTTTCTTATCATTCAATAATGCTAACCCAGTGGCATTATAATCATTGACCGCCAGCTTATGAGGGCTATACACGCAAGTACTACACAATGAAGAATAGGTCTGACTCGTTCGTACTGATTAAGCCGGCCCTTGGGGGCTACACATGCAACATTCATCAAAGTCAGATTTCCTATTAAGAGGTGTGCCGACTCTGAAAGGATTCAATTCTTATGCATGTTATTCTAAGTCTATAGCATATTCAATTCTATCATATCCGGTAGACTTGGGGGCTGGAAGGATGTATATAGCTTGGTCAAGATTCATACCTCAAACTTCTTATGCATGTGCTTCACCATATCAATTTCAAGGTCACGGGTGCTGTGGACTTGATTGAGATATCCGGAAAGCACTTCACTGCTGCTCAGCTGTGCATATTGAGCCATGCTGAACCTTACTTTCCATTTTTTTAACAAGTTCTTGTTTAGCAGTGTGTTTGGCCAGAACAGTTGGATTGCCCGGCTCTCTAAAGCCGGTGCCCGTAATTGTGACATCTTCAGTCTGCTTCTCTGCCGGCCCAGTTAGGATTGACGGTTCAGCAGTCATAGAGGTGACATTGGTAGGGTCAAGAGAGGCGTCAGGACTTTCAGGAGGAGCATTGTTAGTAGATTCTTCTGTTGGCCTCTGAACATCCGCTGCTAAGATTCACTGTGTCGGCTCAATGGTTTTTGGATCAGTGGCCAATTTAGTTGATTTTGCCCTCTTACAGGGCTTGGCTTGGCCACTACACAAGATAAGGTAAGTCAGTACAAAGTTATAAAGAGACAAGGAAGGGCAGAACAAGGAACAATTATTCCCCAGGGGCAGTCTTGAAAACCGGCAGCTGAGTTTGAGATGAATTGCTAGACAAAGAGCGAGAGTTCTCCTGATAGTTTGAATCGGAAGAGTTTAGTGGTTGACGAATGAGACCCGCCAGTGGGTAAAGAGAGTTTGAGTATGGAAAGACCTCATTTCGACGTTTTTGGCGAGCCGGAGTGTTCAGTAAGCCGGAGGACAGTTCTTCGTCTCCGGTGTTTTGAGTCTGATGCCGTTTCTTGTTTTGTTGTTGCTTCAAAATAAAGTGAGGATTCAAATGAGCTAATGGGTGTGAAAATCTTACTTTCAGGGTTACTCGTCGAATTTTCTATCTTGGCAAGTATTCTGAGCCGGAGGAAATAGTAATTACCTCTTCATCAACAGCCTGGCTGGCCTCCATGTCGTCCTGACAATAATCAGTGTCAATAAGATAATTGAAAAAGGAGCTAAGAGAGTCAAGGGATACCTCCGACTCAGAGCTGTAGTTCAGTTCAAACAATTCAGAAGTACTTGTTTTCTTCTTTGTCTTTTTCACGACCTTCTTGGCGGCTTTCTTGACAGCTCTGGCCTTTTTAGCAGCCTCATGGTCGTAGGTTTTCTTCCAGAAAGCCGACTTAGCCTGCGAGAGGCAGCAAGTTTGAGTTGACAGGAGAATCAAAACGATAAAGTAAGTACAGTTAAAGTTAAGACTCACCTCTGGTGCCGGGTTAAGTTTGCAGAAAGGGCTCAGACCCACTTTGTTGCAGTCTCCCAGGCTTTCGTTTAAGAGAGTCTTGGTCATATCCGTGATTACATCCTCAGTTAAGTCCTCAGGGCTGTGACATAACGGATCTGTGGTCTCACCAGTATAAGTGCACATTAAGCTGGTCCTACGGCTCAAGGGAATGATTCGCCAGGCGATCCAGCACCGGACCAAGTCAATTCCGGTTAGCCCGTTTCCCAGTAGGGCCCTGTGAAGGAAATATGCCCTAGAGGCAATAATAAAGATGTTATTTGTATTTCCTTATATCATGATAAATGTCTTTTATTCATGCTAGAATTGTATTAGCTGGAAACTTAGTACATGTGTGGATACATAGACAAAACAGTATGTCCCTAGTATGCCTCTACTAGACTAGCTCATTGATCAAAGATGGTTATGTTTCCTAGCCATAGACATGAGTTTTCATTTGATCAACGGGATCACATCATTAGGAGAATGATGTGATGGACAAGACCCATCCGTTAGCATAGCACTATGATCGTTTAGTTTTACTGCTATTGCTTTCTTCATGACTTATACATGTTCCTATGACTATGAGATTATGCAACTCCCGAATACCGTAGGAACACCTTGTGTGCTATCAAACGTCACAACGTAACTGGGTGATCATAAAGATGCTCTACAGGTGTCTCCGAAAGTATTCGTGGTGTTGGCATAGATCAAGATTAGGATTTGTCACTCCGAGTGTCGGAGAGGTATCTCTGGGCCCTCTCGGTAACACACATCACAATAAGCCTTGCAAGCAAAAGACTAATGAGTTAGTCACGAGATGATGTGTTACGGAACGAGTAAAGAGACTTGCCAGTAACGAGATTGAACTAGGTATGGAGATACCGACGATCGAATCTCGGGCAAGTAACATACCGATGACAAAAGGAACAACGTATGTTGTTATGCGGTTTGACCGATAAAAGATCTTCGTAGAATATGTAGGAGCCAATATAAACATCCAGGTTCCGCTATTGGTTATTGACCGGAGATGAGTCTCGGTCATGTCTACATAGTTCTCGAACCCGTAGGGTCCGCACGCTTAACGTTTGATGACGATCGGTATTATGAGTTTATGAGTTTTGATGTACCGAAGGTAGTTCGGAGTCCCGGATGAGATCACGGACATGACGAGGAGTCTCGGAATGTCCGAGACATAAAGATTGATATATTGGACGACTATATTCGGACACCGGAAGTGTTCCGGAAAAGTTTCGGATTTAACGGGATTGCCGGAGGGGGTTACCGGAACCCCCTACGAGGGGGGATGGTCCATAGTGGGCCTTAAGGAAAGGAGAGAGGCAGCCCATAGAGGCAGGCCGGCGCCCCACCTAGGGATCCTAGTTGGACTAGGATTGGGGGGGCGCCACCTCTCCCTCTTTTCCTTTCCCTCTCTTCCTTCTTTGGTAGTTCCTACTAGGAATAGGATTGCAATCCTATTCCTAGTAGGATTGCACCCTAGCCGCACCATAGGAGGGCCGGCCGGCCTCCTCCCTTGCTCCTTTATATACGGGGGCAGGGGGGCACCCAAAGACACACAAGTTGAATTGTTCCAGCCGTGTGCGGTGCCCCCCTCCACAGAAACACACCTCGGTCATACCGTCGCGGTGCTTAGGCGAAGCCCTGCGACGGTGAATACATCATATCCGTCACCACGCCGTCGTGCTGACGAAACTCTCCCGTGAAGCCCAACTGGATCAAGAGCTCGTGGGACGTCATCAAGCTGAACGTGTGCTGAACGCGGAGGTGCCGTACGTTCGGTGCTTGATCGGTTGAATCGCGAAGAAGTTCGACTACATCAACCGCGTCACTTGACGCTTCCGCTTCCGGTCTACGAGGGTACGTAGACACACTCTTCCCTCTCGTTGCTATGCATCTGGTAGATAGATCTTGCGTGATCGTAGGAAAATTTTAAAATACTACGTTCCCCAACAGTGGCATCATGAGCCAGGTCTATGCGTAGATGATATGCACGAGTAGAACACAATGAGTTGTGGGCGATACTAGTCATACTGCTTACCAGCATGTCATAATTTGCTTCGACGGTATTGTGAGATGAAGCGGCCCGGACCGACATTACGCGTACGCTTACGCGAGACTGGTTTCACCGTTATGAGCACTCGTTGCTTAAAGGTGACTGGCGGGTGTGTGTCTCTCTCACTTTAGCGTAATCAAGTGTGGCTACGCCCGGTCCTTGTGAAGGTTAAAACAGCACATACTTGACGAAACATCGTTGTGGTTTTGTATGCGTAGGTAAGAACGGTTCTTGCTAAGCCCGTAGCAGCCACGTAAAACTTGCAACAACAAACTAGAGGACGTCTAACTTGTTTTTGCAGGGCATGTTGTGATGTGATATGGTCAAGACATGATGAGTTATACGGTTTTGTATGAGACGATCATGTTTTGTAATGTTATCGGCAACTGGCAGGAGCCATATGGTTGTCGCTTTATTGTATGAAATGCAATCGCCATGTAATTGCTTTACTTTATCACTAAGCGGTAGCGATAGTCGTAGAAGCAATAGTTGGCGAGACGACAACGATGCTACGATGGAGATCAAGGTATCGCGCCGGTGATGAAGGTGATCATGAAGGTGCTTTGGAGATGGAGATCAAAAGCACAAGATGATGATGGCCATATCATGTCACATATTTTGATTGCATGTGATGTTTATCTTATTATGCTTCTTATTTTGCTTAGAACGACGGTAGCATTATAAGATGATCCCTTACTAAATTTCAAGGTATAAGCGTTCTCCCTGAGTATGCACCGTTGCGAAAGTTCGTCGTGCCGAGACACCACGTGATGATCGGGTGTGATAAGCTCTACGTTCAAATACAACGGGTGTAAGCCAGTTTTTGCACATGCAGAATACTCGGGTTAAACTTGACGAGCCTGGCATATGCAGATATGGCCTCGGAACACTGGAGACCGAAAGGTCGAGCGTGAATCATATAGTAGATATGATCAACATAAGATGTTCACCATTGAAACTACTCCATCTCACGTGATGATCGGACATGGTTTAGTTGATTTGGATCACGTGATCATTTAGATGACCGGAGGGATGTCTATCTAAGTGGGAGTTCTTTAATTAATATGATTAAATTGAACTTTAATTTATCATGAACTTAGTCCTGGTAGTATTAGCATATCTATGTTGTAGATCAAAAGCTCGCGTTATAGATCCCCTATGTTTTTGATATGTTCCTAGAGAAAACTAAGTTGAAAGTTGTTAGTAGCAATGATGCGGACTAGGTCCGTGATCTGAGGATTATCCACATTGCTGCACAGAAGTATTATGTCCTTGATGTACCACTAGGTGACAGACCTATTGCAGGAGCAGATGCAAACCTTATGAACGTTTTGACAAAAGCTCGGTATGATGACTACTTGATAGTTTAGTGCACCATGCTTTATGGCTTATAACCGGGACTTCAAAAACGTTTTGAACGCCACGGAGCATATAAGATGTTCCAAGAGTTGAAATTAGTATTTCATACTCATGCCCGTGTCGAGAGGTATAAGACCTCTGACAGTACTTTGCCTACAAGATGGAGGAGAATAGCTCAACCAGTGAGCATGTGCTCAGATTGTCTGGGTACTGCAATTGCTTGAATCAAGTGGGAGTTAATCTTCCAGATAAGATAGTAATTGACAAAGTTCTCTAGTCACTATCACCAAGTTAGTAGAACTTCGTGATGAACTATAATATGCAAGGGATGAAGAAAGTAATTCCCGAGCTCTTCGCGATGCTGAAATCGGCGAAGGTAGAAATCAAGAAAGAGCATCAAGTGTTTATGGTTAACAAGACCACTTGTTTCAAGTAAAGGGCAAAAGGATAGAAGGGGAACTTCAAGAAGAATGACAAGCAAGTTTTCACTCCCATGAAGAAACACAAAGCTAAACTCAAGCCTGAAACTAAGTGCTTCTACTGCAAAGGAAATAGTCACTGGAAGTGGAACTGCCCTAGATACTTGGCGGATAAGAAGGATGGCAAAGTGAACAAAGGTATATTTGATATACAGATTGTTGATGTGTATTTTACTAGTGTTCATAGCAACCCCTCGGTGTTTGATACTGGTTTAGTTGCTAAAGAGTAGTAACTCAAAATGGGAGTTGCATAATGAACAGAAACTAGTTAAAGGATGAAGTGACGATGTGTATTGGAAATGGTTCCAAGATTGATATGATCATCATCGCACACTCCCTATACTTTCGGGATTAGTGTTGAAACTAAATAAGTGTTATTTGGTGTTTGTGTTGAACATGAATATGATTTGATCATGTTTATTGCAATACGGTTGTTCATGTAAGTTAGAGAATAATTGTTGTTCTATTTACATGAATAAAACCCTCTATTGTTATACACCCAATGAAAATGGTTTGTTGGATCTCGATCGTGTGATACACATATTCACAATATTGAAGCCAAAAGATGCAAGGTTAATAATGATAGTGCAACTTATTTGTGGCACTGCCGTTTAGGTCATATTGGTGTAAAGCGCATGAAGAAACTCCATAGTGATGGACTTTTGGAATCACTTGATTATGAATCACTTGGTGCTTGCGAACCATGCCTCATGGGCAAGATGACTAAAACTCCGTTCTCCGGAACTGTGGAGCGAGCAACAGAGTTGTTGGAAATCATACATACTGATGTATGCGGACCAATAAGTGTTGAAGCTCGCGGCGGGTATCGTTATTTTCTGACCTTCACTGATGATTTGAGCAGATATGGGTATATCTACTTAATGAAGCACAAGTCTGAAACATTTGAAAGGTTCAAAAGAATTTCAGAGTGAAGTGGAGAATCATCGTAACAGAAAATAAGAGTTTCTACGATATGATCGTAGAGGTAAAATATTTGAGTTAGCAAGTTTGGCCTTCAGTAAAAACAATGTGAAATAGTTTCACTACTCACGCCACCTAGAACACCATAGTGTAATGGTGTGTCCGAACGTCATAATCGTACTTTATTAGATATGGTGCGATCGATGATGTCTCTTACCGATCTACCACTATCACTTTTGGGGTTATGCATTAGAGACAGCTACATTCACATTAAATAGGGCACCATCTAAATCCGTTGATACGACACCTTATGAACTATGGTTTAGCAAGAAACCAAAGTTGTCGTTTCTTAAAGTTTGGGGCTGCGATGCTTATGTGAAAAAGTTTCAACATGATAAGCTCGACCCAAATCGGAGAAGTAAATCTTCATAGGATACCCAAAAGAAACTGTTGGGTACACCTTCTATCACAGATCCGAAGGCAAGGTCTTTGTTGCTAAGAGTGGATCCTTTCTAGAGAAGGAGTTTCTCTCGAAAGAAGTGAGTGGGAGGAAAGTAGAACTTGATGAGGTAATTGTACCTTCTCCCGAATTGGAAAGTGGAACATCACAGAAACTAGTTCCAGTGATTCCTACACCAATTAGTGAGGAAGCTAATGATGATGATCATGAAACTTCATATCAAATTTCTGCTGAACTTCGTAGATCAACCAGAGTTCGTTCCGCATCAGAGTGGTACGGCAACCCGGTTCTGGAAGTCATGTTATTGGACCATGATGAACCTACGAACTATGAGGAAGCGATGATGAGCCCAGATTCCGCAAAATGGCTTGAGGCCACGAAATCTGAGATGGGATCCATGTATGAGAACAAAGTGTGGACTTTGGTTGACTTGCCCGATGATCGGCAAGCCATCGAAAATAAATGGATCTTCAAGAGGAAGGCTGATGCTGACGGTAATGGTACTGTTTACAAAGCTCGACTTGTTGTGAAAGGGTTTCGACAAGTTCAAGGAGTTGACTACGATGAGACTTTCTCACCCGTAGCGATGCTTAAGTCTGTCCGAATCATGTTAGCAATTGCCGCATTTTATAAAATCTGGCAAATGGATAACAAAACTGCATTCTTTAATGGATTTATTAAAGAAGACTTGTATATGATGCAACCAGAAGGTTTTGTCAATCCTAAAGGTGCTAACAAAATGTGCAAGCTCCAGCGATTCATCTATGGACTGGTGCAAGCATCTCGGAGTTGGAATATACGCTTTGATAAGTTGATCAAAGCATATAGATTTATACAGACTTGCGGTGAAGCCTGTATTTACAAGAAGTGAGTGGGAGCACTACAACCTTTCTGATAAGTATATGTGAATGACATATTGTCGATCGGAAATGATGTAGAATTTTCTGGAAAGCATAAAGGAGTGTTTGAAAGGAGTTTTTCAAAGAAAGACCTTGGTAAAGCTGCTTACATATTGGGCATCAAGATCTATAGAGATAGATCAAGACGCTTGATAAGACTTTCGATAAGTACATACCTTGATAAGATTTTGAAGTAGTTCAAAATGGATCAGTCAAAGAAGGAGTTCTTGCCTGACTTGTAAGGTGTGAAGTTGAGTAAGACTCAAAGCCAGACCACGGCAGAAAAATATAGAGAGAATGAAAGTCATTCCCTATGCCTCAGCCATAGGTTCTATAAAGTATGCCATGCTGTGTACAAAACATGTTGTGTACCTTGCCATGAGTTTGTCAAGGAGGTACAATAGTGATCCAGGAGTAGATCACTGTACAGCGGTCAAAATTATCCTTAGTAACTAGATGACTAAGGAAATGTTTCTCGATTATGGAGGTGATAAAGAGTTCGTCGTAAAGGGTTACGCCGATGCAAGCTTTGACACTAAATCCAGATGACTCTAAGTATCAATCTGGATGCGTCTTGAAAGTGGGAGCAATTAGCTAGAGTAGCTCTATGCAGAGCATTGTAGACATAGAAATTTGCAAAATACATACGGATCTGAATGTGACAGACCCGTTGACTAAACTTCTCTCACAAGCAAAACATGATCACACCTTATTACTCTTGGGTATTAATCACATAGCGATGTGAACTAGATTATTGACTCTAGTAAACCCTTTGGGTGTTGGTCACATGGCGATGTGAACTATGGGTGTTATTCACATAACGATGTGAAATATCGGTATTAAATCACATGGCGATGTGAGCTAGATTATTGACTCTAGTGCAAGTGGGAGACTGAAGGAAATATGCCCTAGAGGCAATAATAAAGATGTTATTTGTATTTCCTTATATCATGATAAATGTCTTTTATTCATGCTAGAATTGTATTAGCCGGAAACTTAGTACATGTGTGGATACATAGACAAAACAATATGTCCCTAGTATGCCTCTACTAGACTAGCTCATTGATCAAAGATGGTTATGTTTCCTAGCCATAGACATGAGTTGTCATTTGATCAACGGGATCACATCATTAGGAGAATGATGTGATGGACAAGACCCATCCGTTAGCATAGCACTATGATCGTTTAGTTTTACTGCTATTGCTTTCTTCATGACTTATACATGTTCCTATGACTATGAGATTATGAAACTCCCGAATACCGTAGGAACACCTTGTGTGCTATCAAACGTCACAACATAACTGGGTGATCATAAAGATGCTCTACAGGTGTCTCTGAAAGTATTCGTGGTGTTGGCATAGATCAAGATTAGGATTTGTCACTTCGAGTGTCGGAGAGGTATCTCTGGGCCCTCTCGGTAACACACATCACAATAAGCCTTGCAAGCAAAAGACTAATGAGTTAGTCACGAGATGATGTGTTACGGAACAAGTAAAGAGACTTGCCAGTAACGAGATTGAACTAGGTATGGAGATACCGACGATCGAATCTCGGGCAAGTAACATACCGATGACAAAAGGAACAACGTATGTTGTTATGCGGTTTGACCGATAAAAGATCTTCGTCGAATATGTAGGAGCCAATATAAACATCCAGGTTCCGCTATTGGTTATTGACCGGAGATGAGTCTCGGTCATGTCTACATAGTTCTCGAACCCGTAGGGTCCGCACGCTTAACGTTTGATGACGATCGGTATTATGAGTTTATGAGTTTTGATGTACCGAAGGTAGTTCGGAGTCCCGGATGAGATCACGGACATGACGAGGAGTCTCGGAATGTCCGAGACATAAAGATTGATATATTGGACGACTATATTCGGACACCGGAAGTGTTCCGGAAAAGTTTCGGATTTAACGGGATCGCCGGAGGGGGTTACCGGAACCCCCTACGAGGGGGGATGGTCCATAGTGGGCCTTAAGGAAAGGAGAGAGGCAGCCCATAGAGGCTGGCCGGTGCCCCACCTAGGGATCCTAGTTCGACTAGGATTGGGGGGCGCCACCTCTCCCTCTTTTCCTTTCCCTCTCTTCCTTCTTTGGTAGTTCCTACTAGGAATAGGATTGCAATCCTATTCCTAGTAGGATTGCACCCTAGCCGCACCATAGGAGTGCCGGCCGGCCTCCTCCCTTGCTCCTTTATATACGGGGGCAGGGGGGCACCCAAAGACACACAAGTTGAATTGTTCCAGCCGTGTGCGGTGCCCCCCTCCACAGAAACACACCTCGGTCATACCGTCGCGGTGCTTAGGCGAAGCCCTGCGCCGGTGAATACATCATATCCGTCACCACGCCGTCGTGCTGACGAAACTCTCCCGTGAAGCTCAACTAGATCAAGAGCTCGTGGGACGTCATCAAGCTGAATGTGTGCTGAACGCGGAGGTGCCGTACGTTCGGTGCTTGATCGGTTGAATCGCGAAGAAGTTCGACTACATCAACCGCGTCACTTGACGCTTCCGCTTCCGGTCTACGAGGGTACGTAGACACACTCTTCCCTCTCGTTGCTATGCATCTGGTAGATAGATCTTGCGTGATCGTAGGAAAATTTTAAAATACTACGTTCCCCAACACCCTGACCCTTGCAAAAGTGGGAGAAAGTTTTTTGTGTTCTGCGGTAGTAAGTTTCTCAGCAAGAGGATGCGCTGTGTCTAAACGCTACACACGATAACCCAGCAATGGATTCTCATCAGCCGGGGAGGTGTATTTTCAATAAAACCAGGTTTGATTCCAGTCTTTGGGGTGACTCGACAGACATGCATAAGGGGAGATAGAATCTGTTCTTCTTTGAATTGAGACGGCTCCAAGTTCCAGGCTCGGTACGTTTGTGAACTCATTCTGGCGGTTTAAATAAATATACTCTCTGAAGAGCTCGAGGTCGGGCTCCTCTTGAAGATACACTTCATAGAAGACCTGGAAGTTGCAGATATTTGACACTGAATTGGGTCTGATGTCTTGCGGATGGAGCTGAAAGAAGTGCAGAACATCCGGGAAGACCTAGCCGGGTGGTCAAAAACTCCGGTTCATGTGATCAGAAAAGACAATAACTTCATTGTCCTTTGGATGAGGTTTCTCTTCGCCCGGTTTAGGGGCGCGGTAGTGCATAACGGATTTTTTCGGCAGGTACCCAATTTTGACAAAGTTAGCCAGTGCAGCCTCAGTGACAACAGAAGGGACCCAGTTGCACGTGGTGATTGTCTTTAGCGGCATTGTGAACAAAGAAGCCTAAAAGAAAGAGAAATCTTTGCCGGTTCAAAATTGATTCATTAAACAGGAAGTCAGGCTACAGTATATGTTCAACACGGCGGCTTAAATGGGGCCTAATGTCATATGGGTAGTTATAAACCGGTGAGTTAAGCCACCATGATAAGCACTGATACTCAAGAAAGCAGGTTTTACTAAGTGTTGAGACAAACAGTTTTCACAGATTGAAGCTGCAACTTTGGATCTACAATAGTTCAGAAAATAAAGTTAAATCCTAAGATTAAGGTGGTGGCGGCGAGAAAACAAGAAAGTCCAGATGGGATCTATTACAGTGAGGACGTATATTCTAGACCAAGACAAGTGATTAAACCTGCTACCGCACAAGTTCTACAGATTGATATCCTGACCTAGATCTGCGGTGCCAAAATGACGAAGAGGCAGACCTAAGGTCAGTATGAAGCTGTTCATGGAGATGGATCGATCTTTTTTGTGTATATGAGACATTACAACATTTACAAGGAGGTACTATCAACACCATTGTGCGTAGGAATATCAAGTTCAAGAGAAAAATCATAACTGCAGAAGAAGAAGAAGAAGAAGAAGAACTCCAGCGAGTTTGCGGGAACCATAATGAATCTACGGGGGAAGAAATAGAAGAACGTATCTGGGCAAATGAACGGTGGCGGCGTGCGGAAGAGATCTGGTCGAGTCAGGTTAATGTTGCGGCCGCTGTTGAGGACGAGGCAGAGGACGACGGCGCCGGCGGAGCTCGGGTGCGTGGGCATCGCGAGGAAGGAGATGAAGAGGAAGAGGCAAATGGGGAGAATGGAAAGGAACCCATGGCCCTATTTATAAGGTGAAAGGATAAATGTCACGCGCGGGAATCGAGGAGACTAAAAAGCAGATAAGTCATAGCACAGACGCCTTGATTATCGGAGTCTCAATAAATGCGGAGATTTGTTAAGACCTGGGCAGTTCAAAAGTAAGTAATAAGTGACGACATGCGGGTTACCACAGTTTCAAGGACTGACGTCATGGCGGGCTATGATATCCCGTGAGAAGATGAAGTTGACATGAACAAGTTCAAATCAACCCAGGGCCTAATGTTGGGGATATAACTATTTGATATGACCCGCCCAGGAGGGGCCGGGTTACCCAATGGCGGTTCATGGGCCAGGCCCAGAAGCATGTTGAAGATGGCGTTTCAATAAGAGTAAGTATAAAGGTCCCAAGGCCCAGAGCGGCTTAAAGCCCGTAAGTGTAAACCGCCGTGTATGTTTAACTTGTACTGTAAGGCATGTAGCACTGAGTCACCGAGACGGACACGATTGTATGAGCCGGCCAGGACTCCGTAGGCCGCAGGGCGTCGACCCGTGTATATAAGGGTACGACCCAGCAGTGGCTTAGGGCAAGAAACAACAGATCGAGAGGCAGGCAAGCGTATTCGCTCCATAGCAATCGAAACCCCAGCAATTCCACCTCAAACTGGATTAGGTTTTACCCTCACCGCAAGGGGCCAAACCAGTATAAACTTCCCGTGTCTCTTGTCCCTTTTTAACCCCTTTAAGCTAACCACGTTGCTATGGCTCCACAATTAAGTCCTCTCCTTAGGGTATCTGTCGTGACAACTCCATGACAGTAGAGGTCGGCGTTGCACGGGAGTCTCACCCCGCTCATGGCGCGGCAGTAAAGCCATCATATCACAAAACCCCACCACTCCCAGTAATAAGTGCCATGGTAAAATGAACGGACAAGCAACCATGTAAGTGCATCTAGTTCCACAACTGGTTGATTTTGGAGTATTGACGACAAACGTGGTCGAGGGACTAATGTGTCTGTGAGAATTACAGGATAACACAGGTAGTAGTCCCTCACTGATTCGGTTTTCCTACCAGAGATGACCCCTAAAAATGTGTGAAGACATTGAAGAAAATGGTGGTTTGTGAAGACATTCACTTGAAGATAATGATTTGTGAAGACATTCACTTGAAGACTATGGGTGCGAAGATATAGATTATTTTGTAGTTCCTTTTCTTCTTTCTTGAGTCATAGGAATCACTGTACTGTTAAGTGGGGTCCAAGTGAACAAAGTCAGATGACTGAAGTGATGCTCAACCAAAATACCTATGTCTTCGAGCGAATACAATGAGAGCAAATCTTATCTAGAGTTGGATGAATCACCTTTGCTTGTAGCCCAAGCCAAGCTACCACGTGTGTTGAAATCCGACCGTTGGACACGTGTCGGTTCCTTAGTGACCCAGGGTCATTTCAGACATATCATGTCGGGTTGCCTCGAGGCTATAAATAGCCCACCCCCTACACCATAATTTGTCGGCTGCTCAGAGTTAGTGCACAGCTTTTGTCGTTTGAGAGCAACCCACCTTTGATGCCTTTGAGAGAAAGATCCTTGCGAGGATAAAGCCCAAAACACCCAGAGCCAAAGAGTGTTAGGCATCACTGAAGTCTTTCTGTCTGTGTGACATGAAGGCTTGTTTACACTTGAGGACTGTGCATCCTCCAGCCGATTAGGCGTCGCGTTCTGAGCATCCAAGAGTCATTATGGATTGCTGGTGAACGAAGTCTGTTAAGGTTTTGGAAGTCTACCTTGAAGACTTACCAGAGTGATTGGGCGAGGACTGGGTGTCCTTAGCTCAAGGGGACTAAGGTGAAGATGTGATCTTCTGAGTTCAATCTCAGCCTCCCTAACCAGACGTACAGTTGTCATAGCAACTGGAACTGGTCTACCAAATCCCTTTCGTCACCAAGCTACTGGTTCTATCTTCCAACTCATTTACATTTCAGTTTGTCTTCGTGAAGTCATTGCTTGCTTGCCTGATCTGATTGACTTCACTGTGTGAAGACTGTTACATGTTTGGCTTCATTCTCTCGTCCATTATGATCCATACTACCTAGCTATTGATAGTCTTTGTACGTTCATAATACTGCTTACTTGACTATGGCTTGTCTAGTGTAGTCTATCTTCTGCTGCATATCAATAGGTTCATTTCATATGTTTTTCTTCAAAGACCTTGTGTTTTCAAGACTTCCATAAAAATCGCCTATTCACCCCCCCTCTATTCAATAACTAGCACTTTCAAACCATCACATCCCTCCTATCTTTTTTGCATTTCATCTCTCTGCATTTACTTTGTCTGGTTCATCTCGCACACTCGATCCCTAGCTACTAATTTTATCCTACTCCTATGAGCACCTTCGAGAGATTGAGCCAGCATATTATCTTGAGATTTATGAAGTCAGTGTAGGCGCCTCTTCATCGACGGGAACGTCTCCTCTCACTGAAAGTGCATCGCCGGAAATCCAGAAATAATGCGAGCATCAGGATTTGAACCCTAGTGGGCGGGGGATACCACCGTCCCTCTAACCATCCAACCATACGTTGGTTCGCCGATGAACAATTTCTATTCTACGCGTTTAATGTGACGATCACATGGGCTAGGAAGCAATACTGGTAGTAATAAATTTATATTTAGAAAAAGAAATCTAATTTGAATTCTTGTTTTTTTCATGCAAGTTGAATTCTTGTTCACGCCCTCCGTCAATGCGGCATCAATAGAATTTTGCCCGTATGGAGAGAGCTCATGTATGCATACAAGAATCTTACACATCATTCTGACATCATTACGTTGATTTTATGAATATTTAAAATGATTTTTCTCACAAATCATTAATCAGAGTAGTGTACCGCCTTCACCGACGGATCTGCTCCAAAGTGGGCTTCGAAACAAGATCTCATGTTGACATGCCTTGTGATTATTTTTTATTCATCACATGTTGCTAGATAATGTCACCATAGTTATCAACTTAAAAAGGGAACAATTCCCACAAATATTGTGTGTAGTTACCTGACAATAATGTTGTATATTTTTAAACATTGCAGTGTTATGCAGAGTTAGATAGTGAGTATTTAGGTGTTAACAATAAGTAAGAAGATGTATGAACCTAGATTCTAAAAATAAAGATGTATGAACCTACATAAGTACCATGAAGCAAGTCATTTAGTCATGTGTACCAACGTTCAATAATCTCGCAACTAAGTTAATATGATCTAACAACTAAGTGGCTAATAACATGGCATGTATTTGACATTAATCTCGCAAGTACCGTAAAAAAGAAAGTTCTCTAAACCTGTCAACATGGGATCTAGTTTTAAAGACCCCGTCATGAGAAAGATAACAGCGAAAGATGATTCTCAACTAGGTTAAGGGTTTGGGAGATAAAAACTTAACCTAGAGTTTGAACAAATCTTTTGTTAATGTCAAGCCTATGTGTCATTGTTCCTGTTAAAAGGGATCAAGATGGATATTGGTGGAATCAATGTTTATTGCTTAAGCCTTGTGGGTATACATATAGAAGTACAATGATCAATTTGGAGTACAAGACAAGGTAGGGTAAGATCCCCCACTATCCTATCTTTCCTAATAATCATAATACTCAACACCACTTCCCCTCCCCCCACCCGGCAAGAATCCGAATGTAAGCCAAGGGACATCCTCCAACACTCGTAACAGTTGATGCATCATGAAAGTCGTGACTAGAGTGGAAACCGATGAGTTGCTCAAGAAAGACGGTAGCCATTTGTGCCGTTGTCGAGGTAGTCAAGAGCGTGGGCGGTGTAGTCGTGGTCGAGGTAGCCGTGAGAGGTACTTGTGGTCAATGTCGAGTCGGGGTGGCCGGTGTTGTGGGAGTCGTCGTGGAGCTGCGGGCGCAAGGAGGCGCCGAGTTAGTCATGGGCGCAGTGGTGTCGAAGTAGTGGTGCACCGGGAAGAAGATGTTGTTCATGAGGCGTCGCGCCGATTTTGCCAAGCCCGGGGACACATCATGGACGAAGACGCGCATCGGTGTTGCCAGCACCGGGCATGCGTAAACAGACAAACTCGATGTTGACGATGCGCCACTCCAGGCTTGCCAGGCCTTTGAACACATCGGGGACGAAGGCACACATTGGTGCTGCCAACACCGGGCATGCATAGACGGGAACTGCATGAGATGTATGCCATGTCGGGGGAATCAGAGGGGCCAGCAGAGGTGGACTCAACAATGGTTCCAGCGCCAATCTGTATGGGGCCGATGTCGTCAATGGTGGTCGGAGTAGACGAAGTGGTCGGGGAAGATGACGGCGATGTTGGCGTTGAGCTGGTGCTAGATGAAGATGAAGGTGGTGGACAGGCTGCGCGGAGCGGGTGAGCGAGCGGCGGCGGTGCCAAGAAAGCAGAGCTGCGGTGGTGGCTGCTAGGTTAGGAGCGCGGCGGTGATACGTCCCAAACGTATCTATAATTTCTGCTTGCTCCATGCATGTTTTGGGTGATATTGCTATGCTTTTGATACACTTTCATACACTTTTGATCATATTTGGACTAACCTATTAACTCAGTGCACCCCAGTGCCAGTTTCTGTTTTATGCCGTTTTCGTATTTCAGGTTTTCCCATTACTTAAGTTGCCAGAAACATTCCGGGAAAAATATATAAAAAATCAGCGCTCCAGAAGCTTCCATGTGCCAGAAGTGGGGCCAGAGGGGGGCCTGATGGCGCGACCCCACCCCTGGCCGCGCCGGGGGGCCGCCTGGGGGGCTCCGACCTCCTCTGGTGCCCTACTTGGCCTCCTATTTATTCTCCCGTCGCGAAAACCCTGATTCCAGAACCCTTTTCTCCAGAAGCAATTCCGATCTCCGCCGCCATCGCCACCAAGTTTCGGGGGACCAGAATTCCTGTGCCGGCATCCTGCCGGGACGGGGAAGTGCTCCCGGATTCATCTCCATCGACGTTGCTTCCTCCCTCCATGATGCGGGAGTAGTTCCTCCTCGGGGCTGAGGTTTCTACCAGTAGCTATGTGGTCAATTCTCTCTCCCATGATGTGATCTTCGTTGTGATCATAGGCTATGTTAATCTAGGGTGATCCCATGATATTTCCCCTTCCTCTATGCATTGAATTGATGTACTCACTTGTCTTTATCTAGTATAATCCCCGAGACCAAGGTGACAGCGGTCTATTGGACATGGATTAGAAGAATATTTTCATGAGTGATTTCCTCTTTTGTGTGTTGATTGAAGATTGAGAGTCTCTTGGTGCTTGTCTTTGACTATCCTGGAGATATGTTGTGGTGATTGTGGTACTCTCTTTGGATGGCCGCAGTGACATTGGGAAATCCATAGATTGAGAACTACGAACTTTGAGGTGTGCTTTTGTAGCCCTACATAATTCTCGTCCTCTCTTGACCACAAAGGAATGACCTCCGAGTGCGTCTCCATTGCATGTTTTATGGGAAATATCATGTGATTAGACTATGTTAATGTTGTTGGGAGTTGCCACTAGTGAAAGTATGAAGCCTAGGCCTTGTTTCCACCATTGCAATACCATTTGTGCTCACGTTTACCACTTGTTTGCTTGCTGCACTTTTTATTACAGATTTATATTACTTTGCTTTGCCACTCCTATCATCCATATTTTACCATCTCTTCGCCGAACTAGCGCACCTATACAACTCCTAGTTGTATTAGGTGTGTTGGGGACACAAGAGACTTCTTGTATATTAGTTGCAGGGTTGCTTGAGAGAGACCATCTTCAACCTCTACTTCCCCGAGTTCGATAAACCTTAGGTCATCCACTTGAGGGAAATTGCTGCTGTCCTACAAACCTCTGCGCTTGGAGGCCCAACATAGTCTACAAGAATAGAAGCGTGTGTAGACATCAAGCTATTTCTGGCGCCGTTGCCGGGGAAGTAAGTGTTTGAAGGTATATCTTTAGATCTTGCAATTAAATCTTTTCGTTTCTTGTTTTTAGTTTCACTAGTTATGTTTATGGAAAACCGCACTCTTAGTTCGCTGCTTGAGGAAGGCCGCTTTACCACACCCGTGGTAGGGAAGTTTCCTCCACCTACTGAATGTATCCCGTTCCAAATACCACTTGGGATAATTGAAATAATTAGGAATGATTGTTATGATGGGACAGTCAATCCTAGTATTCATTTGTTGAAACTTACAGAACTTTATGAGTTGTTTAAGATTTCAGGTTTGACAAGAGATGGAGTCATGAGGAAATTATTTGCCTTGTCACTGAAAGGAAATGCATTGGAATGGTATAGGCTACTAGATGACTCTCACCTGCTGGATTGGGAAGATATCCAGTCTCTCTTTTACTCCAAGTTTTATCCTCTTCATGAAGTCCATGAGAATAGGAATTATGTTTATAATTTCTATCCTCATGACGGAGAGAGCATAGCTCAAGCTTGGGGGAGACTGAAAACGTTAATGCTAAAATGTCCTAACCATGGGATCCCCAAAGATATGATTATTACTAATTTCTATGCGAGGCTCTCTCGACAGGATAAAGATTTGCTCGATGCTTCCTCTATGGGTTCTTTCACAAACGAAAAGATTGATGCTAAATGGGAACTCCTTGAAAGAATTCAACGCAACACTGAAGATTGGGAGATCGACAAAGGTAAAGAGTCAGGTATAATTTATGAGTATGATTGCATTAAGTCCTTTGTTGAAACTACAAGTTTTAATAAGTTTAGTGCTAAGTTTGGGCTTGATTCTCAACTCCTTGTTGATTTCCTCAAATCTTTTGCTCCACATCTTAATATGCCTAAGGAGGATTGGATCAAGCATCATGAACCTTTTAAAGAGATTTGCAAAGAAAATGAAATTGTTCATGATGATTGCAACATGCATGATCCAATTCCTAAAAATGAAGTTTTATATAAGCATGTTAATTTTTGTGGAGTGGATAGACCTTGTGAAAGGCCTATGATTGAAGAAGAGAAGTATTGTAAGCAACATAAGCATGAAAGAACAATCACTTGGGTCAAAGATTTAAATGAAATTGCTAGAGAATTGTGTGACCTTTATCCTTTTACTTGTGAACTTTGCTGTATAGAGGGTCACTTTAATTTTCAATGCATGCACTTTCAAAACATAACTGTTAACCAGTTGTGTGATAACATGATCACCCCTGATCTTTATGATGAGCTTATGTTATTTTTGATGTGTGAAGAGTTATCAGAAAAGACTTCTTGGCTAGATGTTAATGCCATAGGAATAAAAAACACTTTGCAAAATTGCCATCTCTATTGTGTTGTTAATTGCCATAAAAATGATTACATAAGTAAGATTAGAAAGGAGGGAACTTTACCAAAGTATAAAAATGTCTCTTATATTTCTGCTAATAAAAAGGAGAGTTTCTCCCAAGTTTCCCCTATTGTTTCTAATGATAAACCAGGATATGTGGAGAAGCTTCATCTCCAACCACTCCCTCCTAAGGTGAAGAAGAAGAAAAAGAAGAGGAGGAGGAAGAGGAGCAAGAAGGAAGAAGAATGGGTATCAACCTGGCCTGAGCATATTCCTCCCATCAACTTTTATCCTAATGGTTGTAAGTTTAAAGAAGAAGGTGAAGTTTATTGCCTTAATTATCATCTTGATGATACGTCCGTACGTACTATTGAAGATGATTTTGATTATGATATGCATGTTACTTATTGTGATTGGGAAAATGATGATAATGCTACTTATGATCTTGAAAATCTTTTTGGTACCAACTCTGAAAGTGATGATATGGAAAGCTCTAAGCTTGGGGATGACAGGATTGCAAATCCTTTACCCACTAGTGATGTGATAATTGATAATTCTTTTGCTAGTAAGAATAAAGACAACATGTTTACAAATATAGTTGCTAGCAATGATAATGCTCTTCTCTACTATGATGATGTTATAACTCCAATCTATAGTGATTATAAAGGTACCTATGACATAAGGAGAAATTATCCTTATGAAACTTGTCATAATCATGGAGGGAATTACTCCCTTGTTGAACACCATCTTCATAATACACAATTAATCTATAGTGTTCAAGTTGTTTATGATAGTCCTACTCCCACTATTACCAATGAGAAAGATTATGCTTATGTGGAGAGTAAGAGTACCTTTTTGCATGTGGATCATGGTAACAATGCTTTATGTGATGCTTATATTGTTGAGTTTATTCGTGATCCCACTGAAAATTATTATGAGAAGGGAACATATGCTTATAGATATTTCAATAATATCAAGTTCCCTCTCTTTACGTTGAAGGTTTTGAAGCTGCACTTGTTTTGTCTTCCTATGCTTATTGCTTTGTGCTTCAATGAATTATCATATTGCAATATTCCTATGCATAGGAAGCATGTTAGGCTTAAATGTGTTTGGTATTTGCTTCTTGATGCTCTCTTTTGTTCTTCAACTCTTATTCCTACGAGAGCATCATTAAAGTCTTAAGCCTATCTTTATGGCTATAAAGAAAGAGCTCTAGGGAGACAACCCTTGTTATCTTTGCTTTCAGTTTGTTCTTTCAGTTTTTAGTGGTCTTGATGTTTGTTACTACTGTAGCAACATCATTGTATCTTTATTTTTCAGCTTTGTGCCAATTTTAGCCTCTGATTGCAAGAAAGTTCAAAAGTTGTGACATGCTGTCCAGAAAACAGATTCTGTCCTCGGAAAGAAAAATTCGAATAAAATCACCAGATCATCTTTTTGATATGAATTTGTTTGACAGCATGCTCTATACAATTGGCTTTCGAGCGTCCGTTCTGAGTTTTTTGATTTGAGTTGCAGCAGTACCCCAAAAAAATTATTTACTACCTGCTGGTCTGTTTTTCACAGATTCTGCCCTGTTTTGCCTTTTCTTCGTTTTGCAGACCTTAAGCTTGCTTTTTCTTTGCAAAAACTTTTTGGCGATCTTGAGAAACAGTAGACCTTCAAGAATATCTTTGTTTCTAGTAGAGAAAAATTATTTTATTGTGGGTACTAACCTCTCTAATCAGATTATGATGAGTTATGTATGAAGGGAGTTTTCAAGTGTGCGAGGGAAGATGATAAAAGAAGATTCAGGAGTGTCAAACGCTCAAGCTTGGGGATGCCCCCATGCACCCCCAAGAAATATCCAAGGAGACTCAAGCATCTAAGCTTGGGGATGCCCCCGTGCATCCCCTTCTCCATCAACAATTATCAGTTCGCCCTTCGTTCCACTATATTTATCACTTCATGTGTTATGTGCTATGGTTGGAGCGTCTTGCTCTTTTCTTTTTAGTTTATTTAGTTTTACTTGCTGTTCTTAACAAGTTGGATCGTAGCCTTCATTGTTTGGGAGAGAAACACGCTCCACTCCACTGTAGAACACAACATAGGCTTGCATGCGTATCTTCTTGTGTGTGTTCTTTATCTTTTCATAGCTGCTGTCATGCTTAGCTCTTAGTTTTCATGCTTATCTTTTTAAGAGCTTTTGTTTAAGTTGTTGCTTCTGGAACTCTCTTGAGTTATCATGCTTATCTTGTTAAGAGAGTTGGCTTCTGTGGCACTGGTTGATATGTCTATGATAAAAATGCTATGTGCATAATGGTGCTTAGTAGTTCATGTTTTCTTATGGTTAGTCTCAAATAGCTGGGGGTTCTTAATGTGTTATTGAAGTACCAGCATGATTTGTTTGCCTATGATGTGGTATGGTTTAGTGATATCTTCCTCCAAGAATTTATTTTGATTGACTTGGCATATGCTCACCCATATTTAAGACTGTAAAGAAAGTCTATCAAGCCTTGATGATCTTTAATTTCTGAGTAGTGATATAACTTCCATGCCCGATTCAATGTTGCTTTGTCGCTCTGCATGATTATGGTCGTCATTACTCTCTTAGTTGGTCGCTCCCAGTCTTTTGCTAGCCTTCACCTGTACTAAGCGGTCTGACTGCTTGTGCATCCAAAATCCTTGAAACCAGTTATGCCATATGAGTCCACCATACCTTCCTATATATGGTATTTACTTGCCATTCCTAACGAAGACTTTCTTGTACCATCTCAAAATTATTCAAAAGCATTTCTCTTTTGTGCCTCTGTTTTAGCTCATGAGGAAGTAGTAGGTAATTCATGATCTTCTTATGTTGGACAAATTTTACCCCGGGATTGCATGTCTAATCTGCAAACCCCTAATACGAGGAGGGACTGGCATGAGTGCGCCCAGCTCACAAAAGATAATAGCAACAAACAAACCCTCCTTCACGCTTTGTTCATGAGAAATCAGGAAACTCTGGCAGTGATAAACAAAGGAGATTAAGGGGATGTGATCGTCCCCGCGTGGGAGCCGTTCATCGAAACTTGTCCAGCATAAGAAGTAATTGGGTTATCTACTAGCATTCGTTGATGAATTATGCACCTCCCAAAAGCTTTTTATCTCTGTTTTTAAAACCACGAGCTCTGGTACTTGTTTAGTCTTTGCTTCCAGCCACGGGTTTTCAACCTTGCCATTAAAATCCACGGTTCGAGAGTCTCCACCTTCTTTCTTCAAAGCACCAACTATTGAGAGCATGATTGTCATTCTGAGTGTAATGTGCATTGTCCCAAAGTACCATTGTCTTCTGCATGATTGTGATATCGCTTATTCTGAAATCATTGTATCTAGTCGTCACTTAAACTTCGGAGGTGCTCCTGCATTTATGTTTTGCTTCACTAAAGGGGGCAAGTGAGGTATCACTTTGTCATGTTTGCACACCATGCTCACTACAAATCTATTGGGTGTTTTCAGTATCATATTGTAAACTTTCAGTTCTTTGTGATATTCTCATGAGGCAACTTAATTACTAAAGATTCATTATCTCAATAAGCATTTGTCATGTGATTGTGAAAGACTCTTTGGTAGCATGTCACCACAGAAATTGTGCTTGTTATCATTTACCTACTCGAGGACGAGCAGGAATTAAGCTTGGGGATGTTGATACGTCCCAAACGTATCTATAATTTCTGCTTGCTCCATGCATGTTTTGGGTGATATTGCTATGCTTTTGATACACTTTCATACACTTTTGATCATATTTGGACTAACCTATTAACTCAGTGCACCCCAGTGCCAGTTTCTGTTTTCTGCTATTTTTGTATTTCAGGTTTTCCCATTACTTAAATTGCCAGAAAAATTCCGGGAAAAATATATAAAAAATCAGTGCTCCAGAAGCTTCCATGTGCCAGAAGTGGGGCCAGAGGGGGGCCAGAGGGGCCCCAGGCGCCCTGATGGCGCGGCCCCACCCCTGGCCGCGCCGGGGGGCCGCCTGGGGGGCTCCCACCTCCTCTGGTGCCCTACTTGGCCTCCTATTTATTCTCCCGTCGCGAAAACCCTGATTCCGGGACCCTTTTCTCCAGAAGCAATTCCGATCTCCGCCGCCATCGCCACCAAGTTTCGGGGGACCAGAATTCCTGTGCCGGCATCCTGCCGGGACGGGGAAGTGCCCCCGGATTCATCTCCATCGACGTTGCTTCCTCCCTCCATGATGCGGGAGTAGTTCCTCCTCGGGGCTGAGGTTTCTACCAGTAGCTATGTGGTCAGTTCTCTCTCCCATGATGTGATCTTCGTTGTGATCATAGGCTATGTTAATCTAGGGTGATCCCATGATATTTCCCCTTCCTTTATGTATTGAATTGATGTACTCACTTGTCTTTATCTAGTATAATCCCCGAGACCAAGGTGACAGCGGTCTATTGGACATGGATTAGAAGAATATTTTCATGAGTGATTTCCTCTTTTGTGTGTTGATTGAAGATTGAGAGTCTCTTGGTGCTTGTCTTTGACTATCCTGGAGATATGTTGTGGTGATTGTGGTACTCTCTTTGGATGGCCGCGGTGACATTGGGAAATCCATAGATTGAGAACTACGAACTTTGAGGTGTGCTTTTGTAGCCCTACATAATTCCCGTCCTCTCTTGACCACAAAGGAATGACCTCCGAATGCGTCTCCATTGCATGTTTTATGGGAAATATCATGTGATTAGACTATGTTAATGTTGTTGGGAGTTGCCACTAGTGAAAGTATGAAGCCTAGGCCTTGTTTCCACCATTGCAATACCATTTGTGCTCACGTTTACCACTTGTTTGCTTGCTGCACTTTTTATTACAGATTTATATTACTTTGCTTTGCCACTCCTATCATCCATATTTTACCATCTCTTCGCCGAACTAGTGCACCTATACAACTCCTAGTTGTATTAGGTGTGTTGGGGACATAAGAGACTTCTTGTATCTTAGTTGCAGGGTTGCTTGAGAGAGACCATCTTCAACCTCTACTTCCCTGAGTTCGATAAACCTTAGGTCATCCACTTGAGGGAAATTGCTGATGTCCTACAAACCTCTGCGCTTGGAGGCCCAACATAGTCTACAAGAATAGAAGCGTGTGTAGACATCAGGCGGCGGTGCTCAAAGTAGGCGAGGAGAACTGAACAACGTGACGAGGACCGGAGTGGACGGTGGTGCTCCCGCGCCAAGGCAGACGGCACGGCACATACCACGTGGAATTCGACGTGTGGGGATGGCAGAGAGGACCGTGGGCCCCGACGCTACGGCCCGAAGGGGCGACGCGACTGCAGCATGCGGGTCGGGGCGACAACGAGAAGACCTCGAGGCGGTGGCGTGGACCGCATGCCATAATGCTACAACCTGAAGAGGCGGTCCGTCGGCCGGTGCAGCCATGAGGATGGCCTCGGGAGGCGGCGAGGACTGCGTGCCGCGGCACTATTGCCCGAAGGGCCGACATCAGCGGTGCACGAATCAGTGCAGCCGCGTGGAGAACCACGGGAAGGCGATGCTACAGCCCGACGGGGCAACGCCGCGGCAGCCCGTTGCTCGATCGGTGTAGGGGCGTGGTGTACTCGGGACAATCTTTATGGGACATGCGGAGGTGCGTGCAACCAACGGGCCAGATCGGTCGCATGGCGTAGATGAGATGGATCGCAAGCGGGCGGATGATCAATTCGATAACACGCGAGGTCGTGGATGCCGCTCGGCGGAGGGAGGGTGGTGGCGGAGTTTGAGATGAAGCCGGCGATGACGCTCGGACGAGCGCAGCTGGCCCTAGGCTGCCGGCAAGCCCGATGCATACAGCAGTCGATGACGGGGCCAACGAGGCAGACGGCGGGGTCACCGTACATACGTGGCAGTGGCGGGTGGTGATGGAGAAGTCATGGTCGGAGCAGGGCGGCGACGGCCGGTGCAGGGTGACGGTTGGGCAGACGCACAGACGATCGATGTGACGGGCACCTTGTCATGCGTGGCCGCCTAGTTGGAGAAGAGGCTGGCCGGTCGGGTTCGACGGGCGACGAGCGATGCAAACCGATGTTAGATTGAAAAACCAAAAAGGAAATGTCGATCAATGCGACCGGCGAGAGAGAGAGAGAGAGAGAGAGAGAGAGAGAGAGAGAGAGAGAGAGAGAGAGAGAGAGAAACCCAGATAAGTGGATCGTAGAATAGACTCTCTAGGGCAGCCGATCAACACAACCGAGAAATGAACCATGGGTACAGTGGCATGGCCCCCGGTGTCGATCATGGAGATCGACCGCCCCGGGGACAGTGCGGTGCCGAATCTACTACGGCGGCTAGGGTTTGGATCGGGGTTAGACCGACACCATGCTAAAATGAATAGAGAGTGATATTGGTTGAATCGATGTTTATTGCTTGAGCCTCGTGACATATATATAGAGGTACAATGATCAACTTAAAATAGAAGACAAGGTAGGGTAAAATTTTACACTATCCTATCTTTCCTAATAATTATAATACTCAAGAGTTCCATGCAAGGAGGGCAAGCTCAAGCATGTTGAAGCCTGTCCTTTTTGACCTCTTCCAAATGCGCTGATGTTTAGGTAAGGCGCTAAGTGTATTCAAAGTCTTAGCAACTAATGTCCCCAGTGCATGGGCGTTATAGCTAAGTTTGCTTTATTTAATTGTTTAGCCGTTGTATTCCTTCATGCATTTGTTGGTAGTCATTTTGCATAGGTCCACGCGCATAGCATCGTATCCTCTTGGGTCATCATAAGACTAGCCATAATGGGTAGTAACATAGAGTAGTAACATGCCTACTACTCTATGTTACTACCTCTATAGTGGGGAGTAACATATGTGTGGTAACATGCAACACTTCATTTATTAGGCTATAGACTCATCTTGCTTTGATATATGTGATGTTACTCACACTACTAGTAAGACTACCCATAGTGGGAGTAACATAGGTAGTAACATCATACATATCTAGATAAAAAAGATGATGTGGCAAGCAATAAATGAAGAAAGAGAGGCATGTGGTAACATAGCTAGTTACTACTAGTATGAGTAACATCACATATATCAAGGTAAGATGAGTCTATGGCCTAATAAATGAAGTCTTCCATGTTACCACACATATGTTACTCCTCACTATAGAGGTAGTAACATAGAGTAGTAACATGGGCATGTTACTACTCTATGTTACTACCCATTATGGCTAGTCTAACTAGTTATGTTACCACATATCTCTCTTCATTTATTGCTTGCCACATCACCTATTTTATCTAGATATGTGTGATGTTACTACATACGTTACTCCCACTGTGGGTAGTCTAATGCTCTCTCTCATCTTTAATTGATTTGCCACACTTTTTTTTTGCATTTGTGGCATTCTTAGCACATGTACAATGAGGCATGCCAATTCGGACCCGACAATAACAAAATGATGGAAACCATGATATGACATGCAAAGCGTTCCTGATAAATGGGATCTACGTAGCATACAACTTTTGTAATCTAAAAGGAAAAAGATAATTAATTTCTAGAAAATATTGTAATTCATATTAAAAACTAAATGTGGAGTAATTAGTGATAAACTATCAAAACATGGAATAAGAACTAAAATTCACTCAAATAATGTTAAACTATCAAAAATATATGGCTCCACTTTTAGTTAGTAATTATATGTTCGTACTTCACACTAATTCAAGAATATATGTGTTTGATGATGATTTCGGGACCCTTCTAAAACTATAGACACCAATAGGTGCGGAAATATCTTAACTGGATGCACGAAAATCAGACACTAAAACTACTTTTACAATATATTTTTGTTAAGACATAATTATCACATTTACATTTTAGGTACCACCCTAATTATCAAAATGATAACTCTACCCAAATTGGAGGGAGCTGGTAATTGTTAGATGGGTCAGCCCAATACACTTGGTTAGAAAATTTGGTGTACATTCCAAACACTCCCGTTTGGGTCAAAACCATAGATGTGTGTAATAGATGTAGTTTGATTATGCCATGACATTGGAAAAACCGCAGGAGCACGCACCTACATATTCGTCTACAAAGCGATGATCTACGTCATGGTTCAGAAACTTGTTTAAGGGGAAATTGCTTGAAAAAGAGATGAAAATTCCGAACCCTGTCAACACGATACAATATACATGTTTATTGTATACTTATAGTTCGTCCAACCTTTCTTCTGCATCCATGTTTGTATATGTGGGCTCCATCTTCCCATCATGTTCAATTCCTTCTTCATTCTTAGACCGGTTCTTCTTTCCCATCATGTTCCATCCATTGTTACCATTTATCTTCTTCTTCCTTGGTGCACTTCTCTTTTGCCTCAATAGTGTTCTTCCATTCAATACTTTAGTCGTGTTGTCCCAATTGGTTTTACGTCCGTCCAACTATCTTCATCTTCTTGATCTCAATTGATCACTTCCTCCAGTTCTGTCCTATCGCAAGTTCATGCAACACTTCTTCCCATCACAAATTCATGCACTTTTTTAATGATGCAATTATTTTCGTATGCCATCTAGATATGTTCCTCCTTTCATTCAACTTTTTTCTTACAGATAACATTACGATTGCATTCTTCCAACCACGATGAATCTTATGCCATTTGATTTTATTGCTACACCTAACCTTGTAGATCCTGTTCTCTCAAGTTACGTTCTACAAACTTGAACTAGTATAGAACCGGGTTTTGCAGGTTATTTTCGTGCATGGGGCAGAGGCGGTTGTAAGATTCGCCTCAAATATTGTGTCGTTAATACACATAATAGCGCAGACAATTTCTAAAACCGCTTGCACTGAATCCCACCGCAAGCGGTTTACTTACACAAACCAATAATGAGATTGCCAGAGGCAGCTCCTTATCTATAACCACCTCCGCTCTTTCCAGGGCCCGAGGCGCTTTCCCCCATTACTATTTTCTGGGATACATGTTGTTTTTATCTTCTTTTTAGACCTGCAAATGAAATTTACATACAAACACAATCCACCGGCATGCAAATTCATTTGCACAAGCACTTAACTTTTCACAACACACATGCAAATAATTGGGGTTTCTAGCTAAGATGTCCAATTAGTCTTGAGATCTTTGCCTCTTTAAGTAACATCATGTGATTCTTTTCTCTAATAAGAATATAGGCCACAAAAGAAGGTAGCGGATCGAGTGTAAGAACATTTATGTGGTTTGTTAGGTATAAACAAAATTTGAGAAGCAATGCTCATTTTTGCTAACATAATCTTAAATTATATGTGCATAGTAATCATTGCACATATATATTAGATGGCATTCCTAAAATAGTACTGAAGTAATTTTTAGAATGGATGAAATCTGAAAACAATTACATAACTCATAAAGCACATGAGGTAGAAAATAACTTGATGGTTTTGAGTATCTTGACAACGCCCATCGTAGTACCACGTTTCCGCCTATAGATCAATGAGAAAACCTTAATTTGCATGCTTTGATAAAAAAATCTCTTGATAATGTTATCAGAATAGTAATCTTAATTTATGATACTCAAATATAGTTTCCTTTATAATAATATGGCAACATGTGAACTTCAAAACAGGCTTGCGGATGAATATGATTTCTTCTATTGCTTTCATTTGAGGAGAATTCAAGACTGTTATTTCTAAAACAAAGCAATCTTCAGAGGTGATGTGTGACAAAAGTGATTGGGCCCCATAAGGCACTAGCATTCTAAACAAAAGAAAGAAGAATTATTCTTTGGTGTCTAGTCCTTTTTATCATTCTCTTGGTTGTATTTGACATTGTTGAGATGCATTGAACCGGATTTCCAAAATTGAACCCTGAGAATATACATATCCACTGGATAGTACTACAAAATACCAAAGCATAGTCAGTTGTGAGAGTTTAAATGATATTAATGATGTTGTTTACAAACGAGTTCCCGTTGTTCCAAGTATTTTCCTAGTTGTGATACTATTTCAGAAAACACTGACCATGTTGTGTTGATTTGTTATTTCCTCCAGAATTTTGTACTATGTAGTTATCAATAATTTCCCCAACATGGCATTGCTTGAAAGATTGGTGCACTGTTATGCTTTTGAGGAATATGAATCGGTCTTTGGAGTTGCGCAGTGGAACACGATATTATCATCAGGCTTGGTGAAAGAGTGCCTAGAGGCAAAGTTATTGCTGGAACTAACAGTGGTCAACATGTATGTATTACCAGAAATGTTTTGAATGCACAATGCACAAAGTGGTCAGTATGACCATTAGCAAGAGCCAAGGGCAAACACTTTCAAAATTGTGTGCATACATTATGAAGCATGTTTTCTCACATGGACAATTCCATGTGGATGTTTCACGTGCAACATCACAACAATGGCTGAAGATTGTCACCAAAGAACCATGGAGTTCCGACTAATGTGACCCAAAAAATTGTATAGATGAAGATCATCGGTGCATTTTAGTCAATAATTTGCAAGATGTGCCAATGCACGGCCACCACGCCGCGCCTCTACCCTGCTAGTTAGTAGAATAGCATGAAGGTCTTCTTCTACACACTTGTAATCATCTCGGTCTTATTTACTCTATTTTAGCCACTTCAGTGATACAAGAAAATTCAAAATCATCAAGAACACCATAGGAGGGGATTTGAGTGGCAGTAATTTCTGGTCAAGTGACGTCTTACCCATCTGTCGCGAAGGATCGGTTACATAGAGATCTGAAATGGCACATATGGCAATCTTCATGCTTATGCATGGATATTTTTCTTGAGGTAATTTATTGTGCAACTTACAATTCTAAGAAGTTCGACTATGGTTACGATTCTAATTCTGATCTTATATACTACTCCCTCCGTCCCAAAATAAGTGACTCAAAAATGACTCAATTTTGTACTAAAATTAGTACAAAGTTGGGTCACTTTTGAGTCACTTATTTTGGGACGGAGGGAGTACATAATTGAGGTTATCTCGATGTTGCCCACTCCAATGATTGGTTGAATTAAGACATTTAAAAATAAAAAAATCACTCAAAATCGGAAAAGGGTGGCGGGTCAATGATCGTCTGCAAGTCAAGCAACGCGTTACCTTCTGCCACATAGCTTTTATAATACTACTACCGTTGTTATTAGAATTTTCAGCGGCTATCATACAGATAATTTTTTCTATGGAGGCTAACATGGAAATTCAAATGGCAACAATTATGAATGGATACTCCCTTTGTCCAGGCACATAAGTCAAAAAAATAAGAAACGAGATGAGAGTTAATGCACCGCGCTTAGATGTTTTTAGATTATTTGTTTTTTATAATGTGACTTATACACCTAAAGAGAGGGAGTAAAATTTTCTAACGGTATTCCATCAAGTTTAACTTACTTTTAAAAACGTCTGACCGGAGAAAAAGATTTGACCGAACACCATGTTTTACCCCATTTCTTAAGCCATAAGGTACGCGGGCTGTTTTCATTCTTTTTTTTTTTGTGACGATCAACTGTTTAACTTACTTTTAAAAACGTCCCCGCA
>LR738715.1:290492515-290502585 GCA_902687465.1 Secale cereale | reverse complement strand
AACGTCCCCGCAAAAAAAAAAAAAAGACGGAGGAAAGACACGTGGACGGGGCTCGCTCCCATTCTTGAATCCCCTTACGTCGATGGGTCATTTCTAAAATTTTGATGCATATCCATTCCACCATCGACGCTGCCAACTCTGATTTCAAATATTAAAATGGAAACCGCCGCGCGGAGACCAGTGCTGGAACTCGCGAACAAAAGGCAGTAGGGACAAAAGAGCACAGCACAGCTCTGCCCCACCGCCCATCCTCTCCTTCCATTCCAACTCTAATTCCGTAGTCCCCACCGCACTTTGGTTGAAGAAGACCAGACGAGAGGGGAGAAGTGCGCGACCGTCTCGCCCGTCATTATCACCCGCCTCCCCTATAAATACGACGGAGCCTCCCGTCTCCTCCTTTCCTCCGCCCCCGCTTCCGTGTCCCGGCCAGCGCCGCCCTATTTCCCGGCCCCCTTTTGCTTCTCCTCACGTCAGACCCCATTCAAAGCCCTAGGACCCAGGTCGTGTTGTGTGTGTGTGCGATCGGTGGGCGAGGGCGAGGAGAGCGAGACGATCGATGTCGCCGCCGACGAACGGCGCCACCTCGCTTCCCATGACGGCCCTGTCCGACGCGGTGCTCTTCCCCTTCGACGGCTTCTCCGCCGACGACTTCTTCGCCACCGCCCCGCCTCCGCCTCCTCCCCCTCTCGGCGCCGACCCGGGGCGCCTCCTCCTCGCGTCCTCCCGCAACGACGTCCACGCCTCCACGGACCTGGCCGTCGCGGCGCCCGTCGAGACCACCGGGAGCCCCTCCGCGCTGGCGCCGCTGCCGCTGACGCCGAGCTCCGGCCAAAGGACGTCGTGCTACCGCGGGGTGACCAGGTATACTTAGCGAGTGATAACTGATAAGTGTGGTTAAGGAGTGTGATTATTAGCACTCCCTCCCCAAGTAGTAGTACTATTACTAACACGTGCGATGCGAGCGCAGGCACCGGTGGACCAGACGGTACGAGGCGCACCTGTGGGACAACACGTGCCGGCGGGAGGGCCAGAAACGCAAGGGACGCCAAGGTGACCATCTCATGATCCCCGGCTTAAACATAATCACGCCGCTAATCTAAACATCGACGGTGGCGATTAGATCTTGGTTTGCTTGCCGGCTCGGATCTTCCGCGTACGTACGGGGGGTAAAAAGGAGGACCCGATGGGATGCCGTGCCGCCGTTTCGGGAGTGGAGAGAGAGAGAGACGTCGCGTGCTGCGTGCGTGAGGTGACAGCCATCTCCCTGTATGATGATGACGAGGTAGACTACTCACTCGCCCCGTCGCCCGGATTCGATGCGGACCCACCACCACCTCTTTGACCACCTTCTTTCTCTCTCCTTCTGCCTCTCTACTACGATCTCGATTGGGTTTGGGAGAGGAATAGTGCTAGTAGCTGAAACAATTAACCGGGGGTAAATTTGGCTTCCTGAAAGAAAAGAAAAAACCAACCGGGGCAGATTTTGATATGGCGTGTTAACGATTAATCTTGGCGTGGGTAGGTGGCAAGTACAGTGAGCACGCAGCCTTTTGCCTTTTTCCGGTTGGTTCTTCTGTTTCCAGCCAGTTCATTCATGCGTGCGTGGGGTGGGTCAGCTTCTTTCTTCTTCCGCTGCAAGTCTTTCTTCTTTTCTGTTTGCGTTCAACTGCCAGCAATCTGTTTTTTGTTTTCATCTGCCAGCCTCTCGAGGTTGGGTTTTCGAATTTTGAAAACGGTCATGGCATGCTCCTCTGACCACTTTTGCGACGCAAGCAAGCAAGCAAGGACACAGCTAAGCTAGCAGGCAGCAACGCCCCAAAGTTTTGTCCTGCTCCTTCTTGCTGATGATCAGGACAGTTTTGTTGTACGTGTGTGGCCCTATACTCGGTTGCACTGCAAGTAGATATGTACGTAAGGCTTGTTTGTACTCACATTTGCACTAGAGATAAATTTTGATGTACTCCAATCCAAGCAAAACCTGTCTGGCGCATGGCCGTGCGTTTCCCATATTTGACCTTCTGCATCAATCATGCACGCAGTCTACAAACCGCACAGGCCACTTATGTTCGATCACTACATTTTTGGTAGGAAAGATAACCAAACATTAGTGCCTGGGGTCTGCTTACCGTTTGGTATATGCTCCTTTTTGCCTGTAATTGGCTATAACAAGTACTCCCTCCGTCCCAAAATAAATGTCCCAAGCTTTTTTTTTTTTTTTTGAATTTTCACCGGGGGGGAGATTTCCCCACCTGAATTGTATTCAGTTGCCTATAAGGCTTTGCAGCCTATTGCAAGATAGGTTCAAGTGAACCAGAAGTACAGGGGGCACGAGAGTGAAGAGATAAAACAAAACAACACACACAACAACACACATAACAGGGGAGAACCAAGGGGGAAGACACAACACACACACACAAAAACAAAGAGCACCGCCGGTGAAATCGAACGGCATCAGCCAGCCGAGACTAAACCACGACACTGCACCATCGACGCAATCGAAAGGCTCCGCGCATCCGAGATCGCACAACGCCGCGACACCACCTGTGTCGTGGGGTGCATTCGAAGGGGCACACGGGGCCGAGACGACGCCACGGAGCCTGTGTGTCATCGGCATAGTCGAAGGGCATCGCCTAGCAGACCAAACCATGGCACTGCGCCGTCGACGCAATCGAAAGGCACCGCACAGCCGAGAAAGTACAACGCCACGACACCACCTATGTCGGGGGTACATTCGAAAGGCCAGGCGAGACCGAGACGACGTCACGGCACCTGTGTGCCACCGGCAAAGACGCAGGGCATCGCCAAGCAGAGACACACCAAGGAGCACCCGAACACGGACACCGCCGAAGAAGAGGGACAAGAAACCACCGCCGACCGCAAGGCCGCCGCACCACCGCCGTCATCAGGCACACTCCACCCTCAACCACATGGGCCGTTGGTCACCAACCACAGGTCTCCACGACGACGCCTCCAAGGAGGTAGCGACGTACAGGACGCCGTCGTCGCCCGATCTAGCAGAACCAGATCATGAGCGTTTGCCCGGAGACACTGAACTCGAGGGATTTTGGTGGACCGGACTCCTCGGCAACGCCCAAACAGGGGGAACGACACCAAAAGGCGCCGCGCATCACCGGCAACAACCAAATGTCCCAAGCTTAGTACAACTTTGTACTAAAGTTAGTACAAAGTTGAGACACTTATTTTGGGACGGAGGGAGTAGTTCATATAAGTTCTAATAGTTTGCTATATAGGTCCAATGAACGAATTCTAATAGTTTCATTTTGTGCACTCACTAGTATTTAGTTCAATCTTGAACTAATTAAATACCTCCTTGAGACACTAGCACTATTCCTCTAGAGGAGCCACTGCTCTAGATTTTTGTAAGGTAGCATAGCTTGGATACTACTACTATAAGCATAAATTCAGAAGAGTATTTTTTTTCTCTTTGCATTTAGTTTAGATCGCATGTCAATGTTTTTGTTAAACAACATCTACGTTATACAGGAACATGCTGTCTATTTTTAAGTAACCAACTTCAGCTCTGAATGGGTACTCGTTTTTAATTAATGGTATCTCAATGTGTGCACGGTAGGCAATACAATCATAATTAAGTAAATATTTTGCTCAGTTAGGTGCTAATTAAGCGTGGTGCATCTATTTTCCTTGTAAAAATCACATGATAGTTATGCATGTTGATGCATGCTTTCTCTATGCATTTATTTGGTTTTTTCTCTTCTCTATCAGTTCGAACTAACTTGGCTTGTGTTGTCTACCATTTTTATGCTTGCTAATCTGGCGACTATGCGGGGACTTTTCTTCAGTTTACTTGGGTATGAACACTTACCTCACACCTTTTATATTAGTGTGGCCTGTCTTTTCAGCATCACATTTGGTAGAAACTTAAAAGCAATGTTTGGTACTGTGCAGGTGGCTATGAGAAAGAAGATATGGCTGCTAGGGCATATGATCTTGCTGCTCTGAAATACTGGGGTGTCAATGCTACCACTAACTTCCCTGTAAGTGTCATCCTTCCCTCCTTCTCTAATAGGCATTGATGTATGTGTTTCTTCTGTACTTGCTTTGAATACTTCCATGTTATCCTATCACCTCTCTGAACTCATGTTGTGGTGAAGATTGGAAGACATAAATTCAAGTCATTTGTGCCGTTGATGACTTGCATATTTTTTCTTAGGTGCACCTCATATTGCTAAGTTTATTTGTACAATATATTTTATTTCCATTCCATTGCCAATAATTGGAATTATGTGTCAATTTTGTTCTGTTGTGCTAAATGGTCCTTTTGTTACAAAAAAATAATTATGCTGGTTAGTGGTTCTGAACTCAGCAATATTTGCTTAACTAACATTGAGTTTCTTCACTTTATAGAAAGAAAACTACATCAGAGAGCTTGAGGAGATGCAAAACATGAGCAGGCAGGAGCTTGTAGCTTCACTGAGGAGGTTCTTGTTTATAACTTCTCATATTCATGTCAGGCATCATATTTTGTGCTTACAACTGTCTGCTTGGTGATCCTAAAAAGAAAACTGTCTGGTGTAAATCTGCAGGAAGAGCAGTGGCTTCTCTAGGGGTGCATCCGTGTACAGAGGTGTCACAAGGTAATTTTCAACTACAGGAACCCATCAGTTTGATCGATGTGTTCCGTGTCAGATACAATCTGCTCAACCTAGTCCCTGATATGTTCTGTCAGGCACCACCAACATGGACGCTGGCAGGCAAGAATTGGTCGTGTTGCAGGCAACAAGGACTTGTACCTGGGGACTTTCGGTAAGCGCCTCTAGTATTGATACGAGTCTTTTCTAAACTCTGAATGTCATTATGGTGTTTGCATCATGCAAGCTCTTTTGCTCCCCTGTTGTTCAATGATGCATACTGTAATGATTGATTGGCTCAGCTCGTTTGGACTTAAAACCAAATCGCTCTTTGCAGCGACTGAAGAAGAAGCGGCGGAGGCATACGACATCGCAGCACTCAAGTTCAGGGGCGACAACGCCGTCACCAACTTCGAGCCCAGCCGGTACAACCTGGAGGCGATTGCCCGCAGCGACCTTCCGGTCAACGGGAGGCGGCTGAGCAGCCACAGGCCAGCAGCAGCAGCACCACAAGCGCAAGGCCAGATCACCTTCGTGTCCTCCGCTCCTCCGATTCCGCAGCAGTCGGGCAGCGACAACGTGCCAGTGCCACCTTATGTCCTCCACGGCCTTCTGCAGCTCCAGGCCTCTGAGCCCCTGCATGCTCTGCCGCTTTCGAGCTACAGCTTCGGGGAGCCCAGCTTCTACTGGCCCTTCGGCGACGTGGAGGAGAAGGTGCAGCTCGACAGCAAGGTGGAGGTGGCTGGTGGCATCCTTCAGCTGGCCAACTCGGCCGTGTAGTCTCTGGACTCCGAAGGGCCTGTGCTTTTGGAGATGCATGCGCGGGAGTGCAGCGATGTTTTGGCTGGGTAGCTGGGACGGAGGTGATATTTTGCCGTTGCTGGTTTGGAACTCACCACCTGAACATAGGGTATAGTTGTCCTCTTCTATGTGTGAAGGTTATTAAAGACAGTTAGCGAACTTGAGTACTAGATGCTGCTCCTGGCAAGTGATAGCGGTAGCAGGGCGAAAGAAGCTCCAAGGGCGGTAGTAGCGGTATGTGAGCTGCTGTGTAGAGCAGTTTCTTGAAGAGGTTTATGGCGTACCTCAGAATGACATGCTAAGTTATCGTACTAGTTTTAGTCGATGGGTTCTTTTGAACAAGGACTGGACAAGTGGTACATGTTGGCAGATGTTATGTTCTTTAGCGGGCTATATATCCTGAATCACCGTATCGGCGTATACCTTCTGTTCCCTTCACTCCAGCCGCGCAGTTTCCCGTCATCTCCTTATTCTACGTATACTTTTTTCCTAAAATCTAAAAAGTGCACAAGCACTATTTGGACACAATCAGCGGCCGTCTCCTCTAGCCGCTCGATTCCCCCGATACGTCACGCGTGTGGGCCAGGTGCTACCCGGTCGGACGCTCTCAACTACAGATATCCCTATCTACTCGTGTCTGAGTGAAGTCTGTTTTAAACCTTGAGTTTGTAGAGGTCGTTTAGAATGAACCCTCACCTTAAAATCCCTGAAGTCTGTATCCTATACTCATGATTCCGGTCTAATCCCGACCCTGAGCCTGTTTGGTGCACTGGGAAAAGATCCATCCCGCCCACGAATTAAGTCTATCTCACTTACATCCCTACCCCACATGTCACTCATATCTATCATGTATCCCATCCCTTTGTCTCTCTCCTGAGATCAGTGCAGGCGCCTCGACGCCACTGACGGGGTGGAATGGCAACGCATACCCGCCTCCGAGTTCTCTGATTCGGCCACCATGGTGATGCTCCGGTGTCCACCAAGCTCTGCAGAACGCAGGGGCGCCTGCGACGTGCTACTAGCGTCGTGCGCCGTCGTGCCGTCTGTGATCAACAACGTCATGCGTTGCAGTCCAGCCAGGACCCAGGCCAACTGGAGCTAGAGCTGGCGCAGAAGAAATCAACAGAGCCGTGCCCAACACATACGCATGGGCCGGCAGCAGGAGCAAGGAGCACGAGGCGGACTAGTTTATGGATAAACTCTGTGCTCGAAGAGTTCCTAGTACGATTTTTTTGTTAAACGGAAGTACGAAATTCTAATACTAGTACTAGTACATAGCTTAGTAAGCCTGATCGGAGCCACCGGCCGGCGACACTGGCGAAAAAAATACAAGATTCATGAACAGCAACTTCGTGAACTGCTTGTTTCAGATTTTCGGTACAGTCTGGTTCTTGGCCATATACATGTGGGTGAGCTATTTAAACTGGACGGTGCTTTGATGGGTTTTCCCGTCACAGCTGGCCGCAGAGCGAGTCGTCCAGGTCGGGGCCCGTACTGGCCATGAACGAGCTCTGGTTCAATCGGCTTACCTTATGATCCTCTCCGTCCATGGAACACCCTTCCTCTGTGTTAGAGTAGTCTTTATCGTATACGACTCCTAGTCCAAATCATCTTTGTAACCTTACCCCAAATCGGTTTGTACCCTCTTATATACACTTGTATGCCGCACCAAATCAATCAATAAAAATCAGTTTTATTCATCTATCATGGTATCAGATACCGGTCCTAGGGTTTAGGTTATGGCTCCGCCAAGGCCGCCGCCGCTGCCGCCGCCCGGCTACTTCGAGCGCCGGGCCGCGCTCATCGCCAAGGCTGCCAACGCCGCAGCCCCTCTCTCTCGGCCCTCTCCCTAGCTCCACAAAACTCTCCTACACCCATCCTCGCCGCACCAATGTCTCTTGCTGACACAATCTCCGACGTCAGCCCATACATCCCCATAGTTCTTGATCTCGCCGCCCATAACTACTATCATTGGAGACATCTCTTCGATCTCCACCTCGACCGCTGCAACCTGCGCTCGCATGTCGCCGCCAACCGTCTTCCCTGCCCCGACGATCCGCAATGGTTGAAAGACGATCTCGCAATCGTCCAGTGGTTCTACACCCGCATCACCACTGAGATCTTCAACATGCTCGATCACGACGGCGCCACCACTGCCAACATCTGGCACTCCCTCCGTCAGCTCTTCCAAAGCAACACCGACGCTCGGAAAAACGCTCTCCACACCGAGCTTCGCAATATGGTGCAAGGAGACGCCCCGGTGAACCTGTTCTGCCAGCGCGTCAAGACCATTGGTGATGAGCTCCGCGAACTCGGCGATATCGTCAGCGACTCACAGCTCATCAACATCGTCGTCGTCGGCCTCAGCGAGGATTTTGACAAGCAAGCCTCGTTCATACCAATGATACGGCCTCCTCCCACCTTCGCTGAAGTTCGTTCTCTGCTCCAACTCGCGGCGGAAACACAAGCTCGCAAGGACTCTCGCCCCAAGGTCTTTCATGCTGCGGCTCGCCCTCCTCCGCCGCCTACAGCAGCACCGCCTCCCATGCCGGCTCCTGTCGCCGGGCCATCCGCGTCGTCATCCGCTCAACCGCCCCTAGGCTGGCGCCCTAGTCCGAACTACCGCGGCAAAAATCCTATCTACAGGCCGCCGTCGACTCGTTCAGTTCCGCCTACGACAGCACCGAGTCCTGCACCACCCACCAGTGCTCCATCGGCTGCATGGCGGCCTCCTCATGATCCTTGGACGGGGCTCGTTCAGGCGTGGCCCATGCCCTGGTCCGCTCCGTCCCCGCTCGGTGCTCCGCCGACATACTCAGGTGCCTGGCAACCCGGCCTTCGGCCGCCTACTGGTGCTCCCGGGGTTCTCAACACCCGACAGCCGGCCAATGCCTATCACGCCGCCCCGACGTATGCTCCTTATGGTCATTACTCCACCGACGGCGGCGCCTACTACACACCTCAGTCGGCACTGCCCCCGACGCCACAGCCGGCCAATGCCTCTCACGCCGCCCCGACGTATGCTCCCTATGGTCACTACTCCACCGATGGCGGCGTCTACTACACACCCCAGCCGGCCTTGCTGCCTTCACCATCATATCCACCGGCACTGCTCCCGACGCCACCCTCACCTGCGACGCCGAGCTGGGATCAAGCTGCTTTTCTCCAAGCAATGAATAACTTTGCTGCGCAAGGAAACTCAGGTACGGATTGGATCTTTGATTCAGGGGCCTCTAGTCATATGTCTGCATCTAGTAATTGGTTATCATCTTGCACTACATCTCCTTTCCCTTCCATTACCCTCGGAGATGGATCATCTATTCCTATATGTTGTGTTGGTCAGGCTCAACTTCCCTCTTACACTAAACCTCTTCTACTTCGTGATGTTCTAGTTGCACCCGCCCTCATTAAAAATCTTATTTTCGTTCGCCAGTTTACTTGCGACAATCTAGTTTCGGCTGAATTTGACCCTTTCGGTTTATCTGTGAAAGATTACCTGACCAAAGCCGAGATCGCTCGCTTCAATGGCTCCGGTGATCTTTACTCTCTTAATGGAGTTACTGCCGCCGCCCCTCCAACATCCATGCTGGCCTCCGTCGATCTCTGGCATCGTCGCTTGGGCCATCCCAACCCTGCTGTCTTAGCTTCTATGCTTAGTGAATTTACCATACCATGTAATAGGGATTCTCATAATTCTGCATTTTGCGAGTCGTGTCAATTAGGCAAACATGTGCGTCTTCCCTTTAGTTCCTCTAGCTCTTGTAGCACTTATCCCTTTGAATTAATACATTGTGATCTATGGACCTCTCCCATTGCAAGTGTTTCGGGTTTTAAATATTACCTTGTTATACTAGATGATTTCACACACTTTGTCTGGACTTTTCCTCTACGCAACAAATCTGAGGTCCATTCTCTCTTTCTTAATTTTCAACGCTATGTGTCTGTCCACTTCTTTCTCCCAATTCGATTTATCCAATGTGACAATGGTCGCGAGTTTGATAACATTAAAAATCGTACTTTCTTCTTACAACATGGCATCCTTCTTAGATTCTCATGTCCCTACAACTCACCGTAAAATGGTAAAGCCGAACGTTCTCTTCGCACCCTCAATGATATAGTTCGCACTCTTCTCGTTCAATCATCTATGCCTCCCAAGTTTTGGGCTGAAGCCCTACACATGGCCACCTTCCTTCTAAATATTCGACCTTCTAAAACTAAACCCAACACTACTCCCTATTATTCCCTCTTTTTTTCCCACCCCGACTACTCTGCGGTTCGTGTTTTCGGCTGTCTCTATTTTCCAAATGCCTATGCCACTTCTACAAATAAATTGTCACCACGATCTATCCCATGTGCTTTTCTCGGCTTCTCTGTCGAGCACAAAGGCTATCGTTGTCTCGACCTTCAGACATGACACGTTCATGTCTCTCGTCATGTCACCTTTGCTGAACATATTTTTCCTTTCTCACAACGCACTACTACATCATCCAACACCCCTAACTCGGCAAACACCCCCTCTCCCCGTCCTTTCCAACTATATACTCCCCTTCCTGCACCCCCTCGCGATGAACACAACATACCACCAACAACTTTAACATCAGCCACAACCAATACCAACCCTCCCCCCACCCCACCCGAGACGTCCCCAACACCCTCGAC
>LR738715.1:290231824-290483399 GCA_902687465.1 Secale cereale | reverse complement strand
TCCCTCCCTCCCGCCTCTCTCCCTCCCTTCCTCCCTCCTCCATTCCTCTCTCCCCATCTATGTTATTTTGAATAAAATAGAACATATAAGTTATATGAATAGAATGTAGGTATTTTGAATCGAATAAAAAGAAAATATAGGTAGAATGAAGGTTTTATGAATAGAATACATAGTAGAATTTTGTTGTAGAATGTACGTAGAATGGTCTTTTGAATAGAATAGAAAACAAGTGAATAGGTTTTTTGAATATAAAAAAGTTTTAGTAATTGAAAATTTTAGTAATATAAATTTTTTAGGCATAGCAAATTTTCAATTATAGAAATGTATTGGAATGCTATATGAGAATTTTTTAGAGATAGAAAGACAGACCTAATGAAATGAAATGGCCATGTGTTCAAAATTAAACCACTGAAATGCAATGAGCATACCAAGTTTTAAATTTTCTATAAAAATGGTCATGTGTTTGTGCTCATGTGTGGCGCAGGGTATATCACCAACAAGACGGTTGACGCCGCCCAGAAGATCACGTACAACACCGGCATCCTTGACAGCCATCGTCTAATTTAGTTTTTGTAGTAGATATATTGAATTTTAGAAGTTTAACCTTTGAATTAAAATGTCTGACGACGACGATAGGATCCCTGAGTGCGACTACTACGGCGATGACCGGGGTTTGTGTGACAGGCCTCACCTGGAAGACGATCGGCGCTTCAGTACTAAGCTTGACGAGACCTTCGATATTGAAATGGTACGCAACGACGACAAGTCCCTTTTCGTAGTTAATCATGACTTCTGCTTCTTCAACGTGTATTTTTCGTCTTTTACATCTCGACTAGTGCATCCCCTGCCATGCAAGACACTATGTCTTGGAGAAGCTCAAATTTGAAGATCATGAGAATATGGAGATAAAGATAGTTCACCTCGAGACCCATCATGGCTATGCTTTTGTAGTAAAGCTACACAATGCGGAGAGCTACTCCCATTTTGGTTGCTCTAATTGGGAAACATTGTGCAAGGCGTATGGTTTTCAAGATGGTATGCATATCACCTTTGATCTTGGTGATCCTGAAGATGACATCGACAACGATAATGTCGATGAACATAATATCGACGAAGCTAATATCGACGAAGCTAATATCGACATTTGGGTCCTTGTTGATACGCTTCCACTTCTACCTCTATGTGAGTTTCTCAAACATATTTATTAAGTAATTTAAATAGTTTTTATATAAATAGTTGACAACTTATATATTTTCATTGACAGCTTATTTCCATTCTTCAAAAAATGTTCGGAAAGTAGTAGACAAAACCTACTACATTGATGGCTCTGAACTATCGGGGAGAAAGATCATCTTGTCTCCTTTATTATTGATGTTGAGACTTACAATAAGAATTATGAAACACCTCCACATTATGGTCAATACGTGCTACTAGTCCATGTGTTGAACTATGGCAACATCCATGGAAATGGCAAGGTAAGATTTTTTATTATTATGACAGCGTTGCATCTTTTGCATACATTCTTCTAAAGCTAAACTACATTGCAAATTACGTTACTATTATGCTCTTCAACAGAAAATCCTGAAGGATTGTGTGCCTGATCTGATGTATACAAAAGGTCACATTGATGTTATTAGCTTACAGCCAAGTGTGCCTATGCGTCACCGCTATTCATACAAAATTTCTCAAACAGTTGAAGACCTCACAATCAAAGAATGGAAAAAAGGTTTGAATGATCGTAGGGAGCTACTTGGAAGCAACATTGTGTGAATCCCGCGAATTGGAGACATAATAATCTCCATTCTCGATAATGGAGAGTCAGGGGCTATGTTGTTTTATGATATTTTACCTTAGAGAGGGGTAGCAGGTCCTAGATAATACTTATGATCATGTGGTAAGAACAATTAACTAGGGTTGGTTATGACTATGATGATGATGAGTATGACTTGCTATTATGATAACGAGTAGAAGTTGTTAGATGACTATGATGATGATGACTATGACTTGTTATTATTATGATGATGATGCTGAGTTGTTATATGATCATGATGAGTTATTATATATATATATCAGTGGGTGGCATAAACGTGGATTAGATTCAAGTGGATGCAATATGGTGCAGATAGGAAGTACTACGATTGGTAGTACTTTCGATCTGCACCATGTTGCCTCCACTTAAATCTAATCGACGTATCTTTCACCCACTGAAGTAATTACTCATCATGATCATAAATAATATGATGAGACAACTGTATAGAACTTGTACAAATACAACGCCAATACTATGAAGAAAAAATAGAGGTAATATTAGTAGTAGCATGGGGCGTGCAGATAGCAGCAGCGTTGGTTTAGCAATAGCAAGGGTCAGTAACAACGCAACTGCTATGCAAGTTTAGCAGTAGCGCTGGTAAACCCACGCTACTGCTAAGGTTTAGTTGTAGCGCCGTGGTAGTAGCGTGGCCACCCGCGCTACTACTAGCACTATATCAAGCGCTACTACTAGGGTTTTCCCTAGTAGTGCGAGGCGCTCCCTCACCTCTCGGTCCTCCCGCGCGATCGCCGCGCTCACCACCCACGGCTCCGACGGGACGCGGTGGATCAGAGCCATCTAAAGCGGGAACTTGAGTCACGCGACGGCAGCGTGGTAGCGCACTTGCCAGCGGTCGTACTCCATGGCCGCGAGCTCTGTCGTGTGGAAGCTCCCGAGCCACTTTCGCTTGTGGGTCTCGCAGTCGGTGACCTCCGCCACTCGTTGATGGAAATATACCCTAGAGGCAAAAATAAATGGTTATTATTATATTTCCTTAATCATGATAAAGGTTTATTATTCATGCTAGAATTATATTGACCAGAAACCTAAATACATGTGTGAATACATAAACAAATACCGTGTCCCTAGTAAGCATATACTAGACTAGCTCGTTAATCAAAGATGGTTAAGGTTTCTTAACCATGGACATGAGTTGTCATTTGATAACGGGATCACATCATTATGAGAATGATGTGATGGACAAGACCCATCCGTTAGCTTAGCATTTGATCGTAAAGTTTATTGCTGCTGCTTTCATGTATGTCAAATACATATTCCTTTGACTATGAGATCATGCAACTCCCGGATACCGGAGGAATGCCTTGTGTTCTATCAAAAGTCACAACGTAACTGGGTGATTACAAAGATGCTGTACAGATATCTCCGAAGGTGTTTTGTTGGGTTGGCATGAAATGAGATTAGGATTTGTCACTCCGAGTATCGGAGAGGTATCTCTAGGCCCTCTCGGCAATACACGCCATAATATGCCTTGCAAGAAAATGAATAATGAAGTTAGTCACGGGATGATGTATTAAGGAATGAGTAAAGAGACTTGCCGGCAACAAGATTGAACTAGGTATAGAGATACCGACAATCAAATCTTGGGCAAGTAACATCCGACGGATAAAGGGGATTGTGTATGTTGTCATAACGGTTCGACCAATAAATATATTCGTAGAATATGTAGGAGCCAATATGGGCATCCGTGTTCCGCTATTGGTTATTAACTGGAGAGGTGTATCGGTCATGTGTACATAGTTCTCGAACCCGTGGGTCCGCACACTTAACGTTCGTTGACGATATAGTGTTATATGAGTTATGTGCTTTGGTGACCGAATGTTGCCCAGATGAGATCACAGACATGACGAGGAGTCTAGAAATGGTCGAGAGGTAAAGATTGATATATAGGAAGATGGTATTCAGACATCGGAAGTGTTCCGGAGGGTATCGGTTCACCGGAAGAAGTTTCGGGCACCACCGACAATCATATGGGCCTTATGGGCCATGTGAAGGAACACACCAGCCCACAAGGGGCTAGTGCACACTGTAGGGCCGACCATAGGAGGAGGAGAAGGAAAGAGGGAAAGGGAAAGGGAAGTGTGGAGTAGGACTCCCCCTTCCTTTCCTCTCCCCCCTCTTTCCTTCCCCCTCGTGCATACAAGGAAAGGGGGCACAAGAGGGCAGGGGCCCTAGGGCCGGCGGCCAGCCACTTGGGGCGCACCCTGGCCGCCCTAGGCCGCCTCCCTCTCCCCTCCCACCTATATATATGTGTGGGGAAGGGGCTCCACACAAGGACACAACATGGTCTTAGCCGTGTGCAGCGCCCCCTTCCACCGTTTACTCCCCCGGTCATATTTTCGTAGTGCTTAAGCGAAGCCCTGGGGAGATCACTTCACCATCACTGTCACCACGCCGTTGTGCTGACGGAACTCATCTACTACCTTGACGTCTTGTTGGATCAAGAAGGCAAGGGACGTCACCGAGCTGAAAGTGTGCAGAACACGGAGGTGTCGTGCGTTCGGTACTTCATCGGTTGAAGCACGAAGAAGTTTGACTACATCAACTACGTTGTGAAACGCTTCTGCTTACGGTCTACGAGGGTACGTAGACACACTCTTCCCCTCGTTGCTATGCATCTCTATGGATAGATTATTGTGTGTGCATAGAATTGTTTTTGTTTTCCATGCAACGTTTCCCAACAGTGGCATCATGAGCCAGGTCTATGCGTAGATGATATGCACGAGTAGAAAACTAAGAGTTGTGGGCGGTGATCGTCATATTGCTTACCACCAACGTCTTATTTTGATTCGGCGGCATTGTAAGATGAAGCCGCCTGGACCAACTTTACATGTCCACGTATATGAGACCGGTTCCATCGACAGACATGCAACTTGTTGTGCATAAAGGTGGCTGGCGGGTGTCTGTTTCTCCTACTTTAGTTGAATCGAATTTGACTACGGCCGGTCGTTGTTGAAGGTTAAAACAACAAACTTGATAAATCACTGTTGTGGTTTTATGCCGTAGGTAAGAATAGTTCTTGCTAGAAGCCCATAGCAGCCATGTAAAACTTGCAACAACAAAGTAGAGGACGTCTAACTTGTTTTTTGCAGGGCATGTTGTGATGTGATATGGTCAAGATGTGATGAGTTATACATTATTGTATGAGATGATCATGTTTTGTAAATTATCGGCAACCGACAGGAGCCTTATGGTTGTCTCTTTATTGTATGAAATGCGAACGCCATGTAATTGTTTTACTTTATCGCCATGAGTTAGCAATAGTCGTAGAAGCAATAGTTGGCGAGACGACCACGACGCAACGATGGTGATCAAGGTGTCGAGCCAGTGATGATGGAGATCATGACGATGCTTTGGAGATGGAGATCAAAAGCACAAGATGATGATGGCCATATCATGTCACATATTTTGATTGCATGTGATGTTTATCCTTTATGCTTCTTATTTTGCTTAGAACAACAGTAGCATTATAAGATGACCCCTTCACTAAATTTCAAGATAATAGTGTTCTCCCCGAGTATGCACCGTTGCTACAGCTCGTCGTTTCGAGACACCACGTGATGATCGGGTGCGATAGACTCTACGTTCACATACAACAGGTGTAAGACAATTTTACACATGCGGAATACCTAGGTTAAACTTGACGAGCCTAGCATGTACGGACATGGCCTCGGAACACTAGAGACCTAAAGGTCAAACATGAGTCATATAGTAGATATGATCAACATAGAGATGTTCACCATTGATGACTACTCCATCTCACATGATGACCGGACATGGTTTAGTTGATTTGGATAATGTATCACTTAGATAACCCGAGGGGTATTGATTTAAGTGGGAGTTAATTACTAATTTGATTAATTGAACTTAATTTATCATGAACTTAGTCCTGATAGTATTTGCATATCTATGTTGTAGATCAATGGCCCGTGCTACCATTCCCTTGAATTTTAATGCGTTTCTAGAGAAAGCTAAGTTGAAAGATGATGGTAGCAACTAAACGAACTGGAACCATAGCTTGAGGATTATCCTCATTGCTGCACAGAAGTATTATGTCCTTGATGCACCGCTAGGTGACAGACCTATTGCAGGAGCAGATGCAGACGTTATGAACGTTTGGCAAGCTCGATATGATGACTACTTAATAGATTAGTGGGCCATGCTTTACGGCTTAGAACCGGGACTTCAAAAACGTTTTGAACACCACGGAACATATGCTATGTTTCAAGAGCTGAAACTGGTATTTTAGACTCATGCCCATTTCGAGAGGTATGAGACCTCTGACAAGTACTTTGCCGACAAGTTGGAGGAGAATAGCTCAGTTAGTGAGCATGTGCTCAGAATTTTTGGGTACTACAATCACTTGAATCAAGTGGGAGTTAATCTTCTAGATAAGATAGTGATTGATAGAATTCTCTAGTCACTATCACCAAGCTACTAGAACTTCGTGACGAACTATAATATGCAAGGGATGACGAAACGATTCCCGAGCTCTTTGCGATGCTGAAATCGATGAAGGTAGAAATCAAGAAAAAGCATCAAGTATTGATGGTTAATAAGACCACTAGTTTTAAAAAGGGCATGGGAAATAAAGGTAACTTCAAGAAGAATGGCAAGCAAGTTGTCACTCCCGTGAAGAAGCCCAAAGCTGGTCCTAAGCCTGAAACTGAGTGCTTCTACTGCAAAGGGAATGGTCACTAGAAGCGGAACTGCCCGAAAAATACTTGGCGGATAAGAAGGATGGCAAACTGAACAAAGGTATATTTGATAGACATGTTATTGATGTGTACCTTACTAATATTCATAGTAGCCCCTGGGTATTTGATACTAGTTCAGTTGCTAAGATTAGTAACTCAAAACAGGAGTTCTAGAATAAACGGAGACTAGTTAAGGGTGAGGTGACGATGTGTGTTGGAAGTGGTTCCAAGATTGATATGATCATCATCGCGCACTCCCTATACTTTCGGGATTAGTGTTGAACCTAAATAAATGTTATTTGGTGTTTGCGTTGAGCATGAACAAGAGTGGATTGTGTTTATTGCAATATGGTTATTCATTTAAGTCAGAGAATAATTGTTGTTTCATTTACATGAATAAAACCTTCTATGGGCATACACCCAATGTGAATGGTTTATTGAATCTCGATCATAGTAATACACATATTCATAATATTGATGCCAAAATATGCGAAGTTTATAATGATAGTGCAACATACTTGTGGCACTGACATTTAGGTCATATTGGTGTAAAGCGCGTGAAGAAACTCCATGCTGATAGACTTTTGGAATCACTTGATTATGTACCATTTGATACTTGCGAACCATGCCTCATGGGCAAGATGAATAAAACTCCGGTCTCCAGAACAATGGAGCGAGCTAATGACTTATTGGAAACAATACATACCGATGTATGCGATCCGATGAGTGTTGAAGAACGCGGAGGATATCGTTATTTTCTAACCTTCACAGATGATTTGAGTAGGTATGGGTATATCTACTTGATGAAACACAAGTCTGAAACATTTGAAAAGTTCAAAGAATTTCAGAGTGAAGTAGAAAATCATCATAACAAGAAAATAAAGTTTCTATGATTTGATCGCAGAGGCAAATATTTGAGTTATGAGTTTGGCCTTCATTTAAAACAATGCATAATAGTTTCACAACTCACGCCACCTGGAACACCACAGCGTAATGGTGTGTCCGAACATCGTAACCATACTTTATTGGATATGCTGTGTTCTATGATGTCTCTTACTGATTTGCCTTTATTGTTTTATGGTTATGCATTAGAGACAGTTGCATTCACATTAAATAGGGCACCGTCTAAATACGTTGAGACGACACCGTATGAACTGTGGTTTGGCAAGACACCAAATTTTTCGTTTCTTTAAGTTTGGGGTTGCGACACTTATTTCAAAAGGCTTCAGCCTGATAAGCTCGAATCCAAATCGGAGAAGTGTGTCTTCATAAGATACCGTAAAGAAACAATTGGGCACACCTTATACCACAGATCCGAAAGGCAAAATCTTTGTTGCTAAAATGGATCCTTTCTAGAGGAGTTTCTCTTGAAAGAAGTGAGTGGGAGGAAAGTAGAACTTGATGAGGTAATTGTACCTTCGCTCGAATTGGAAAGTAGATCATCAGAGAAAACCTTTCATGTGATGCCTACACCAACTAGAGAAGAAGCTAATGATAATGATCATGAAACTTCGGATCAAGTTACTACTGAATCTCGAAGGTCGACCAGAACATGTACCGCACTAGAGTGGTACGGTAACTCTGTCCTGGAAGTCATGTTGTTAGACAACGGCGAATCTTCGAACTATGAAGAAGCTATGATGAGCCCAGATTCCGAAAAATGGCTTGAGGACATGAAATCTGAGATAGGACCCATGTATGAGAACAAAGTATGGACTTTGGTGGACTTGCCCGATGTGGGGCCAGTTTTCCGGGACTTAAATCCCAGCAAATGACCCTTGTGTCATCACCAGCCCCAGGATTACTATTGCTGGTGAACACTTCCTTGATATAGAATTACATCCAATTACAAGAATTTGAGTACAAGACCATAAAGGTCCATTGAGTACAACAGTGATTTTTAGTGGCGGATGATGGAAGCGATTCGTGGATCTCCAGCACTGATGAGACTCCGTTCCCACAGGAACAAATGACCTGGATAAATCTTATCTCGCGTGGCTACTACCTTCGATCCTAGGTTGCCGGGGTGTCTTCGTAGTAATCCTCTCTAAATCGTGATCTGGCCAAGACAATAGCCATGGACAAGCCAGTGAGTACGTTTGAATGTACTCGCAAACATGCTGAACAAAAGATATACCGAATTAATATGCTCGTGATGGATTAAATTATATGCATGTACTAACTGAAAATTAAAGCATGGCATGACAAATATTCATACGGTGCGGAAGGATAAATGGATTATATTAGTATTAAGTCAAAGAAATGAAATGGAACATCGGGCGTTGGACCGCCCGAGGAATCCCAAAAAATGTCAAGCGGGTGTCTAAATGCGACGCCTCGAGAGGTCTTGAAAAGAAATGCCAAACGAGTGTGTAAAAGGAGAATTGGGCGAGACATGACCGCCCGAGAATCCAAACGATGCCATGCGCCCGAGAATCCAAGCGACGCCATGAGAGGTCTTGAAAACAAAACCGAATGCCCGGGGTAGTCTAGCCAGCCCCTGAGAAACTCAGAGAATAAAATAAGGGAAACAGATTAGTCCACAATAATATTCAAGCAGCAAGAATATTCCCGACAACAGTAATCATGCTAATACAAATATTCATGATAGCATTAGTGATGACAATCATATCCTGCAAAAATGAGTGATGCTCAGTTTAATTATTTCCTCCGGAGACTGACACTAAGACCTACACTTGACCAGCCCAGATTGTAGTCCTTAACCACGGACACGGCTATTTGAATAGATATAACTCTGCAGAGGGTATACTTTTTACCCACGTGTATAGGATTTCTTTAGCCAACATCATGACATTGTATAATCCCCATTACGGCCTTTGGGTTGAAAACACACCTGACTAGCAGACACCAGCTTTGACCCTCCAAGTCAGGAATCACCCAAAACAACGGTTACGTAAAACTCTAAGTGGGAAGGCTTCATGCAACGACCTCCAATAGCATGAACATTCAGCTTCGGTCCCAGACCGGCAATTCATGCCCCCAGACCAGGTGACATGACTACTAGTGCCAATAGTGTCTTTCCCTATGGCCTCTCTGTATGGTGTGTGTGGGAAAGGGGTTATCAACTTACTGAACCATACCCTACCTATGGCATTGACAAGTGGTAGCACGAAACAAGTATGGGGGTTACCGGAACAAGACTCGATCTACGGTCAACTCAGGAGGTTTATATTTTCCTGCAATGATTAGCACGATATATTTCCTTGGTAGTACCCAACAGGGTCTCCACCTGGTATGTCTCAACATACCCTCACTGACCACTCTCGTCACAACGAGATTTCAGTCTCACGGTCACTTTTCTCGTGACTGATTCTTCCTGCAAATTAGCCTGGACCAACATAGGTATACATGGCATGTGAAAATAACCATACTCATTTATACTTCATGTTTAACTGAAGATAAAATATCATCAAGGGGTTCATGCATGTATGACAAGCAATATGCAAACTCTATATGAATTCAATATACTCATAATTCAAATATACTTGCAAACAATCCACTATGCATTCACCATATCAGGTGTTCAAGATGCTTTCCTTGAGCATGCAGAAAGATTGGGTGTACTCAAAAACTTCGAAAACTATATCCCCTCCATTTCCTATTTTAAAAATATTAAAATTACTACATAAAGTCAAAACAATGCAAAAAAGTTGTTTGCAAATTTCTGAAATAAATACTAAAATAAACTAGATAAAATTTTAGAAATAACAGAAAAAGAATCAAGTCATTTGGAGTTGTTGTTTAAAAACTAGATCCAGTCAAACTTAGGGTCAACTCTGAATTTAAATTAAAAGGAAAAGTAAAACGATTCGAGAGGAAATATCCTTTCAGAATAATGAAAACATACTTCAGAGATTATGCTTCCATGGATTACGATTTCAGAACAGGGAAGACGTATTCTACGGAGTACGCTTCCACTTAAGACGAGTCGGCGTGGTGCTGGGTCACTGACAGTGGGCCCGCCTGGCCCACTGGTCACGTTTGACTAGTCCACGCGTGTGCCTTCCTCTCTGGTAGAATAGAGGCGGAGCTTTGGTGATCGGCGCCGGCGGTTGGCGCCGACGAATGGCGGTGCCCCTCGGGTCTGAGCGCATGGGTGTGCTCAGGGTGTCGTGGTGATCCTTCCGGTGGTCGCCAAGGTCTCCGGGGTGGACGAAGTCACCGACGACGAGCTTCCCAGCGGAAGGTGGTGTCGGGTGGGATGGGGCTTTTGCCTACGATGTCTCCCGAGGAAGATTGAGCATGGGGATGGATTCATGGGTTCTCTAGGAAGCTATTGGGTGAAGAAAGCGAGGAGAGGGAGGGCCGGATGGCATCAGAATCGTCCGAACAGTGGCGGCGCTAGTAGTTGCCGGAGGTGAGGAAAATGACCACCTCCGGTCATTCTACTGCTACTGGAGTATCTCAGAGGGAGAGAGAGGGTTGGTGATGGACTGGACGAGCTCGAGGTGAGCTTAAATAGCGCGAGGGGGTCGGTTCTGTGGTGTCCAGAGGATAAGCACGGCGACGGCGATCATTACGGCGGTAGGCGTGGCCAGTGGAGGTAGGCGAGGGCGGTGGCGGCTGCAGTTACTCCCGAGAGGTGCTGGGTAGCTCTGGGGTGAGCCACGCGTCGCTGGCAGAGACGTGGCCGTGTGGGACTCATCGGGCGGCAGTCCTGGTCGTTATGGACGGCGGTGGATGGCATTGGGGGCCAACCGAGGGTGCCGGCGAGGTTCCAGGAGGCCGGGCTGATCTAGAGGAGGATAAGGATGAGAGGGGGAGGCAGTAGAGTGGCGGCAGGGGCTCGGTGTCAACGCGTGCAAAACACACGCTTTGGCCGTGCCCATAGCACATGCACAGAGTGCTTGACAAAATGCATCGGCCACCTAGAGGGATCTGGTGCAACTGAACTTGACAGGGTCAAGATTGTGGGTAATATAAGTTTATTGGACATGTTGGTTTGGCCAAATGACCAAGTGTCCAGTGCAGTTTAGAAAGTGGCACCATGTCTGTCACGCCCACAAGGTGTTTGATGATATGCTAGGGTTAGCTAGGGGACTCTGTTGGATTTGAAACTTGGCAGGATGGAGCCTCTTTGTATGGTAGAGATGATGGTGGAGTTAGTTTGGCAAGAAGGGAAACTTGTTAGTGCAAGTTGTACCAGAATTCAGTTCTGGACAGAAACTTAGAGGAATCATTTGGTGGACTTAAAAGATGCTAATGGAGCTGATCTCCTGGACTTAAGGTTTCGGTTGGAAGTACTACAAGATGGAAAAGCTTCAGAATTAATAGTGCTATGAAAATTAGGGTTGTAGTTATAACTCAAGAATGGGACATAATTGAAAAGAGGATGTTTTGCTCAGAATTTTCAAAAGACCAAGTTAGGTTTTTGTATAAAAGTGATATATAGGCATCACCGAACCTCTCATAATTTTCTGGAATTTTTAAAGAATTATTTAGAAGGGTCTTAGTTTAACAGAAGCATTTCAGAGATTGAAAATGCTAGTAAAAGAACTATTTTGTGGAAAATTTTATTATGGAAATATTCCCTAATTTTATTTATGATACAAATTGAAAGGTTTGAGAATACTACCAAAGACCACAATACTTCACAAAAATAATCTTCTATGGAGGGAAGAGTTTTGGAAAATAGAAAATAGGAAAGGCTCTGGAATTAATAATTGACCTCAAATAGCTGACCAAATTTATTTAATAGAATTATGATTAATTTTTTGGGGTGTTAGACCCGATGATCGGCAAGCCATAGAGAATAAATGGGTCTTCAAGAAGAAGACTGACGCTGATGGTAATGTTACCGTCTACAAAGCTCAACTTGTCGTAAAAGGTTTTTGACAAGTTCAATGAGTTGACTATGATGATACTTTCTCATCCGTAGCAACGCTTATGTCTGTCCAAATCATGTTAGCAATTGCCGCATTTTGTGATTATGAAATTTGGCAAATGGATGTCGAAACTTCATTTCTTAATGGATATCTGAAAGAAGAGTTGTATATGATGCAACAAGAATGTTTTGTCACTCCTAAAGGTGCTAACAAAGTGTGCAAGCTCCAGCGATCCATCTATGGACTGGTGCAGGCATCTCGGAGTTGGATTATATGCTTTGATGAGGTGATCAAAGCATATGGTTTTATACAAACTTACGGTGAAGCCCGTGTTTACAAGAAAGTGAGTGGGAGCTCTATAGCATTTCTGATATTATTATGTGGATGAAATATTATTGATCGGAAATGATGAAAAATTTCTGGATAGCATAAAATGATATTTGATTAAGAATTTTCCAAAGAAATACCTCGGTGAAGCTGCTTACATATTGGGCATCAAGATCTATAGAGATAGTTCAAGACGCTTGATAAGACTTTCGATGAGTACATACCTTGATAATATTTTGAAGGAAAATGGATCAGTTAAAGAAGGAGTTCTTGCCTGAGTTGTAAGGTATGAAGTTGAGTAAGACTCAAAGCCCGACCACAGCAGAAAAATAGAGAGAGAATGAAAGTCATTCCCTATGCCTCAGCCATAGGTTCTATAAAGCATACCATGTTGTGTACCAGACCTAGTATGTGCGTTGCCACGTGTCTGGCAAGGGGGTACAAGAGTGATCCAGGAGTGGATCACTAGTCAGCGGTCAAAATTATCCTTCAAGGAATAAGGAAATGTTTCTAGGTTATGGTGGTGATAAAGAGTTCGTCGTAAAGGGTTACACCGATGCAAGCTTTGACACTAATCCAGATGACTCTAAGTATCAATCTGGATGTGTATTGAACGTAGGAGCAATCAGCTAGAGTAGCTCTATGCAGAGCATTGTAGACATAGAAATTTGTAAAGTACACATGGATCTGAAGGTTTCAAACCCGATGACTAAAACCTCGCTCACAAGCAAAAGCGTGATCACTCCTTAGAACTCTTTGACTATTAATCACATGGCAATGTGAACTAGATTATTAACTCTAGTAAACTCTTTTGAGTGTTAATCACATGGTGATGTGAACTAGATTATCTACTCTAGTAAAATCTTCGGATGTTAATCACATAACGATGTGAACTATGGGTGTTAATCACATGGCGATGTGAACTAGATTATTGACTCTAGTGCAAGTGGGAGACTGATAGAAATATGCCCTAGAGGCAATAATAAATTGGTTATTATTATATTTCCTTAATCATGATGAATTTTTATTATTCATGCTAGAATTGTATTGACTAGAAACCTAAATACATGTGTGAATACATAAACAAATACCGTATCCCTAGTAAGCCTCTACTAGACTAGCTCGTTAATCAAAGATGGTTAAGGTTTCATAACCATGGACATGAGTTGTCATTTGATAACGGGATCACATCATTATGAGAATGATGTGATGGACAAGACCCATCCGTTAGCTTAGCATTTAATCGTATAGTTTATTGCTACTACTTTCATGTATGTCAAATACATATTCATTTGACTATGAGATCATGAAACTCCCGGATACCGGAGGATTGCCTTGTGTGCTATCAAATGTCACAACGTAACTGGATGATTATAAAGATACTCTACAGGTATCTCCGAAGGTGTTTTGTTGGGTTGGCGTGAATCGAGATTAGGATTTGACACTCTGAATATCGGAGAGGTATCTCTGGCTCACTCGGTAATACACATCATAATGAGCCTTGTAAGCAAAGGACTAATGAAGTTAGTCACAGAATGATGTACTACGGAGCGAGTAAAGATACTTTCCGGTAACGAGATTGAACTAGGTATAGATATAGCGATGATCGAATCTTGGGAAAATAACATACCGACGGACAAAGGGAATTGTGTATGTTGTCATAATGGTTGGACCGATAAAGATCTTCGTAGAATATGTAGTAGCCAATATGGGCATCTAGATTCCGCTATTGGTTATTGACCAGAGAGGTGTCTCCATCATGTCTACATAGTTCTCGAACCCGTAGGGTCCGCACGCTTAACGCTCGTTGAAGATATAGTGTTATATGAGTTATATGATTTGGTGACCGAATGTTGTTCGGAGTCTCGGATGAGATCACGGACATGACGAGGAGTGATACGTCTCCAACGTATCTATAGTTTTTGATTGTTCCATGCTATTATATTATCTATCTTGGATATTTTATATGCATTAATATGCTATTTTATATGATTTTGGGACTAACCTATTAACCCAGAGCCCAGTGCTAGTTTATGTTTTTTCCTTGTTTTTGAGTTACGCAGAAAAGGAGTATCAACCAGGGTCCAAACAGAATGAAACATTACGAGGATTTTTCTTGGACCAGAAGACATCCAGAGGACTAGGAGTACACGCCAAGGATGCCTCGAGGCGGCCACAAGGGTAGAGGGCGCGCCCTGGGGGGTAGGGCGCTCCCCCTACCTTGTGCCCCCCCTAGACCCCCCTGACCTACTTCTTTCGCCTATAAATTCCCAAATATTCCAGAAACATCAGAACATCAATCGAAACCACTTTTCCACCGCAGTAACCTTCTGTTCTCGCGAGATCCCATCTGGTGGCCTTTTTCTGGTACTTTGTCAGAGGGGGATTCAACCACGAAGGGCATCTACATAAATCTGTTACCCTTCCGATGAAGTGTGAGTAGTTTACCACAGACCTATGGTCTTGTAGCTAGTAGCTAGATGGCTTCTTCTCTATCTTTGATCCTCAATACCATGTTCTCCTCGATGTTCTTGGAGATCTATCTGATGTAATCTTCTTTTGCGATGTGTTTTTCAAGATCCGATGAATTGTGGGTTTATGATCAGATTATCTATGAATATTATTTGAGTTTCTTCTGAATTCTTATAAGCATGATTTAATATCTTAGTAATTCTCTTCGAACTATCGGTTTGGTTTGGCCAACTAGATTGGTTTTTCTTGCAATGGGAGAAGTGCTTTGCTTTGGGTTCAATCTTGCGGTGCTCAATCCCAGTGACAGTAGGGGACATGACACGTATTGTATTGTTGCCATAGAGGATAACAAGATGGGGTTTTCATCCTATTTCTTGAGTTAATTCCACTACATCATGTCATCTTGATTAATGTGTTACTCTGTTCTTATGAACTTAATACTGTAGATGCAAAATCGTTTCGGTCGATGTGTGGAGTAAAAGTAGTAGATGCAGGTAGGAGTCGGTCTACTTGATACAGACATGATGCCTATATTCACGATCATTGACTTAGATGTCGTCATAATTATTCGCTCTTCTATCAATTGCTTGGCATTAATTTGTTCATCCACCGTAATATTTGCTATCATGGGAGAATCCTCTAGTGAAACCTATGGCCCCCGGGCCTATTTTACATCTTATAAGTTTCCAATCTACTATTTTGCAATCTTTTACTTTTCAATCCATAAACCAAAAACCCAAAAATATTTACTTTACTAGTTCATCTATCTCTATCGGATCTCACTTTTGCAAATAACCGTGAAGGAATTGATAACCCCTTTATAGCGTTGGGTGCAAGTTGTTTGATTGTTTGTGCAGGTGTTTGGTGATTTGTGTGTGATCTTGATGGCTTTCTAGAACTACATCAGTATTTCCCCAAAGAGGAAGGGATGATGCAGCACAACAGCGGTAGGTATTTCCCTCGGTGATAAGACCAAGGTTATCGAACCAGTAGGAGAACCAAGCAAGACAACATAAACAACACCTGCACACAAATAACAAATACTCGCAACTCGACGTGTAAAAGGGGTTGCCAATCCCTTTCGGGTAACAGACGTGAGAGAGTTGTAAATATTGATAGATCGAACGCTAAATAAGATAAATTGCAGCAATGTATTTTTGCATTTTTGGTTTAATAGATCTTAAAATAAAAGAAAAGGAAAAGTAGATCGCAAAGGCAAATAATATGAGAAAGAGACCCGGGGGCCGTAGGTTTCACTAGTGGCTTCTCTCGAGAAAATAGCAAACGGTGGGTGAACAAATAACTGTTGGGAAATTGATAGAACTTCAAATAATCATGAAGATATCCAGGCAATGATCATTATATAGGCATCACGTCCAAGATTAGTAGACTGACTCCTGCCTGCATCTACTACTATTACTCCACACATCGACCGCTATCCATCATGCATCTAGTGTATTAAGTTCATGGAAAAATGGAGTAATGCAATAAGAACGATGACATGATGTAGACAAGATCTATTTATGTAGAAATAGACGACATCGTTTTATCCTTAGTAGCAACGATACATACGTGTCGGTTCACCTTCTGCCACTAGGATCAAGCACCGTAAGATCGAACCCACTACAATGCACCTCTTTCCATTGCAAGATAAATAGATCAAGTTGGCCAAACGAAACCCAAATATTGGAGAAGAAATACGAGGCTATAAGCAATCATGCATATAAGAGATCAAAGAAGACTAAAATAACTTTCATGGATAAAAAGATAGATCTGATCATAAACTCAAAGTTCATCGGATCCCAATAAACACACCGCAAAAAGAGTTACATCATATGGATCTCCAAGAGATCATTATATTGATAATCAAACGAGAGAGATGAAGACATCTAGCTACTAACTATGGACCCGTAGGTCTACAAGGAACTACTCATGTATCATCGGAGAGGCACCAATGGAAGTGGTGAACCCCTCCGTGATGGTGTCTAGATTGGATCTGGTGGTTTTGGAACTTACGGCGGCTGGAATTGATTTTCTTCGACTCCCGTAGGGTTTCTGGAATATTTGGGTATTTATAGAGCAAAGAGGCGGTCCGGGGGGCACCCAAGGTGGGCATGAGCCACCAGGGCGTGCCTGGGCCTCTTGGCGCGCCCTGGTGGGTTGTGCTCCCCTCAGAGCACCCCCAGGTGCTTCTCCAGCCCACTGGATGTCTTGTGGTCCAAAAAAATCCACAAAGAGTTTCGCTGCACTTGGACTCCATTTAGTACTGATTTCCCGTGATGTAAAAAACATGCAGAAAACAACAACTGACACTTGGCACTATGTTAATAGGTTAGTACCAAATAATGATATAAAATGACTATAAAATGATTATAAAACATCCAAGAATGATAATATAACATCATGGAACAATAAAAATTATAGATACATTGGAGACGTATCAGCATCCCCAAGCTTAATTCATGCTCGTCCTCGAGTAGGTAAATGATAAAAATAGAAATTTTGATGTGGAATGCTGCCTAACATGTCATATCATATTCTTTTCTTTATAGCATGGACATTTGGACTTTTATATGGTTCAAAGCAATAGTCTAGTTTTGACATGAGATTTAAATACTCAAGCATATCAACAAGCAATCATGTCTTTCAAAATATCAATGCTAAAATAAGTTATCCCTAGCCCATCATGCTCAACCATTGATCCATTCATGAAACACACTCGCATATTAGCTACACTCAATACTCAAGTACGATCATAGTGCCTCCTAGTTGGTGCTTTATAAGAGAAGATGGAGACTCAAATTCAAAATAAAATTGCATAAAGTAGAAGAAAGGCCCTTCATGGAGGGAAGTAGGTATTTGTAGAGGTGCCAAAGCTCAAAGCTTAAATTGAGAGATAAAATTATTTTGGGTGGCATATATTTCCCACCAACGAAAACGACTTAGAGTTCCCAACAGTTTCCATGCTAGATATATCATAGGGGGTTCCCAAACATAAAATAAAGTTTATTCCTTTGTCCACCAAACTTTCACAAGCCATGGCTAACCGTATCCACGGGTGCCTTCCATACCAACACTTTCCAAGGAATTTATTATTTGACAACATAAAGTAAATTCATTTTTCATTTTGGGACTAGGCATCCCTAATACATTTGCCTTACTCTCGTGCAATGACAAGTGAATAAACACTCATCATGAGAATCTAGCATGGAAAATATTAGCCACCCCTCACCGCCTCGCGAGCGGTACGAGAACACAAAAGAGAAATTTATTTTGAAAATTAGAGATGGCACATAAAAATTTGCTGAGAATGGCAAAAGAATATTGCATATAGGTAGGTATAGTGGACTCATGTGGCAAAACTGGGTTAAAGGATTTTGGATGCACAAGTAGTGATCATACTTGGTGCAAAATGAAGGCTAGCAAAAGATTGGGATGCGACCAACCAAGAAACTACTAATCTCATAAGCGAGCATCTAGCATAATTAACACTGAATAATGCACCACAAGTAGGATGTAATTTCATTGCATGACTATTGACTTTCATGCTTGCATAGGGAATCACGAACCTTAACACCAATATTCTTACTAAATCATAATTACTCATCAACATGACTCACATATCACATCATCATATCTCAAAACTATTACAAGGAATCAAGTTTATTTTGTCCAATGATCTTCATGAAAGTTTTTATTATATCCTTCTTGGATATCTATCACCTTGGGACTAATTTTCATGTGTTGATTTTGATAAGCTCAAACAAATATAAGTGAAGATCGTGAGCATAAATTTTTTCTTTCTCTCAACATAATTTAAGTGAAGCAAGAGAGAATTTCTTAAAAATATTTAAAGCACACCATGCTCAAGAAAAGATATAAGTGAAGCACTAGAGCAAATCCATAGCTCATAAAAATTTAAGTGAAGCAAAGAGAGCTACTCTAACAAGTCATGGCATAATTATGGCTCTCTCAAATGGGTGTGTCCAGCAAGGATTCAAGACTAAAAAAGGAAAAAGAAAACAAGCAAAGACTCATATCATACAAGATGCTCCAAGCAAAACACATAGTATGTGATGAATAAAAATATAGCTTCGAGAAAAATACTAATGGTAGTTAGAAGAAAGAGGGGATGCCACTCGGGGCATCCCCAAGCTTAGGCTATTCTTAGTCCTTATTCCTTCATCCATCGTAACATCACCCAAAACTTGAAAACTTCAATCACACAAAACTTAACAAAAACCTTCGTGAGATCCGTTAGTATAAGAAAACAAATCACTGCCATAAGTACTGTAGCAAACCAATTCATATTTTATTCTTGCATTATATCTACTGTATTCCAACTTTTCTATGACAAAAAATCATCAAAGAAAACCATAGAATCATCAAAACAAGCACACAACGCAAAGAATACAAAATCTATCAAAAACAGAACAGTCTGTAGCAATCTGGAAATTTCCAATACTTCTGTAACTCTATTTTTTTGAAAAATTAGGAACATGGGGAAAAATTGTATGTTAATCTTCTGCAAAAAGAATAAACTCAAAAACACACTTCTGTTAAAAATGAGAATTTGTTTCGTGAGTGCAAAAATTTCTGTTTTTCAGCAAGATCAAATCTACTAACACCCAACATGATCCTAAAGGCTTTGCTTGGCACAAACATTTATTCAAACCAGAAAAACACATATAAACAGAGGTATTAGTGGGTATTTTATTGAAAGCAGCAAGGAAATCAAAAAGCAAAAAGATACAAGTTGGGTTGCCTCCCAACGAGCGCTATCATTTTACACCCTTAGCTAGGCATAATAGCAAGATTTCAAGTGTTGTCATCCTTGTTGGATGTTCCATTAGTTGCCCTCATTATAGATTTATAAGGCAATTTGATCTTGGTTCTAGGGAAGTGTTCCATGCCCTTTCTCAAGGGAAGTTGGAATTTAATATTCCCTTCTTTCATATCAATCACCGCGCCAATAGTGCGCAAAAATAGTCTACCAAGTATAATAGGGCAAGATGGATTGCAATCGATGTCAAGAACAATAAAGTCTATGGGTACATAGTTACTATTTGCAAGAATAAGAACATCATTGATCCTACCCAAAGGCTTTTTAATAGTGGAATCCGCCAAATGAAAATTAAGAGAACAATCTTCAATATTAGTAAGACCAAGAGCATCACAAAGAGACTTAGGAATTGTGGTAACACTAGCACCCAAATCACACAAAGAAAACACTCATAATTTTTAATTTTGATTTTGATAGTAGGTTCCCATTCATCATGCAACTTTCTAGGAATTGATACTTCTAATTCCAACTTATCTTCTAAAGCTTTCATCATGGCATCAACAATATGTTTAGTAAAAGCTTTATTTTGTTCATAGGCATGGGGTGAATAATCATGGATTGCAGTAAAGAAATACAATCAATCAAAGAGCAACTATCATAATTAAAGTCTTTGTAATCCAAGAGAGTGGGCACATCATGTGACGCCCGAGACCGACGTCCCAGAAGATTCCAGAAGCTTCCAGAAGATTCCAGATGTTCCGGGTTGCCCGTGTGTTTCTTTTGTTTGTGTTATTTATTTTTTGCATTGCATCATGTCATCATGCCATCATGTCATATTTTAATTTTGCATCTCAACCTAAATAAACCGTGTGGACCTTCGGTCCATTTAAATCGAGGGAAGATTGTCTTCTCTTTAAAACATATAAAAGCCTCCTAATAATTATGGAGCTATATTAATAATCATTCCATTCCTCAGAATTACTCAAACACACTTGCATATTCTCCCCATGTTTTTTTCACTTCGAGCTTCTCCTTCTAAACCTTGCTAATTCTTTCCGTTGTTTCGAGGCTCCACCTTTTATCTAAACCCCTTTTATTGCAAGCTAATGTTTTAGTTTTGCACTTCCCTTTTTGTTGGAATTATTTTGTTGGGTTGGGTTTATTCCGTAAAGCCTTACAAAATGTCCATCATTTTTTCTTTTATTTTCTGTTCTTTGCCTCTTTTCTTTTATTTTGGCTCTCTCCTTATTTGTTTATTTCAGCTAAGAAATAAAAACAGAGGAGCAGTCAGCCTCCTTCCCTCCTGGCCCATACTTCCCTCTCTCCTCCCTCTTGGGCCTCCTTCCCAGCCGGCCCACTTTGGCCACCCCGGCCCGACTACTCCCCCTAACCCTAGCGATCTCCAGCCCCTCCCTCACGTTCCCTCTCGTCCCTCAGCCGCCGCCGCACCCTCTCGCTCATCTCTCGACCGAGCCCGACCGCACTCCCCTTTTCTCTCCCCGTCGCCCGAACCCATCGAGCCTTCGTCACCCCGACTCTCCCGCAGCATCGCCTCCCTTCGATCCTCCCTGGGTCCGTTCCCTCGAGCCCCCAGAGCGCCGCAGCACCACTTCTCCCCGCGGCCGTCCCCTCGACCCCGAGCGCGCCCTCCAGAGCCGCCTCTCCGTGGCCATCGCCTCTCCCTCCGATCTGCAGGTCGCCCTCACCTCCCCGTGCGTCCGCCCCGTCGGCCAGGGCCTCGCCCGGTGCGCCCGACCTCGTTTCCGAGCTCCGCGGCTCCCTCCCCGTCCTCCAGGACCCGCGCAAGGGTTGCCGCTCCCCTCGCCCCAGGAGCTCCGTCCCCGTCCGGCGTCCCCGTCCGGCGTCCCCTCCATCCTCTCCAGCGTCTCCAGCTCGACGTCCGGCTTCTCCTCCTTCGCTGCTCCGGGATGCTGCTGTGAACGTGGCCGTGACCGCCATGTTCTTGTTTTGTTGTTTGTTCCTGCTGTTTTGTTTCGCCAAGTGCACGAGGGACCCCAAGTTTCGTCAAGTTCGCCTACGCTCGAGTCACGCCAAGTACATCTACGTATGCACCGGACGTCTACGGAACTTGTACAACTACGGACGAGAACGACTACACGGCGACCCGACCAAGTACCTCTTCGCGACAAGTACCTCGACGACGTGTACATCTACGTAACGAGTTCGTCTACCGACGCCCGGAAACGACATGTACCACTACGGCTCAAGTTCCTCTCCGATACGTCCAAGTACCACGACGACCGAGTACATCTACGGCCCGAACGTCTACCGTCGCCCGAACGACTACCGTCGCCCGAACGTCTACTTCCCTCTACGGCCGTGTACAACTACTTCCCCTACGTTCCTCGACGAACTCGAACCGCCCCGAAACAAGAGTTTCGAAGGTATAACCCCGTCGATGACCCGTGTGATGCTTGTTGTGTTGTATGAAATGTTTCCCGTGTGAGCACCGTGTCCGTTTCGTCCCTTTTGTTGTTCCTCGGTTGCCTCGTCACCGACTCGTGGGAACCCGGCAACGGGATCGCTCACCTTTCATCTCGTTTGACTCACCTCTGCCATCTTACCTTTTGCTTCGGACTCTCAACGAGTTACCGGAACCGATATGATGCCGTTGCATCATTTTCGGATCGTTGCCGTGGCCCTTTTTTCATTCCACCATGGTGACAATGCTTCATATCCTCTTAAGTCAACCTTTTAATAAAACTTGCATAAACTTGTTCATGTCATCCGCATCATATTAACAACACTTATATGTGTGAATTGTTGTTGCTTATAATTATTAAACATGCTCATGGGGATTTTCCGGATATGTTGTTGTTATTTTCCGGCCTCATTTAAAATGTCTTAATAGTGTAGTTTCTTTATGTTTCACCTCTTGCCATGTTAAAAACTTTTAACCTTGTTTTGTAAATAATGAGAGTCAACTAAATAATTAAATGTGGTGTTTCGTCAATATGCAACTCGTTGCATCTTGATCTCCACTTAACTTGTAGTATTTGTTTGTGCACTTTGCCATGCCTTGCATATTTAAACCGGACATGCATCATGCTTGCTTGTGCATCGTATGCCATGTTTATGATTGTGTGTTTACCGTGTTGTTTTCTTCTTTCCGGTTGCTTCTCTTGTTAGCTTCGGTTTCATTCCGGAGTTGTGAGGATCCGCTCGACTGTTGCTCCGTCTTCTTCTTGGATCCGTTCTTCTCCCTTGTGGATTCCAGGCAAGATGACCGAACCCGGATACCATTACTATCTTTGCCTATTGCTAGTAGTCTCGATCTATAGTGTTGCCTCGATGCCCATGTCTTCTTGTCAGCCTCCTACTTGTAACCAATTGCCATGTTTAACCAACCTACCTATGCAAACCGTTGCTTGGCTAAGTATGCTCGCTCAGCCCCTCTTATAGCATTGCTAGTTGCAGGTGAAGATTGAAGATGCTTGCTTCATGTTGAAGTTTGGTTGGGTTATACCACACTTTATAAATGCTTAAAATGAAATCATCTATATACTGGCAGGGTGGAAGGCTAAGCCTTTTGCTTGGTGTTTTGTTCCACTCATGCCGTTAGGAACCGTATAAACCGGTGTTATGTTCCTTGATTATGCGTTCCTAACACGGTTGGGGTGTATGGGACCCCCTTGATAAACCGCTAAGTGCTAAGTCTTTTCCAGCAAGTCCCAACATTTGGTACTATTTGCCTCATAATAACAACTTAATTAAATAATTAAATTTGCATAGGGGGTCGCGTCCCCGAGGATTCTTATTTCTACATAGCAGGGGGGGCCAGCGCTGATGGTGTTGGTCCCAAACGGGGGTCCTGCAGGGCCGCCTTGGGGCAACCCGAGGTATCTGGTATACCTGTAGCATCGCCCATCCGGTCGTGTCCTGAGACTTAGATACGCGCGGCTACTATCAGGGTGTCGACACGCCGGGAGGATTTGCTGGATTAGCCTTACCTTAGTTCGGTTTAACTTGAGCACGGGATTCTGAGAATACTCGGGTCTTCCCACCTATGGAGTTGCGACTTCGCGGATCGTGGGCTTGTGATGGGCCAAGTTGGAACACCCCTGCATGGTTTGAACTTTCGAAAGCCGTGCCCGCAGTTATGTGGCAGATGGGAGCTTGTTAATTCCGGTTGTAGATAACTTGACACAATGTTTCAATACACTACCAGCGTGTGTACCGTGACTGTCAATTTCCGAATAGGGATTCGGGAGTTGAACACGGTGGGGTTATGTTTGACCGGCTTTAGTTAGGATCACTTCGTGATCATCTTTCGACCGATGCTCTTCTCTTCTCGCTCTCTTTTACGTAAGTTAGTGCTAGTTGCTGCTGCAGACTCTTGTTTTGTTCCTTCACCTCTCGTTCTTTCTTCAGCCTTGTCCTCACCCAAGGCTTAAATAGTCTTGTTACCCGGGAACGGGATTGCTGAGTCCTCTGTGGCTCACAGTTACTTCACCACACCAGTTGCAGGTTCAGCCGAGTTCGATGCAGGAGTTGGATCAGTCCTTCACCAGGAGCTCGTTGAAGCTTGTGGCCGTTTGCTTGTGACGTTTCGATGTTCAGTAGTGGTTTCTACTAGGATTCGATCCTGTCCTGTGGCTTTTGTTGTTTTGGTATCTTTCTTTTGGATCTTCACCAGTAGTCGGGTTGTGATGTTTTGAATGATGTTTGCTTATGTAATGTATTGTGTGAAGTGGCGAGTGTAAGCCAACTATCTCCTTTTGCAATTTTAATCCCTCTTTTACATGAGTCGTGCAAAGATACCAAACTTGAGATCATTCTAGGATGGGCTTATACCTTTAAGTCGTGCCTCGACACGTAGGAGGTATAGTCCCATCCTGGGCATTACAAGTTGGTATTCAGAGCCTTCTCCGACCTAGAAGCCCCACTGTTTGATCGAATCGTTGACGGTTGAGTCTAGGCACACACTGAAAACTTTTTGAGTCCTATATTATATCGGAGAGTAGGATTTCTTTGCTTCTCATCCCCTTTCTCTCTGGTGAGGACTCCTGACGATTACTCTTTTCTCTCCTACTTTGAAAAATTGCACCAAATTTTTTTTTAGGATCCCGCGAGTATTCTGGGATTGTTTCGATGTTCTTGTAACAAGGATATTGTTCTCGATGCCTCCTGTTACCGAGGAGTTGAGCTTCGGGGTATCATTGTAACAAGCATATCGCGGCAGTACTAAATACTTAAGACGGCCGACATCGAAAATCTCTCCTATACGGCCAGTGGCAAGATAACCCCGACATCACCCAGTACTTGGGAGGTAGTTCGAGAGTATTGCCATAGCTTGTTATAGTGGATGCGTTTTCGAAGGTCCGAGGTACACAGTTTCCGAGAAAGACTGGTTATGTGTTGAAGGATGGATACACCTGGATGTAGGTTTAGAGTTGATTGCGCGGTGCTTCCCGTGTATCCCCAACACCTGATTGCATAACTGGAAACTTTCGGAAATCTATAGGTGGGTTCATCTAGTAGTTCTAGGCATTCTTCCAACGGATGCTCGATACGAAGTTTGGGGTTCTACATTGAGTGAAGTGGTTTTATGGACTTGTTCTGATCGAGAGTTGCATCTTAAAGGGTCCTTGGCTATGCTGATCCGGGGATTGCAAAACCCTTTTGTAACACGTTCCATGAGCTTTCAGCACGAAGATGTCGAACGAAACTTCTATCTTGTATTTGTTCTTCTGCACCTTGTTCCTTTTTATTTTACTTTTGTTCTTCAAGTGCTTCTCGTCTAGCTGATGTACGTGCGGAATTCATTCGTTCAATCCTCTGTTCGAATGATATTGTGAAGATTCTGTTGCATATCTATCCTTTGTTCTAGTTTTGATTCTGGTATTCGAGTTGCTTCGATGTCAAATGTTGATTCCATACCTTTTCTAATCGGTATTCTCATATTGCTATGGGAGTGCTAGTCCTTCTTGATCATCAAGATGGTCATGCTAAATTCTTTTTCAACCGGTCTCCATTTTGTTCATACCAAGTTATCTTTGCTTTTCCCCACCCTCCCTCCCTTTTCTTTAAGGAGCTGGAATTCTCAGATGAAGTATCCATTTTATTCATGTGATATTTCTTCATTCTTTTCCTTCAATGTTCTTATCCGGTGATTTCTCAGGAAGATGCTCAAGAGCTTCAAGTTCATCATTCTTTTGTTCTCTAATTCTGCCGGTGGATGTAATTCAAGATTTCGGTGTTGATCTTATCATTTTCCTCTTTCCACAATGCTTTCTTATTCCGGTGCACCAATTAATCATTATCCTCTTGCTATCCATATCCGGAGTGCTGAAGATTCATAATTCCATTCTTAATCCGTTCTAATTATTTTGAGGTTGCTATCTTATTCAAGCCATTTAATTCAACCGGCGCAATATCTTTTAAGCAATCTTTTCAACGGTGATTTCTTTAGTGGGCCCTAACCCACAGGTCTTTCCTAGGATCTTACCTGACTCTTCTTATTCCGGAGTTATTCTCAAATTCTATTCATAGTGTGACGTAAGAATAATTCCCATCAGTCACATGCCTTCTCCAAGATCGCTTTCAAATTCTTGTTCATCTTTGGTTCAACCTTTAATTCTTCATACCGGAGTGCCTCAACAATTCTTCATGGCATTTCTCCTCTTCATTCTCAACATTTGGAGACCGGAGAAGTGTTTCTCTTAAATCTTGGCCCGTTCTCTTGAAGATTTGTGGTTCTAGCTTTTTGCCATCCTCATTATTGTCCTGATTGTGAGGAATTCTTTTATGCCATCCGAAGCATTTCATGAATTCTTTTCCTTTGTGATCCTCCGAAGGCCATCATTCAGAATATTTCTTCGTTCTCAGTTTTCAACTTCATCCTCCAAATATTCTTCATTGATGCCTCTTCGTTCGTCTCCCTATTCTTACGGTGGTTCATTCAAGTTTACTCTTCCGTTGTTATCGTTTCAATTCATTTGTTCTTTTCACAATCCTACCGGTGCTTTGTTGAAGATTTACCCAAGCTTGGTTAGATCTCTCTTTAATTCCTTGCAATGAGAATAAGTAGTATGCCAAATCCTTTGGTTGTCATCAATTTAAATTGGTGAAGGAGATGCATGACATAATTCTTATTCTTATTCCTTCAAGGTGATTTAATTCTTTTGTCTGGAGCTTGTTCATCATATCATATTCTCGCTTCTAAGTTGTTCATCTTGTTTTCCGGAGCTCCATGTTGTTTCAATTATATCATTTCAAAGCTCCATCTAATTCATTGCAGGCCTTAAATCTTATTCTTTTCACCTTTTCACTTCTCATGATTTCATTACCGGAGTTCTCATGGTGGTTCATCATCATTTAATTCATCCTTGAAGTCTTCATCAAGATTCTTGTTGGAGCTCAAGCATTTTCATCATGCTTTCCAATTGCAATCCTTCTACCTTATCTTTTCAGGTGGTGTTATGTCATTCTTGTCAATTCCTTCATGTTTCATGATTCACAAGTTGTCAGGAATGAGTTATTTAAAACCATCATTTTCCTTGTTCAGCAGATCTTTCAACCCTTCAATTTATTCATTGGAGTTATCTTGGGTTGTATTTCACCTATAAGCTTTCCCTGAGAATTGTTGCTAATTATGGTGCTTATGGATGACCCAAGTTCTTCATTTATCATTCCGGTGAAATAAGTTTTTCATCTCCTTGTTGATCTCGATCCAAGCAATTCGTTTTTGTTAGTGGCTGGTTGACAACTCATAACTTTGAGATGTTTTCCATAAGCCCACATCAAGCTTATTCTTTTCGTTGTTGAATTTCCAACAACTCTATTCAACCTTCTTCGTAAGGATGCTCTTTCAAATTCAATTTTGAGTGAAGTTGTCATTTTCTTCTCCGTTCTTTCTTCCCAACGATCTTGCATCTATTCTTTCGTTCCGGAGGTTTTGTGATATTGCTCTCTCCACCCCATCATCTTGTCATATCTATATCATGTTCTTTCATTGTTTATCTATTTAACCGGAGTGTTGTATTCTTCTTTCTAGTTCCCTCATCTCATCAAGTTTGCCTCTCTTTTCAACCGGAGTGCTGTCTGAATCTTTCTTACTCCTTGTGCCATTCTTTTAATTGTTCCGGAGGTTGTGTGTTGTTGTTTTCATCAAGTATCACTCCATCTCCTCTAGTTTTTGTTCATTTCCTTCCATTTTCAGACGGAGTGCTGTCCAAATTCTGTTATTCTTATTCCTTGGCTATACCATTGCAGTTTCATAGTCTTTTGGTCCGTGAGCTCTTGTTTCATATCTTTCAACCTACAAGGTTCTCATAGTGCTCCTTGTTCCTCTTTTCTAACGGAGTGTTTCATCTTCGTTCATCTCCGTTGTATTCTTCTTTCAACTTGTTCAACCTCTCAAGGTTATTTGGTTTCACTCGTCTGTCAAAGAAGCAACTTTGTTTTACCTCTTCCCCTTCCGTTTTTACCCGGTGATATCTCTAGGATCTCGGGTCGAGATCCTCTGTTAGTGTGGGAGAGTTGTGACGCCCGAGACCGACGTCCCAGAAGATTCCAGAAGCTTCCAGAAGATTCCAGATGTTCCGGGTTGCCCGTGTGTTTCTTTTGTTTGTGTTATTTATTTTTTGCATTGCATCATGTCATCATGCCATCATGTCATATTTTAATTTTGCATCTCAACCTAAATAAACCGTGTGGACCTTCGGTCCATTTAAATCGAGGGAAGATTGTCTTCTCTTTAAAACATATAAAAGCCTCCTAATAATTATGGAGCTATATTAATAATCATTCCATTCCTCGGAATTACTCAAACACACTTGCATATTCTCCCCATGTTTTTTTCACTTCGAGCTTCTCCTTCTAAACCTTGCTAATTCTTTCCGTTGTTTCGAGGCTCCACCTTTTATCTAAACCCCTTTTATTGCAAGCTAATGTTTTAGTTTTGCACTTCCCTTTTTGTTGGAATTATTTTGTTGGGTTGGGTTTATTCCGTAAAGCCTTACAAAATGTCCATCATTTTTTCTTTTATTTTCTGTTCTTTGCCTCTTTTCTTTTATTTTGGCTCTCTCCTTATTTGTTTATTTCAGCTAAGAAATAAAAACAGAGGAGCAGTCAGCCTCCTTCCCTCCTGGCCCATACTTCCCTCTCTCCTCCCTCTTGGGCCTCCTTCCCAGCCGGCCCACTTTGGCCACCCCGGCCCGACTACTCCCCCTAACCCTAGCGATCTCCAGCCCCTCCCTCACGTTCCCTCTCGCCCCTCAGCCGCCGCCGCACCCTCTCGCTCATCTCTCGACCGAGCCCGACCGCACTCCCCTTTTCTCTCCCCATCGCCCGAACCCATCGAGCCTTCGTCACCCCGACTCTCCCGCAGCCTCGCCTCCCTTCGATCCTCCCTGGGTCCGTTCCCTCGAGCCCCCAGAGCGCCGCAGCACCACTTCTCCCCGCGGCCGTCCCCTCGACCCCGAGCGCGCCCTCCAGAGCCGCCTCTCCGTGGCCATCGCCTCTTCCTCCGGTCTGCAGGTCGCCCTCACCTCCCCGTGCATCCGCCCCGTCGGCCAGGGCCTCGCCCGGTGCGCCCGACCTCGTTTCCGAGCTCCGCGGCTCCCTCCCCGTCCTCCAGGACCCGCGCAAGGGTTGCCGCTCCCCTCGCCCCAGGAGCTCCGTCCCCGTCCGGCGTCCCCGTCCGGCGTCCCCTCCATCCTCTCCAGCGTCTCCAGCTCGACGTCCGGCTTCTCCTCCTTCGCTGCTCCGGGATGCTGCTGTGAACGTGGCCGTGACCGCCATGTTCTTGTTTTGTTGTTTGTTCCTGCTGTTTTGTTTCACCAAGTGCACGAGGGACCCCAAGTTTCGTCAAGTTCGCCTACGCTCGAGTCACGCCAAGTACATCTACGTATGCACCGGACGTCTACGGAACTTGTACAACTACGGACGAGAACGACTACACGGCGACCCGACCAAGTACCTCTTCGCGACAAGTACCTCGACGACGTGTACATCTACGTAACGAGTTCGTCTACCGACGCCCGGAAACGACATGTACCACTACGGCTCAAGTTCCTCTCCGATACGTCCAAGTACCACGACGACCGAGTACATCTACGGCCCGAACGTCTACCGTCGCCCAAACGACTACCGTCGGCCGAACGTCTACTTCCCTCGACGGCCGTGTACAACTACTTCCCCTACGTTCCTCGACGAACTCGAACCGCCCCGAAACAAGAGTTTCGAAGGTATAACCCCGTCGATGACCCGTGTGATGCTTGTTGTGTTGTATGAAATATTTCCCGTGTGAGCACCGTGTCCGTTTCGTCCCTTTTGTTGTTCCTCGGTTGCCTCGTCACCGACTCGTGGGAACCCGGCAACGGGATCGCTCACCTTTCATCTCGTTTGACTCACCTCTGCCATCTTACCTTTTGCTTCGGACTCTCAACGAGTTACCGGAACCGATATGATGCCGTTGCATCATTTTCGGATCGTTGCCGTGGCCCTTTTTTTCATTCCACCATGGTGACAATGCTTCATATCCTCTTAAGTCAACCTTTTAATAAAACTTGCATAAACTTGTTCATGTCATCCGCATCATATTAACAACACTTATATGTGTGAATTGTTGTTGCTTATAATTATTAAACATGCTCATGGGGATTTTCCGGATATGTTGTTGTTATTTTCCGGCCTCATTTAAAATGTCTTAATAGTGTAGTTTCTTTATGTTTCACCTCTTGCCATGTTAAAAACTTTTAACCTTGTTTTGTAAATAATGAGAGTCAACTAAATAATTAAATGTGGTGTTTCGTCAATATGCAACTCGTTGCATCTTGATCTCCACTTAACTTGTAGTATTTGTTTGTGCACTTTGCCATGCCTTGCATATTTAAACCGGACATGCATCATGCTTGCTTGTGCATCGTATGCCATGTTTATGATTGTGTGTTTACCGTGTTGTTTTCTTCTTTCCGGTTGCTTCTCTTGTTAGCTTCGGTTTCGTTCCGGAGTTGTGAGGATCCGCTCGACTGTTGCTCCGTCTTCTTCTTGGATCCGTTCTTCTCCCTTGTGGATTCCAGGCAAGATGACCGAACCCGGATACCATTACTATCTTTGCCTATTGCTAGTAGTCTCGATCTATAGTGTTGCCTCGATGCCCATGTCTTCTTGTCAGCCTCCTACTTGTAACCAATTGCCATGTTTAACCAACCTACCTATGCAAACCGTTGCTTGGCTAAGTATGCTCGCTCAGCCCCTCTTATAGCATTGCTAGTTGCAGGTGAAGATTGAAGATGCTTGCTTCATGTTGAAGTTTGGTTGGGTTATACCACACTTTATAAATGCTTAAAATGAAATCATCTATATACTGGCAGGGTGGAAGGCTAAGCCTTTTGCTTGGTGTTTTGTTCCACTCATGCCGTTAGGAACCGTATAAACCGGTGTTATGTTCCTTGATTATGCGTTCCTAACACGGTTGGGGTGTATGGGACCCCCTTGATAAACCGCTAAGTGCTAAGTCTTTTCCAGCAAGTCCCAACATTTGGTACTATTTGCCTCATAATAACAACTTAATTAAATAATTAAATTTGCATAGGGGGTCGCGTCCCCGAGGATTCTTATTTCTACATAGCAGGGGGGGCCAGCGCTGATGGTGTTGGTCCCAAACGGGGGTCCTGCAGGGCCGCCTTGGGGCAACCCGAGGTATCTGGTATACCTGTAGCATCGCCCATCCGGTCGTGTCCTGAGACTTAGATACGCGCGGCTACTATCAGGGTGTCGACACGCCGGGAGGATTTGCTGGATTAGCCTTACCTTAGTTCGGTTTAACTTGAGCACGGGATTCCGAGAATACTCGGGTCTTCCCAACTATGGAGTTGCGACTCCGCGGATCGTGGGCTTGTAATGGGTCAAGTTGGAACACCCCTGCAGGGTTTGAACTTTCGAAAGCCGTGCCCACGGTTATGTGGCAGATGGGAGCTTGTTAATTCCGGTTGTAGATAACTTGACACAATGTTTCAATACACTACCAGCGTGTGTACCGTGACTGTCAATTTCCGAATAGGGATTCGGGAGTTGAACACGGTGGGGTTATGTTTGACCGGCTTTAGTTAGGATCACTTCGTGATCATCTTTCGACCGATGCTCTTCTCTTCTCGCTCTCTTTTACGTAAGTTAGTGCTAGTTGCTGCTGCAGACTCTTGTTTTGTTCCTTCACCTCTCGTTCTTTCTTCAGCCTTGTCCTCACCCAAGGCTTAAATAGTCTTGTTACCCGGGAACGGGATTGCTGAGTCCTCTGTGGCTCACAGTTACTTCACCACACCAGTTGCAGGTTCAGCCGAGTTCGATGCAGGAGTTGGATCAGTCCTTCACCAGGAGCTCGTTGAAGCTTGTGGCCGTTTGCTTGTGACGTTTCGATGTTCAGTAGTGGTTTCTACTAGGATTCGATCCTGTCCTGTGGCTTTTGTTGTTTTGGTATCTTTCTTTTGGATCTTCACCAGTAGTCGGGTTGTGATGTTTTGAATGATGTTTGCTTATGTAATGTATTGTGTGAAGTGGCGAGTGTAAGCCAACTATCTCCTTTTGCAATTTTAATCCCTCTTTTACATGAGTCATGCAAAGATACCAAACTTGAGATCATTCTAGGATGGGCTTATACCTTTAAGTCGTGCCTCGACACGTAGGAGGTATAGTCCCATCCTGGGCATTACACATCACTAGTTAAAGTCTTGACCTCTCCAAACCCACTTTTATCAATTTTCTCAACAAGATCTTCACCCTCCGAATTATCGGGAGGCCTACTACCTAAAGTTCACTCTTCTCTAGTCCCTTTTTCATCAAGTTGAACTTTACTAAACAAACAATCAATAGTAGAAACACCAATCATTTTAAGAACTTCATCATTTTTATGAAAGCAATCACTAGAAAATGCCTTTTCTAAATATTCTCTTGTAGCTCTAAGCATAGGGGTTCTTTTCTTACTTTCATCCATAGAAAGATAAAGAGCTTTAATTGATTCCTCAACTTTAGGCACAAACATTTTCAACTTCAGATTTTCCACATCATGAGAAATTCTATTAATACTCCTAGACATATTATCAATTTTATTCAATTTTTCTTCTATGGAAGCATTGATAACTTTTTGAGTATTGATAAATTCTTTAATATTGTTCTATAGATCAAAGGTATTCCTATTACTATTGTAAGAAGAATTACCATAGGAATTACCATAACTATTAGAGGAATTTCCCAAGAAAGGCCTAGGATTAAAATTACCTCGATGCGCATTGTTATTGAAATTATTTCTAGAGATAAAATTCACATCTATGGCATCACTATTTTGCTCAATCAAAGTAGACAAATGCATATCATTGAAATCAATAGGAGAACTTTTACTAGCAGCCAATTTCGTAAGGGCATCAACTTTTTCAATCAAAGAATCAATCTCTACCAAATTAACTCTGTTGCTAGTAGGTGCCCTTTCGGTATGCCATTGCGAATAATTCGCCATAATATTATCAAGCAATTTGGTTGCTTCACCCAAAGTAATTTCCATAAAAGTACCACCAGCAGCAGAGTCCAAAAGATTTTGAGAAACAAAATTCAACCCCGCATAAAATTTTTGTATGATCATCCAAATATTTAACCCATGAGTTGGGCAATTCCTTAGCATCATTTTCATCCTTTACCAAGATTGTGCAACATGCTCATGTTCAAGTTGCTTGAAATTCATGATCTGGGTTCTAAGGGAAATAATTTTGCGGGCGGAAAATACTTAGTAATAAAAGCATCTTTGCACTTACTCCAAGAATTAATACTATTGTGAGGCAAAGAAGAAAACCAAATTTTTGCAGAATCACGCAAAGAAAACGGAAATAATTTCATCTTCACAACAACATTATCAACATCTTTTTTCTTTTGCATATCGCATAATTCCACGAAGGTATTAAGATGGGACGCGACATCCTTATTAGGAGTACTGGAAAATTGATCTTTCATGAGAAGATTCAACAAAGCAGTATTAATATCACAAGACTCCCTACTAGTGGCGGGAGGAGCAATCGGAGTGCCAATAAAATCATTGTTGTCGGTACTAGAAAAATCACATAACTTAGTGTTCTCTTGTGTCATCTTTGAGTAATCGTAAACAAGAACACAAGTAGGTGATAGATCTGACCAGAAAACGACGAACGAAAAAGAGGGCGAATAAATCGGCAATTTTTTGTGCAGTGGGGGAGATAAAAACGAGAGGCAAATTGCAAATAATGTAAATTGAGAGGAGATGAGATTTGTGATTAGGAACCTAGTATATGTTGAAGATCCTCCCCGATAACGGTGCCAGAAATTCCTTTTGATGGCTTGCTAGAACTACGTCGGTATTTCCCCAAAGAGGAAGGGATGATGCAGCACATCGGCGGTAGGTATTTCCCTTAGTGATGATACCAAGGTTATCGAACCAGTAGGAGAACCAAGCAACACAACGTAAACAGAACCTACACACTAATAACAAATACTCACAACCCGACGTGTAAAAGGGGTTGTCAATCCCTTTCGGGTAACGGACGTGAGAGAGTTGTAAATATTGATAGATCGAACGCCAAATAAGACAAATTGCAGCAGTATTTTTGTATTTTTGGTTTAATAGATATGAAAATAAAAGCAAAGGGAAAGTAGATCACTGCTACCTCTTGGGCTTGCATTGTATTCCCTCGAAGAGGAAAGGGAGATGCAACACAGTAGCGTAAGTATTTCCCTCAGTTTTTGAGAACCAAGGCATCAATCCAGTAGGAGACCACGCGTGAGTCCCTCGCACCTGCACAAACAAATAAAAACTTCACAGCTAACGCAATAAGGGGTTGTCAATCCCTTTATGGTCACTTACGAAAGTGAGATCTCATAGAGATGATAATTATATTTTTGGTATTTTTGGTTTAATAAAACAGCAAATAAAAGCGGGAAAAGTAAAGTAGATGTGGATTGATATGTTGAGAATAGACCCGGGGGCCATAGTTTTCTCTAGTGGCTTCTCTCATGATAGCGGTATTCTACGGCGGGTAAACAAATTACTGTCAAGCAATTTATAGAAAAGCGAATAATTATGAGACTATCTAGGCATGATCATTGTATATAGGCATCACGTCCGAGACAAGTAGACCGAAACGATTCTGCATCTACTACTATTACTCCACACATCGACTGCTATCCAGCATGCATCTAGTGTATTGAGTTCATACGAACAGAGTAACGCCTTAAGAAAGATGACATGATGTAGAGGGATAAACTCAAGCAATATGATGAAAACCCCATCTTTTTATCCTTGATGGCAATAATACAATACGTGCCTTGCTGCCCCTACTTTCATTGGGAAAGGACACCGCAAGATTGAACCCAAAGCCAAGCACTTCTCCCATTGCAAGAACTATAAATCTAGTAGGCCAAACCAAACCAATAATTCAAAGAGACTTGCAAGGATATTATGAGCACACATAAAAAATTCAGAGAAGAACCAAGTATCTTTCATAGATAACCTAGATCATAAACTCACAATTCATCGGATCTCGACAAGCACACTGCAAAAAGAGATTACATCGAATAGATCTCCTCGAAGACCGATGAGAACTTTGTATTGAGATCCAGAGAGAGAGAAGAAGCCATCTAGATACTAGCTATGGACCCGAAGGTCTGTGGTAAACTACTCACAACTCATGGTGAGGGCGATGATGATGATGATGAAGGCCTCCGTGATGGATCCCCCTCCCGGAACAGGCTCCAAATGGGATCTCCACGGGAAACAGAAGCTACGGCGGTGGAATTAGGGTTTTATGCGTATGGAGTTTCCGGGGTACGTAGGTATATATAGGAAGAAGGAGGGCACCGAGGCCATGTGGGCCAGCCTCGAGGAAGGGGGCGTGCCCTGGGAAGGGGGGCGCGCCCCCCACCCTCGAGGGCAGCCCAGCTGTCCCCTGACTTGGTCCTGACATTTTCCATGCGTGATTTCCTCCAAAAATATCTCTCGCGAAGGTTTCATTCCATTTGGACTCCGTTTGATATTCCTTTTCTGCAAAACCCTGAAATAGGCAAAAAACAGCAATCTGGACTGGGCCTTTGGGTTAGTAGGTTAGTCCCAAAAATGATATAAAAGTGAATGATAAAGCCCAATAAACATCCAAGACTTCATAAATAATAGCATGAAACAATAAAAAATTATAGATACGTTGGAGACGTATCAAGCATCCCCAAGCTTAATTCATGCTCGTCCTCGAGTAGGTAAATGATAGAGCAAGAATTTTTGATGTGGAGTGCTAACCAATATAGTTTTTCAATGTAATTCTCTTAATTGTGGCATGAATGTTCAGATCTGAAAGATTCAAGATAAAAGTCTATATTGACATAAGAAATAACAATACTTCAAGCAATACTAAGAAAGCAATCATGTCTTCTCAAAATACCATGGCTAAAGAAAGTTATTGTCGGTGTACTAGAGTAGGGATACCCTAGTATCCGGAACTTGTGCACGGGCAGTCGCAGCGTCCCGCGGCAAGGTTTGCCGGGTGACCGCCAAGGTCCTCCATGGTTCCTTTCGAGCCATTCAAGAACAAAGTACTCAAGCCAAGGAGACAAGACCCCGACAAGAGGAGCTTGCCGGGAAGGCCGCTCAAGGCACAATACCTCGGCAAAAGGAGCTTGCCGGGAAGGCCAACCAAGGCATCTCAAGGAACTTGCCGCGACGCGCCACGCGTCCCGACAAGGCCCGGTGAGCGGCAAGCTCCCGGACGTGACAAGACAACGACCGCGGCAAGGCGCTTGCCGCGGCAAGCTGCCACTCTGTACCTGCGCTCCAGCGCATCCACCAATGTGTCGCTCTGGGACCCTTCCAGGCGTATGTGGCGGGAGGCTGTCCAGCCAGCGGTGCGCGATGGCAAGCGGCGCTGACAAGCTCGCCATCGTGGCGAGCGGTGGCGTCCCTGACGGCCCCTTTTTGCACTGTTTGGGCGACGCAGAGGGGCATTCAATGCCCTTGTCCCCTGCCGTCAGGGTTAGGTATGATACACTGTACAGGTAGTTGTACCAACCGCAACACCTTTCCATTTTTACCCTTGCCTACGTTGCCACCTGTCGGTGACCCCTTGAGCATATAAAAGGAAGCCCATGCACAACATAGAGGGGGGTTCAAAAAGGAGAAGAACACTCACGCTCGGTCTCGTTAGCTGCTGGGGGGTACTGTAGCACCCAGCGCTCCCGAGCAAGAACTCAATACAAAACCACAAAGCAGGAGTAGGGTTTTACGCATCCGTGTGGCCCGAACCTGGGTAAACTGCTCGTGTGCTTCGCCTCGATCTGCTCTTCGTGCGATCTCCGCCCCCCGCCGAACCGAAAGGGCACTACTAGGAAAAGGGCTATAGATGGAATTGATACTAATGGCGCACCAGACAAGCAGTGCGCCATTAGTATATACTAATGGCGCACCAACCTCAGATACGCCATTAGAGTTCAAACTACTAATGGCGCACCAGGCCCAGCGTGCGCCATTAGTATCAAAAAGTTTTTTTTTGAACTAGTGCGCCTGTCCAAACATACTAATGGCGCATCGAGACGAAGTGCGCCATTACTAGTTGTAACTAGTAATGGCGCACCAGCAGTAAAGTGCGCCATTAATGTTCTTTTTTATGATATTTTTTATTCTTTTTTTACAAAACTACTAATGGCGCACTGTCCCACAGTGCGCCATTACTAGTTTAAACTAGTAATGGCGCACTGTGCGACAGTGCGCCATTAGTATGTTATTTTTTTTGCAAAACTAGTAATGGCGCACCCACTATAAATGCGCCATTAGTAACCTTTATTACTAATGGCGCATTTATAGTGGGTGCGCCATTAGTAAGTGGGCAGCAACAAGATATTTTGGACAGCCTCTCCTACCCACACTCACTTTCTCCCCCACTTCATTCTCTCCACCTCCTCCTCCTCTCGTGTCCCTCCTCTTTTTCACCTCATTTCCACAATAGATTCATTCAAATTAAGTGGATAAATTACCTTGTTTTGATAGGTAAGTAAGGGGGGAAGCTATATTTATGTTGTTCTCCATACAACAATGTGCACATGCACTTTTTATGGCCAAGCTAGATCTATGTATGTTCGTGGTGTTGCATATGTTTGTTGTGTTGCATATGCGTTTGTGTTTGGAGGTGTACCGGTATTTGAAATGCGATAGTTGCCAATATTTTCTCGGAATGTTGATTCATTTCCGTTTCGGTGAGAATTTTGGCATTAGGCATTCTTTTTTGTCCTATTTTTAGGGAAAGTCATGGCAAATTTTTTCTTGGTTCTAAAATATCGTTTTGCTCTACCCCGCAGGCGACCATGGTCCGCACGATGACCGAAGGCATCGTGAATACGTTTTTGAGGTCCGCGAAGGCCGAGATGCTTCAAAAGAACGAGACGGAGATAAGATGTCCGTGTCGAAGATGCAAGCTGAAGAGCCTTATTGCGGACCCGGATTCCGGGCAGGTGCGGGACCACCTGCTCTTGCGTGGTTTCATGGATGGCTATCGGTGGCAAGGTGATGAAGATGACTACGAAGTCATCCATGGGGACCGGGCAAGAAATGAGGAAGGGCAGCAAGACAACCACCGCGGCTCGGGCAGGCGAGAAGACGAAGAATCCCCAGGAGATGATCACGACGGTGATGCTATACATAGTCATCATGTAGAAGATGCAGGACATGATGATGAGGAAGATGCCAGAGCAGACGACGGGCATGATCATGAATATGATGATGCCGGCGGAGCAGACGACGCTGGACCATCGATGGGCTGGGTGCAGGACCCTCATATTCAAGAGCTGCTTCTCAAGCAGACCGATAACGCAAGAGCTGACGCCCGAGAGAAAGCCAAGATGGATCAACTTGAGTTAGACGCGGTTACTCCATTGTATGAAGGATGCAGGCCCGAGGATACCCGCCTGAAAGTAACGCTCATGGCTCTGGAGATGAAGGTAAAACACAAAATGACCGACGCATGCTTCAACGAGAACATGTCATTCTGGCACGAACGTCTTCCCAAGGGGAACAAGTGCCCCACTAGTTTGGAGGAGGCGAAGAAAATCGTGTGTCCTCTGGATTTACCGCACGTGAAATACCATGTGTGCATGAACAATTGCATCATTTATCGGGACGAGCACGCGGAGTCTACCATATGTCCGGTGTGCGGCGTCACTCGATACAAGAAGAGGAAGAAAGCTCCTCGAAAAGTGGTGTGGTACTTTCCGATCACTCCTCGTCTGCAGCGGTATTTCGCGGACCCTAAGGTAGCAAAGCTCCTGCGTTGGCACGCGGATAGGGAGGAGAAGAAGCGAGAAGATGACGCAAATGATCCGGAGATAGATAAAAAAGACAAGATGCTGAGTCACCCTAAGGATGCGAGCCAGTGGCAAGCGTTGAACTTCGAAGACCTAGAATTTGGGAATGATCCAAGGAACATCGTGCTGGGCGCGAGCACCGATGGAGTCAATCCGTTTGGCAGCCAGAGAAGCACACATAGCACCTGGCCTGTGTTTGTGTAGATGTACAACCTTCCCCCCTGGTTGTGCATGAAGAGGAAGTACATTCACATGAGTATGCTAATTGAAGGACCGAAACAACCAGGGAACGACATCAATCTGTATCTGGGGCTGCTGAAAGAGGAGCTAGACACGCTGTGGAAAATGCCAGCCAATACGTGGGACGCTGCAAAGAAAGAATATTTCCCTATGAGAGCCGCGCTGCTCACGACGGTGCACGACTATCTCGTTTACAGATATGTCGCGGGGCAGGTGGTCCACGGATTTTCTGGATGCGTCAGGTGCATGGATGACACAACGTATCGCCAGCTAGATAGAGATCTCGGGTCTTCGAAAATCGTGTTCATGGGACATCGAAGGTGGCTTCGCGACGATGACCTGTGGAGAAAATGCAAGGATCTGTTCGATGGTGAAACCGAACCCCGAAGACGCCCGCGTACGAGGAGCGGCGAGGAAATAGACGAGCTATTGAAAAATTGGAAAGATTGCCCACTGCCGGGAAAGAAGCAAAAGGCGCCAGAGCCGGGAAAGAAGCGAAAGGCGCCAGAGCCGCTGCTGAAGGTATGGAAAACGAGGTCTGTTTTTTGGGACTTGCCGTACTGGAAGATCCACCGTGTGCCTCACAGCCTTGATGTAATGCATATCACGAAGAACGTGTGCGAGAGTCTGCTTGGTACCCTGCTCAACATGCCAGAGAGGACCAAAGATGGGCCGAAAGCAAGGGCAGACTTGAAATCAATGGACATCAGGCAGGAGCTTCACGCTATATATGATGATCATGATGATGATGATGATGATGAGGCGAAGCAGGACACGGAAAGTCGTCGCAAAGGCAAAAAGGCCAAGAAGACCGGAAATGACTACCCTCCCGCGTGCTTCACTCTAAGTCAGGAGGAGATCGAGCCGTTTTTCACCTGCCTCGTAGGAGTACAACTTCCTTACGGTTACGCGGGGAAGATAAGCAGATACCTAGACCGGGCGAAGCTGAAGTTCAGCGGGATGAAGTCTCACGACTGTCACGTGCTGATGACGCAGATACTTCCAGTTGCAATCCGTGGGATCATGGACACGCATGTCCGTGAAACCCTATTTGGCCTATGCAACTTTTTCGACGTCATCTCTCGGAAGTCTGTTGGCGCGAGGCAACTCAGAAGGCTACAGGAAGAGATCGTGGTGATACTATGCGAGATTGAGATGTACTTCCCGCCCGCATTCTTCGACGTTATGGTGCATCTGCTGGTCCATATCGTGGACGATATCATCCAACTCGGGCCGACGTTCCTGCACAGCATGATGCCGTTCGAAAGGATGAATGGTGTCATCAAAGGATACGTTCGCAACATGTCACGTCCAGAGGGAAGCATATCCAGGGGCTTTCTGACCGAAGAGTGCATCTCCTACTGCACGAATTATCTAGGCATCGAGAACCCTGTTGGTCTGCCCATCAACAGGCACCTCGGCAGGCTCGCTGGATGGGGTCACCGTGAGGGTCGCCGCGAAATGCATGTCGACTTCGAGGGTCGACTCGCCGACTTTGAAAGAGCAAACCTAGTCGCGCTACAACACATAGACGTGGTCGATCCTTGGGTGGTAGAGCACAAAACCTTTATTGAGAAGACGTACAATGACCGAGGCCAACAGAGGACGAACGGAGATATAATCAAAGAGCACAACTCATGTTTCACGCGTTGGTTCAAGCAAAAGCTTCTGTCGAACCCTTTACATGAGGATTCTTCCGCGGAAGAACAACTCATATTCGCCTTGTCACAGGGCGCCGAGTACAACCTGATGACCTATGAGGCGTACGATATCAACGGTTACACATTCTACACCGAGGCCAAGGACATGAAGAGCGATGGTTATTAGAACTCCGGGGTAACGATGGAATCCTACACCGGTAATGACAAGGACAGATACTACGGAAGGATCGAGGAGATCTGGGAGCTGAGCTACGCTGGAGAGAAGGTCCCGATGTTCCGTGTCAGATGGGCCAAGAGCGTCCTAAAAGAAGACCGGTATTTCACCACCATGGTTATACCCGAAGCCAAATCCAAGACCGCGGGCGCAAACGTCACCGCGAAAAATGAGCCATGGGTACTGGCTTCCCAAGTTGACCAATGCTTCTTCATTACCGACCCGTCAAACCCCAGTCGTGTTGTCGTGAGGAGAGGCAAAAGGAAGATCATCGGAATGGATGGAGTAGCCAATGAGCAAGACTTCGACAAGCAAACATGACGACGACGATGAAGTAGCAGCATACACCACAAGAAGAAGCAGGACCACCCTACCTAAAGGACATCCGTTCCACAGAAGAACTCCATTTGCGAAAAAGAAGGGCAAGAAGATTGTGAACAGATAGCTAGCTAAGATCGTTTGTATTTAAATCGTAGCCTTCATTTCTCGATTGTATTTCATGGGCACTTTTTGAACTATCATGAATATTTTTAAATTTCATGGACACTCGATCTCGATCCCCCTCGTCACCGAGCACCCCCCGGTCCACCGGCCGCCGCCGCCGATCCCCTGCACCTTCCCCTACTCAACCGCCGCCGCCGACCCCCCGTACCCCTCCCCTACTCAACCGCCGCCGCCGACCCCCCGCACCCTCCCCCGCTCCACCGGCTGCCGCTGCCGACCCATGAACTCACATGATTCATAAATATATTCAAATAGCAAATTTGATGATATTTTTTAAAAAATTATTTCTGTCTTATAAAAAAATATTACTGTTATGATTTAACCAAGTTTGAACATATTTAAACACAAATAAGTATCAATCAGCATTTTAAATGCATAAAAAAATTTGTGGAGCCTTGGAATCGAACCCAGGACCTCCTGGTGGGAGAACTGGGGGCTGACCAGTCGAGCTAGCTAGGGGGGCTTGATGTGTATGAGGTATGGTGGGAGATAAACTGTTGGCTCGCATAGAAAAAAATACTAATGGCGCACCAGGGGGAGGTGCGCCATTAGTATGGACGTACTTATGGCGCACCAGGGCGCGGTGCGCCATTAGTATTGTGCCCCATACATATTGGGCTCGAAAAAAAAACAATACTTCTGGCGCACCGGCTGGGGTGCGCCATTAGTAAGCCTCCCCACTCGACTTGTTCCCCCCTCTCCCTCTCTGCGCCATATCTCCTCCCCCCCGCGCACTTCGCCAGATCACCTCTGCTCCGCCGCCTCCACTGCGCCGCCGCCCCGTCAACTCCTCGGCCTCGACTGCGCCGCCGCTGCCCCGGCCTCCACTGCCCCCTCCACCTCACACGCTCGCTGCCCCGTCGCTCCCCTTCCCTCCCCACGAACCCTAGCCGCCCCTACTGAGCCCGTCGTCGCCGCGCCATCGTCACCATCGTCGTCGCCGCGCACGAGGCCTCTTCGACGCCAGCGCCCTCGACACTGCCGCCGCCTCTTCGACACCGCCGCCGCCCGCACCTCTTCGACGCCAGCGGCCCCTCCCCGCGTCGACCCCTGCCCTGCGTCGGCCCCTGCCCTGCGCCGCCGCCCTCGAGCCATCCCTTTGACGCCGCCGCCGCCGCCGACCCCGACCCCGACCCCGACGGTGACCGGCCGCGCCCGCCCAGGTACCTCTCTTCCTTCCTCCTATGTTGCTGTAAATTTTGTTGTAATGAATGCTTTGTTCTTGCCGTAAGGAAGCTAAACATGCTGGGTGGAGTAGGATTAGTTAGTGGTTGCATTCAGGAAGATGAGTAAAATTCAGTAAGATGTGTATTTGAACTCGAAACTCTAAAATTTCAATAAGATGCAGTCAAAATTCAGTAAAATTCAATAAGATGCAGTCAAAATTTAGTAAAATTCAATAAGATGCAGTCAAAATTCAGTAAGATTTGTACTGTACTTGAAGTCTGAAATTTGGTTTTGACTGAAGATCAGTAAGATTCACAGTTTGTGCTGTTCTGAACAAGGGTTTATCTATCTTTATCAACTTGAGCATATCTATCTTCAGCATATCAAAAAAAAAAAACTGTGTCGGCACATCTATCTTAAGCATACATTACACCTAGGTAGTTTTGCTAAAACTGAGAAAAACCATGGTTTAAAGAGACTGTAGTATTCACTGTGTACACATCTGAATACTATGGTTTTCAATTACCATGGTTCTCTAAAAACTTTGTTGCCAAACTAGGCCCAATGATGTGCTATACTGAATGCACAATTATGATTTTTTTTACAACCAATGAGTCCCCTTCATATATTTGAGAAGTGGGTATGATCATCTTAGTTCAACTTGTCTACTGTTCTGCCGTATGTTACTCCCTCCGTAAAGAAATATAAGAGTGTTTAGATAACTAAAGTAGTGATCCAAATGCTATTATATTTGTTTACAGAGGGAGTACCTTCGATTTCTTCTTCTTTTTCATCAAAAACCTCTTATTCCTTGTAGAACTGAAATAAAAGAAGCTTTCAACTACATGTGTTCTTTCAGAACTAAAATTTGACAGTCATGCTTTTAGCTTAACATTGAAATGTTTCTGGCCATGATCATCAATAATTACTATAACAACTACATACTGAACAGTTAGATCTCACTACGATGGTTGAAAGGTGGTCTAACAGCAATTCTGAAACACTGAGAGCAGAAACACTTACTACATACATATGCTCAAGAAAACTATTGTTTTCCCCTGCTAAAAAGGGATGAATAATTCTATATTTTGTCACCTAAAAAATACAAATCCAAGTTGCATCTCCTGAAGAATACAGTATTCATAAGGTGTTTAGTCAGCCTCACAGGAATCCATGTGTGAGAAAAATCTGGCTAATTCACGTCTAAGAAAAGCATAAGTGACCATGTACTATACCCGAAGTTCATAGGCATGTTTTTACAGAAACAATTCTTAACTGCTGGGCGAAAATAGTGATAAACATACTTTTGGTTGATTCCAGTTCAAGTGTCGACAAGCTTTATAGTCACAGAACGTTAATCTTGTTATATCTTTTGGTTGAAATCATGGAATTCAGTACTGAGGTTCCTTTTTGCATTGTGACTAACAGCCATTCCGAAGTTGGTCCAGTCCCTTGCAGACAGGGATTGACCCTTGGGGGGGTGGGGGGGGCAATGTTACTAACCAGAAAAGGTTTTGACTTGAAATGTTAATAGCACAGAGAGCACCACAAGTTAAAACTATTGTTGTAAATATTTGAACTTCAAACTATTGTTTTACAAGCTTCTGCAACTTTTTTTAACTGTTGATGCTGCTGTTATGCCTGTATTCACTGCTGTTGCTACTGTACTTGTCATGATGTTGTACTTGTGATGATGCTACTTGTGATCTTCTGAAATGACCCATTGGCGACTTCATTAGGCGGGGATAATGATTTTGCAGGTACCCCGAGAGGCCCTTGAGTTTGCTGGAATGTCGATTAACTTCCGTTCCGGCAAATTCGGGTACTCCGTATGTCCTATTTTCAGCAAAGGTCATGCTGAAATTTTCCGTGAATTTTAGCATGACTTTGCTAAAAATAGGACATATAGGGTACTTGTGACTAATGCATGGGCCGGGGTATCTTAGTAGTTAATTACGTAGGATCAAGTGCCCCTTTATTCTACCTGCATTAAACCATAGGCGGCAATAGAGCCAAGTGATTAGGCCCAACTTAGAATTCTCCTTCCCAGCTTAGCGTTTAGGATGCCTCGGTGTCGACAAACCATAAATTATAAAACCTTGGCTTTTAGGGTGCCTCAGTGTCGATAAAAACCGAAATGATGAAAGCTTAGGCTTTTAGGGTGCCTCGGCGTCGAAAAACCCTCAATTATAAAAGCTTAGCTTTTAGGATGCCTCGGTGTCGACAAACCCTAAATGATGAGACCATGATCTTGTTCCTTGACAATAACCAACTTTTTGACCAAACTTTGTTCCTATTTAGAGAGAAACATGGCCAACAACGATGAGGCCGGCGGTTCGGGCGGCAAGGAATTCTGGGAGCTGTCCCAGGAGATGGAGGAACAACCTCACTTGTATGAGGACGCCGCGTTCCCCACCGATCCTGACACCACTGATGGTACCGCCGAGGATGACCCCACTGATGCCACCACTAATGGTGCCGCCGAGGATGCCACCACTGATGATGGCGGCGCACGCACAGATGGCAGCCAACCGAAGAGGCAACGGAAGGACCGGCGCCCGACCGTGCTCCGTACCGTCAAGGAGGAAGTTACTGAAGTGGACTCCGACGGGAATCCAACGGCGCCCGAACGAATAGTCAAGGGGTACTCGCTTCAGCTCGGGTGCATTCTCCGGAGCATCGTCTCGATCAACACCTAGAACCTGAGGCATCCTGACCGAGGGAATTTGCGCAACCTCCTCTTCACGAAGCTGCAAAAACGATACAAGTTCCCCGCTCAATTTGAAAACACAAGCCTCAAAGGAAATAAAGTGAACAATGCTGCCCTCACGAAGATGAGCACGACCCTGTCTACTTGGAAAAGCACGGTGAAGAGAATGATCGAGAAAGGTGAGAGTTATGAGAAGATCAATGAGAAAAATCCTTCGATCACCGAAGATGACTACAATGACTTCAAGATCAAGTGCTCGAGCACCGCAACCTACGAATCAAGTCAGTGGGGGAAAGAAATGCGGGAGCTGAACTTAGGGGAACACACACTCGGTCCCGGCGGTTACAGAGTGGTGGAGCCTATATGGGACAAGGAGGAGGCGGACCGTGCCGATCGAGGCCTACCGCCCCTCTTCGATAAATACGGTGACAAGCAGACCAGGAACTTTGTCAGGGCCCGGTACAAGAAGGACCCGAAAACAAAGGAGCTTACCACGGATCCGAAGACCAGGGCGCTTGAGCTTGTTCTGGTAAGGAATACACCCCCGCGTAATTAGCTCCATATGGTTGCATTCTAATTAATGAAGCGAAATTTCTAAATGATTCACATTCCTTCCGCAGGCGACTGAAAGCAGTAGCGCGGGGTCGACTAAGAGCAACCATTGCGACACGACTCTAAATAGGGCGTTGAATGTAATGAAGAACAAGGATAAGCTCAGTAAGCCGACGTCAGCTGGTCGTGTGGCCGGCAAAGGCTTGTCGACAAAATGGTCGTCATACTATAACGCTGGTGGGCGAAAGGAGAAAAAGACCAGCTCGGAAAGCCAGGCGCGCGAGGTTCAAGAACTCAAGGCACAGGTGGCGCGGATTCCGGAGATTGTCCAAGAGCAAGTGCAACAACAGCTCGGAGCGACGATCACCGCCATTGTGCCTAGCTTGATCGAGGGGTTGCAGGCGTGGATTGCGGGCGGCCAACATGGTCCACCCCCAATTCCCAGCTTCACGGCCAGCAACTCGCAGAACGCGATGGCGGGGCCATTGGTGTCTCCGGCGGAGGCGGCATTGGTGTCTCCGACGCCGGCACGAGAGCTTAATGCACCCGGGTGTACGCCGGCCGGCACCTTTGTAGCAAGCGACCCCTCCGTCAACTGCACGCCCGCCGTTGGCGGTGCCTCGACATTAGCCGAGCTCGACGCCATCATCATGGTAACTAATTAAGCCTCTCTCGGCCGAGGACTTCATCTCCTTGCCTTTGACTGGGCATCCCCGACGCCCTACATGTTTTCGCAGGGCGCCGCCGATGTTCCGTGCACTCTCCTGCACTTCGTGAACAACGAGTTGGTCGATGTCGCCAAGGGCAAAATCGTTCAACCGGGCAACCCTTTGTTCCACGGTACCCAGATGCCACCCAACTTGTTTAGGGTTCAACTGGTTCGGGTGCTGCGAGGCTGCGACGAGGTGTTACCTCCGATTCGACCCGTCGGGGCCGACGATGATGACGTGATGACCCTTAGCGCCTGCCTGAGCTGGCCCCTGCTTTGGCCGAAGAGCCAGATTCGTTTGGGGGCGGGGGACACCACCCCAAAGACAACACCGCCAGTCATGCTGGCGCCAAGTCGTCCCCATGGCAAGATCGCCGCAACGGTGCCGGACATCCCTATGCCACTGGATCCAAACATGCATATGGCACAGGATCAGAACGATAACGACGACGATACATTTGAGAACGTCGATCAGTACTTTGCCGATCATGGGTACGGTGGCGACTTCATGGGGCCTCCTTCTCAAGAACCCAACCAACAAAAGACGTGCGCGATCTAGCTGGTACCGCGGAGAAGCCAAGTTGCAACATGCGTCGTCTGTCGTTCAGCTCTCAGGAGACGCCTCCAGCTGCCGACTTCACCGAGCCTCAGATAGGCGAGGTGCGAAATATTATCAGCCCCAACACACTCAAGAAGGCGGTCTATGAGCAGAACTCGGTCCCAATTCAGGAGAAGAAGAAGGCACGCAAAAGAAAAACTAACAAGGGTGCGAGCCAGCCGGCACCGAGTATGATCCGTGCTCAGGATGGGCCACCTTCACTTGAGGATGTAATGAGGATGGTGCATGTGGCGGGTAGGCCGATGCTACCGAGAAATATGCTCGATGCTGCAACCGGTGCTATGCGGAGTCTGCATGACAGTGTTCTTTCTTTGGAGAAGCGGCGTCTCAGAGAGAAGGATGTGGCATACCCGGTTTTCGCGGCCAAGGTGCCAGAGGGCAAGGGCTTTGTGGATAACTCCATCGGGGGTACGATCGTCCTGCGGTTTGATGACATCCACGCTATGTTGAACCTTCTTACGCTGCACTACACCTTCGTTTGGCTATTTTCGCTGAGTATGGAGATGCAGATCATTCGCGACAAGACCTCGGACATCGTGATAGTCGACCCTTCTACATGCGTGCCAAGATCTTGGGCAGCGCTGGGGACCGGCAAGTCGCGAGTACTTACCTCGAAGGCGTCATTCTGGCAAACCGAGATAAGGATAACTTCCTCGTGCCTTACTTTCCCGAGTAAGTCCTCCGCCTCAACCGCCCCGTTACATATGAATTCTTAGATTTCGATCGTTCTTCTTTTAACATTCCGTGTTTTCTGCAGTGACACACATTGCACGCTCATCCTCCTAAGCCCCAAATATTCCATGGCCACGTATCTCGACCTGGACCGTCAGTCGAACGTAGACTACACAAATGTCAAGAAGGTTCTTGATGATGTCCTCCCCGGCTACGCCAAATCTGGAGGCACCTTCACCAGGCCTATTCGTAAGACCGGCAAGCACGTGTTCTCCCACAATACGACGTTCTTCTGCGTCAAGCAGCCTCCTGGCGGTCAGAAGGGTGCCTACTACGCCATCCATCACATGCGGGCGATCGTACGGGACCATCATCAACTTCTGCTACCGAGTAAACTCAAAGATTGGGCCGCGAGCGTGTCGGCAATCCAGGACGCGGACATCAGACAAGAATTCTTTCGCATCCGGTCGGAGTTTGCGGAAATCATCCATCAAGATGTCCTTCGTACCTCGGGGCAGTTCTACCTCAGAAATCAACCGTCGAACAGTGACATCGACACAATGCTACAAATGCAGGCTGACAACGCCCGTGATTTCATGACTCCCACGATAGACGGCGGCTTCATCCACGCTCCGGTCCCTTGAGTCGAGTCGAAAGCAGTGATGCTGTGTCTAGTTCTGAAACATCGATTGGCTCATGTTGTAATTAAACTTTAATGAACTTGTAGTATGTCTCTTTGGTTTCGAGAGTCGTTCAACTTAGATGTAATCGATGCTATTAATGTCTTGCTTTTCTCTTTCGATTGTTCTGTTGCATACTTATATATTGGTTATGTATTGTCTGTGAATTGGTACTAACGTTTCATTTGGCTAGTGCATAGCGATGCCATCGTATGTCGTGTACAAGGGTAAGGTTCCCGGAGTCTACGACGACTGGGAGGAGTGTCGGAGACAGGTTCACCGATTCAGCGGTAACAGTTACAAAGGGTACACCACTGGGGCCGAGGCCGAATCTAGATACGCCCGCTATCTAGCGGGAGAGGGGTGGGAGCGTTGGAGGAACCGGATGAAGACGAGTTTCATCGTGATGATGCTCATCGTGATGACCGCAGCTCTCTTCTATGTGATGTTAGTTTAGATGATCGATATCGACTTGTAATGTGAAGACAAACTCGCTACTCGTGGTCTCGAGACTTGTAATATATTGTTCTATCTTTGTTCGGTCTTTTCAATTCGGAGACTAATATGATGAATTGTATTCAGAGACTAATCTTCTATTGTATTCGATGAATTTGTTGTTGATGTGTGCTGTCTATATTCTGTCCAATTATACATTTTGTAATCTGTGCAAAAAAACAGAAAACTAATAAAAAAAACCAAATATTCATACTAATGGCGCATCACATCACAGTGCGCCATTAGTATGCCAATGGATACTAATGGCACATCATCAGAAAGTGCGCCATTACTATGCCGAAATTACTAATGGCGCATCTTGCTGGCGTGCGCCATTAGTATGCCAAAGCACCTGGGTACACATGGCCCCCTGGGAGGCATACTAATGGCGCACTACTGTGCATTCTAATGGCGCATCTGTGGTGCGCCATTAGTATACCAGATACTAATGGCGCACCAGAGGTGCGCCATTAGTAAAATATACTAATGGCGTGGCACTAATGGCGCACCACTAATGCGCCATTAATGGCCAAATTGGGTGCGCCATTAGTAGGCCTTTTCCTAGTAGTGGGGGCTCGGTCCGCCGGTCCCCATAGGTGTTCGTGGATCAGTTTCCCTAACATCTTTGGCGCGCCAGGTAGGGGCTGCGTCGAGGTTGTGTGAACCTGATCCGGCGTTCACCCGAGCTAGATCTTCATCATCTTCATCGACATGCCGCCGAACAAGAAGGCTTCGGAGGCAGCTGCTCCGTCCGCATCGATCCCACCACCGCCGGAGCCAACGGCTGGTGGGGTAGACGCCGGCGGAAGAACGGGCGTCGACGAGGGAGCTCACGTTGCCACCAAGTCCAAGGACAAGGCTGCGCTGCCCATCGGCGGCGTAGCCGGCTCCCACGACGACCGGGCGCACTCCAAGACCTCGGCGTCCGTACATGCACCGCGCCCATCTCAGGAGGCGCGGGACCGGCAACGTCATGGTACTCACGGTACCATACATTTGCTGGACCAAGATCGAGCTGGTGGATCTCGGAATGCTCAAGACCAGCATGCGCGCCAATATGCTGGCACGAGCAAGGCACGGTCGCCTGGACGGGATACTGCTCCTTCTAACATAGTTAGAAGTCCGAGCATATCCCGCTCCTCACACCTTTCGCCACCGCTACCCGCCACTCCAGCAGAAGCTTTGGCGCGAGCTCAACTGCTCCTAGACTACCCTCCAACGGCAGACAAGATCGACGACTGGAGGGCCACCATTCAGAGTCTCATCGCCTTCGCCAACGGCAACACTCCACGGCAGCCGAGTACATCGCAGCCGCGGCAAGTCAGCCATGCACGGGCCGATGGCAACAAGACCGGTGGGGGTGCTACCACCGTGCACTCTCCGCCCCGAAGGCCAAGATCGCCGACTCGCCGGATCAACCTTGGCAGCGACTCCACCGCGTCATCAGATCCACGAGCTCGTCGCGATCAACGCCAAGTTCTTCACGAACGACAGCAAGAGGACGCTCGTACTCGCATCGAGCGCCGAAGAGAAGCGCGACGTCAATCAGACCAGCGCGCTGGGCCCGCTGTCGACATGCATGCGCCAGGGGGACCAGGCGACTTGCCATACGCGGTAGGTTGTCATGCGTTTACTCGTGAGCTGCGGCAAGTCCAGTGGCCCAGCATGAAGAATTTCAAGCCAGACGTACCAGAGAAGTAGGACGGCAAGACGCATCCGTCGGAGTTCCTCATCATCTACACCATCGCGGTGCAAGCTGCCGGGGGGGGGGGCGGGACGACAAGATCCTTGCCAACTACTTCCCGCTGGTACTCAAGCCCAACGTCAGATCCTGGCTCATGCACTTGCCGGACAACTCCATATCCTCCTGGGCAGACTTGTGCCATCAGTTTGTCGGCGCCTTTACAGGCGGCCACAAACCTCATGGCCAAGAGAGTGACCTTCACCTGCTCGCCCAGAAGGAAGGAGAGCCCCTGCGCAAGTATATCCAGAGATTCAGCCGTGTACAGCACAACATCCCAGATGTCCACCCTGCCGCGGTCATCAGCGCGTTCCATCAGAACGTGCGTAACCGTAGGATGCGGGAGGAGATGGCGATGTGCAAGATCAGAGACGTCAGTGAGCTGTATGCCCTGGCCGAAAAGTGTGCACGTGCTGAGGAAGGGAGGAAACTCCCCGGAGAGGATACAGAAGCAGGAGGATCTGACAGCGAGGATGCTGCCCCGGCAAAGAAAAACCGGCGGCGGAACAACAGGAAGAAGAAAGGCAAGGATGTGCTAGTTGTTGAACAGTCCGGCAATGAAGGTGGCGCCAAGAAAGCCAAAGCTGGTAGCTCCGGCAAGGAGATTGTCGCATGCACCAACTGCGAGGCTGTGGTGGCCGCCGACAAGCAGGACGGCACCGACAGGCAGTACTACAAGATCCACCGCACCAAGGGTCATGACCTCCAGAACTGCAAGAGAGTCGAGCAGCTTGTCGAGCTGCAAAATGCTGAATACGAGCGATGCAACAAGGAGAAGGCCCAAGGAGGTGCTGGAGGATCCGGCACGAAGCGCCCCGGCCGGGGAGGACGCCGCGGCAAGGCCAAGCAGCGGCAAGGAGACAGACCTCCCCGCGGCCTCGACAAGGATGAAGATAACGACGATGACGAGGACATGGATGATGTCGAGACCAGTGTGCAGGAGTTCCAGAAAGCCACAGAGGTCTTATGCATTGACGGTGGTGCTTCTCTGCATACTTCACACCGCCAACTCAAGCAATGGGTGCGGGAAGTCAATGCGGCAGAACCACCTGTCGAGTCACGCAAGCTTCTGAAATGGTCCAGCACGCCTATCATCTTTGATATTGAGGACCACCCTGATCGCACAACTGCGGTTGGGTACTTGCCGATGTTGTTTGCACCAACTATCCGCAACCTCAAGGTCACTAAGATGCTAGTTGACGGCGGGGCCGGCTTGAACCTGATCTCCTCCGCTGTACTCCAGAAACTCCAAATCCCTGACAGCGAGCTCGAAGAGACCGGCACATTCCAAGGAATCAACCCGGGAAGGAGCAAGCCGAAGGGGAAGATCACGTTGCGAGTGACATTTGGCGGCGAATTGAACTTCAGGACTGAGAGGGTCACTTTTGACGTTGCCGATTTTCCATTGCCTTACAATGGGATACTCGGCCGTCCAGCACTCGCCAAGTTCATGGCAGCCTCTCACTACGCATACAACATGCTGAAGATGCCAGGCCCGATAAGTGTCATTTCTGTCCCTGGCGACAAGAAGGATGCTCTTATCTGCGCCGACAAGATATACCGGGAAGCGGCAGCCGCAACAGATCGCAAGTCACTTGCCGTTGAAGCTCCCGGGGAGAAGAAGAAGACCAAGTCCGGCAAGAGTTTTGATGCCCACTCCGGCAAGCGCACCTCTTCGGAGTGCTGCACTACCGTCGAGGACGCACCATCGAGCTCCACCGGCAAGTATAAGAAGGCAATGGCAGCTCCGCCAGAGACCAAGAAGGTGTCCGCCAAGGAGGACGGCACTGGTGGTACCTTCACCATCAGTGCCACTCTTGACCCTAAATAGGAAAGCGCGCTCATTGCGTTCCTGCGGCCGAACGTCAACGTGTTTGCGTGGAAACCGTCTGACATCCCCGGTGTTCCCAGGAAAGTAATTGAGCACCATCTCGCCGTCTGTCCTCATGCGTGGCCCGTCAAGCAGAAAGTCAGGAAACAAGCAGTGGAGTGCCAAGAATTCATCGCAGAAGAGATCAAGAAGTTGGAAGCAGCAGGCCTTGTCAGAGGAGTGCTCCATCCTACGTGGTTGGCCAATCCTGTAGTCGTGCGCAAGGCAAACGGGAAATGGAGGCTTTGTATCGACTTTACCGATGTCAATAAAGCTTGTCCCAAAGACCCATTCCCCTTGCCGCACATTGACCAGATTGTTGACTCCACGGCCAGATGTGAATCGCTTTCATTTCTTGACGCATACTCAGGATACCATCAGATCTTCATGGCAGAAGAGGATGAGGAGAAGACCGCATTCATCACTCCATGTGGCACATACTGTTTCATACGGATGCCTTTCGGTTTGAAGAATGCTGGTTCAACATTTGCAAGAGTAGTCCATGTCGCTCTTGAGCCACAAATACACAGAAATGTAGAAGCCTACATGGATGACATAGTGGTCAAGAGCAAGGACAAGGCAACTCTGATTCAAGATTTAGACGAGACCTTTGCAAATCTGCGCAAGATCAAGCTCAAGCTCAACCCCGAGAAGTGTGTGTTTGGAGTCCCTTCCGGCAAGCTTCTCGGGTTCTTCGTGTCTCAGCGGGGAATTGAAGCCAATCCCGACAAGATCAAGGCCATTGAGCAGATTGAAGCACCAAAGCGTGTCAAGGATGTACAAATACTTGCCGGTTGCGTGGCTGCTCTCAGCAGGTTTATCTCTAAGTCTACTGAGCGTGCCCTGCCGTTTTTCAAAATATTGAAAAAGGCAGGTCCAATGAAATGGACTCCGGAAGCGGAGGTTGTGCTGCAAGACTTGAAGAGATACCTGTCCTCCACTTCAATACTTGTCGCACCTAAGCCACAAGAGAAGTTGCTGCTATATATAGCGGCAACCAATCAAGTGGTTAGTGTTGCGTTAGTAGCGGAGAGGGAGGCAGATTATGAGCCAGCAACCACGGCAGGCGCGTCCAGCGACAAGCAAGGGGCTTCCTCGACAAGCTCTGGTCCCGACAAAGATGGATCTGCGCAGGCGCAGGAGGAGATACAGAAGAGAATGGTGCAGCGCCCAGTTTACTTTGTCAGTTCCCTTTTGCAGGGGGCTAGGTCAAGGTACTCTGGTGTGCAGAAATTGCTTTTCGGCCTTCTCATGGCCTCGAGAAAGCTGCGCCATTACTTCCAAGCACATGAGATCACAGTTATCACTCGCTTTCCGCTGAAGAGGATACTGCAGAATCCAGAAGCAACAGGCAGGATTGTTGAGTGGGCACTGGAACTGTCAAGCTTTGGCCTCAAGTTTGAGAGCACTTCAACTATCCAAAGCAGAGCATTGGCAGAATTCATAGCAGAGTGGACACCAACACCAGATGAAGAAATTCCAGAAACGAGCATCCCCGTCAAGGAAGCAAGCAAAGAGTGGCTGATGTACTTTGATGGTGCCTTCTCGCTGCAAGGCGCCGGTGCTGGCGTGCTGCTAGTCGCACCCACCGGAGAGCACCTCAAGTACGTAGTCCAGATGCACTTTCCCAAGGAGCAAGCTACAAACAATACCGCAGAGTATGAAGGTTTGCTTGCCGGTCTCAGGATCGCGGCAGACCTTGGGATCAAGAAGCTCATTGTCAGGGGTGACTCGCAGCTTGTCGTCCGCCAAGTGAACAAGAGTTATCAGAGCCCGTTGATGGAAGCCTACGTCGATGAAGTGAGAAAGCTAGAAGAGCACTTTGACGGCCTACAGATGGAGCATGTTCCAAGAGCTCAAAATGACATTGCCGACGGCCTGTCAAAGTGCGCCGCACTTAAGTTACCTGTGGAACCAGGGATCTTTGTGCTCAAGCTGACTCAACCATCCGTAACGCATCAACTGGACAGAGCAAGAAGAGGAAGTTGATTTCTGGTGACCATTTTCTGGCAGAGCTTCCCGAAGCCGCCGCCAAGAAGGTCCCCAAGATCAACACCAAGAGTGCTGAGGAGCAGTCCGCTCCGACAAGCCCTAGGGTTTGTTCCGTTGAAGCAGACGCTCCCGACAAGTTTTGCTCCGGCAAGCTTGCCGGGGAACGTCAAGCTCCGGCTGAGCCGCAGGTTCTCGCCGTAGAAGCGGATGTTCCCGCAGCAGCAGATGTGCCTTTAGTCCTTGTTGTCGAGCCACAAGCTCCAGCATGGGAACAGCAGATTGTCCGTTTCCTTCAGACAGGGGAACTTCCCGAAGAGGAAGAAGAAGCGGAAAGAGTAGCCCGGCAGTCAAGTATGTACCAGTTTGTCGACAACACACTGTACAAAAGAAGACTCAACAGTGTGAAATTGAAGTGTATTCACCGGGAAGACGGACAAAAGCTGTTGGCAGAGATACATGGAGGCATATGTGGTCACCACATTGGCGCAAGAGCACTTGCCGGAAAAGCATTCAGGCAAGGTTTCTTTTGGACGACAGCCCTCCAGGATGCAACTGCACAAGTAACCAAGTGTGAAGCGTGCCAGTTCCATTCCAAGCAGATACACCAGCCGGCTCAAGCTCTCCAGACGATCCCTTTATCCTGGCCATTTTCGGTCTGGGGGCTCGACATCCTCGGCCCCTTTCCCCGCGCAGTCGGGGGCTTTGAGTACTTGTACATTGCAATCGACAAGTTCACAAAGTGGCCGGAAGTGGAAGCAGTGAGGAAGGTGACAGCACAGTCAGCAGTCAAGTTCTTCAGGTCGATTGTTTGCCGCTTCGGGATCCCTAACAGGATCATCACCGACAACGGTACGCAATTCACGAGCCGCACCTTCATGCAGTACGTCCAAGACCTTGGCGCCAAGGTCTGCTTCGCTTCTGTTGCTCACCCGAGAAGCAACGGTCAAGCGGAGAGGGCAAATGCTGAAGTGATGCCTGGGCTCAAGACCAGAACTTTCGACAGGCTGCACAAGTGCGGAAGAAACTGGATTGAGGAGCTGCTGGTGGTTCTTTGGTCGATCAGGACGATGCCAAATCGAGCCACAGGCCAGACACCTTTCGCTCTAGTCTATGGAGCAAAGGCAGTTCTCCCCACGGAACTCGTATACGGGTCACCTCGAGTGCTCGCTTATGATGAGCTCGAGCAAGAGCAGCTGTGACAAGATGACGCACTGCTCCTTGTGGAAGACCGTCTTCTGGCTGCTGTACGAACTGCTCGCTACCAGCAAGCTTTGCGCCGCTACCATAGCCGCAAAGTTAACGCCAGAAGTCTCGAGGAAGGCGACCTTGTTCTTCGGCGCGTTCAGTCCGCCAAGAATTCCAACAAGTTGACGCCGAAGTGGGAAGGCCCTTACCGGGTGAAACAAGTCACTAGGCCTGGCGCTTTCCGCCTTGAGACCGAAGATGGCATTCCGGTGAGCAACTCCTGGAACATTGAACATCTTCGTAAGTTTTACCCGTAAGGCGCGGTTGCCGGAACCCGTTCCGGCAACCACCTTTTGTACAAGTCTTGCCGCTGTTGCATGTAATCCTTTGTACAAAGCCAGGCGCAGACCCCGTGCATAAGTAAAGCTCATGTGCTCCGCACATCTTGTCAATTTCATGCTTTCTATTTTTTGCATGTGTTATCTGACACTTCGTGCAGCACCTACCCTCGGTAAGCAATAACGAGCCATAAGGCTCCATATCTTTTATTTTCTCTTCTTTCTTTTTCTCAAGGAAAAGAAGGTTCCCTCGCCCACAAGTTTGCCAATGGTATGGACCAGGCGTCGTTCAAAGAAGTTTCGCCTTACCGGGAAGCAAACAACAGAAAAGCTAAGTTGCCAAAGTTTGAGCAATCAGATTTTTTTATTTTTTAAGTTATCTTCCTTGAACGACCGCACTTTGTATGGAAAACCTGTGCGCGGAGGAACCAACTCGTAGCTAGTTGCGCCCTTACTTTGTTTCGAGTCTCGCTCAACAACTTAAGTGTGTTGCGACTAGAGTTGCGCCCTTACTTTGTTTCGAGTCCGCTCAACGACTTAAGTGAGCTGCAACTAGTTGCGACAAGGTTTCTTGTCGGTAGCGGCACCGCCAGCAGGCTGCTGACGTCCCGCACTCAGCTGTCACACCCTGATTTTCATATCACATTGCTTAAGCTAATTTTCATGTTAAAAATGTGGATTTGCAAAAACTTTTGAGTGTTTTTGACTTTGCTTGATTTGACTTTTGTCTGCTGTTTGTTAGTGCTCTAAAAATCAAATAAATCCTCCAACTCTTATACTTCATCTCCTTGACCCAAAACCTTTTCCCAATGATCATGCCATGTGTATAGACCAGTATAGAATTTTCTTATAAAAATATTTTGGCCAAATCGTATTTTCTAAAATTAGTTTTCCAAAAACCCCCTGAATTGAGGTTTGCACTGCAAGTACCTTATTTAGGGTGTGAAAAATCTTTCAAAAAGTATATTTGAATCCTATTAGGTATAGGACTTCCAGAAACCACAAAAGTATAATTTTAGAAGTTATTTTTATATTTTATTTAAAAGCTTTTTCTTAAGGCCAGAAATGTCTTTAATAGGGAAAAATAATTTAATCATTTCAAAAATATTTGCCAAAATTCAGGGAGACTCATAGGACATATATTGTCCATATATAAGAGTTTCAACACATGGTCATGTTCAAAATATTGGGCAAATCCTTCCAAAACCCTTTCAGGATATTTCAAGCTTTTGAAATATTTACAAAGGAAATATTCTCCAAAAATTCCAGGGAAATTCTATCATGTCAAATATGACATATTTGATGATCTTGCAAAGCCTCATGCCTTGAAGATCAAGGAAACATCCTCAAACCCCTTCATAACCATTCTGTCCATATTTGAAGTTTGAGCAACTTTACATTGCCAAACTTGTCCAACTGCTCTCAAATTTGGTGCACATGCTAGAATGGCCTAATAAGGCATCTAGACCAAATGGCACAAGATTTGGAATAGAGCAACTTGATCAGATCACCTCAAAACCCTTTCTATTCAAATGCAAATTTGAACAACTTTACATTACCAACTTTTTATCTGGAGCTTCAAACTTTGTGGGCATGATCAATACCCCAAATGATGATGCTACACCAAGTGGTGCATCTAGGGGAGATGAATTGCTTGACTCAAACATGGTGAAACCATTTCTGTTGATTTCTAGGGTTCACCAAAGTTACATTGGCCACTTTGCCCAAATGAGCTCAAATTTGGTGTAGGGGCCTAATTATATGTGACATTTGATCCTGTTAAGTCCCATGTCAAGTGGAGGTCATTTGCTTGACCAAACACTGATCAAACACCTTTTGCAAGTTTGCCAAAACCAGTGGTTGGACCCCTTTTACTATTTCCCTTTACCCCAAATTTCTACCACAGCTTCTCCTGATCATCCTCTACCCCCAGTAACTCTCTATGGCCTCAGCTCAATTATTGGAGGGGGGTAAAACCCCAAATTCACTATTCTGGCAGCAGCTTTCACCCTCTCTTTCACCTCTCTCCTCATCCCAGTGGTTCCCTGGAGCATCCAAAGCCACAGGCCACTTCTTTACTACTTCCTATACCCTCTGGACACAGTTGGACATGCCCTGGGCGCCAGGCCACACCAATGGCAGCCACAAGCCCGCTCTGGAGCGCGCTACAGTGCTCTGGAGCGCGCTACAATGCTCTGGAGGACTGCAGCTGCCCCCAATCACCGGCCCCGACCACCTAGGGCCTCCCCCCTCGTGTCCCCCGAGGCCGCCTCGGCGTCCGGGACACGCTAGATGGTCGGCCCCCTCCTCCTTCTCTCTCCGGCGACCTGTGTCACGCGTACCCGAGCGCCGCCCGTGTCCACCAGTCGCCGCCCGTGCCCCTAGCATCCCTCGTGCTCGTTCCTCTCTCCCTCTCTCTTTCCCTGGTCGTAGACCACGCCCAGCAGGACCCCCGAGTCGAAGGCAAGCCCCCCCGTGGCCTACAGGGACGGCTACGGCCTCGCCGGCGCACGACCCGCTGTGCACCACGCCCTTTCCTATTTAAGGCCGCCCGGGTCCTCCCCTTCGTCTCATTTCGCTTCTCCTAGCCCCCCGTGCACTCCCAGGACGTCCCATTCTTCCTCCCGTGCCCTCCAGCCATCACCCTGGCTGGAGCAGAGCCGCCGGCCGCCGCCTAGATACGGGCACCTCAGGCCCTTCCTCCTCCACCTAGCCACTCCAGCACTACCCCAGCACCGCCCCAGACTCCCCCCGAGCGCCCTTCGCCTCTTCTGGACCCTCCTCTCTCCCGTGCATCTGCTAGACATGCCCCCTCTTCCCCTAGTGCTCCCTTTCCCTCTCCGTGGCCACCATGGTCGCCGTCGGCCTCTGCCCGGCCCGGATGAACCAGAGCCTCTCCTCCTCTTCCTTGGCCACCAGGAGAACCGCAGCAGACCGGCGGAGCTCCCCCACTCTCTATCTCCTGCTCCGGTGCCCCGTGGTGCCCGCTCCACCATCAACCGACGAGGCCGCCGCCATGGTCAGGTGCAGGAGGTGCTCCGGCCCCTCCCCTGCCGCCCCAAGGGACCTCCTGGATGCGCCGCTCCCCGGGGACCCCTCCGGTGGCCGCGCCCTGGCCAGAGGTGGCCTGTGCCGCCGGGGACGGGCGCCGGCGTCGCGCGGCCCGAGCCTCCCCTCCCCTCTGTTGCGGGAGCGGGAGGAGGAAGAAGACCCTGTGGGGGGGGGGGGCACCTGGCAGCGACCCGGCCAGCAGGGCCCAGCTGTTTAAGTGGAGGCGGCTTCGGCGTAGCCCGCCTCCCTCGCGCGAAAGCGCATCTCCGAAAACCGCCTCCGGCGTGGCCCCCCTGCACACGTGCGGCCGAGCCACTGGGCCGGCCCGCGAGCTATCCTTCGCCCAGAGCGTCGTATAAGGTTGAACCCTTATTCTTTTTCTTTTCTTTATTCTGCCAACTTCAAAAATGCCTAGATAATTCAAATGAACTCCAAATTGCATGATTCAAATTTCCTATGGCTCCATAAATCATGCTCTATCACATGGTGCAACATGCACATTATTCCAGAAACATTTCTTACACAAATATTTATCAAATGCCTTTATTTCATTTCTGTGATGAACTTTAGAAAATCACAGAGAGCTCATTTTTGATCCAAATGCAGTGATTCAAATTCCTAGATGCTTGTCATGTCCAAACTTAGTTTTGGAACATTTTTAATAATAGTTTCTGTACCCCACCAAATATTGAGCCATTTCTTCATATTTATCAGCTTTGCAAAATCCTAGAAAATTCATTTCAAATCCAAATCCAGTGAAACCAACTCCTAAATGCTTCTAAAATCATGACTTGATGATGGGTACCTTTGCTCATCATTCAAGAAAATATTTCTGTATACTTCTTCCAAATCCACGAACCCCTTGGTTCCATCATATTGGAATGTTCCAAATCACCCATTGATCCAATGCCTATGAAACCACCTTGGTTATTTTTCATATAACCAGAGGTATCCTAGAAAAGTCCAACTCCTATTTTTAGAGCACTTTTATTGTTGCTTTGATTGTGTTGCTTATTATGATTGTTTCCATCGTTAGTTGACGAAATAAACGAAGTACTCGGAGACGGACCAGAAGGTTTGAAGACTCAGAAGAATAAGGCAAGCAGCCCTTTGACCATGTTCAAGAAACCTTTTTTATGCATGTCTCATAGCACCTTATTATTCAATGCATCGGAACCATGTTGGGGTGGAAACCACTTTGGTTGCTACCCCTGTTACTTTACTGTTGAAACTTGCATCAAACATGACCCTACCTTCCTATGAGGGTTATGTGGGTGGGAATTGATAGATGTATGCTATAGTAGTTGGCTACGCAAATGGGTCGGGGTTATGCATTGAGTGAATCAAGTGTGGTCTGACATACTTGCAAATGACCCAGTGGGTGCCACTAAAGCCCCCGGGAGTTGATGAGGAGCTAGGGCACTACTTGGTGAAGAAATAGTGTGCCGAGGCTCGACGAAAGTGTTGTTTACAGAGATGGATTAGATTTATGTGTGACTACCGTCCCAACCAACATGCGCAACCACTCTACCCTTATATGGGAAAGGGCATTATTGATTACCTAGGTCGATACTAGCATGGTGCCCGCATTACTAGTGACGGGGGGGACATGAGGTCACTCTCGGGACGGGCTCGCGCTTGGATAGGCGGCCATGACTGTCTTTACAGGGCACCGGACACACCTTTGGTACCCCGTGCTTGTGATATGTGATGAATACGGAGCGAGTCTCCACAAACCTTGAGATGTGAAATGTTTGACACGGGGCTGCTACCAATCAAGTGGACTCTATGTTAGTGTCGTCTAGGGAAAGATAGTGATCGGGTGCTTACCTCGGGTACTTCAGGTATCGCGGGTCGTGGATGACACGGAAGTTCCCCGGATCTTGTGGGTAAAGTGTGCAACCTCTGCAGAGTGTCAAACTATTCGAATAGCCGTGTCCGCGGTCAAGGACAGTTGGGTGGTGCTACTTAGACTATGTCCATAAGTTTCTGGGAAACAACACGATTCAAAGATATTGTTGATGTGATTGTGAGAAAGTCTCAATGAGCTTGAACATGAGTTGATTACAACTCTTTCTCGATATTGATGTCTGTGACCTCCTGATACTTGTTACAGACACATGCATATCCATGTTATATGATGATCATACTTGCATATGAAAAACTAGCTTTCCGCAAAACTACCAATTTAGCAGTAGAGCCTTGCATAAATTATTCTGTTATCACACTTGGGTTGCTTGCGAGTACATTCAAAGTACTCATTGGCTTGCCACTGGTTATTTTATTGGCCAGGCAGGAGAGAATAGGTTATGATGAAGATTTCTTGGTGACGAGCATGCGAGCTAGGATGCTTCCCAGTCAGAATGCCTGTAGGGTTAAGGCAGATGGCATAGGTCCCAGTTGTCTTTGAAGATTTTCCGCTGCGATGATATACTCAAGACTTGACCATTATGGTCCTATTTGTGTAACACGGTATGTAAGGATGTAAGACTCTTGTTATTCAGCTTCTGTGTGTTCAGTGAGCATTGATCTCTGGGATCACTGTACACGTGCTTTCGGTGATCACGACTTATGAGTCGGGGTCCCCACAGAGCTGGTATCAGAGCCATCCTGACTGTAGGAAGCCTTAGTTAGCATGGTCGTTAGTTAGGGTAAAACTATTTTCAAAACTATTACTAGTTTTCAAAACTATCTATACTTCTCTTCCCTTCTCAGTTTTTCGAAAACTAGGCTATACTTGATCTCTTCCCCTTCAAAACCTTGGTCGCTAGAACCCTTATGCCCCAGACCACCGAATTTTCTGTAATCCTCGTGGAGTGCACCTTGCCAAACACTCACCCACCACTTTTGCACGCAAGATTGGTGACACCACGACAAGATGATACCAACAGAAAATACACCCTCGATGAGTGAGGACATGAAGACCCAGAAGATGGGGGACACCCTTGACAAGAACCCCCAAGACGATGCAACATTGGCCTATGATGACCAGGCTATAGGTTATGCAAAATCATGATATGCATCGCTAATAGAGTAATCATGTCACTACCTTTGTTGTATCGACAACCACCGGTGGACGAGAACCTTGCCATTTGGTCCGCCTCACTATAGTGAGCAGGAAAACGGTTCTCTTCGTCCCCCGCTCTTGGTGTCGATGTTTTCATCAACGAAACCGACATGTTGGACCTCTATTATGCCTTGTTATTACATATGGATTGCCTACCTGGTACCCTCGACGTCCCAGGAGGCACAAGGGATCGTCATGATTAAAGAGACAAGAGAGGACCAAGTCAACGCCAGCTACAAGGAGGCACCTTCACCCCATCACCTCATCAGGCGAGAAGATGTTGAAGATTCTTCAGGCTCAACCCGGATCATTCATCAAGCAACTACAAGGGGCATAGCAACATCCGAGGAAGCTCAGAAGACTGCACGAGGCACAAGTCACGACACAGAGTCCGAGAACCCCTAGGGTAGGATGAGTCGTGTACCCCCTATGCGCAGTCGAGAACATATGATGGTTCGAATAGAACCATGATTGTGTGTTGTTTGCTTTTATTCGTTTGTGTTTTGATATAAGTCGCACTTTTGCCCCAGGCAACAAGTGCATGGCTATATCACCTTCCTTGCCTTGTTTCTTTTGTTTCGGCTTTTTGCACCTGTTTGTTGCACCTGCACTATAGAACCCCCTTTAGGCATTTCCCTCCTCTACGCTGCTTCTTCCCTCTATTCTCTCTCTCCCCAATTGAAGACCCGCAAGACAAGATGCACCAAGGATTCTACCTCGACAGCCAACTGGCACTGAAGACTTCTGCTACAACCTCCACGATCTATTGCAACCCCGTAGAGTTATGTTTAACCCTCCAGACCAGTAACCCCATTCCTAGACCCTTTGAGACTTCCCGAGACACTCCAGCACGAATCCTTAACCATGTGCCTAACCCATGGTAAGGCGAGAGAACCTGTTAAGCCTTTATAACCTTGCACAACACTGGGTTCGTAAAGGAACTAGTGGACATGATGAGTGAGCATATTTTCATCCTAATATAGCACGAGGTCTGACGATGCCATAGATAGACCAGTTCGAGGATATTGGACAGATGACTTGGTGGCTTTATATCAGTGACTTCGAGGAATTATCTGAGACCTTGATGGATTGTGAGGTTTTCATATTGGTGGGATCATGACTTTGGGGAAGTATGTAGAAGTGCCCGTTGGGCATGAGATTTGGATTTATGTAGGTGATTCTGGTCGGTATAATGCTGGATATGTCTGCATGATTCGGAGTAAATTGGATTTAGACCGATAATCTTGATCATGGTACCATGCTTCTCGGTGGACAATAACCTAGGAGATTGGATTATTTGTCGGAGTTGATTTAGGGGTCTATATAGTCGTGATCTGGGAGTTTACTTGACCCGGATGATGGGAATTTGGTGGACATACTGTCATAATGCATAGTCCTTCCGAGTATTTGGGTATTGAGATCTTGTGGAACACCGTAGACATCGGATTTGTAGAATTGTTGGATTATGTGGAGATTGATGGAGATTACCGGGCTATTGGAGTTGATCTATAGGAAGGAAACAAATCTTGGAGTGGCATATGACGTGTTTCCTTAAAATAGAGATGCATTATCTTGAGCCTTGCAAGACTAGGTTGAGTGCTTGGATTGTGGAGTTTATTTTAAGCTTAGCAGCATGTATGATCTACCTTTGGATTTTAGAGGTAGACGTACATATGGATTTGGGGATCGTAGACTAGTGCAGTTTTGTTAGACCGTCTCTTGAGAATCATGAGGATATGTATGGCATGAGTGGTGATTGAACTTGGTCTCTGCGAGAGACGCTTCTTCGTTCGGAGTACTAGATAGAGCTATTGGCATCTCAGAAACTGTGCTTAAGGATAAGATGATATAAGTTCACTCATTCACTAGAATCCTTGAAACCCTTAAGCCCCACCGAGCCACAACCTGGTCAGATTCTGACCACGGGCCTTCGCTCTGAGTCAGGAAGGCCTCTGCAAATACTCGACCGAGACCACCACCAATACCCCAGCTTACCTTGCATACCCCGTAGACCTCATGGAGTAAGTGGACAAGTTGGGTAACATCATTATTTGATGGCCTACTTGTCTGCCCGAAGACAAAGAAGAGACGGACAACTGGATAGAAGACATTTGAAGACCGCCCTGTCAAGAAGGAAGATCTACACCAACCACCGTCATCCAGAAGAAAACTTCCGCGTCGAAGACCGGGCGTATCTGCAAACCACCCCTCTCAAAGGAACGCTCACACCAAGATTGTATCAAGACTTGAAGGCACGATTCTGGTGGCACGAGATGAAAAGAGAGATTGCAACCTATGTTGCAAAGTGTGATGTGTGCCAAAGGGTCAAGGCTGAACATCAGCAACCCGCTGGATTGCTTCAACCACTCAAGGTTCCTGAGTGGAAGTGGAATAAAGTCGGAATGGACTTCGTTACTGGGTTACCGAGGTCGGATAGAGGACATGACTCTGTTTAGGTCATAGTCGATCATTTGACCAAGGTGGTCCATTCCATTCCTGTCAAGACCACTTATGATGGAACCGGCTGGCAGCTCTCTACATCGACCGAATCGTAAGTCTTCACGGCGTTCCCAAGGAGATTGTGTCAGATCGAGGAACCCAGTTCACCTCCAGGCTCTGGAAGAAGTTCCAAGAAGCCTTGGGAACCAAGTATCTTTCAGCACGGCTTTCCACCCACAGACTGGAGGTCAGACTGAGCGAGTCAATCAGATTCTTGAAGTCATGACTCCGAGCCTGTGTCTTGGCATATGGAGCCAAGTGGGAGGATTGTCTCCCCTTTTTGCCAAGTTCTCCTATAACAACAGTTACCAGTCGAGCCTTCTGATGGCACCATTTGAGGTGTTGTACGGACGCAGATGTCGCACACCCCTCAACTGGTCAGAGACTGGAGAAGGGCTAGTCCTTGGACCGGATATTCTCCATGCAGCGGAAGAGCAAGTCCAACTAGTCAGAGAACGTTTGGAGGCAGCCAAGTCAAGGCAAAAGAGCTATGCTGACACTCACCGTCGGAACATGAGTTTCCATATCGGGGACCACGTGTACCTGCGGGTAACTCCTCTGAAGGGAAACAAGCGTTTCCACGTCAAGGGGAAGCTCGCACCAAGGTTCATTGGACCCTTTGAGATCACTGCAAGTCATGAGGTAGACGGCTCCCTAGCTAGATCTACCACCTGAGATACCCTCCGTGCACCAAATAATCCACGAGCCCCCACTCTGGAAGTACTTCTTACCTCCTAGCTAGCCCGATGCCCGCAAGGACATCGATCACCGAGCCTTTGACAGCTAACCCAACCTAACCTATGCAAGAGACCCCTCAGCAACCTCCATCAAGGAAGGCATCAAGCAAGAAGCCATACCATCAAGCACTTCAAGATTCCAAGGAGCACCACTCGGAAGCAGAACCAACAAGAAGAAGTGAAGACTACCCCGTATCCAAGACTCCGCCTTTCTTTCCACGCCTAGTCTGGGAATCTCGGGGACGAGATTCTTGTAAGGGGGGTAGGTCTGTCACACCCTGATTTTCATATCACATTGCTTAAGCTAATTTTCATGTTAAAAATGTGGATTTGCAAAAACTTTTGAGTGTTTTTGACTTTGCTTGATTTGACTTTTGTCTGCTGTTTGTTAGTGCTCTAAAAATCAAATAAATCCTCCAACTCTTATACTTCATATCCTTGACCCAAAACCTTTTCCCAATGATCATGCCATGTGTATAGACCATTATAGAATTTTCTTATAAAAATATTTTGGCCAAATGGTATTTTCTAAAATTAGTTTTCCAAAAACCCCTGAATTGAGGTTTGCACTGCAAGTACCTTATTTAGGGTGTGAAAAATCTTTCAAAAAGTATATTTGAATCCTTTTAGGTATAGGACTTCCAGAAACCACAAAAGTATAATTTTAGAAGTTATTTTTATATTTTATTTAAAAGCTTTTTCTTAAGGCCAGAAATGGTCTTTAATAGGGAAAAATTATTTAATCATTTCAAAAATATTTGCCAAAATTCAGGGAGACTCATAGGACATATATTGTCCATATATAAGAGTTTCAACACATGGTCATGTTCAAAATATTGGGCAAATCCTTCCAAAACCCTTTCTGGATATTTCAAGCTTTTGAAATATTTACAAAGGAAATATTCTCCAAAAATTCCAGGGAAATTCTATCATGTCAAATATGACATATTTGATGATCTTGCAAAGCCTCATGCCTTGAAGATCAAGGAAACATCCTCAAACCCCTTCATAACCATTCTGTCCATATTTGAAGTTTGAGCAACTTTACATTGCCAAACTTGTCCAACTGCTCTCAAATTTGGTGCACATGCTAGAATGGCCTAATAAGGCATCTAGACCAAATGGCACAAGATTTGGAATAGAGCAACTTGATCAGATCACCTCAAAACCCTTTCTGTTCAAATGCAAATTTGAACAACTTTACATTACCAACTTTTTATCTGGAGCTTCAAACTTTGTGGGCATGATCAATACCCCAAATGATGATGCTACACCAAGTGGTGCATCTAGGGGAGATGAATTGCTTGACTCAAACATGGTGAAACCATTTCTGTTGATTTCTAGGGTTCACCAAAGTTACATTGGCCACTTTGCCCAAATGAGCTCAAATTTGGTGTAGGGGCCTAATTATATGTGACCTTTGATCCTGTTAAGTCCCATGTCAAGTGGAGGTCATTTGCTTGACCAAACACTGATCAAACACCTTCTGCAAGTTTGCCAAAACCAGTGGTTGGACCCCTTTTACTATTTCCCTTTACCCCAAATTTCTACCACAGCTTCTCCTGATCATCCTCTACCCCCAGTAACTCTCTATGGCCTCAGCTCAATTATTGGAGCGGGGTAAAACCCCAAATTCACTATTCTGGCAGCAGCTTTCACCCTCTCTTTCACCTCTCTCCTCATCCCAGTGGTTCCCTGGAGCATCCAAAGCCACATGCCACTTCTTTACTACTTCCTATACCCTCTGGACACAGTTGGACACGCCCTGGGCGCCAGGCCACGCCAATGGCAGCCAAAAGCCCGCTCTGGAGCGCGCTACAGTGCTTTGGAGCACTGGAGCCGCCCCCAATCACCGGCCCCGACCACCTAGGGCCTCCCCCCTCGTGTCCCCCGAGGCCGCCTCGGCGTCCGGGACACACTAGATGGTCAGCCCCCTCCTCCTTCTCTCTCCGGCGACCTGTGTCACGCGTGCCCGAGCGCCGCCCGTGTCCACCAGTCGCCGCCCGTGCCCCTAGCATCCCTCGTGCTCGTTCCTCTCTCCCTCTCTCTTTCCCTGGTCGTAGACCACGCCCAGCAGGACCCCCGACTCGAAGGCAAGCCCCCCCCGTGGCCTACAGGGACGGCTACGGCCTCGCCGGCGCACGGCCCGCTGTGCACCACGCCCTTTCCTATTTAAGGCCGCCCGGGTCCTCCCCTTCGTCTCATTTCGCTTCTCCTAGCCCCCAGTGCACTCCCAGGACGTCCCATTCTTCCTCCCGTGCCCTCCAGCCATCACCCTGGCCGGAGCAGAGCCGCCGGCCGCCGCCTAGATACGGGCACCTCAGGCCCTTCCTCCTCCACCTAGCCACTCCAGCACTACCCCAGCACCGCCCCAGACTCCCCCCGAGCGCCCTTCGCCTCTTCTGGACCCTCCTCTCTCCCGTGCATCTCCTAGACATGCCCCCTCTTCCCCTAGTGCTCCCTTTCCCTCTCCGTGGCCACCATGGTCGCCGTCGGCCTCTGCCCGACCCGGATGAACCAGAGCCTCTCCTCCTCTTCCTTGGCCACTAGGAGAACCGCAGCAGACCGGCGGAGCTCCCCCACTCTCTATCTCCTGCTCCGGTGCCCCGTGGTGCCCGCTCCACCATCAACCGACGAGGCCGCCGCCATGGTCAGGTGCAGGAGGTGCTCCGGCCCCTCCCCTGCCGCCCCAAGGGACCTCCTGGATGCGCCGCTTCCCGGGGACCCCTCCGGTGGCCGCGCCCTGGCCAGAGGTGGCCTGTGCCGCCGGGGACGGGCGCCGGCGTTGCGCGGCCCGAGCCTCCCCTCCCCTCTGTTGCGGGAGCGGGAGGAGGAAGAAGACCCTGCGGGGGGGGGGCACCTAGCAGCGACCCGGTCAGCATGGCCCAGCTGTTTAAGTGGAGGCGGCTTCGGCGTAGCCCGCCTCCCTCGCGCGAAAGCGCATCTCCGAAAACCGCCTCCGGCGTGGCCCCCCTGCACACGTGCGGCCGAGCCACTGGGCCGGCCCGCGAGCTATCCTTCGCCCAGAGCGTCTTATAAGGTTGAACCCTTATTCTTTTTCTTTTCTTTATTCTGCCAACTTCAAAAATGCCTAGATAATTCAAATGAACTCCAAATTGCATGATTCAAATTTCTTATGGCTCCATAAATCATGCTCTATCACATGGTGCAACATGCACATTATTCCAGAAACATTTCTTACACAAATATTTATCAAATGCCTTTATTTCATTTCTGTGATGAACTTTAGAAAATCACAGAGAGCTCATTTTTGATCCAAATGCAGTGATTCAAATTCCTAGATGCTTGTCATGTCCAAACTTAGTTTTGGAACATTTTTAATAATAGTTTCTGTACCCCACCAAATATTGAGCCATTTCTTCATATTTATCAGCTTTGCAAAATCCTAGGAAATTCATTTCAAATCCAAATCCAGTGAAACCAACTCCTAAATGCTTCTAAAATCATGACTTGATGATGGGTACCTTTGCTCATCATTCAAGAAAATATTTCTGTATACTTCTTCCAAATCCACAAACCCCTTGGTTCCATCATATTGGAATGTTCCAAATCACCCATTGATCCAATGCCTATGAAACCACCTTGGTTATTTTTCATATGGCCAGAGGTATCCTAGAAAAGTCCAACTCCTATTTTTAGAGCACTTTTATTGTTGCTTTGATTGTGTTGCTTATTATGATTGTTTCCATCGTTAGTTGACGAAATAAACGAAGTACTCGGAGATGGACCAGAAGGTTTCAAGACTCGGAAGAATAAGGCAAGCAGCCCTTTGACCATGTTCAAGAAACCTTTTTTATGCATGTCTCATAGCACCTTATTATTCAATGCATCGGAACCATGTTGGGGTGTAAACCACTTTGGTTGCTACCCCTGTTACTTTACTGTTGAAACTTGCATCAAACATGACCCTACCTTCCTATGAGGGTTATGTGGGTGGGAATTGATAGATGTATGCTATAGTAGTTGGCTACGCAAATGGGTCGGGGTTATGCATTGAGTGAAACAAGTGTGGTCTGACATACTTGCAAATGACCCAGTGGGTGCCACTAATGCCCCTGGGAGTTGATGAGGAGCTAGGGCACTACTTGGTGAAGAAGTAGTGTGCCGAGGCTCGACGAAAGTGTTGTTTACAGAGATGGATTAGATTTATGTGTGACTACCGTCCCAACCAACATGTGCAACCACTCTACCCTTATATGGGAAAGGGCATTATTGATTACCTAGGTCGATACTAGCATGGTGCCCGCATTACTAGTGACGGGGGTGACATGAGGTCACTCTCGGGAACGGGTCGCGCTTGGATAGGCGGCCATGACTGTCTTTACAGGGCACCAGACACACCGTTGGTACCCCGTGCTTGTGATATGTGATGAATACGGAGCGAGTCTCCACAAACCTTGAGATGTGAAATGTTTGGCACGGGGCTGCTACCAATCGAGTGGACTCTATGTTAGTGTCGTCTAGGGAAAGATAGTGATCGGGTGTTTACCCCGGGTACTTGAGGTATCGCGGGTCGTGGATGACACGGAAGTTCCCCGGATCTTGTGGGTAAAGTGTGCAACCTCTGCAGAGTGTCAAACTATTCGAATAGCCGTGTCCGCGATCAAGGACAGTTGGGTGGTGCTACTTAGACCATGTCCATAAGTTTCTGGGAAACAACATGATTCAGAGATATTGTTGATGTGATTGTGAGAAAGTCTCAATGAGCTTGAACATGAGTTGATTACAACTCTTTCACGATATTGATGTCTGTGACCTCCTGATACTTGTTACAGACACATGCATATCCATGTTATATGATGATCATACTTGCATATGAAAAACTAGCTTTCCGCAAAACTACCAATTTAGCAGTAGAGCCTTGCATAAATTATTCTGTTATCACACTTGGGTTGCTTGCGAGTACATTCAAAGTACTCATTGGCTTGCCACTGGTTATTTTATTGGCCAGGCAGGAGAGAATAGGTTATGATGAAGATTTCTTGGTGACGAGCATGCGAGCTAGGACGCTTCCCAGTCAGAATGCCTGTAGGGTTAAGGTAGATGGCATGGGTCCCAGTTGTCTTTGAAGATTTTCCGCTGCGATGATATACTCAAGACTTGACCATTATGGTCCTATTTGTGTAACACGGTATGTAAGGATGTAAGACTCTTGTTATTCAGCTTCTGTGTGTTCAGTGAGCATTGATCTGTGGGATCACTGTACACGTGCATTCGGTGATCACGACTTATGAGTCGGGGTCCCCACATCAGCGCTCGCAGCAATGGTGCCTGCGTCGGCAAGTTCCCTAAAAGCGTAGGGCAAAAGCATACAAAGGAAGGAATCAAGTAAAGGAAATAACATAGCAATCATTACCCAAAATAGAGTTATATTACAAGGTAGCTTGTCGCAGCTCTAACAGATTGTTCTCATAACATGACAAGCAGCGACAAGGAAAGAAGAAAATGGGCAAGCCTAGTCTATGTGACCACCCTCAACCCTCTTGATCCCGCTCACCTTGTCCACAATGGGTGCGACAAGGGCCTTCAGCGCTTCCAGATCAGTATCCGGCGGCAGGGACTTGAGGACGTTGGTGAGGTTGAGGCCTGGATTGCTGAAGGCCACCTTCACCAACACCTTTTGGAGGGCTCCCACGCAGATCTTGCGCGACTCGTCGACCAGCTGCTTTGGGATCTTCTCCCGGAGTCGCTGGAGGGCCGTCGCCACGCCTTTGAAGAACAAAGTGAGCTTGGCGCTGGGTTGGAGGTTCTCATCGGAGGGATACCCGAAATCCTCCATCCCCAGCTGTGCCAGCTCCTTGTCAATATCTGTGGCAGCATTCACGAGACCCTCCGTCCAGTGCTCGACGGTCTCCCTGAAAGTGTTCTGGACGGCAGCAGCACTCGCCAGCAGCGCCTTCTCGGCCTTGATCTCCTCCTTCAAGGCCGCCTCCCGCTCCCTGGCACCGTCCAGCGTCTTGGTCAAAGTGGTCAGCCTCAACTCAAGATCCGCGTTGGAGTCCTTGGCGGCGCTGAGCTCCTTGCCCTTCTCGGCGAGACGAACCTGCAGCTCTGAGTTGCTGTGGGCGTCCTTCTCCCGCTCATGCTTAAGCGCGGCAAGCTCTTCACCTCTCGCCCTGAGATCGGCCTCCAACTGCGCCACCTTCGTCTCCAACTCCTTCTTGGCGGCCTCGACAGCTGCCGCAGCGTCCTCTGCTTGCTTGAGAGCTCCGCCGAATGATTGCTCGCGCGCGGCAAGCTCCAGCTCATGGCTATCGAGGTTGATCTTCCGCTGCGCCAGCTCGCCCTCCTGTGCAGACAGCTTCTCAGCGGCAAGCCGCTGCTGCTCTTCGACGTCAGCCTTCTCGAGGAAGAAGGCCTTCTGCTCCTCGGCGAGTTGCTCCTGCTCCTCTGCCAGGGACCGAAGAGCTTCCTGGTTAAAACCCCGGAGCTCCTCCGCGCGCTTCTCAATGTCTGCTCCCGCCTTCGCGACAAGTGCCTCGCGGGATTCTAGTTTGGCTTGCCGAGCGCGGTAGAGCGACAGCAGCTTCCGCAGCAACCGCTCCTCCTCAGGCTCGCCGCTGCTGCTGCTCGGCGCGTCAGCCAGCGTCAGCCCGGCGGAGGCAAGCACCTCTCCGTCAAAACTTTCTCCCTCGACCGGCGCCCTGGAGAGTGACGCCCAGGGGAGGTTGATGAAGATGCCATCGCCGGCCTTCAAGTAGACGCCAGGCTGGGACTCTTCGGAGCCTGGCGATGCGGCAGCGGCGGAGGGATCGGCGGTCGGCGTAGCGCCTGGCGCTCCTGCGGCCTCATGGCCGTCAGTGCGATCGCCAGACCCCTCGCCAGCTGCTGCGGCGGCAGCCTTGGCGGCCTCTGCGCCGTCGGGGTCGTCAGCGCCGGCTGCTTCTTCGGTGGCGGCAGCGTCGTTGACGGCCCCGGTGATGTTCTCCTCGACGGCAACCTTGGTCTCCATCGGCTCCGCAGCCGATGGGTCTGACAGCCGAAAAAGGGAGAAAAGTCAAGCAAATATCCAAAAAGAAGATCAAAAGAAGAAGAACCCAAGGGAAGATTTCAAGCGAGAGGATTACCTGCGCGAGCTGGCTCCTCGACAGAGTCCCTTGCCGGGGAACTCTCCCTTGCCAGAGAACTCTCCCTTGCCGGAGAACTCCCCCTCGCCGGAGGACTCTCCCTTGCCGGAGAACTCTCCCTTGGCGGCGTAGTCGAAGCAGATGGCACGTCGGGGGCGGTCTTCGGGCCCTCCTGGTGAGGCTGCTCTGCTCCTACACAGACCAACAGTCAGATGTCAGCAAAGAAAGAGCATCCACGCGTGCCTAACAGCGGAAAGTGAACCATATACTTACGCTGGGGGCTGCTCTGAAGATTAGTTGCCGTGTTCGGCAAGGTGGTCTCGGTGGGTTTGTCCTCGACGATGATCACCTCCTCTCTCCTCGCCGGGACCTTGGCTCTCTTCGCCGCTCTCTGGGCCAGAGTCCTGAAAAGGGATGAGTCCGGAGTAAGGCGAATGAGATACAAGACAAAACAGCAAGAAATTGAAGAAATACAAGTACAACAAGAATCTTACTCTTCTTCTTCCTCGTCGGAGCTGAGCGCGGAGAAGTCGAAGTCCGGCTCACGTCCGGCGCGAGGAGGCGGAGGAGTAGGCTCCCTTGGCCGCTTGGCGGGAGCAGTGGCGGTGGTCTGAGACGACCCCGCTCCGGCTGCCGCCGTGGTGTGAGGAGCGGTAGGAGCAGCAGCGGTGGTCCGGGAGGACCCCGCTCCAGTTGCTGCAGCAGCGCGAGGTGCCCCCGCGACAACAGTACTTGCCGCGGTGGAGCGTGTCGCGCGGCGCGGCGGCTGTCGAATCGTTTGCCGCTCTGCTACGTTCGCGGCCTTGCGGAGACGTCTTCTTGGTGGAGCCGGGGGCTCTGCTTCCGGCGAGCTGCCCGAGGATGAGGAGGAAGAGGAGTCGATCTCCAACGAGCCACTCGTATCCTCGGCGGGCTCGCTCGACTCGACGACAGGCCCGGCAAGCTCTCCCTCGCCGGCAAGCTCTTCCTCGCCGGCAAACTCCTCTCGCTCGGCAAGGCTTGCCGCCTCCGCTGCCTCTGCCTCCTCCACGATGAATCCAAACTCACCCGCGGCTGCGGCTGCCGCCGCCTCTTCCAGCCTAGTGGCGATGCGCTTCATCTCCGCATCGGTGGTGTCGCGAGTGAGGCCCTTCTTTTCGTCGGAGCGGATCGGCACTTCTTCCAAACCGTCAAAGAACGCCCGCACGACGTCGTCTGCAGGCTCTTGCCAGGTTGGGTCGATCCCATGCGAGTCGCACAGCGGCATCATCGCGCGGATGCGGCTGAGCGAGGAGTTGTTGCATAGCGGAACGACACCCTTCGGCAACCTAAACACTTCGGGATGCTGAGGGTCGTACTTGAACAGCTCCTGGAGCATCGCGTTCAGCTTCAAGACAGTGAAGTTGAAGTTGAGGCCGGGCGCAGCCTCATGATGTCCTCCACATTCTCGAACTCCCAGGCGGGTCTCTTCATCTCCTGCAGGGGGGCGATGCGGCGGCGAAGGAAATCTGCGCCAACAGCGCCTACAGTGAGCCCGGCAAGCCTGAGGCGTTGGATCTGGGTGACGGCAATCTTCAGCCTGTCGTCTTCCGGGGCCACGTTGCTCCAATCGCTGCCGCGCACTACTGGGGCTTGGCGCCGGGCGGTAAAAGGCTGCGGGTTCTCCTCGACAATCCAGCACCAGTCTGCCCTCCATTCCTCCCACTTGCTGCGGAGCTCTCCCTCCAGATAAGCTTCCTTCTTATGGGCTCTCGAGATCCAGGCGATTCCGCCGGATAAAGGCTCTCCTCTCTCAACTCGGGGCATAAAGAAGTGGCGAAAAAGGGCTACATTTGGATGGACTCCGACAAAGTTTTCGCAGAGATGTGCGAAAACTGCCATGGTCAGAACGACATTGGGGGTGAAGTCAAGGAGGCAGAACCCGTAGGTGTTCATGATATCACAGAAGAACTCAGAGAAAGGCGGGCAGAGCCCGCAGTAGAAGAACAAGGCGAAGAAAGGGTATCCATTCGGAGCCATTTTCCAAGCGACGGCTGGGAGTACCTTGGTGCGCGGATGCGCCCGCGTCTCCCCCGACCAGAAGAGGTAGTAGTACTCCCCCAGCTCCTTCGCGGCGAGCTTGGGGGGGGGGGGAGATTGCCCGCTCCTTTCGCAGCACCGCGAGCCGCTGCGCCTTGGCCGACTTCACGCCCTTGCCCTTCTCGGCTTTCGGAGCCATGGCGGAAGTGGTGAGGGAGGTCGACGGCGCTGGTGGTGCTGGTGGCGATGGGGGGCGGAGCGCTGCTCTCTTTCAGCTTTGGGAAGAAGGGGAGCGGCGGAGGTTTTCGAGGTTGGAGCAGCAACTGGCAGATGGGCGAACTGCCCCTGTTTCCCCTGCTTATAAGGAGGGAGGGGGCGGACGTTCCGCCTTTCCGAATAAAGGAACCACCCACGATCTCTCCCACGATGCCGCAATCAACGCGTGCCGTTAGGGGAGGGCGCGGTGGATACGGAGTGAGATACGGCGTGACCCAGGCCGCGCGTGCCCGTGCCCTGTTTTGGGCCTGGCCCAACAGCGCTCGCCACCGTGTATGGCCCAGGCCCGGGGGCTCCTGTCGGTGTACTAGAGTAGGGGTACCCTAGTATCCCGAACTTGTGCACGGGCAGTCGTAGCGTCCCGCGGCAAGGTTTGCCGGGTGACCGCCAAGGTCCTCCGTGGTTCCTTTGGAGCCATTCAAGAACAAAGTATTCAAGCCAAGGAGACAAAACCCCGGCAAGAGGAGCTTGCCGGGAAGGCCACTCAAGGTACAAGACCCCGGCAAAAGGAGCTTGTCGGGAAGGCCAACCAAGGCATCTCAAGGAACTTGCCGTGACGCGCCACGCGTCCCGACAAGGCCCGGTGAGCGGCAAGCTCCCGGACGTGACAAGACAACGACCGCGGCAAGGCGCTTGCTGCGGCAAGCTGCCACTCTGTACCCGCGCTCCAGCGCATCCACCAACGTGTCGCTCTGGGACCCTTCCAGGCGTACGTGGCGGGAGGCTGTGCAGCCAGCGGTGCGCGGTGGCAAGCGGCGCTGACAAGCTCGCCATCGTGGCGAGTGGTGGCGTCCCTGACGGCCCCTTTTTGCACTGTTTGGGCGACACAGACGGGCATTCAATGCTCTTGTCCCCTGCCGTCAGGGTTAGGTATGATACACTGTACAGGTAGTTGTACCAACTGCAACACCTTTCCATTTTTACCCTTGCCTACGTTGCCACCTGTCGGTGACCCCTTGAGCATATAAAAGGAGGCACATGCGCAAAGTAGAGGGGGGTTCGAAAAGGAGAAGAACACTCACGCTCGGTCTCGTTAGCTGCTGGGGGTTACTGTAGCACCCAGCGCTCCCGAGCAAGAACTCAATACAAAACCACAACGCAGGAGTAGGGTTTTACGCATCCGTGCGGCCCAAACCTGGGTAAACTGCTCATGTGCTTCGCCTCGATCTGCTCTTCGTGCGATCTCCGCCCCCCGCCGAACCGAAAGGGGCTCGGTCCGCCGGTCCCCATAGGTGTTCGTGGATCAGTTTCACGACAGTTATCCCTACAAAATCATATAGTCTGGCTATGCTCCCTCTTCATCACACAAAATATTCATATCATGCACAACCCCGATTTCAGCCAAGCATTTATTTTCCTACTCTATTTTTTTCAAACATTTCAACTTTCACATAATACATGAGCGTGAGCCATGGATATAGCACTATGGGTGGAATAGAGGTGGTTGTGGAGAAGACAAAAATGAGGAAGATAGTCTCACATCGACTAGGCATATCAATGGGCTATGGAGATGCCCATTAATAGATATCAATGTGAGTGAGTAGGGATTGCCATGCGAGGGATGCACTAGAGCTAAATATGAATGAAAGCTCAACAAAAGAAACTAGTGGGTGTGCATCCAACTTGCTTGCTCACGAAGACCTAGGGCATTTGAGGAAGCCCATTGTTGGAATATACAAGCCAAGTTCTATAATGAAAATTCCCACTAGTATATGAAAGTGACTAATCATGAGACTCTCTACAATGAAGATCATGGTGCTACTTTGAAGCACAAGTGTGGAAAAAGATAGTAGCAATTGTCCCTTCTCTCTTTTCTCTCATTTTTTTGGAGGGGCTTTTCTCTTTTTTTTATTAGCCCCTCTCTATTTTTTGGGCCTTCTTTTTTTATTGGCCTTTCCTCACACGGGACAATGCTCTAATAATGATGATCATCACACTTTTTGTTACAACTCGAAATTACAACTCGATACTACAACAAGTATGACTCTATATGAATACCTCCGGTGGTGTACCGGCATAAGCAATGAAGCAATAGTGACATATATGAAAAATTACGCATGGTGGCTTTGCCACAACTACGATGTCAACTACATGATCATGCATGGCACTATGACAATATGATGTGTGTCATATGAACGGAACGGTGGAAAGTTGCATGGCAATATATCTCGGAATGGCTATGGAAATGCCATGATAGGTAGGTATGGTGGCTGTTTTGAGGAAGGATATATAGTGGGTTTATGGTACCGGCGAAAGTTGCGCGGTACAAGAGAGGCTAGCAATGGTGGAAGGGTGAGAGTGCGTATAATCCATGGACTCAACATTAGTCATAAGAACTCATGTACTTATTGCAAAAATCTACGAGTCATCGAAAACAAAGCAATCAACGCATGCTCCTAGGGGAGAGGTTGGTAGGAGTTAACCATTGCGCGCCCCCGACCTCCACACAAAGGTTAGCACTCTACAAATACCTCATGCTCTAACTTCGTCACATAGCGGTTCACCATATGTGCATGATACGGGAATCACTAACCTTAACACAAGTATTTATCAGTTTCATAATAACTCCACTAGCATGACTCTAATATCACTATCCTCATGTCTCAAAACAATTATCAAGCATCCAACATCTCATTCTATTCAATGCACTTGGTGTGAAAATTTTACTACATTGACATTGGATGTTTATCATGTGAAGACTAGTTTCTTTAGCATAAACACATTACCATGCTGTTTTAATGGACTCTCAAACAGATATAAGTGAAGCATGAGAGTTCAACAATTTCTACAAAATATTAACACCACCGTGCTCTAATAGATATAAGTGAAGCACTAGAGCAAAAACTATTCAACTCAAAAGATATAAGTGAAGCACATAGAGTGTTCTAATAATTTCTAGGCCATATTTAAATCTCTAAAATAGGTGTGTCTAGCAAGGATGATTGTGGAAAACTAACAAGCAAAGACTCAAATTATACAAGATGCTCCAAGCAAAACATATAGCATGTTGCGAATAAAAATATAGCTCCAAGTATAGTTACCGATGGATGAAGACGAAATAGGGGATGCCTTCGCGGGGCATCCCCAAGCTTAGGCTTTTGATTATCTTGATTTTACTTGGGGTGCCATGGGCATCCCCAAGCTTAGGCCTTTTCTACTCCTTGTTCCATAGTCCATCAAAGCAATACTCAAAAGTTTAAAACTTCACAACACAAAACTTTAGACGAAAATTCTCGTGAGCTCCGTTAGTAAGAGAAAGCAAACCACTACTCAAAGGTACAACAAGGAATTCATTCTTTGTTTATATTGGTGTTAAAACTACTGTACTCCAAGTGCTCTATGGTTCATATCCTCCAATATTACTCATAGATGCATTGGAATAAGCAAACAACACACGAAAAACAAAATCTGTCAAAAACAGAACAGTCTGTAGTAATCTGCAGGGTTCGCCTACTTCTGGAACTCCAAAAATTCAAACTAAATCGGTAAATTTGCGCAATTGGTCTACCAATCAGCAGAAAAAAGAATCAACTAAAAATCACGCTCCAGTAAAATCTGAAGTCTACTTTAGGGAGCGCTAACGATTCTGTTTTTCACAGCGAGATCATATAAACTTCACACAAATCTTACCAAAGGTTTTACTTGGCACAAACACTAAACAAAACATGAAAACACATCTAATCAGAGGATAAATGCAAAATTTATTCCCTAACAGCAACAAAAACATAAAAACATAAAATTGTGTTGCCTCCCAACAAGCGCTATCGTTTTACGCCCCTAGCTAGGCACGCTACAAGATAGATCTAGGTATTGCCATCCTTGGAAGGCAATTCTTTGATTAAGCACTTACGATTCTTAGGCACTTGTTTGTCCCTAACAATAATCAAACTCTTGGGTAAGAAATCAAGAGATTATAAAGTGTCAAAAGGGTTTCTTGCAAAAGTAAGAAAATTAGGGTGAACACTTATGGATTTGAGGTCCGCAATTCTAGATGTTTCACCCTTGTCCTTAGGGACATACACGAACTTAGATAATTTAGTAGTAGAGGTGTTTGGAGTGGTTTTTATAGCGGAAAGAGCAGAACCCACATTAGTGATAACATCCTCAAGCTTATTGATTCTAGTAGAATCCTGATCTAGCTTTTCTTTAACTATGGGTTCTTTTTCCTTAAGATTTTTCAGAACAACTCCTACCTTAGATCCATATTGGGTAATTTCATTGTGAATTTTTCTATCCAAGTTCTCTACCAATTCTACCGTGGAAACTTTGTTCTCAATAATTTCTAACCTTTGCTTAACATGCTCCAAAGTCAAAACGGTCCCATTAACCATAAGAGGTGGCGAGCCAAATAATTCAGTCATAGCTTTATAAGATGCAACGATGTCGGGGGAAACTGTCCGCCACGAACACCTATGGGACCGGAGCCCCTTGTCTGTGCGGTACGAGGGCGGAGGGAGCACAAAGAGCAGATCGGGGCAGACGCGCGGGCAGTTTTACCCAGGTTCGGGCCGCACGGATGCGTAAAACCCTACTCCTGCTTGGTTGTGTATTGAGTGAGGCGCTCGGGAGCTTGAAGAAGCAGCTACACCGTGCGTGAGAGTAATCTAGGTTTCGAACCCCCTCCACGTTGTGCATGGGCCTCCTTTTATAGTGCAAGGGGTCACCGACAGGTGTCAACGTAGGAGAAAGGGGTAAAAATGTAAAAGAGGTGGTAGTTGTAACAGTGCGGGAACAGTGGAGCTACAGTACCGAACAGTGGTCTATACCTACTTTAATAGTGGGGGACAAGGGCATTTAATGCCCGTCGCCGTCGACCCCAAAAGCTCCCGCCTTAGCGTCTCCGTCCGCCACGGCGACGGATTTATCGCCGTGGTGTGCCACCGTGTACCCCAGGCTGCACAGCCATCCGCCACGCGTCCCTGGTTAGGCCCCCAGGGCGACGCGTGGGCCGATGAGCTGGAGCGCGGGCACACAGCGTAGCCTTCCCGGCAAGTGCCTTGCCGGGGCCTTGATCTTGCCGGGCCCGGGAACTTGCCGCTCCCCGGGCCCCTTGCCGGGGCGCGCATAGCGCCGAGGCAATATCTTCTAATCTTCCTGGCAAGCTCCTCTTGCCAGGGTCTTGTGTTAGTGGAACAGTCTTGAGCCTGGTACGGCCTTCCCGGCAAGCTCCTCTTGCCGGGGTCTCGATCTTCTGTCTTGTATACTTTGTTTTTGAATGGTTTAATAGGAGGCAGGAAGGTCTCCGGCGAGCACGCAGTAAACCTTGCCGCGGGAAGCTGCAACTGCCCGTGCACCAGTTGGGGTACTGGGGTACCCCTACCTTAGTACACCGACAGGAGCCCCCGGGCCTGGGCCACACACGGTGCCGAGCGCTGTTGGGGCAGGCCCAAAACAGTGCACGGGCACCCGCGGCCCGCGGCGCGCCGAATCCACTTCCATATCCGCCGCACCCCACGGTAACGGCACGCGTCGATTGCGGCGCCGTGGGATGGGACGTGCCCACGATCTCTTAATGGAAAGGGGGAAACGCCCCCCCACTCCCCCATAAAAGCAGAGGCAGCGGGCGCGGTTCCCCTCCCTGTGCTCTCATTACGTCGTCTTCTTCCTGTAAAAAAGATTCCTTCTTGCGCCCCGCCTCCACAGCTCCGCCGCCGCCTAGTTCTTCGTCCTCTTCCTTCCGCCGCGTCCGCCATGGCCCCAAAGACCGACAAGGGGAAAGCGGAGAAGTCCAAGAAGGAGAAATCCGAGCAAGCAGCCAAGCTCATCGCTTACCGGAAGCGGCACGTCGTCTTCTCGCCGAGGCTCGGCGTGCAAGAACGCTGGAACAAGTACTACTTGTTCTGGTCCAAGGGCACCGATGCGCATCCCCGCACCCGAGCATACCCGGCCGCCGCCAAGGACAACTATCCCGGCGGGTATTACTTCTTTGCTGCCTTTTTCCACTGTGGTCTCTGCCCTCCTTTTTCGAACTTCTTCTGTGATATCATGAATACGTATGGCTTCCATCTGCTTGATTTCACCCCCAACGCCATTCTCACCATGGCCGTTTTCGCACATATGTGCGAAAACTTCATAGGAGTCCACCCCAACGTAGCCCTCTTTAGACACTTTTTCACCCCTAGAGCCGAGGCCGATGCCCCTCTCTCCGGATGTATTTCTTGGGTCTTCCGTCTCGGGAAGAAGGGGTCGTACTTGCCGGGGGAGCTCCGCGGCAAGTGGGAGGAATGGCGAGCGGAGTGGTGCTGGATTGTAGAGGACCAGCCGCAAGCCTTCACTGCGCCGCGCACAACGCCTATCGCGCGCGGCAGAGATTGGAGCGATCTAGACTCCGACGACGTCAAGCTCGACATCGCCCTCGTCCGGATCCTCCGTCTTCGGCTGGCCCGGTTGTCAGTTGCCGAGGTGGGCGCAGATTTCCTCCGCCGGCGCATCGCCCCTCTCCAAGACCGGAAGAGGCCGGCCTGGTTGTACGGCGGCCCGGCAGACATCATGAGGCTGCGCCCCGGGCTTAATTTCAACTTCACCACTCTGGAGCTGCGCGGGATGGTACGAGAGCTCTTCAAGTACGACCCGGCGCACCCCGAGTGGTTCAGGACTCCCCGGGAAGTGGTGCCGCTCTGCAACAACGCCGCGAGGGACCGAATCCTTGCCATGATGCCGATGTGCGACTCGCATGGCTTGGACCGCTCGTGGATCGCCCCGAAGCCAATCGACGTCCTCAACTTCTACGACAACCTCGTCGAGGTGGCGAGCAACAAGGAGGACCTCAAGCTGCATACGCGGGACACCACCGAGCAGGAAATCGCCTACATAGCTTCTCGGGCTGAGGAGGCCGCCGCAGCCGCGGCGGCAGGAGTCTTCGGGTTCTCGCCGGAGGAGGCGGAGGCCGAAGAGGCGTCCACCCAGGCGGAAGAGGCGGAGATCCGCCGATTGCTGAACCTCCCACCCGACGCGCTCACCGGGGTCCCCTCGTTGAGACACTCCGGGATCCATGGGATCGCGACGGAGGCCGCGGCAAGGGAGGGAACCGCCGGAGGAAGCAGAGGCGCCGCGAGGGGCGGAGGCGCCAAGGGGAAGAGGGCCGCAGCGCTGGATGCTGGGCCCAGCGAGCCGGCCGAGGCAGAGGAGGAGGAGGAGGAGGAGGCCGAAGACTCCGGCGGGTCTACGGAGTTATACGCCGACGACCTCTCCTCGTCGGAGAGCTCCCCGTCTCCGGCAAGCCCGAAGGAGTCCCCGGCAAAGCGTCTCCGCAAGGCGGCGACGGGGGAAAGGGCGCAGGCGCCCCGGCAACAGCCACCTCGGCGGGCGGCTCCCCGGGGGAGTCAAGCCGCGCCAAGGCCGTCCGGCGCACCAGCCGCAGCAGAGGCGGGCCGTGCGCGGACGACGACGGAGGCGCCCCGCAGGCCGGCAGCGAGCCGGCAGGGGTCTTCTCGGAGCGAAGCAACGGCTCCGCCCGCCCCCCGGGCGCCGGCAGCCACAGGGGCTGGGTCTTCGCAGCCCCCAGCCCCGGCGAGTACCAAGCGCGCGAGGGAGTCTTCGCCTCCCGCTCCTCGCGTCGACGCGCCCACGGTGGAGTATGATTTCTCCGCCCTGAGCGAGGACGACGAGGAAGACCAGGAGTAAGGATCCGTGATTCTTCATCTTCTTAATTCTTGTCTTGAGCTTCTGTTGATGCTAACTCTGTCTTCTGTTCTGGTTTCAGGACCCTGGCCCATCGCGCCGCGAAGAAGGCCAAGGCGCCCGAGGCCGAGGTCGCGGAGGACTCGGCAGCGGCGGCAACAGAGGGCGCGCCGGAGCCGAGCCTGCCGGACTCTGGCACTGCTCCGATGAGCAGCCCCCAGCGCAGCCCGCAGCGCAGCCCCCAGCGTAAGTCTGGGGTTCTTTCTTTTCGCTTGTCGGGGTACGTCTGAGGCTTTTGATTTTATCTTCATATTTTGACATCCCTTGTCTTGTTCCGTGCAGAGGAGGAGCCGCAGCGGGAAGAGCGCCCGGAGACCACCGCCGAGGAGCTGCAGGCACCGCCATCCCCGCCAAGGCAGGACTCTCCGGCAAGGGAGAGTGCTCCGTCAAGGGCGGGTACTCCGCCAAGGCAGAGTACCCCGCCAAGGACGAGCAGCCCGGCGAGGGCGGCCACCCCGCCAAGGCCAAGTTCCCCGGCGAGGGCGACTACTCCGACGAGGCCGAGCTCCCCGGCGAGGGAGCCCGCCGCTGAGGACGCCCGCCAAGGTAACCTTTGTAACTTGTCTTCTTGGCTTGTCCCTTTTTTGGATATTTGCTTGGGTCTTGAAATTTCTTTGTCTTCTTCTTCTTCCTAGATCTTCCTCCTCCTGTGCCTATGGAGACGGAGGTAATTATCCTCGAGGAGGAGGACGCGCAGGGCGGCGGCGGCGACGCTCCAGTCGTCGAGGAGGTGGGCGAGGCCGCCGAGCCGGCCGCGCAAGAGACTGCTCCGGCCGCGGACGCAGCGGCCGGGGAGGGGAACGGTGGCCGTACCGCCGACCCGGAGGTGGCGGGAGCATCGGATGCTGCGCCGGCCACCGGTCCCTCCGCCGGCGAGGAGCAAAGGTTTTATCTCGAGGCCCCCAATGGCGTCTTCATCCAGATGCCGTGGGGGTCTTCGTCGCGAGCTCCTGCGGAGGGCGAGGCGTTCGACGGAGAGGTCCTCGCCTCCGCAGGCCTGAAGATAGTTCAGGCGCCCGGTGGAGGTGAGGGGCCCGAGGAGGAGCGATTGCTTCATCAACTCCTGGCCCTTTATCGGGCCAGGCAAGCAAAGCTCGCTTCCCGGGAGGCTCTTGCCGCCAAGGCTGCGGCAGAGATGGAGAAGCGTGCGGCGGAGCTCAGCGCCGCCAACCAGGCTGCCCTCCGCCAGGTGGCGGAGGAGCGAGAGCGTCTCGCCGGCGAGTACCAAGAGTGGGTACTTGAGAGGGCCGAAGCCGATGAACAGCAGCGCCTCGCCGGGGTGGAGATGGCCCGGCGAGAGGGAGAGCTCGCGCAGCGGAAGGTGGAGCTGGATTCTCATGAAGAAGACCTTGCCGCTCGCGAGGCTGCCCTTGGTGGGGAGCTGAAGGAGGCGAAGGCCGCCGCGGTTGCCGCGGAGGACGCCAAGAAAGAGCTCGCCGCCAAGGTTGAACAACTGGAGAAGGCGATGAAGGTGAGCGCCGAGAAGGTTGCCGCGCTCATCCTGGAGCGCGAGAAGGATGCTCACACAAACTCAGAGCTCCAGGTGAGTTTATCCCAGAGGGGTGACGAGCTGAAGGCCGCCAAGGATTCCATTGAAGACTTGGAGCTGAAGGTCACCACCCTGAAGGAATCGCTTGATGCTGCCCGGGCCCAGGAGACCAAGTTGAAGGATGAGCTCCGCAAGGAGCGAACCTTGGTGGAGAGCGTCAACAAGGCCTCCGAGCTCTTCCGGCAGACTATCGAGGTGTGGACCGAAGAGCTGGTTTCTTCTGCGTCCAACATTGACCAGGAGTTGCTTGCTTTGAAGGTTGAACATCTTATCTACTCGCCGGATCCAGATCTCCCGCACAGCGCCAAGCTCAGCCTCTTCTTCAGAGGCGTCGCTCCAGCTCTTGCAGGTCTCCGGAACCGCATCCCCGCGCTGCTGGCCGAGGAGTCGCGCCGGCTCTGCGCGGGAACTCTGGAGCGGGTCTTGACGAAGATCGTGTACCGCAACCCGGGGATTAATCTCACGAACGTTCTTCGCACCTTGCCGGCAGATGCGGACACGGAGGCCCTGAAGGAGCAGGTCGGCCACATCATCGCCAAGGTGGCAAAGCTTGGCAGGAAGGAAGGCGACCGCGTAGACTAGGGCCCCATTTATCTTTATCTTTTTGTTGCTGCACATCATGTTATGAACTCATTAGTCCATTGCGACAAGTTATTTTGTAAGATATTTGCTTTACTTCAATCAATCAGTGCAATGTTATCTTCCTTGTTCCAATCTTTGACTTTGTATGTTTTTCACCCTACGCTCCCGGGGAGCTTGCCGGCAAGGGGCCCTTGCCGCGAGCGCTGAGTGCTGGACTCTGAGCAGCCTGCTGGTCAAGGTCCTCGCCGGCAAGCAACCTCGCCGCAGCTGGTCGCAACGCACTTAGCTTGCTGAGTGTACTCGGAAACGAGGCAAGGGCGCGACACTTGTCGCAGCTCACTTAAATCGTTGAGTGGACTCGAAAACAAGATAAGGGTGCGGCAAGCTACGGGTAGGTTCCTCCGCGCACAGGTTTTCCATACAAAGCGTGATCGTTCAAGGAAGACAACCAAAATTTAAAATTTGAACTGGTCGAATTCTAACAACTTATCTTTCATATGCTGCTTGCTTATGTTGCTTGCTTTTCGGTAAGGCTCTTCCTACTTGAACGGCACTTAGTTCCTCCTCCATCTCCTTCCCCCCCGGCAAACTTGTGCGCGAGGAACGTTCCTTCTGCTTAAGAGAAAAGGAAAAGGAGAGGGAAACAAGCATATTGCCTTTCAGCGTAATAGTGCTTACCGTATGTCTGAGTGTTGCATCAAATGCCAAACAGAACATGCAAATAGCAAAGAGAAGCATGCAAAAGGCGATCGATGCGAAAACACGAAAACTTTACTGATGCACGGGGTCTGCGCCCGGCTTTGTACAAAGGGTTACATGCAACAGCGGCAAAGCTTGTACAAAAGATGGTTGCCGGAACGGATCACGGCAACCGCGCCTTAGGGGTGAAACTTGCGAAGATGCTCTATGTTCCAGGAGTTGCTCACCGGTAAGCCTTCTTTGGTCTCGAGGCGGACAGCGCCGGGCCTCGTAACTTGTGTCACCCGATAAGGGCCTTCCCACTTCGGCGTCAACTTGTTGGAATTCTTGGCGGACTGAACACGCCGAAGAACAAGGTCGCCTTCCTCGAGACTCCTGGCCTTGACTTTGCGGCTATGGTAGCGGCGCAAAGCTTGCTGGTATCGAGCAGCTCGTACAGCAGCCTGGAGACGTCCCTCCTCAAGGAGCAATGCGTCATCTTGCCGCAGTTGCTCTTGCTCGAGCTCATCATAAGCGAGTACTCGAGGAGATCCGTATACGAGTTCCGTGGGGAGAACTGCCTCTGCTCCATAGACTAGAGCAAAAGGTGTCTGCCCGGTGGCTCGACTTGGTGTCGTTCTGATTGACCAAAGAGCCGCCGGGAGCTCCTCTATCCAATTCCTTCCGCACTTGCGCAGCCTGTCAAAGGTCCTTGTCTTGAGTCCGTGCAGCACTTCAGCATTTGCCCTCTCCGCTTGGCCGTTGCTCCTCGGGTGAGCAACAGAAGCGAAACAGACCTTGGCGCCAAGGTCTTGGACGTATTGCATGAAGGTGCGACTAGTGAATTGTGTACCATTGTCGGTGATGATCCTGTTAGGGATCCCGAAACGGCAAACAATCGACCTGAAGAACCTGACTGCTGACTGTGCTGTCACCTTTCTCACTGGCTCCACTTCTGGCCACTTTGTGAACTTGTCGATTGCAACGTACAAGTACTCAAAGCCCCCGGCAGCACGAGGGAAAGGGCCGAGGATATCGAGCCCCCAGACCGAGAAGGGCCATGACAAAGGGATCGTTTGGAGAGCTTGAGCTGGCTGATGGATTTGCTTTGCATGGAACTGGCACGCTTCACACTTGGTTACTAGTGCAGTTGCATCTTGGAGGGCTTCTTGCCAAAAGAACCCTTGCCGGAAAGCTTTCCCGGCAAGTGCCCTTGCGCCAATGTGGTGGCCGCATATGCCTCCGTGTATTTCTGCCAACAGCTTCTGTCCATCTTCTCTGGAGATGCATTTCAACCTGACACCATTGAGTCTTCTTCTGTACAGCTCGTTATCCACAAACTGATACATACTTGACTGCCTGGTTATCTTCTCTATCTCTTGAGGGTCGTCGGGAAGTTCTCCAGTTTGCAGAAAACGGACGATCTGCTGCGCCCATGCCGGAGCTCGAGGCTCGACGGCAAGGACTAAAGGCTCGAGGGCCGCTGCGGGAACCCCAGCTTCTACGGCAAAGACCTCTGGTCCTGTCGGAGCTGACGGTCCCCCGGCAAGCTCGCCGGGGCGAGGCTTGTCGGGAACACTTGCTTCAACTGCACAAGCCCGAGGGCTCGCAGGAGCAAACTGTTCCTCAGCGTTGTTGTTGATCTTGGGAACTTTGGCGGCGGGTTCAGGAAGATCCGCCGGCAAGTAGTCGCCGGAGACCAACTTTCTCTTCTTGGACTGCCCAATTGATGGTGTAACCGACGGCTGAGTCAGCTTGAGTAGGAAGGTTCCTGGTTCCACAGGTAACTTCATCGCGGCGCACTTTGAAAGGCCATCTGCAATCTCATTTTGGGCTCTTGGGACGTGCTCCATCTGCAAACCTTCAAAGTGCTCTTCAAGCTTTCTCACTTCATCGACATATGCTTCCATCAAAGGACTCTGATAGCTCTTGTTAACTTGTCGGACCACCAACTGAGAATCTCCCCGAACAATCAGCTTCCTGATCCCAAGTTCGGCCGCAATCCTGAGGCCGGCAAGCAAGCCTTCATATTCTGCAGTGTTGTTTGTCGCTTGCTCCCTGGGAAAGTGCATCTGGATAACATATTTGAGGTGCTCTCCGGTGGGCGCAATGAGTACCACGCCGGCACCGGCGCCTTGCAGCGAGAAGGCACCGTCAAAATACATTACCCATTCACTTGTCGCTTCTTGCACGGGTACACTTGTTTCTTGAACTTCATCTTCTGGTGTTGGGGTCCACTCAGCAATGAATTCTGCCAAGGCTCGGCTCTGTATGGTTGAAGTACTTTCAAACTTGAGTCCAAAGCTTGACAGCTCCAGTGCCCACTCGACAATCCTGCCTGTTGCTTCTGGATTGTGCAATATCCTCTTCAACGGAAAGCGAGTGACCACTGTTATCTCATGGGCTTGGAAGTAGTGGCGCAGCTTCCTCGAGGCCATGAGGAGGCCGAAAAGCAATTTTTGCACACCGGAGTACCTTGATCTAGCTCCCTGGAGAAGGGAACTTACAAAATACACTGGGCGCTGCACCATCTTCTTCCGCACCTCTTCTTGCTCCTGCGCAGAGTCTTCCTTGTCGGGGCCAGGGCTTGTCGGGATAGTCCCCTGCTTGTCGCTAGATTCGCTTGCCGGTGACGCTGACTCCTCGTCGGACTCCCTCTCCGCTACTAACGCAGCACTAACCACCTGGTTGGTTGCCGCTAAGTATAGCAACAACTTTTCCTGTGGTTTAGGTGCGACAAGTATAGGAGTGGAGGACAGGTACCGTTTCAAATCTTGCAACGCCGCCTCCGCTTCCGGAGTCCACTTCATGGGACCTGCCTTCTTCAAGATTTTGAAGAAAGGTAGGGCGCGTTCTGCGGATTTTGAAATGAACCTACTGAGGGCCGCAACGCAACCTGCAAGCCTTCTGACATCCTTGACACGCTTCGGGGCTTCTATCTGCTCGATGGCTTTGATCTTGTCGGGGTTGGCCTCAATCCCCCTCTGTGATACAAAGAACCCAAGAAGCTTGCCGGAGGGAACTCCAAAGACGCACTTCTCGGGGTTCAGCTTGAGCTGTATCCTGCGCAGGTTCTGAAACGTTTCTTCCAAGTCTTGAATCAGTGTTTCTTTGCTCTTGCTCTTCACCACGATGTCATCCATGTAGGCTTCTACATTCATGTGGATCTGTGGCTCAAAAGCAGTGTACACTACCCTTGCAAAAGTTGAGCCTGCATTCTTCAACCCAAATGGCATGCGGATAAAGCAATAGGTGCCACATGGAGTGATAAATGCAGTCTTCTCTTCATCTTCCTTGGCCATGAAAATCTGGTGATAGCCTGAGTATGCATCAAGAAAACAGAGTAGCTCACATCCGGCAGTGGAGTCAATGATCTGGTCAATGCGCGGCAAAGGGAAGGGATCCTTGGGACATGCTTTATTGACATCAGTGAAGTCAATACACAATCTCCACTTCCCGTTGGCCTTGCGCACGACGACTGGGTTTGCCAGCCACGTCGGATGGATCACACCTCTAACTAGGCCTGCTGCCTCTAGTTTCTTGATCTCCTCATTGATGAACTCTTGGCGCTCCACGGCTTGCTTCCTCACTTTTTGCTTGATGGGCCGCGCATGAGGACAGACAGCAAGCTTGTGCTCAATCACCTTCCTGGGAACGCCGGGGATGTCAAATGGTTGCCAAGCAAACACATCGACATTCGCCCGCAGGAAGGCGACGAGCGCGCTTTCCTATTTGCTGTCAAGGGCGGCACTGATGGTGAAGGTACCACCAGTGCCATCCTCCTTTGCGGACACTTTCTTGGTTGCCGGAGGAGCAGCCATTCCTTTCTTGCTCTTGCCGGTGGAGCTCGATGGAACGTCCTCGACGGCAGCGCAGCACTCCGAAGAGGTGCGGTTGCCGGAGTGGGTCCCAGAGCATTTGCCGGACTTGGTCTTCGTCTTCTTCCCCCCGGGAGCTTCAGCGGCAAGAGTATCCTTCTCGGCCGCAGCTGCCGCATCCCGGTAAATCTTGTCGGCGCAAATAAGCGCATCTTTCTTGTCACTGTGGACAGTGATGACGCTTATCGGCCCCGGCATCTTCAGCACGTTGTAGGCATAGTGGGAAGCTGCCATGAACTTGGCGAGGGCGGGACGGCCGAGTATTCCATTGTAGGGCAACGGAATATCAGCGACGTCAAAGGTGATGCGCTCAGTCCTGAAGTTAAGCTCCCCGCCAAAGGTCACCGGCAGAGTAATCTTTCCCTTGGGCTTGCTCCTTCCCGGGTTGATTCCTTGGAATGAACCGGTCTCTTCGAGCTCGCCGTCTTGAATCTGGAGCTTCTCGATCACAGCAGAGGAGATCAAGTTCAGCCCGGCCCCGCCGTCAACCAACATTTTGGTGACCTTGAGGTTGCGGATGGTGGGGGAAACCAGCATCGGCAAGCACCCGACCGCCGTGGTGCGGTCAGGGTGATCCTCAAGGTCAAAAACGATGGGCGTGCTGGACCATTTGAGGAGCCTGCGCGACTCCACGGGCGGCTCCGCTGCATTCACCTCACGCACCCACTGTTTCAGCTGGCGGTGGGAGGTGTGCAGGGAGGCGCCACCGTCGACGCACAAGACCTCCGTGGCCTTCTGGAACTCCTGCTCGCTGTTCTCGTCGTCCTCCATGTCTTCATCGTCGTCTTCGTCGTTGTCGCGGCCCCGGGGAGGTCGATCTCCTTGCCGCTGCTTGGCCTTGCCGCGGCGTCCTCCCCGGCCGTTAAACGGCCGCTTCTTGCTGGGCTCTTCTCCGCCACCTTGGGCCTTCTCCTTGTCGCGCCTCTCGTACTCAGCTTTTTGTTGCTCGACGAGGTACTCGACGCGCTTGCAGTTGGAAAGATCGTGACCCTTGGTGCGGTGAATCTTACAGTATTGCTTGTCGGAGCTACCCCGCTTGTCGGCCGCCGCCGCAGGGGCAGGCTCCTTGCCGGAGCCGCCGGCCTGCGCTTGCTTGGCGGGGGCCTCCTTGCCGGACTTCTCGACGGCAAGCACTTCCTTCTTGCCCTTCTTCCTGTTGTTCCGCCGCCGGCTCTTCTTTGCCGGGGCGGCGTCGTCGCTGTCGCTTCCCCCTGCGCCAGCATCCTCCCCGGGGAGTTTCCTCCCCTCTTCTGCACGGGCGCACTTGTCGGCAAGAGCGTAGAGCTCGTTGACGTCCCTGATCTTGGTCATCGCCATCTCCTCACGCATGCGGCGGTTACGCACGTTCTGATGGAACGCGCTGATAACCGCAGCAGGGTGAACGTCGGGGATGTTGTGCTGTACCCGGCTGAAGCGTTGGATATATTTGCGCAGGGGCTCGCCTTCCTTCTGGGCCAAGATATGGAGATCGCTCTCCTGGCCATGGGGTTTGTGGCCGCCGGTGAAGGCGCCAACAAACTGATGGCAGAGGTCGGCCCAAGAAGAGATAGAGCCTTCCGGCAAGTGCATGAGCCACGAACGGACGTTCGGCTTCAGCACGAGCGGGAAGTAGTTGGCTAGGATCTTCTCGTCGCGCCCCCCGGCAGCTTGCACTGCGATAGTGTAGACGCTGAGAAACTCCGAGGGGTGCGTCTTGCCGTCGTACTTCTCCGGTACGTCGGGCTTAAAGTTCTTCATGCTGGGCCACTGGACGCGCCGCAGCTCGCGGGTGAACGCAGGGCAGCCTGCCGCGTATGGCAAGTCGCCTGGTTCACCGGGCGCGGGTGCGTCGACAGTGTTCCCAGCTCTCTTGTCGGATTGTCGCCGAGCTTCTCGGCGGCGCTCGATCGTGGTCCGAGCGTCTTCATCTCGCCGGTCGTCGAGGACCTGGCGCTGGTCCCGACGGGCCCGCGGGTCCGACGAGGCTGTGGAGCCGTCGTCGGGGTTGTTCCGGCGGGGCGGCGTCTTCTGCTTCTGCGGCGGGGAGTGCACGCTTGTCGCACCCCCGGCAGTCTTGTCGCCGATAGCCTTCGTCTTCTCAGCCTGTCGCGGCCGTGAGGCCGACGGCTGCTGCGGAGAGTCGTTGTTAGCGAAGTCTATCAGGCTCCGGATAGTGGCCCTCCATTCTTCGGCCTTGTCGGCCGCCGGAGGAAAATCAAGAAGCAGCTGCGCCCTTGCGAGCGCTTCTGCCGGAGTAGTGGGGAACGCGGGCGAGCGGTGCGAGGAGCGGGATACGCTCGGACTTCTAACGACGTTAGAAGGAGCGGGGTCCCGCGCCGGCGCCTTCGCTTTGCTTGTGCCCGGACGGGGGTCCGGGGCGTCCCGCGAACCTCCAGTTTGGCCTTGTCCCAGCAAGCGGATACCACCTCCCGTGGTATGGCGCTGCGGGGTCGTCGTGTGCTGTGATGGACGAGGCGCGTCCACGGAGACCGAGGTCCGGTCGTCCGTCTTGTTCTTGGATCTGGTGGCACCGTGAGTGTCCTCGCCGGCGACCACCCTTCCGGCGGCGTCCCCCCCGCCCACCGTTGGCTCTGGTGGCGGCGGGTGAGACGCAGACGGGCCTCCGACCTCCGAAGGCTTCTTCTTCGGGGCCATGGAGTTGTCGCTGGTGAAGTTGCTGATGAAGCTGGAGAGGTTGATGAAGAATGCGCCCGCGCGAACACCTGATCAGGTTCGCACAACCTCGACGCCCCCTACCTGGCGCGCCAAAGATGTCGGGGGAAACTGTCCGCCACGAACACCTATGGGACCGGAGCCCCTTGTCTGTGCGGTACGAGGGCGGAGGGAGCACAAAGAGCAGATCGGGGCAGACGCGCGGGCAGTTTTACCCAGGTTCGGGCCGCACGGATGCGTAAAACCCTACTCCTGCTTGGTTGTGTATTGAGTGAGGCGCTCGGGAGCTTGAAGAAGCAGCTACACCGTGCGTGAGAGTAACCTAGGTTTCGAACCCCCTCCACGTTGTGCATGGGCCTCCTTTTATAGTGCAAGGGGTCACCGACAGGTGTCAACGTAGGAGAAAGGGGTAAAAATGTAAAAGAGGTGGTAGTTGTAACAGTGCGGGAACAGTGGAGCTACAGTACCGAACAGTGGTCTATACCTACTTTAACAGTGGGGGACAAGGGCATTTAATGCCCGTCGCCGTCGACCCCAAAAGCTCCCGCCTTAGCGTCTCCGTCCGCCACGGCGACGGATTTATCGCCGTGGTGTGCCACCGTGTACCCCAGGCTGCACAGCCATCCGCCACGCGTCCCTGGTTAGGCCCCCAGGGCGACGCGTGGGCCGATGAGCTGGAGCGCGGGCACACAGCGTAGCCTTCCCGGCAAGTGCCTTGCCGGGGCCTTGATCTTGCCGGGCCCGGGAACTTGCCGCTCCCCGGGCCCCTTGCCGGGGCGCGCATAGCGCCGAGGCAATATCTTCTAATCTTCCTGGCAAGCTCCTCTTGCCAGGGTCTTGTGTTAGTGGAACAGTCTTGAGCCTGGTACGGCCTTCCCGGCAAGCTCCTCTTGCCGGGGTCTCGATCTTCTGTCTTGTATACTTTGTTTTTGAATGGTTTAATAGGAGGCAGGAAGGTCTCTGGCGAGCACGCAGTAAACCTTGCCGCGGGAAGCTGCAACTGCCCGTGCACCAGTTGGGGTACTGGGGTACCCCTACCTTAGTACACCGACAAACAGTGTGGCTACCCAAGAAGCTCCCTCTGGTAATGGTATCTAACATAAATCTATTCCACGGAGTTATGCCAACATAAAAATTGCGAAGAAGAACGGAAGTGGAAAGCTTCCTATTAGATCTATTTTGAGCATTGCAAATTCTATACCAGGCATATTTTAGGTTTTCTTCCTCCCTTTGTTTAAAGTTGAGGACCTCACTCTCGGGAGTGGTGATAATGATAGGTGTGCTAGACATGATGACAAGCAAGCAAGCAGCACACGAGCAGACAAGAAGCGAGTGAACGATAAACACACGGCGGAAGAAGGGCGAATAAAACGGCAAAGGTGAAGTGGGGGTGAAGTAAACGAGAGGCAAATAAATGTAATGCGAAGGATAAGGGTTTGTGATAGGTACTTGGTATATGACTTTTGCGTAAGCCTCCCCGGCAACGGCGCAAGAAATTCTTCTTGCTACCTCTTGAGCTTGCGTTGTATTCCCTCGAAGAGGAAAGGGAGATGCAGCACAGTAGCGTAAGTATTTCCCTCAGTTTTTGGGAACCAAGGTATCAATCCAGTAGGAGACCACGCGCGAGTCCCTCGCACCTGCACAAACAAATAAGAACTTCGCAGCCAACGCGATAAGGGGTTGTCAATCCCTTTACGGTCACTTACAAAAGTGAGATCTGATAGAGATGCTAATTATATTTTTGGTATTTCTGGTTTAATAAAGCAGCAAATAAAAGCGGGAAAAGTAAAGTAGATGTAGATTGATATGTTGAGAATAGACCCGGGGGCCATAGTTTTCTCTAGTGGCTTCTCTCATGATAGCGGTATTCTACGGCGGGTAAACAAATTACTATCGAGCAATTGACAGAAAAGTGAATAATTATGAGACTATCTAGGCATGATCATTGTATATAGGCATCACGTCCGAGACAAGTAGACCAAAATGATTCTGCATCTACTACTATTACTCCACATATCGACCGCTATCCATCATGCATCTAGTGTATTGAGTTCATATGAACAGAGTAACGCCTTAAGAAAGATGACATGATGTAGAGGGATAAACTCAAGAAATATGATGAAAACCCCATCTTTTTATCCTCGATGGCAACAATACAATACGTGCCTTGCTGTCCCTACTGTCACTGGGAAAGGACACCGCAAGATTGAACCCAAAGCCAAGCACTTCTCCCATTGCAAGAACTATAGATCTAGTAGGCCAAACCAAACCAATAATTCGAAGAGACTTGCAAGGATATTATGAGCACACATAAAAAGTTTAGAGAAGAACCAAATATCTTTCATAGATAACCTTGATCATAAACTCACAATTCATCGGATCTCGACAAACACACCGCAAAAAGAGATTACATCGAATAGATCTCCTCGAAGACCGAGGAGAACTTTGTATTGAGATCCAGAGAGAGATAAGAAGCCATCTAGATACTAGTTATGGTCCCGAAGGTCTGTGGTAAACTACTCACAACTCATGGTGAGGGCGATGATGATGATGATGATGATGGAGGCCTCCATGATGGATCCCCCTCCAGGAACAGGCTCCAAGATGGGATCTCCACGGGAACAGAAGCTACGGCAGTGGAATTAGGGTTTTCTCTTTGCGTATGGAGTTTCTGGGGTACGTAGGTATATATAGGAAGAAGGAGGGCACCGGGGGCCATGTGGGCCAGCCTCGAGGTAGGGGGGTGCGCCCTGGGAAGGGGGGCGCGCCCCTCACCCTCGAGGGCAGCCCAGCTGTCCCCTGACTTGGTACTGACGTTTTCCGTGCGTGATTTCCTCCAAAAATATATCTCGCGAAGGTTTCATTCCGTTTGGACTCCGTTTGATATTCCTTTTCTGCAAAACCCTGAAATAGGCAAAAAAAACAGCAATCTGGACTGGGCCTTTGGGTTAGTAGGTTAGTCCCAAAAATGATATAAATGTGAATGATAAAGCCCATTAAACATCCAATACTTCATAAATAATAGCATGGAGCAATAAAAAATTATAGATATGTTGGAGACGTATCAATTGCAAAGGTAAATAATATGAGAAAGAGACCCGGGGGCCGTAGGTTTCACTAGTGGCTTCTCTCGAGAAAATAGCAAATGGTGGGTGAACAAATTACTCTTGGGCAATTGTTAGAACTTCTAATAATCATGAAGATATCCAGGCAATGATCATTATATAGGCTTCAGGTCCAAGATTAGTAGACCGACTCCTGCCTGCATCTACTACTATTACTGCACACATCAAGAGTGAGGGCTTTTGGCAGGCGACCTCCATGGAGGTGGTTATTTTGAAAAATTCAATAATTACATTTTGAAGTTTAAAAAAATTCTACACATTCATATGGATGTATTCTACATGTGTATAAAATCTGACAACGAAATATATTATGGTGAGAGCTACACAAAAAAGAAAAAAACCTGCATTTCTAATAGTGAACAGTGTTCGCACTGTTCATCAGTCTGAAAAAAGCGATTGTTTTTTTTGTGTAGCCCTCCTCATAATGTATTTCATCTTAAAAATTTACACACATGTAGAATACATCCATGTTTACATGTATGATTTTTGTCAGAATTTTTTGAAACTTTAAAATATGTTTTTCGATTTTTTCAAAATAGCCACCTCCATGGAGGTCGACCGCCATTGGCATTTTGCGCACACATCAACCGCTATCTATCATGCATCCAGTGTATTAAGTTCATGAAAAAACCGAAGTAATGCAATAAGAATGATGGCATGATGTAGACAAGATCTATTTATGTAGAAATAGACCCCATTGTTTTATCCTTAGTAGCAACGATACATACGTGTCGGTTCCCCTTCTGTCACTAGGATCAAGCACCGTAAGATCGAACCCACTACAAAGCACATCTTCCCATTGCAAGATAAATAGATCAAGTTGGCCAAACAAAACCCAAATATCGAAGAAGAACTACAAGGCTATGAGCAATCATGCATATAAGAGATCAAAGAATACTCAAATAACTTTCATGGATAAAAAGATAGATCTGATCATAAACTCAAAGTTCATCGGATCCCAACAAACACACCGCAGAAAGAGTTACATCATATGGATCTCCAAGAGACCATTGTATTGATAATCAAACAAGAGAGAGGAAGCCATCTATCTACTAACTACGGACCCATAGGTCTACAAGGAACTACTGACGCATCATCGAAGAGGCACCAATGGAAGTGGTGAACCCCTCCGTGATGGTTTCTAGATTTGATCTGGTGGTTCTGGAACTTGCGGCAACTGGAATTGATTTTCGTCGACTCCCCTAGGGTTTCTGGAATATTTGGGTATTTATAGAGCAAAGAAGCGGTCCCGGGGGCACCCGAGGTGGGAACAACCCACCAAGGCGTGTTTGGGCCTCCTAGCGCGCCCTGGTGGGTTGTGCTCCCCTCTGAGCACCCATAGGTGCTTCTCCGACTACTGGATGTCTTATGGTCCAAAAAAATTCCATAAAAAGTTTTGCTGCATTTGGATTCTATTTGGTATTGATTTCCTACGATGTAAAAAGCATGCAGAAAACAACAACTGGCACTTGGCACTGTGTCAATAGGTTAGTACAAAAATGATATAAAATGACTATAAAATGATTATATAACATCCAAGAATGATAATATAACAACATGGAACAATCAAAAATGATAGATACATTGGAGACATATCAAATCTCCTACTGGATTGATACCTTGGTTTTTAAACTGAGGGAAATATACTCTACTTTGCTGCATCACCCTTTCCTATTCAAGGGAAAAACCAACGCAAGCTCAAGAGGTAGGAGGAAGAATTTCTGGCGCCGTTGCCTGGGAGATTTACGCCAAGTCAAGTTAAGATTTGATCTCCCGCCAACTTGCCAATTTCTGGCGCCGTTGCCGGGGAGATCTGTTCCAAGTCAAGACCTACCAAGTACCCTTCACTAAACTCCCATCACACCAAATTATGTGACTTTTATAACACCAATAATAATGATTTTATTAGTACTCTGATTGCTCCCGCTACTAATGCGGAATCTTGTGAAATTGGCAGGGATATTACTATTAGGTATAAACCGCCCAGGAGGGGCCGGTTTATGCCTGTGGAGATTATTTCTACAGAAGCCGAGTCAAACGTGGAGCAAGATACTTTAGTCCAAGAAGCTTAAAGCCCAAGAGGCATTAGGGCCCATGATTTGTAAACCGCCATATGATATGTAACTTGTGATGTAAGATAGGAAGGATAGAGACCGAGCCGGACGCGTTTATGAGCCGGCCTCGGGATTTTGTAAACCGGACCGGGCGTCACCTCTTATATAAAGGGACGACCCGGCGACGGTTCAGGGCAGAGAACAACAGCTCGAGACACAGGCAAAGCGGATTCGCTCCCTGGTCATCGAAACCCTAGCAATATTACACCAAACTAGACGTAGGCTGTTACCTTCATCGAAGGGGCCGAACTAGTATAAAATCCCTGTTTCCTTGTCTGCTTTAACCCCTTTAAGCTAACCCGCAGTGATGGCCTCACGACTAAGTCCTTTTGCTAGGACATCTGCCGTGACAAAACCACGACAGTTGGCGCCCACCGTGGGGCTATCGCACGATGGTTTTGAGTTCTTAATGGGCACCTTTGAAGGACTCAAGGGCTACGCAGTGGGCCGGATGACTAAGAGTTGTCGCGGCAAGATCTACATTGACGATGCCGGCTGGGGCCCCGAGGCCGATTCAATTGAATAAGGGTACCGGGTCCCCTTCGGGGGCATCCACGTATTCATCGGCAAGATCGGCGAACCGGGCCCTGGGCTGGGCATCTTCCCCAACATCGTCGAGCCAGCTCAGCGTGCAAGACCTGCCCGGATTCAGCCCGCCGTGAAGCACGTCTTCGTTGGAGGAGTGCATGGAGTACAAGCCGAGGACTAATTGGACTCTGGCGGCGAGACTGTTTTCTATTCCGGCGACGAATCTTCTTCCGGAGAGACAGAGTCCTTGTATCTGTTGCAGGACAACCTATCTGAGGGCTGTTCCGATGGTGGCAGTATTCCAGACCCCCTCGATCCGCCAAACCGGGTTGCCGTCTTTATGGCCGGATCACAGCCTATGCAGCAGTCAAATACAGCGGCGTTAATATCAGACATGGTGGGAGCTAGGGCTGGAGGTCCTGACCCGTCGCCGTCTGAAACTTTATCCGTCTTGGTCGATAGTTTGACAACGCTATTAACAGCAGAGGTAGCCCAGGCCAATAAGGAGCATCATGATGCGGAGGTCGCCCAGGTGAAAAGCCGGATAGATCAAGCCAAGTTGGACCTAGCTGCTGACAAAACCCAGATGGCTGCAAAGCAGGCTGAGCTTGATGCTGAAGCTTATCGACTCATGTTGGATCAGACCGCTTCACACGAGGTGATGATGAGAAGGCAACAATCTCGCTTGCCATCGGTTTATGAGGCAAGAACCTCTTTAGCACGCCAGGAGCAGGAACCAGTAACCAGCCGGAGGTGAACCGGGGAGGGGTACCGGGCACAGGAGCGTCAGTCCAGCCGCAGACCACGGAGCCAACCCGCCAGGTTGTGCCCTCACAGCATGTGCCCACCCCTCCTGGTCATTACTTTAATCCATTGGATAACATAGTCGATGCCGCTTCACGGCTGGCTGCTCTTCCCATTGAAGGAACATCCCCCATAGCAGTGGAGGCACGACGGGCCAGGGAGTTTTTGGAAACGGTGCTAACTCAACAGCAAGCTTATTCTCACAGCCGGGAGAGGATTCATTCAACTCCTCGCCCAAGCCGGAGTTACACTAGGCGTATGGATAGACCGACCGTGTCAAGCAGCGCACGAAGACGTAATCCGCCGCGGCAGGATGATCCGGCAGGAGGAGGCACGAATTCTCAGAACGTGGTGGATCAGGGTAGGCAACGCCGGGAGGCCGAGTTAGCAGCACAGCACGAAGCCCGTCAGGCAACGGCGGTTCGTCCCTCTACCACAGTTGAACCGGGGGTTATGTCTAGCTCCCTGGGGGTGCCTTGTCTTAATCCCGCTTTGCGCAACGTAAAACTTCCCAAGGATTTCAAGGGACCGCGCAAGGTGCCCAACTACACGGCGGATCTATCCCCAAAGGCATGGGTTGAAAGTTATGAGATGGCGACGGAGATGCTGGATGTGGATGATGCAGCGTGCACTAAGTATTTCACAATGATGCTAGAGGGCACGGCTCGCACTTGGCTGAAGGGCCTGCCACCCAATTCCATCAGATCATGGGCCAAATTACGCCGCTGGTTTATCAATAACTTCAAAGACACGTGCAAACATCCAATGTCTGTCGTCGATTTAGCTGCCTGCGTTCAAGGAGAGCATGAGTCAACAAGTAGCTGGGCGCACCGAGTGTCAGAGATCCTGCACTCCTCCAATAGCATCAACCCAAGCACAGCAGTGGTAACCTTGGAGGGCAATGTTTGGCTATGTTACCCGCTTGCTCAGCCCCTCTTATAGCGTTGTTAGTTGCAGGTGAAGATGAAGATTGTTCCATGTTGGAACTTGATGCTTTGGGAATATCACAATATATCTGATATATGTTTTAACACACCTATATACTGGGCATGGGTGGAAGGCTTGGCCTTTTGCTCGGTGTTTTGTTCCACTCATGCCACCTTAGGAGCCGATAAACTGGCATTATGTTCCTTGATTTTGCGTTCCTTACACGGTTGGGTATATGGGGACCCCTTCACAGTTCGTCTTTGAATAAAACTTCTCCGGCAAGGCCCAACATTGGTTTTAATTTGCCTCATAATAACAACTTAATTAATTAATTAAAATTGCATAGGGGGTCGCTCCCTCGAGATTCTTTCTACATAGCAGGGGGGCCAGTGCTGATGGTCTTGGTCCCAAATAGAGTTGTTTGCGGCGCCCCCCCTTGGAAACTTGGGGTTTGGTTGCTGTACGCTTTGCTCATCCGGTCGTGGCCTGAGACGAGATAGGCGCGGCTACTATCAGGGTGTCGGCACGCCGGGAGGTCTTGCTGGACTTGTTTTACCATTGTCGAAATGTATTGTGCACCGGGATTCCGAGCCTGATCGGATTGTCCCTAAGATAAGGGGTAATATTTATTATTATCTCAGCTGATCGTGAGAGCTTGTGATGGGCTAAGTTGGGACACCCCTGCAGGGTTATGATCTTTCGAATGCCGTGCCCGCGGTTATGTGGCAGATTGGAATTTGTTAATTTCCGGTTGTAGAAAACTTGACAGAGGATCCGAAGTAAAACACACAACTGTGTGAGTAACCGTGACTGTCTCTTTTCACTTTGACAAGAGAACACGGTGGGGTTATGTTTGACTCGTAGGTAGTTCAGGATCTTTAGCGATCATTACTAGTTTGCGACCGTTTGCGTAGATGCTCATCTTATTCTTGTACTCGTAAGTTAGCCACCATATTATGCTTAGCCGCTGCTGCAACCTCACCACTGCCCTTTTCCATACCCATAAAGCTTTGCTAGTCTTGTTACCCATGGTTATGGGATTGCTGAGTCCTCGTGGCTCACAGATACTACAACGCCAGATGCAGGTACCGCTGAGAACAGCGCAAGAGTTGGTCCAGGAGCTTCACTGGGAGCTCGATGAAGAGAGTGGCCGTATGTATGTGGCGTTGTTCGACGATCAGTAGTGGTTCCTACTAGGGGCGATCCGGGCTTGTGTTATTTATGGTATCTTTCATTTGGATCTTCGTCCGTAGTCGGACTCTAATGTTATTTGGATGATGATTGTTTATGTAATGCATTGTGTGACGTGGCGAGTGTAAGCCAACTACTCTTTTGCAATTTCATCCCTCTTTTACATGAGTCGTGCAAAGATACCATACTTGAGATCATTCTAGTATGAGCTTATGCCTTTAAGTCGTGCCTCGACACGTGGGAGGTATAATCTCATACTGGGCATTACAGGATATGTCTCCGCTGAAGAAATCAACCACAAAGCATGATCCGCCGTTGAAGTTCAAATCAGCTGAAGAGACAAAACAGGTTGACTTTGTTCCTGGCGATTCATCCAAGCAGTTCACTATCAGTGGTAACCCAGATCCCAAATAGGAAAGCGCGCTCATCGAGTTCATCTGTGAGAAACGGGACATTTTTGCATGGAAACCTTTTGACATGCCAGGTGTACCGAGGGAACTCGCTGAGCACACTCTCAATGTTGATCCTAAGTTTAAACCGGTTAAGCAATATCTGCGCCGCTTCAATGAAGAAAGGTGTAAGGCTATTGGTGAAGAAGTGGCTAGGCTCTTAGCAGCAGGATTTATAATTGAGGTGTTTCATCCAGAGTGGTTGGCTAATCCGGTGCTAATACTTAAGAAAAATGGCACTTGGCGAATGTGTGTTGATTACACAGATCTGAACAAAGCTTGCCCAACTGATCCCTTTGCTCTCCCCCGTATTGATCAGATCATTGATGCTACGGCAGGTTGTGAGCGACTAAGTTTTTTGGACGCATACTCAGGTTATCATCAGATCAAGATGGCAGTTAAGGACCAGGATAAGACGGCCTTTATAACTCCCTTTGGAGCCTTCTGCTATGTATCTATGCCATTTGGGCTTAAGAGCGCCCAGGCGACCTATTAGCGTTGTGTGCAGAACTGCCTTCATGGACAGATTGGGCGGAATGTTCATGCATATGTGGACGACATTGTGGTGAAATCCAGGAAGGAGGAGACATTGATAATAGACTTGAAGGAAACCTTTGATAATCTCCGGATTTACAAAATGATGCTTAATCCGGATAAGTGTGTTTTTGGTGTTCCGGCAGGCAAGCTCCTGGGATTCTTGGTATCAAACAGGGGAACTGAGGTTAATCCGGAGAAGATCAAAGCGATTACATCCTTGGCTAAACCGGCGTGCATCAACGACGTTCAACGTGTGGCGTGCCGTATTGCGGCGCTCAGCCGGTTTATCAGCCGTTTGGGGGAGAAGGCTATCCCGCTTTATCAGATGATGAAAAAGACATATTGCTTTGTCTGGAGTGATGCTGCTGATGCCGCGTTCGAAGACTTGAAGAAGCGATTAGGAGAGCCACCGGTCCTCGCTGCCCTAGTTGATAATGAGCCGCTGTTGTTATATGCGGCAGCTAATGCCCATGCAGTAAGCGTTGCCATTGTGGTAGAGCGTAAGGAGGTAGACAAGGAATATCTGGTTCAGCGGCCGGTTTACTACATCAGTGAGGTGCTCATTGAATCAAAACAGAGATATCCTCACTGGCAGAAATTGGTGTATGGGGTCTTCATGGCAAACCGGAAGCTAAAGCACTATTTTCAAGGCCATCCAATCACTGTAGTCGGTTCAGTTCCGTTGGGGGATATAATCCAGAACAGAGAGGCTACCGGTCGGGTTGCAAAGTGGGCCATTGAGCTTAGCCTGCACGGATTGAAGTATGTGCCCCGTACTGCGATAAAATCTCAAGCATTGGTGGATTTTATCAACGATTGGACAGAGTTGCAAGCACCTGAGGAAAAGCCGGATCACACATATTGGACTATTCACTTTGATGGATCCAGGCAATTGGAAGGCTCGGGGGCTGGAGTCGTATTAACTTCCCCACGAGGTGATAAATTCTGTTATGTCCTCCGTTTAATGTTCCCTCGTACTAACAATGTAGCTGAGTATGAAGCTCTCCTCCATGGTCTATGGATGGCCAAGGAGATGAATTTAAGCCAGGTTAAATGCTTTGGCGATTCAGACCTGGTGGCGCAGCAAGTATCTGGCAAGTGGGATTCCAAAGACCCACTCATGGCAGCATATCGACGAGAGGTAGACGCTGTTGCTGGACACTTCAAGGGTTATCAGGTGGATCATATAGACCGGCGAAAGAATGAAGCGGCTGATGCGTTAAGCCGGCTGGGTTCTCAACGTAAGCCGATCCCACCCAATACCTTCTTGGATGTATTACACCATCCGTCGGTACAGTTACCTTCAGAAGAGGACTTGGCTGTTCCTGATCCTGAGGCACAATTGGTCGCGACACTTCATGTTATTCCGGATTGGACGCTTCCCTACCTGGCGTACATGAACCGAGGTGAGTTACCAGAGGACGAAGTCTTGGCTAGACAGATAGTCCGGCGATCCAAGTCAATGACTATTGTCAGTGGAGAACTTCATCATCGCAGCGTTTCTAGGGTGTTTCAGCGGCGTGTGTTGCCAGAGGAGGGCTGTGATATTCTTAAAGAGATCCATGAAGGAGATTGTGGTCATCATGCCGGTTCAAAATCTTTGGTGGCTAAAGCTTTTCGTCATGGGTTCTATGGGTTGACGGCTCATGCCGACGCAGAGGACTTGGTCAGAAAATGTGATGCTTGCCAGAAATTCTCACGGCGTGCCCATATACCGGCGTAGGAATTGAGGATGATTCCAATTACTTGGCCGCTTGCGACTTGGGGGCTTGATATGGTTGGACCCTTCAAGAGATCCCAAGATAAGAAGACCTACCTTTTGGTGACGGTGGACAAGTTTACCAAATGGGTTGAAGCGGAACCAGTCAGTAAGTGTGATGCAGCAACGTCGGTTCAGTTCATCAAAAAGGTGATTTTCCGGTTTGGCTTTCCACACAACATTATAACTGATAATTGTACCAATCTATCCAAGGGGGCTATGGAGGAGTTCTGTCAACGAGAGCACATCCGTCTTGATGTATCATCAGTAGCTCACCCTCAGTCTAATGGCCAACCTGAAAGAGCCAATCAAGAGATCTTGAGAGGCATCAAACCCCGGCTTATGGCTCCTTGGCAGAGGACGCCGGGTTGTTGTGTGGAGGAGTTACCATCTGTGCTATGGAGCATCAACACTACGCCTAACAGATCTACAGGGTACACGCCTTTCTTCATGGTATATGGAGCTGAAGCGGTCCTCCCTAGTGATATCCGTCATGACTCGCCGCGGGTGGCGGCTTACGTCAAAGCTGATAACGAAAAATCAAGGCAAGATGCATTGGACCGGCTGGATGAAGAGCGGGACACGGCAACAACTCGATCGGCGATTTATCAGCAAGATCTGCGCCGGTATCACAGCCGCCGGGTTAAAACTAGGATGTTTCAGGAAGGAAATCTGGTGCTCCGGCTCATCCAAGACCAGACAGACATGCACAAGCTATCCCCACCTTGGGAAGGACGCTTTGTGGTCAGCAAGAACCTGCACAATGGATCATACTACCTCGTCGACGTTCGGGAACCTAAGGACTCACGTACGGCGGAGGAGGAGACCAGACGACCGTGGAACATCGCTCTTCTTCGACCTTATTACACCTGAGCCACAGGCTCCGCTTTATGTACATATCTTTACAATGTATATATTATGATCAATATAATAAACCGGCGCCCCGATAAAGCGGGGTATCAGCCGCCTTTTTTCATGAGAGTTTGTCACATGGGGGCTTCTGTGTGAAAGAGAGTTCCTATGGCCTCTTAAACCGGCGATCACATCAAGGCCATCATAAGAGCATAGCTCTGGTTGCTTCGGCAATTTCCACATGATGATGAGGGGCAAAAGAGAGTTTTGATGCCTAGCACAACTCAAACATAGGCCCCAATGAGCATAGCTCGAATGCTACCTGGGGGCTCCTGATGCAAAGCATCAATGAGTTGACAACCCTTGCAGTAATCACGGCTTGGAAGCTTGGTGCATACACCTAAAACCCCAGATTAGCCTGCCTGCATTAAGTAAGTCACTCCGTCCAGGTAAACCTGGTACGACCCGTCGAACATATACACAAGTCAATCTTTACAGACCCTGAACTTGGTAACGTTAAATTGACGATCATCAAGTGATTACACAAGTCAATCTTTACAGATTTTAACTTGGTAGCATTGAACATTGATGATTTGGTTAAGGATTGAGGACCATCTTAATAGGCTTTGCAAAATGGTTAATGACAGTAGCCTGGCAGCTCATAAAAAGCCTCGAATTTGGAGCCTGGCAGCTCGTAAAAAGCCTCGACTACATGGTCTTATTGGCCCAAAAATTTATTTTTAGTTTTTATGTTTTATAAAATCTTTATCTTCAAGGTCATTGGTATTCATCCAAGTCCATTGATTCAGGGAGTGGATGACTATAAGTTGCCCCTACATCTGCGTTTACAGAGTTTTAGTATGGGTTACAAACACTAGTACTAACTACACTTAAACCGGAGATCATCGTAACCCGGTTCAGTTTTCATGATGAACCGACAAACAATCAAGGGAGTCATCAGCACTTGCACCTTGGATCATTATCTCTTCGTACCGGATTAAGGTTCATCGTAATACACTTATTTTATATTTATGCACAGTTCAAGTTCAAAACTTAGACCATGTGTTTGGGCATTATGATCCGTCCGGCGGTAAACCGCGAGAACACTTTCAACATTGTTTTATGCAGAACCAGGTAGAATAAATCGTCAAAAGCATTGAAAGCAGGACATATTTCAGAAGTTGCCAACTGAAGCAATCTCACAAAAGATAGTGTGTGACGAACATAAAATTATATCAGCTATCCTATTACAAGGCACGGGAGAGCCCAAAAGAATATTTGTCTTGCTCAAAGCACTGGAACATAAACTTTAAACCAGCACCGGTTTAAGACTCGGCGTCAGCTTGCCGTGATGATTGAGGATCAGCTTGCTCCGGTTCTTCGGCGGTTTCTTCCAGCTGCTGGAAGTCAGTAGTGGTCCAGTCAATCTTGGCCAGTGCTCGGAAATAAACTTCGTCAGTTATGAGGTCTGACGGATCAATGTTAGGAGCAAAAGTGTGCTTACGGACGGGCGGAATAAGATTTTCAATATCATAAGCCGGACTCTCCGCCCGCACATTCTCCGCATCATATCCCGGATGATATCTAGACAGATCAGCCTCATCAGCAAGTTTGCTAGCCAGAGGCCACATATCTTTGGTTAAGGCACGTAAGTCATCGCTGGAAAAGGCTGATCCATCTTCCTTCATACTTGGGTAGCCATTCATCACCTCCGCCGGATCAAAATCAGGAACCCAAGCCTTTGCTTGAGTCAAAGCCATCAGCGCACCTGCCCTTGCAGACGATTTCTTCACCTCTATGAAGCGGGCAGGCAGAATGGACAGCTTCTCCAAGGTACCCCTGATTGTGGTAGGAGCCGGTTTATTATGCGAGATAGCACTGATAGCCCTTTGAGCACCAGAATAGAGCTGCTCCACCAGAGTATATGCAGCTTTCAATTTCTTCCGCACATCATCGCCAAGATAAGTGATACGCCTCCCTGCGTCAAAATTATGAGTTAAACCGGAACGGTACAAGATTGCAAGGTTCAGGGTTGTGTTAACAGTACTTACTAAAGATGGTGGACGTCATGTCATTTATCTACTGCTTCAATCCGGACAGTTCCTCTGTCACCAGATTAAGGGTAGCCTCTACATCACTGGCTTTCTTCTCCAAAGCAGCCTTTTCAGCATCCCAGCCTAACCGCTCTGTTTCAAAGTCTTTTTCAACTTTTCTATACTTGCTAAGGCGAGTGTCAGTCCGTCCTTGATTTTAAGAGCAGCAGTTTCTTGGAACTTCAAAGTATCCCGGAGATCAGCCATTTTAGAGCTTGTCCGGTTCAAATCAGTCTGCCAAAATGAAAGCACATTATATATTCATGAGGCATTTTCAGTCAAAGTCCCAAGCACATAACAAGTTATGCACTTGACACTTGGGGGCTAATGTATCTTTGCAATGAAAACAAAATTTTTTTTCAGACAAGTCTCATGCACATAAAACAAGTTATATACTTGACACTTGGGGGCTAATGTGACATTGTTCTGAATTCAAGCAGCAGTCCCGGTTCATCCTAAAGGCTAAACCAACACTTGGGGGCTACAATGGAGTAAAGATACAGTTACAAGATGCAAGCAGAAATAGAGGACAAGACAAAGGATAAGAAGTTACCTCATAACGCTCCTTCATCAAGTTTACCAAACCATATTCATAATAACGGCTGGTATGTAGCCGGTTTAAATATCTGGAATGAAGCTCCTGGGCGCTGAGCTGAGCGTAGTTGGACAAATCAGTACTCCACTTGCCCTTGTCCTTGTTGAGAAATTCTTCCTTGGCAGTATGCATGGCCAAAGCGACAAGCTCCCCTGGGGTAGTAAAACCGGTCCCAGTGATTTCAACATCGCCAGGTGAAGCGGACGCTTGCTTAGGAGGACTAGCAGGAGCAGGACTAGCCCGGGCAGGGCTACCTGGTTCAAGATCACGCTCCATGGGATCGCTCCCCTGATCAACAAAGGCTTCATGATCCATGGGAGTAGGATTATCATGCGGAATCTCAACGTTGTCTCCAGAAGGTTCAGCAAGTTCAGGATCTTCTACCGGTTCAGGAGTGGTATTATCAACTGCGGGTTTACTCAATTTGGCCCTTTTACTAGGCTTGGGTTTACTGCGAAAGTTAATGATAAGGAAAGTCAGAAGAGTCAAAGACGAAATGTTAAACCGGAAAGAGTGAAAAACAGCTTACCCAGGAACAGTCTTGAGAGGAGGAATTTGTGTGGCTATTGATTCGCTAGAGGATGAAAGAGGAGTTTCCTGATAATCCGAATCAGAAGGATTAAGGGGTTGTCGAATAAGACTTGCTTTGGGGTAAAGAGCAGTTGGAGTAAGTAAAACCTCGGAACGACGCCTCCGAGCTGGAGTGTGCGGTAATCCAGTGGATTCAATAGTGTGACCGCTATGGCGAGTGGTGCGACGGGCTTAATGTTGCTGTCTCTTCAAAAGAAAGTTCAGATCCAAATAAGCATAAGGATGAGAAAATTGAAATTTCCGGACTGTCCGACGGATTTTTGGTGGTGGCAGCGGTTCTGAATCGGAAGAAAGAATGATTACCTCAACATCGTCCGCTTTACTGCCTTCGGCACGTCCGTGGGAACAATCATTGTTAATAAAAATGCAGATAAAGAAAAGACAAGGAAGTCAAAAGAATTAGGTAATACCTCGAAGGCCGGATCATCTTCTTCCGCATTGGATCCCGACGCGGCAATGTTCTTCTTCTTGTTTCTCTTAACAGCTTGGGTCTTTTGGCGAGCTGCTTTCGCCGGTTTATCTTGGGTTTTCCTTTTCCAGAAAGGGTCATTATCCTATTGAAAGAAATAAAAATACTTCAAGACAAGTGCTGCAGACGGATTAAAATAAAGCAAGACAACATGGAAGAGATTTTTACCAATGGTGGTTTGTTGATCACGCAGAAAGGTGCCAAGCCGGTTTGACTGCAAGCTTCTATAGGTAAATTCAGCAGCTTCTTGACGGATTCATTGACCTCGTTCTCTGATAGCACCGCCTCTGTGTAAGAGTAACTCCGCTCCTTCACTTTGGCTTTATCTTTCTCAATATAACTGGTTAGATTGCATCTGCTAGGACCTTCATCACATCTGTTGAATCCCAAAGAATCCGCCAAGATCCTAGCAGATGAAGGTCCTAGCAGATGCAATCTAACCAGTTATATTGAGAAAGATAAAGCCAAAGTGAAGGAGCAGAGTTACTCTTACAGTTATTAACTAGATGACGGACCTTCATGGAACGCCGGCTTAGCGGGAGGACACTCCAGGAAATCCAGTAGCGGACGAAGTCAACCCTTGTCAAACCATTGGCCACAAAGGCCCTGAGCTTTGAAAGCTGAGGGGCATACTGAGCTCGCTCTTGGGCACTTAGCCGCTGTGGAAATGTGTGATTTTCTGGAAGACGGTGGGAGCGATAACCCGGCAATGGATTTTCATCTTCCGAGGAAGTATCTACGCAGTAAAACCAAGTCTGGTTCCAGTCCTTTGGATGGCTGTGGAGAGTGGCGTGAGGAAAACTAACATCCTTCCTTTTTTGAATAGACATCCCACCGAGTTCAGTATTTGGACCATCATGAAATTCAGTACGACGGTTTAGGTGAAAGAAATCCTGGAATGGCTCCACTGACGGCTCCTCTTGCAGATAAACTTCACAAAAGACTTGGAAGTTGCAAATGTTTGATACAGAGTTGGGACCAATATCTTGTGGATGAAGCTGGAAGTTTGCTAACACATCACGGAAGAATTTTGACCCGGGAGGGTTGAATCCCCGGGCCAAGTGGTCAAAAAATACGACGACCTCTCCCTCTTTGGGCTTTGGAGGACATTCTGATCCGGGAACCCTCCAGTGAAGAACATTTTTCGGACCTAAACCGCCAATAGAGGCCATTTTCTCTAGATCCTCCTCAGTAATCCGGGATGGAACCCAGTTGTAGGAGACAAACTGCTTGGCTTGAGTGGTCATGTTTTCGGAAGGAAAGGACTAAAAATACAAGGAAGAGCCGGTTTGTAATCTAAGCAAGTTTAAACCGGCATGCTCTATACATGTACTGGTCTAAAGCGGCGGTTTAGGCAGGGGCCTAATGGTATCTACCGGATTAAAATATCTGGAACATCTATAATAATGACATCTACCGGATTATAGAGTTTGAAAAAGCTAAACTGCCAACAAAGGTAAACAAGACGCAGATATGAAGTTATGAAAAATAGCTTTCGCACAGACAGCAATGAAATACAGATCTACAGCATGTTGAAAATTCAGAGATATTCAAGGTTATATTCAGCAGATGTGATGAAGGTCCTAGCAGATGCAATCTAACCAGTTATATTGAGAAAGATAAAGCCAAAGTGAAGGAGCGGAGTTACTCTTACAGTTATTAACTAGGAGATTTAGATCTACGGCGCAACTACTGAGCCACGGCGAAGAACTGCGAAGAACAATGCACACCTGCGAGCTCCTATGAGGAAACCCTAGAACAAGATCTGTGAATGGGGTAAGGAGAGGATGTACCTGAGGTGACGGGTGCAGAGAAGCACTAGCGAATCTCTGGAACGATTAGGTTGATGCAGCGGCCGGACTTGACGAGGATGTAGAGCTCGACGAACGGCGGCGGAGCTCGAGCGCGAATAGACGGAGGAAGAAGAAGAAGCGAGGGGAAAAAAAAGAGGTGCCCCTCTGCCCTATTTATAAGCCGAAGGGATAAAACGGCAGGCGCGGGAATTGAGGAGCCTAAAAGGTGGATATGGACTATACTGTCGCCTCGATCTTCAGAGCTTTAATGAATAAAAGATAAAAAATAGGTACAAGTATTCAATGTGCAGATGACGTCACGGCGGTTTAAGGTGATCTGAGAAGATGACGTCACGCCGGTTTATGAAGCATTTTGAAACTGCGGAAAGGGAAATTTATACAAGATGTTGAAGATTGACATGAACAGGTTCAAATCAATCTCGGGCCTAATGTCAGGGATATTACTATTAGGTATAAACCGCCCAGGAGGGGCCGGTTTATGCCTATGGAGATTATTTCTATAGAAGCCCAGTCAAACATGGAGCAAGACACTTTAGTCCAAGAAGCTTAAAGCCCAAGAGGCATTAGGGCCCATGATTTGTAAACCGCCATATGATATGTAACTTGTGATGTAAGATAGGAAGGATAGAGACCGAGCAGGACGCGTTTATGAGCCGGCCTCGGGATTCTGTAAACCGGACCGGGCGTCACCTCTTATATAAAGGGACGACCCGGCGACGGTTCAGGGGAGAGAACAACAGCTCGAGACACAGGCAAAGCTGATTCGCTCCCTGGTCATCGAAACCCTAGCAATATTACTATAATGCCCAGGATGGGACTATACCTCCTACGTGTCGAGGCACGACTTAAAGGTATAAGCCCATCCTAGAATGATCTCAAGTTTGGTATCTTTGCACGACTCATGTAAAAGAGGGATTAAATTGCAAAAGGAGATAGTTGGCTTACACTCGCCACTTCACACAATACATTACATAAGCAAAACATCATTCAAAACATCACAGCCCATCTAAGGGTAAGATCCAAAAGACAAGATACCAACAACATAAAGCCACAGGCCTAGATCGAATCCTAGTAGAAACCACTACTGATCGTCGAAACGTCACAAGCAAATGGCCACTCTCTTCATCGAGCTCCCAGTGAAGAACTTGAACCAGCTCCTGCGTCAAACTCGGCTGAACCTGCATCTGGTGTTGTAGTATTTGTGAGCCACGCGGACTCAGCAATCCCATAACCATGGGTATCAAGACTAGCAAAGCTTTGTGGGTAGGAAGAGGTAAAGTGGTGAGGTTGCAGCAGCGGCTAAGCATAATATGGTGGCTAACTTACGAGTACCAGAATAAGATGAGAAGCTACGCAAACGGTCACAAAAGTAGTGATCGCTAAAGATCCTGAACTACATACGAATCAAACATAACCCCACCGTGTTCTCTTCTCAAAATGAAAAGAGACAGTCACGGTTACTCACACCGTTGTGTGTTTTACTTCGGATCCTCTGACAAGTTTTCTACAACCGGACATTAACAAATTCCAATCTGCCACATAACCGCGGGCACGACTTTCGAAAGATCATAACCCTGCAGGGGTGTTCCAACTTAGCCCATCACAAGCTCTCACGATTAGCTGAAGTGATAAATATAATATCATCACTCCTTATCTTAGGGAAATCCGATCAGGCTCGGCATCCCGGTAGCACAAGACATTTCGACAATGGTAAAACTAGTCCAGCAAGACCTCCCGGCGTGCCGACACCCTGATAGTAGCCGCGCGTATCTCGTCTCAGGCCACGACCGGATGAGCACAGCGTACAGCAACCGAAGACCCCAGATAACTGGGTGGCACCGCACACGACTCTATTTGGGACCAACACCATCAGCACTGGCCCCCCTGCTATGTAGAATTAAGAACCCTCGGGGACGCGACCCCCTATGCAAATTTAATTATTTAATTAAGTTGTTATTATGAGGCAAATTAAAACCAATGTTGGGCCTTGCTGGAGGAGTTTTATTCAAAGTCGAACTGTCAAGGGGTCCCCATCCACCCATCGTGTAAGGAACGCAAAATCAAGGAACATAATGCCGGTTTATCGGCGCCTAAGGTGGCATGAGTGGAACAAAACACCGAGCAAAAGGCCAAGCCTTCCACCCATGCCCAGTATATAGGTGTGTTAATAATAATTATAGATATTGTGATATAACCAACAACAAGTTCCCACCTGGAACGATCTTCATCTTCACCTGCAGCTAACAACGCTATAAGAGGGGCTAAGCAAGCGGGTAACATAGCCAAACAGTGGTTTTGCTAGGAAGGTGTCAAGGTTAGAGGTTTCATGGCAACAAGGAGAGGCTGACATAAAAGATGGGTAGCGCGACATGTAACGATAGCATCGAGACAACTAAGCATGGCAATGGTAGTAAAGGTATCCAAGGGTATGATCATCTTGCCTGGGATTCCGCAAGGAAGAAGAACGGATCCATGAAGTAGACGGAGCAACAAGTCGAGCGAATCCTCACAACTCCGGAACGAAACCGAAGCTAACAAGAGAAGCAACCGGAAAGAAGAAAACAACACGGTAAACACACAATCATAAACATGGCATACGATGCACATCCAAGTATGATGCATGTCCGGTTTAATTATGCATGGCATGGCAAAGTGCACAAACAAGTACTACAAGTTAAGTGGAGCTCAATATGCAACGAGTTGCATATTGACGAAACACCACATTATAATTATTTAGTCGACTCTCGTTTATTTACAAGACAAGGTTAAAAGTTTGTTAACATGGCAAGAGGTGAAACAATAATAAAACTACACTATTTAGGCAAGTTAAATGAGGCCGGAAATAACACAACAATTCCGGAAAATCCCCATGAGCATGTTTAGTGATTTGAAGCAAACAACAATTCACTCATTTAAATGTTGTTAACATGATTCGAATGACATGATCAAGTTTATGCAATTATATTAAAAGGTTGACATAAGAGATATGAAGCATTATCACCGTGGTGGAAGGAAAAGGGTGCCACGGCAACGATCCGAAAATGATGCAACGGCATCATATCGGTTCCGGTAACTCGTTGAGAGTCCGGAGCAACAGGAAGATGGCGTGAGCGAGTCGAACAAGATGAAAGGTGGGTTGATCCCGTCTCCGGGTTCCCACGGGTCGGCGACGAGGCAACCGAGGAACAAGACAAAAGATGAAACGGCCACGGTGCACACAAGGGCAAACATTTCATACAACACAAGCAACACACGAGTCATCTCGGTATACCTTCGGAACAATCGTCCCGGGGCGGTTCGAGATCGTCGAGGAAGTAGTGGAAGTAGTGGTACACGGGTCAGGGTACTCGTCCGTAGAGGGAAGTAGGCGTTCCGATATCGTGTCGTGGTACTTGACGTATCGCCGTGTAGTTGTTCCCGTTCATAGTCGTTCAAGTCGTCGGTAGAGGTACTTGCGGTCTCGGCGACGGTAGTGGTACTTGTTCATGAAGTCGTTCTCGTTCGTAGTTGTTCACGTTCGGAGTACTTGCCGAGTCGGTCGTCGTGGTACACGTTATGTAGTGGTACTTGGTCTCGGCGACGGTAGTTGTAGTAGTTGTACATGGCGGCGGTAGTATAACTTGACGGATCCGAGCTCTTCGAGGGTCGTCGTGGTACTTGGCGTGTCTCCGAGGTCCTAGGATAATAACCACAGCAACAAAACACCGAGCAAGGCAGCACAGGGCGATGAGTTCGTGGCAGCGGCAGCAGCAGCAAAAAAATGCGGACGACGACTCGTTGAGAAGGAAGGCAGGGGCTGCTCGGGGCGAGGTGGCTGCAGCTCCGCGAGCTGCTGCCCGAGGGAGAGTGGCGGGACGACACTGGTGACCCGCTGGACGTGGAGGGAGGAGCTGCGGTGGCTGCTCGAGGCCGGAGGGGACGCGGGATCCGGCCGGCTTGAGGACGGGGCACCTTGGCGCGTGGAGGAGAGGACGCTCGGGGAGCGCCGGGCTGCGGCCCTGGTGGCGACGGCGGCGACCCCTGGCCGAGGCAGGGCGGCTTCGGGCGAGGGAGGCCACCGAGGCGATGGAGGCGGGCGACCTGGGCGCGCGTCGGGCTGGCCTTGGGGCGCGGAGGCGAGGAGGAAGGGCCCGGACAAGGAGAGGCCATGGCGCTGATGGAGAGGGACGGCGCGCGGGCTCGGGAGAGCGAGGGCGCTCGTGGTGCTCGCTAGCTCGAGCGGGGAAGCCAGGGGATCGAGGGGAAGGAGCGATGCGGGATGAGCGACTGGCGGCGCAGAGGGAGGATGAGAGGCTGCGGGAGGGAGGTCGGGCCTCGCTAGGTTTAGAGAGAAGGGATGGGCTGCTAGAGGGAGTTGGGCCAGGAAGGATATGGGCCGGCTGGGGGAAGGCCGAGGGCCTGAAGGGATGGGAGGCTGGGCCCAGATGGCTGGGACGCCTTGGGCCAAAAGATGGCTGGGAGCCTGGCTGTCTTTTATTTCTTTAGCAGAAATAAAAGAGAAGAAAAGAATGCGGAGGGGGTTAGGGCAAAAGTTAGCACAAGGGACTAATTTTCTCGGGCATCATAAAATGAGCACGGTCCGAGAAAAATATAAAAGGCATGATCGGAAAATAATTCAAACATATTTGAATTTAATTCAAATGGGTTTGAACTAAGACTTGATTATTGAAGTGTCCAAAAATGTTGAGGATTTTTGGAGGAACCTCGAAACAACGGAAAAGAATTATTGGCAAGGTTTTGAAGGAGAAACTCGAAGTAGGAAAAACATGGGGAAAATTATGCACGTGTGTTGGGTTATTCCGAAGCAATGGAATATTATTTGTATAGCTCCCTAAATATATTGAGAGGCTTTTATATGTTATAAAGAGAAGTCATTCTTCCCTCGTTTAAATGGACCGAAGGTCCACACAATTTATTTGGTTGAGATGCAAAGAAAATATGACATGATGGCATGATGACATGATGCAATGCAAAAATAAATAAATAACACAAGCACAAAGAAACACACGGGCAACCCGGAACATCTGGAATCTTCGGGAATCTTCTGGAATCTTCTGGGACGTCGGTCTTCGGGCGTCACAACTCTCCCACACTAACAGAGGATCTTGACCCGAGATCCTAGAGATATCACCGGGTAAAAACGAAAAAGAAGAGGTAAAACAAAGTTGCTTCTTTGACAGACGAGTGAAACCAAAGAACCTTGAGAGGTTAGACAAGTTGAATACATAATACAATGGAGATGAACGAAGATGAAAACACTCCTTTAGAAAAGAGGAACAAGGAGCATTATGAGAACCTTTTAGGTTGAAAGACATGAAACAAGAGCTTACGAACCAAAAGAATATGAAACCGCAATGGTATAGCCAAGGAATAAGAATGACAAAATTTGGACAACACTCCGATTGAAAATGGAAGGAATTAACAAGAACTTGAGAAGATGGATGATACTTGATGAAATCAACAGCATATTGCCTCTGAAACAATTAAAAGAATGACACAAGGGGTAAGAAAGATTCAGACAGCACTTCGGTTGAAAAGATAAGAAAAACTAGATAAGATGACGTAACTTGAATGAAGAATACAACACTCCGGTTAAATGATAATAAAGGGAAAGAACTAGATCTCGATAAAAACAAGATGATGGTTAAAGAGAGCAATATCACAAAACCTCCAGAATGAAAGAATAGAATATAACTCCATGAAATAATTGAACGGAGAAGAAAAAGACAAATTCTCCGACAAATGAATATGAAAAACATCCTTACAAGGAAGGGTTGAATGGAGTTGTTGGAAAAATCAACAACGAAAACGAATAAGCTTGTTGTGGGCTTATGGAAAACATCTCAAAATTAAGAGGTGACAACCAGCCACTAACTTAAACAATTGATTGGATAGAGATCAACAAGGAGACGAAAAACTTATTTCACCAGAATGATAAATGAAGAACTTGGGTCATTTATAAGCACCATAATTAGCAACAATTCTCACGGAAAGCTTTTAGGTGAAATACAACCCAAGGTAACTCCAACGAATAATTGAAGAGTTGAAAAGATCTCCTGAACAAGGAAAAATGATGGGTTTAAATATCTCATTCTTGATAACTCGTGAGTCATGAAACATGAAGAAATTGTCAAGAATGACATAGCACCATCTCAAACAATAAGGTAGAAGAATTGCAATTGGAAAGCATGATGAAGAATGCTTGAGCTCCAACAAGAATCTTGATGAAAACTTCGAGGATGAATTAAAATGATGATGAACCACCATGAAGAGCTCCGGTAATGAAAGCATGAAAAGTGAAAGATGAAAAGAATAAGATTCAAGGCCTGCGATGAATTAGATGGAGCTTGAAATGATATAATTGAAATAACTTGGAGCTCCGGAAAACAAGATGAGCAACTTAGAACCAATAATATGATATGATGAACAAGCTCCAAAGGGATTAATCACTTGGAAGAAACTAGAATAAGATTTATGTTATGCATATCCTTCACCAATTTAAATTGATGACAACCAAAGGATTTGGCATACTACTTACTCTCGTTGCAAGGAATTAAAGAGAGATCTAGCACAAACTTGGGTAATTCTCAACGAAGCACCGGTAGGATTAAATGGCTTGAATAAGATGATAATCCTCAAAATAGCTTGAACGGATTAAGAATGGAATTATGAATCTTCAGCACTCCGGATATGAATAGCAAGAGGAGAATGATTAATTGGTGCACCGGAATAAGAAAGCATTGTGAAATGAGGAAAAGGATAAGATCAACACCGAAATCTTGAATTACATCCACCGGCAGAATTTGAGAACAAAAGAATGATGAACCTGAAGCTCTTGAGCATCTTCCTGAGAATCATCGGCTAAAAACATTGAAGGAAATGAATGAAGAAATATCACATGAATAAAATGGATACTTCATTTGAGAATTGCTGGCTCCATAAAGAAAAGGGTGGGAGGGTGGGGAAAACAAAGACAACTTGGGATGAAAGAACATACACCGCTGAGAAAAGACTGAGAGTTGATCTTGCAGATGATGAAAAGATCTGATTAACTCGAAGGAAAAGGACGCCGGTTGAGAAGAATTTAACATGACCATCTTGATGATAAAAAAGAATTAGCACTCCCATAGAAATATGAGAACACCAATTAGGGAGGGTATGGAATCAACATTTGACATCGAAGCAACTCGAATACTGGAATCAAAACGAAACAAAGGATAGATATGCAATATGATCTTCACAATATCATCCGAAAAGAGAATTGAACGAATGAATTCCGCAGTTACATCAACTTGTCGAGAAGCCACTTGGGAGAAGGAAAAGTTAAAATAAAAAGGAACAAGGAACAGATAGAACAAATACAAAATAGAAGCTTCGTTCGACATGTTCGTGCTGAAAGCTCATGGAACGTGTTGCAAAAGGGTTTTGCAATCCCCGGATCAGCATAGCCAAGGACCCTTTAAGATGCAACTCCCGATCAGAACAAGTCCATAAAACCACTTCACTCAATGTAGAACCCCGAACTTCATATCATGCACTCGTTGGAAGAATGCCTAGAACTACTAGATGAACCCACCTATTAATTTCCGAAAGTTTCCAGTTATGCAATCAGGTGTTGGGGATACAGGGGAAGCACCGCGCACTCAACTCTAATCCTACATCCAGCTGTATCCATCCTTCAACACATAACCAGTCTTTCTCGGAAACCGTTTACCTCGGACCTTCGAAAAGCATCCACTATAACAAGCTATGGCAATACTCCCGAACTACCTCCCCAGTACTGGGTGATGTCGGGGTTATCTTGCCACTAACCGCATAGGAGAGTTTTTGATGTCGGCCGTCTTAAGTATTCTAGTACTGCCGCGATGGATTTGTGACGACAACACCTCGGAGCTCAACTCCCCGGGACACTGCCACAACCCCTAATGACAGGAGGCATCGAGAACAATGTTCTCATCACAAAGACATCGAAACAATCCAAACAATACTCGCGAGATCCTAAGAAAACAATTGTGCAATTTATGAAAGTGGAAGAGGCAAGAGTAATCGTCAGGAGTCCTCACCAGAATGAAAAGAGATGAGGAGCAAAAGAAATCCTACTCTCCGATATATATATAGGACTCAAAACATTTTCAAGTGTGTGCCTAGACTCAACCGTCAATGATTCGATCAATCAGTGTGGGCTTCTAGGTCGGAGAAGGCTCTGATACCAACTTGTAATGCCCAGGATGAGATTATACCTTTAAGTCGTGCCTCGACACGTAGGAGGTATAGTCCCATCCTGGGCATTACAATTACACCAAACTAGATGTAGGCTTTTACCTTCATCGAAGGGGCGAACTAGTATAAAATCCCTATGTCCTTGTCCGCTTTAACCCCTTTAAGCTAACCGGTAGTGATGGCCTCACGACTAAGTCCTTTTGCTAGGACATCTGCCGTGACAAAACCACGACAGAAATCAATGCTGCTTTATTGAATCTAGTCATGAAAGATCAATTTTCTAGCCTTCCTAGTAAATATGCCGCTTCCCATCTGAATAATTTTCTTGATTTGTGTGATATGCAAAAGAAAAGAGATGTGGATAATGATCTTGTTAAATTAAGGCTATCTCCATTCTCACTACGAGATTGGGCTAAAACTTGGTTTTCATCTTTGCCTAAAAATAGTATTGATTCATGGAATAAGTGCAAAGATTCTTTTCTTGCCAAGTATTTTCCTCTCGCTAAGATCATCTCCCGTAGGAACGATATTATGAATTTTAAACAACTTGATCATGAGCATGTTGCACAATCTTGGGAGAGGATGAAACTTATGATAAGAAATTGTCCTACGCATGGCTAGAATTTATGGATGATTATACAAAAAAAATGTCGGATTAAACTTTGCTTCTAAAAATCTTTTAGATTCGGCCACGGGAGGTACTTTTATGGAAATCACTTTAGGAGAAGCTACTAAACTCCTAGATAATATAATGGTTAATTATTCTCAATGGCATACTGAAAGATCTTCCACTAGTAAAAAAGTGCATGCAATAGAAGAGATTAAGGTTTTGAGTGGAAAGATGGATGAACTTATGAAATTATTTGCTAGCAAGGGTACTAATATTGATCCTAATGATCTGCCCTTGTCCACTTTGATTGAGGATAATAATGAACCTATGGATGTGAATTTTTTTGGTAAGAACAATTTTGGTAACAATGCATATAGAGGAAGTTTTAATCCTAGGCCTTTTCCTAGTAATTCCTCTAATAATTATGGTAATTCCTACAACAATTATGATGGAAATTACAATAAGATGCCCTCTGATTTTGACAATAGTGTTAAAGAATTTATGAGTGCTCAAAAGAATTTTAATGCTATGATTGAAGAAAAATTACTTAAGATTGATGATTTGGCTAGGAGCGTGGATAGAATTTCTATTGATGTTGATTCTTTGAAGCTTGGATCTATTCCACCCAAGCATGATATCAATGAGTCTCTCAAATCTATGAGAATTTCCATTGATGAGTGCAAAGACAGAACCGCTAAGATGCGTGCTAAAAAAGATTGGTTTATAAAAACATGTTCTTCTAGTTTCCATGAAAATAATGATGAAGATCTTAAAGTGATTGATGTGACTCCTATTGAATCTTTGTTTTACAAAATAAATCTTGATAAATATGGGACTAGAGATGAACCAACTTTAGTTAAAAGGTGTCCCAATAATTTGGAGTTTTTAGATCTTGATGCCAAAATTGATAAAAGTGGGATTGATGAAGTCAAAACTTTAAGTAGCAATGAACGCACTAGATTGGATCTCAAGGAATTTAATTATGATAATTGTTCTTTAATAGATTGTATTTCCTTGTTGCAATCCATGTTGAATTCTCCTCAAGCTTATAATCAAAATAAAGCTTTCACTAAACATATCGTTGATGCTATGATGCAATCTTTTGAAGAAAAGCTTGAATTAAAAGTTTCTATCCCTAGAAAACTTTATGATGAATGGGAACCTACTATTAAGATTATGATTAAAGATTATGAGTACCATGCTTTGTGTGATTTGGGTGCTAGCGTTTCTACGATTCCAAAAACTTTATGTGATGTGCTAGGTTTCCGTGAAATTGATTAGTGCTCTTTAAATTTGCATCTTCCGGATTCCACTATTAAGAAACCTTGAGGACGGATTAATGATGTTCATATTGTTGCAAAAAGAAATTATGTACCCATAGATTTCATTGTTCTTGTTATAGATTGCAATCCTACATGTCCTATTATTATTAGTAGACCTTTCCTTAGAACAGTTGGTGCAAATATTGATATGAAAGAAGGAAACATTAGATTTCAATTTCCGTTAAGGAAGGGCATAGAACACTTTCCAAGAAAGAAAATTAAATTGCCTTATGAATCTATTATGAGAGCTACATATGGATTGCATAACAAAGATGATAATAACTAGATCTATTTGCGTTTTATGCCTAGCTAAGAGCGTTAAACAATACCGCTTGATGGGAGGCAACCCAATTTTATTTTTACTTTTTACTTGTTGCTTCTGTTTTTGCAACAAGTACACATTATTACTTCTGCAGTAATTGTGTTTTGGTGTTGTAATTAGTGTTTGAGCCAAGTTAGACCTTTGGGATGGCTTACGGTGATCGTTGACTTGATTTTGCTGAAAAACAGAAATTTTACGCCTAGTGCAGAAAATTCAATAATTCACTGGAACATCGAAACCTTCTGGAATTTTTACACAAAATCTCTACCTAATAATAAAGCACGGAGGGTTTCTAGTCGTCCGTCACCCCGTTTTGCAAAAAATTCCCTGTAGTTTGTCGAAATCAACCCGCAGTCCAACTGTAAGTCATACCGAACCGTTTTTTTATGTTCTCAGAAAACCCCCTAACATTTCAGGTAATCAAGCCACGGTCCATATTTAAGTCATACAAATCATTTTTTGTGTTTTAATAGAAAACTCACTGACCTTTCACTTAATTAATCCGCATTTTATCTAAAATAAAATTATCCATATCTTTTAAACCGTAACTTCGATTTAATGTGTTATATATGAAACTTGATTAGAAAAATGTGTAGAATCTAAATATGATGTTACTTTTAGCTGTTAAATATTTCTAAACTATTAATTTGGGTGCACGGTCCATTTTTCTTTTGCACTAGCGGCGACCTAAATTACAATTAAACACACGTTAAAACCAGATTGAGAGGAAAGAAAACATTGATAACCACGCATGCACAACTCTGAAAAACCTCGCGGGAAAAAACAACATTTTTCTCAGCTTGTTCTGAGCGATTGTGTGCGTGCGAGCACACGCGCGCGCGTGCTTGTGTGTGTGTGTGTGTGAGAGAGAGAGAGAGAGAGAGAAAGAGAGAGAGAGAGAGAGAGAGAGAGAGAGAGAGAGAGAGAGAGAGAGAGAGAGACGCCTTAGGACTGACCACATTCAAATGCATTTTCGTTGTGTGAGCATTGAGACCACCGTCGGAAACACAAATTTGATGGCATCTTAAAATAAAGAACGTCTACCTATCAGGGTCCCCAGTCATGGTTATTGGGTTAAGATCGTGTTTTTTCTGTCCTGTTGCAACAGACATGCTCTTTTGGCTAGTTGATATACAAATTCACCACGTCGTCCTAATTTTTCAGAATTTTTAGAGTTACAGAAGTATGTGAAGTTTTCAGATTGCTATAGACTGTTCTATTTTTGACAGATCCTATTTTCTATGTGTTGTTTGCTGAGACAAAGTCATACATGAGAATCTCAAATGACTCCTAGGCGACTCCTAGGCAATTCCTAGGCGTTTTTGCGCCGGGGCCGGTTATTGGGTTAAGATCGTGTTTTTTCTGTCCTGTTGCAACAAACATGCTCTTTTGGCTAGTTGATATACAAATTCACCACGTCGTCCTAATTTTTCAGAATTTTTAGAGTTACAGAAGTATGTGAAGTTTTCAGATTGCTATAGACTGTTCTATTTTTGACAGATCCTATTTTCTATGTGTTGTTTGCTGAGACAAAGTCATACATGAGAATCTCAAATGACTCCTAGGCGACTCCTAGGCAATTCCTAGGCGTTTTTGCACCGGCGGCCACTCCGGCCCAGGCGGCCAACTCTCCTGCCGACGGTCACTCCGGCCGCGTCAGCCACGCCCATAGATGGATCCTTTTGCCCTCAACTTTGACCGTGGCAGAAAGTTTCAAGCAGATATGAGAACAAAGTTTGGACATCCCGTGGTGTTCTCCCCTGGCTTTCGTCAGCAAGAATTCACCTTGGTGGTTTCCTTCTGCCGCGCATCCTTCAAGCTTGATGTGCACACGGTTAGTATCGCTCTCCTGGCTATGTTTGGAGGTTATGCCCAAGGTTTTCGGGTTCGTCTCTTGAGGGATAGAACTTTCAAGTTCTCAGTGGCCTCTAAGTCTGTTGGTTTTGAGATTTACAACAATGGTAAAATTGTTGAGCAAGACTTTGAGGTTGTTTTTAGTTTGTGGAATATTGGTGGACCAAATTGGTTTAGGGAAGAACAAGTTTACTACAAAGAGCTAGATGATGAATGGACCTTGGTGGGTAGAAAGGGAAAGGCTGTCGTCGACAACTCCGGCGATCGTCGGAGTTACAGCACGGTGGTTAGAAACGGTCGATCTGTTTTTGAGCGGTTATCGGGTCCAATTCATTCCACTAACAATCAGCGGCAAGCTTTGAATTCCACCTCTCATAATTTGGAGGGTTATGAGTCGTTTAAGCAGCCGCTAATGCTGCAACGTTCTATTTCACGCGCGATTGTAGTGTGTTTTGCATGTGGGGAGCAAGGTCACTACGCACGTAACTGCATGGCTCAAAAGCTACCTGGGCTATGGCCTTTTATCCAATTTCATTCTTTCGCGAGCCCACCTGCAACGGCTAGGGATGTTGGTGAGGTGGAGGCCTGGTTCAAATGTATCGGCCCAGCTCAACCGATTATGCAGGTCTCGTCATTTGCGGAGTTGGTCAAGGGCCTATTTCCAAATTTTCATCCGAGAACACAGGCTGCCTCCTCGCATTCCTCTGTTCTTACCAACTCTGCCCATTCCACTCTTGCTGCCTCGGCTAGCTCGCCGTCTACCTCACCATCGCCGGAGTGGTCCTTGGTGACCGTTCCATCAGAAGCATCGTCATCGACCATGGCCAACATTCCCATTGACCCGGCTCCTTTCGTTCCTCATGGGTTCCAGATTTTTGAGGTGGAGCGCCGTACTGGCATTTCGAGGGCTATTCTGCCGCATCGTCCATGAAGGCATGAGGACTGGGCGATTGCTACCATTCAGCCGCAGCCCAATGAGGTATTTTTTCCCAACGTTAGAGAAGTTCTTGAGGAGTTCTTTCAAGGTGTTCAAGCAGTGGGGTGCAGAGAAATCCAACCCTGTCCGTTTGGAGAGGCCTATGTTCAGTTTCGGCATGTTAGAGACAGAGATCGTCTCATCAGGCAGAGCCCACATATATTTGGAGATGTTTATGTCTCTTTCTCTAAACACAACCAAGGTAGGAACTGGCGTAGGCTGCACTTCAATAGGATTGTTTGGTTACTGTTTGTGGGTGTTTCTTTTGACCACTGCAATACTGAAGATATTGCAGCTGCTGTTGCTAAGTGGGGAAGAATTATCAGTTGGGAGAGAGAGGATGCCCTCAAGGGGAGGATTCTGGTGAAGGCAAGAGTTACTGATCTTATTGACATCCCTAAAAGTATAAGGTGGTTAGAAGGAGAGAATTTTGAGGAGGAATCTTGGACTTGTTTGGTGGAGATTCTCCTAGAGGAAATGCTGGGAGGGGGTCCAGCTGATGAAGATCCTATTCCACCTCCTGGAGTGGACCCTCATCCTATTCCGCAACATGCAAATGATTTCCCTGGCTTCCATCCGGCCCCAATTCACAATGTACCTGCTCAACAGGAGAACTGGGATGATTGGGAAGAGCAGGAAGAAGAAGGTCACTAGGCATTCCCCCTGCCAAATAACCCTCTGGACCAACTACATCAACCTCAAGTGGAGATTCCTATCTTGCAAGAGGATGGTGCTCCTAATAGCAGGATTACCACTATAGTTTCACTTTCAGATGGGTTTTGGTCCAACACTAATACTGCCAGTGAGGAGGATAACCAAGGTGCTCAGAACAACCCTTTGGGCTTGGGACTACAAAATATTATTAATGCCTATCAGGCAGATGGGGAAGAGGAGAACCTTGGGCAAAACAAGGAGGCTGTCATTGTACCTAATGTTACTGAAGGTATTATTGGGACAGATGAGCCTCTTGTTCAGCCTGTGGGTGCTGTCAATGTCCATGTTGAGGGGAATGAAAATAATTCTACATCTGACACTCAGCAAAATGTTGGTCCTATGGGCACAGGAAATGTGGATGCCAATGTAATGCCACAAGGAATTCAGGTTGCTCAAAGCACAGAGCACAGTTTGGAGTTAAAAGACAAAGTAGAAGCCCCTATTGCTAAGATTGGCACCTCCACTGGTGAAACAAGTAAAGGTATGGACAGTTTACATTCAAAAAATTCACCTTCTTTGGAGTTCTTTGAACTAGTTCAAAATCATACCTTGGATATTATTGAAGGTGCTCATTTGATTTCTGAGGAAGGCCTGGACCTGTGGATACAGCACTTTGCTCCAGCTACCCAGGGAGAAGCAAACACTTTCAAAATAGACATTCCTGTAAGTTGGTTTAACTTCATTATTCACCTGCTCCTCACCCCTGACAAATTTGGTTGGGTGATGCACCTGTTGAAATCTGAGCTATGGAAAATGCTTACTGCAAATTGTGATACTGAACAGACTATTTTATTCCATATACATGACAAACCTGCTACCTCACAGGCTCCAAGTTGCAAAGAAATAATGCTGGGTATGGGAAAGGAAAATGAGGGTATAAGCCCTGCTGCTCATTCCTCCAGTGGAGCTGGAAGTCCACTTAAGCAAGTGTCCCCCAACAAAGACATACAGTTGCCACTAGGGGAAGCTGTCTCAAGGAAAAGAAGGGATAAAGAGCCACTTGTGGAGACCCAGGTGATAAGAAGTGATATAATTAAGAAAAATAACAATGGGTATAGGAGGAAATCATGTGATACTAGCTCTTGCTTACCTTGTAATGCTATTCCACCCATTGTGCATAATAAAGTGGTCAAAAATTTGACAAAAACTTTTTGCAAGGTGTCTGAGGATGAGGCACAGGACATGATCTCTAAGAGGCCCAAGAAGAAGGGCCAGGAGGATGTGGCCAAGGTCCCCAAGGTCACTGGAGATACAACCCCTTAGAAGTGCCATGATAAACTGCCCAGCAATTAATAGTATCAGGAATATTTTGAGAAAGGATAGCATGATAGTGGAATGTATGATGTCTGGTTTGCCTGATGTAAGCAGAACATGTTCAATGTCTGTAATGAATATTTGGTGTCCTCTTTTGTCAACTGCAATGATGATCTACTTGTCTTTGTTCTGGAGTTGTGGTTACCATGAAGACTTTGATAATATTGTTCCTCCTAGCAGGTCTGTGGTGTTTCATATATAACTCATGATATCTGTCACCTCAATTGTGCTGGATCTCATTCACACAAAGACTATGTATTGCATATGTATGGCAACATACCAGGAGATGGGGCCTGGTATCACAATTTCCCCAAAGCTAGTTTACCATGAGTAGAAACAGATCCTGGAACATCTTAAACTGGAACATTAGGGGTTTAAATTCTTCTGATAAATGGCTGGCCATTAGGCAAAAAATTGAGGAAAGTGCTGCTGGTATTTTGTGCCTCCAAGAAACTAAGAGGCAAGTATTTGACCTGGCATATATCCATAACTTTTGTCCACAGAGATTCAATAAATTTGAATTCCTGCCTTCTATTGGGGCATCTGGAGGGATTTTAACTGCTTGGAATGAGGCTCTTTTTAATGGACATTTGCTTTTTCAGAATAAGTTTTCACTCTCCATGCAGTTCACTTGTACTTCAACCAACAAACCTTGGATCCTCACAAACATTTATGGGCCTTGCAATCTTGAAGACAAATTGGAATTTATTGATTGGTTTACAAATATTCAAATGCCAGATGATGCTGATTGGATAGTTATGGGGGACTTCAACTTCATCAGGTCACCTGAGGACAGAAATAGGCCTGGTGGTGATATTAATCAGATGTTACTCTTCAATGAGGCCATTAGTAACTTGGGACTAATTGAGCTACCTCTAAAAGGAAGACATTTCAGCTGGAGCAATATGCAACAAAGTCCTCTTCTTGAAAAACTGGATTGGTTTTTTACCTCTGCTGCATGGATGACCTCTTATCCTGACACAACTGCACTGCCTCTTGCAAAACCAATATCAGACCATTTGCCTTGTGTTATTAAAATTGGCACATCTATTCCTAAGTCAGGGGTTTTTAGATTTGAAAATTATTGGTTGAAGCACAACTCTTTCAAAGATATTGTTCAAACTGCATGGAACATACCTGTTGGCTATACTGATCAATGCTAAATTCAAGAACTTGAGAAGAGCACTAAAACTATGGGCAAAAAACCTTTCTTGTCTTAAAAAGCAGATTGAAGAGTTGAATGAATGTATATTCCTATGGGACTTCTTGGAGGAATTCAGAGACCTCACTACATCTGAGCATAACTGCAGAGAGTTTTTGAAAGAAACACTACTAATTGTCCTCAATAATCAGAATATTTACTGGAAACAAAGAGGTAAAATCAAGGGGGTAAAATTTGGGGATGAAAATACCAAATTCTTCCACACAAAGGCTTCAATTAATCATAGGCACAATAAAATTGCAATGCTCATGAATGAGGACCAAGTGGAAATTACAGATCATGAAGGGAAGGCTGCAATTCTTTGGGAAGCTTTCAAGAAGAGAATGGGACAATCAAATGGCCATACAATGCACTTCAATTTACAGGACCTATATGACAACAGAGTGGACCCACAAATATCCCAAGACCTTGAGAGAACTTTCTCTCAGGAAGAAATTGAAGAGGTAGTTAAAAACTTACCCACAGACAAATCTCCAGGCCCTGATGGATTTAACAATGAGTTCCTCAAAGCTTGCTGGGACATTATCAAACAGGATGTTACTGAACTTATCTTGGCTTTTCATGCTGGTAATGTGAATTTGGAAAGCATTAACACTTCATATATCACACTCATTCCAAAAAAGGAGGTACCTATATCTCCTAATGACTTTAGACCAATCTCTCTGCTAAATGGGGTGCTCAAAATCATTACTAAAATGCTGGCCAACAGATTACAAAAAGTTATTCTCAAGCTTGTTCATATCAACCAGTATGGATTCTTAAAGAAAAAAGTAATTCAAGACTGTCTGGGATGGGCCTATGAATATATACATCAATGCCATAAGTCAAAAGAAGAACTGCTTGTTATCAAACTGGATTTTGAGAAGGCTTTTGACACTATTGAGCATCATGCTATAATTGACATATTAAGGGCTAAGGGATTTGGTGAGAGATGGATAACCTGGATACACATGTTACTACATTCTGCATCCTCTGCTGTAATGTTAAATGGGGTGCCAGGGAAAAAGTTCTACTGTAAAAGAGGAGTAAGGCAAGGAGATCCCCTTTCACCTCTTTTATTCATATTGACTGCTGATCTGCTTCAATCAATTTTAAATAAAGCCATGACTAGGGACCTAATAACACCTCCACTACAAGTGACCTCATGCCCAGACTTCCCTATTATACAGTATGCAGATGATACCCTTGTCATTTTGCAAGCAAGTGCTAAACAGCTTGTTTGCCTCAAAGCCCTACTCAACACATTTGCAGATGCCACAGGCCTTAGAGTTAACTATGGGAAATCAATCATGCTGCCACTAAACATTGCAGAAGACAGAGTAGAAATTTTCACTAACACTTTACACTGTACCAGAGGGCAATTTGCATTCACCTACCTAGGGGTACCTATGGGCATTTATAAGCCAACTGTAGAGCAGTGTTTACCCATAGTGAATAGAATTGCTAAGAGGATTACTGGCATTTCCACTTTCATGACTCAGGCAGGGAAGATTTTGTTGGACAAATCTGTGCTGGCTTCCTTAGTTGTTTACTTCATGTGTTGCCTGGACATTCCCATTACTATTAAACACCAGATCATCAAGTACTTAAGGCACTGTCTATGGAGGAGCCCTGATTTGGAAGATAGGAGGCCAGCCCTAGTGGCTTGGCACACAGTATGCAGACCTAAAAATCAGGGTGGCTTGGGAGTTCTGGATATATTCACACATAATAAAACTCTGCTTATGAAAATCCTTCACAAGTTTTACAATAGACATGAGATCCCTTGGGTCAATCTAATTTGGGAAACATATTACATCAATGGGAAACTTCCAGAAGATCAAAAAGTGGGCTCCTTTTGGTGGAAATCCAATATTGCACTCATTGATCAGTTCAAAGCTATAGCAAGATGCAATGTGGGAGATGGTAAATCTGCTTTGTTCTGGGATGATATGTGGGATCAAATCATTCTCAAGCACAAGTTTGATCACCTATATTCCTTTGTTAGAAATCCACAGACAAGTGTCCAACAAGTAATCAACACTGAATATCTTCAAGACTTATTCCATCTGCCACTAACTGCACATGCATATGAGGAGTTCATTCAAATGGAGGACATGTGCATTTCCATGAGACAATTAGAATATTTGGATGCTCTGGATACTTGGAGTTACATATGGGGCAATGAAGTCTACTCTTCAATTAAAGCTTATAATGTGCTAATTGGGCACAAACAAACCCCACCACATTTTTCATGGATATGGAAAAGCTCCTGTCAACCCAAGCATAAAGTTTTTTTCTGGATGCTCCTGCATGATAGAGTAAACACAAGAAATCTACTAAGGAGGAAAAACTTTGAATTGGAAGTTTACAACTGTGCAGTGAGGGACTGTCCTCAAGAGGAAACTCTTCATCATCTCTTTTGGGGTTGTCCTTTTGCCACCAGATGTTGGGACTTTATCTGTCCTTCAAGAACTCCAAACTTGTCAGTTCTGGAAGCTTTTCAGGACCTCAAAGACAAACTCAGACACCCTTTCTTTATGGAGATTATCATCTTGGGATCATGGGCCATCTGGATATCCAGAAACAACAAAATCTTTGATGGTATAACTCCTTCCTTTCAAGGTTGGAAACACATTTTTACTGAGGAACTCAAGCTTCTGAAACTCAGGATCAAGAAGAAATATGAAGTGCAATTCTCTGCTTGGCTGGATTCTATGTTGTAATATGTCTAGTTCTACTTGCTTCCCTGTTCTGTTCTTTAATCTTTTTAGGTTTTAGTTTTTAGTTTTTCTAGCTTTTGCTTAGTTTTTTGGTAGTTTCTTTCTTCTTTAGCTCTTTAGTTGGGCTTAGCTCAAGCCCAACAGACCTCTGTTCTAATTTTATTTTCAATAAAAGCTGCAGTGGGGTTTTTACCCTACTGTTTATAGTAAAAAATGTGTTGTTTTCTTATTTTGATGCATCTATGGCTAGTATCGGGGGGTATGAACCATGGAAAAGTTGGAATGCAGTATAGTACACCAATATAAAATTAGAATAAGATCACAACAGTACCTTGAGTTGTTATTTGCTTTGTTTTACTAACGGAGCTCACGAGATTTTGGTTGAGATTTGTGTTGTGAAGTTTTCAAGTTTTGGGTGAGGATTTGATGGACTATGGAATAAAGAGTGGCAAAACCCTAAACTTGGGGCTGACCAAGGCACCCTAAGGTAAAATTCAAGGACGGACAAGAGCCTAAGCTTGGGGATGCCCCAAGAAGGCATCCCCTCTTTGGTCGTCACCCATCGGTAACTTTACTTGAGGCTATATTTTTATTCACTACATGATATGTGTTTTTGTTGGAGCATCTTGTATGATATGAGTCTTTGCTTTTTAGTTTGTCACAATCATCCTTGCTGTACACACCTTTTGAGAGGGACACGCTTCAATTGTGATTTATTAGAATACTCTATGTGATTCACTTATATCTTTTGAGCTAGGAAATTTTACTCTAGTGCGTCACTTATATCTTTTTAGAGCACGGTGGTGGTTTTATTTTATATAAAATTTTGAACTCTCTTGCTTCACTTATATTATTTTGAGAGTCTTAAAGAACAACATGGTAATTTGTTTGGGTTATTATTTAGTCCTAATATGATAGACATCCAAATGAGATATAATTAAAACTTTCATTTATAGAGCATTGAATACTATGTGAAGTTTGACTCCTTGTAATTGTTTTGAGATGTTTAGATGGTAATATTAGAGTCATCCTTGTGGTAGTTTGTGATGTTAAATAAGTAATTGTGTTAAGGTTTGTGATTCCCGTAGCATGCATGTATGGTCTCCTAACTATGTAACCAAATTAGAGCACTTTGTATTTTGAGTGTTTGTCTTTGCATGAAGGTCAGGGGCGCGCAATGGTTAACTCCTACCAACCAACCTCCTAGGGGCATGCGTCATAGTACTTTGCTTCGAGAGCTAATATTTTTTTTCGCAATAAGTATGTGAGTTCTTCATGACTAATGTTGAGTCCATGGATTATAGGAACTCTCACCCTTCCACCTTGCTAGCCACTCTAGTGCCCCGCAACTTTCGTCGGTGCATAAAACCCTCCTTATACCTTCCTCAAAACAGCCACCATACCTACCTATTATGGCATTTCCATAGCCATTCCGAGATATATTGCCATGTAACTCCACCGTTTAGTTTATTATGACACACTTCATCATTGTCATATTGCTTTGCATGATCATGTAGTTGACATAGTATTTGTGGCAAAGCCACCGTTCATATTTTTCATACATGTCACTCTTGATCATTATATTGCACATCCCGGTACACCGCTGGAGGAATTTATATAGAGTCATATCTTTGTTCTAGTATCGAGTTGTAATATCGAGTTGTAAGTAAATAAAAGTTTGATGATCATCATTATTAGAACAATGTCCCATGTGAGCTCATAAATGAAGAGGCCAAAAGAGTTCCAAAAAGGTCTCCAAAAAAAGAGGAGTCTACAAAATAAATGAGAGAAAAAGAGAGAAGGGACAATGTTACTATCCTTTTCCACACTTGTGCTTCAAAGTAGCACCATGTTTTTCATGATAGAGAGTCTCCTATGTTGTCACTTTCATATATCACTAGTGGGAAAAATTTCAATTATAGAACTTGGCTTGTATATTCCAACGATGGGCTTCCTCAAATGCACTAGGTCTTCATGACCAAGCAAGTTGATGCACACCCACTAGTTGTCTTTCTAAGCTTTCATACACTGATAACTCTAGTGCATCCATTACATGGCAATCCCTACTCACTCACATTGATATCGATTGATGGACATATCCATAGTCCGTTGATTTGCCTAGTCGATGTGAGACTTTCTCTCTCCTTTTGTCTATTACCACCTTCTATTCCACCCATAGTGCTATATTTATGGCTCACAATCATGTATTGCGTGAAGAGTTGAATTTTTTTAAGAATGTTAAAGTACAAAAACAATTGCTTGATTGACACCGGGATAGGCATGATTTTTTACTTTGTGTTAAGAAGAGGGAGCATAAATGACTATATGATTTTGTAGGGATAACTTTCTTTAGCCATGTTATTTTTGAAGCTTCGTAGATTACTTTCTTGCATGCTTGAAGTATTATTGTTTTGATACTGATAAATTTTTATTTTGAGTCTTATGGATCTGAACATTCATGCCACAGTAAAGAATATTGCATTGATAAATATGTTGGGTATCATTCCACATCAAACATTCTATTTTTATCATTTACCTACTCGAGGACGAGCAGGAATTAAGCTTGGGGATGCTTGATACGTCTCCAACGTATCTATAATTTTTTATTGTTCCGCGCTATTCTATTATCTATCTTGGATGTTTTATATGCATTAATATGCTATTTTATATGATTTTTGGGACTAACCTATTAACCTAGAGCCCAGTGTCAGTTTTTGTTTTTTCCATGGTTTTGAGTTTCGTAGAAAAGGAATATCAATCGGAGTCCAAATGGAACGAAACTTTACGAGGATTTTTCTTGGACCAGAAGACATCCAGAGGACCGGGAGTACACGCCAGGGGAGCCTCGAGGTGGCCACAAGGGTAGAGGGTGCGCCATGGGGGGGTACGGCATGCCCCCTACCTTGTGGGCCCCTCGAGACACCCCTGACCTACTTCTTTCACCTATAAATCCCCAAATATTCCAGAAACATCAGAGCATCCATCGAAACCAGTTTTCCTCCACCGTAACCTTCTATTCTTGCGAGATCCCATCTGGAGGCCTTTTTCGGTACTCTGTCGGAGGGGGGTTCAACCACGGAGGGCATCTACATGAACCCTATTGCCCTTTCGATGAAGCGTGGGTAGTTTACCACAGACCTACGGGTCCGTAGCTAGTAGCTAGAGGGCTTCTTCTCTCTCTTTGATCCTCAATACCATGTTCTCCTCGATGTTCTTGGAGATCTATCTGATGTAATCTTCTTTTGTGGTGTGTTTGTCAAGATCCGATGAATTGTGGGTTTATGATTAGATTATCTATGAATATTATTTGAGTTTCTTCTGAATTCTTATATGCATGATTTAATATCTTAGTAATTCTCTTGGAACTATCGGTTTGGTTTGGCCAACTAGATTGGTTTTTCTTGCAATGGGAGAAGTGCTTTGCTTTGGGTTCAATCTTGCGGTGCTCAATCCCAGTGACAGTAGGGGACATGACACGTATTGTATGGTTCCATCGAGGATAACAAGATGGGGTTTTAATCATATTGCTTGAGTTAATTCCGCTACATCATGTCATCTTGCTTAATGTGTTACTCTGTTCTTATGAACTTAATACTCTAGATGCAGAATCGTTTCGGTCGATGTGTGGAGTAATAGTAGTAGATGCAGGAAGGAGTCGGTCTACTTGATACAGACGTGATGCATATATTCATGATCATTGCCTTAGATGTCGTCATAATTATTCGCTCTTCTTTCAATTGCTTGACAGTAATTTGTTCAGCCACCGTAATATTTGCTATCATGAGAGAAGCCTCTAGTGAAACCTATGGCCCCCGGGTCTATTTTACATCTTATAAGTTTCTAATCTACTATTTTGCAATCTTTTACTTTTCGATCTATAAACCAAAACCCAAAAATATTTACTTTACTAGTTCATCTATCTCTATCGGATCTCACTTTTGCAAATAACCGTGAAGGGATTGCCAACCCCTTTATAGCGTTGGGTGCAAGTTGTTTACTTGTTTGTGTAGGTATTTGGCGATTTGCGCGTAATCTCCTACTGGATTGATACCTTGGTTCTCAAACTGAGGTAAATACTTACTCTACTTTGTTGCATCACCCTGTCCTCTTCAAGGGAAAAACCAACGCAAGCTCAAGAGGTAGGAAGGAGTCTCGAAATGTTCGAGAGGTAATGATTGATATATAGGACGGTGGTATTCGGACAACGGAAGTGTTCTGAAGGGTATCAGGTACTTATCGGGTCACCGGAAGGAGTTTCGGGCACCCCCGGCAATCCTATGGGCCTTATGGGCGAAGTGAAGGAACACACCAGCCCACTAGGGGCTGGTGCGCCCAATAGGGCAGGCCATAGGAGGAGGAGAAGGAAATAGGGGAAGGGAAAGGAAAGTGTGGAGTAGGACTCCCCCTTCCTTCCCTCTCTCCCTCTTTCTTTCCCCCTTGTTGAAAGTGCAACTATCCCTGGGTGGTTTTGGTAATTGCTACCAAGATATAGCTCATTGAACTAATGCTCTTTCAATATGATCATTTCAGATAGTTCAATGATTGGCATGGCATGGACTAGGAATGTGGACCCCTGAAAATGCTAAGGACACATATTGGCTCAAGCTCAAGACTCTACATTTTCATTTTAGTGATCCAAGATCACATTGAGTCCATAGGAAAATCCAATACTATTAAAAGGGGATGAGGTGTTGCTTAATCGCTTGCTTGCTCAAAATGCTTAGTGATATGCTCCAAAATCCCTCAACCACTTTCTCATATCCACATATCTCCTAAACCTAAAGTCAAACTTGGCCCCATCGATTTGATTTATCCGGCACCACCGAGTTCATTTGACATAGCCATAGCCAGAAACCCTAATCATTTCGGTCTCACCGATAGGGATCTCGGTCTCACCGGGATGGGATGGAAAACTCTCTGTTTCCCTTCGTAACGTTTCACTCCAACCGAAGTGAGCGATAGGTCCCACCGAGTTTGTAGTGCAAACTCCCTGTTTCCCTTTTGTAGCATTTTGGTCTCACCGAAATGAGCGAATTGGTCCCATCGAGTTTGCCTGACCAACCCTCTGTGTGCCTATTATAGAAATCGGTCTCACCGAGTTTATGTGATCGGTCTCACCGAGATTACGTTATGCCCTAACCCTAATGAAATTGGTCCCACTGAGTTGATCATATCGGTCCCACCGAAAAGCCTAACGTTCACATTTTGAACTAAATCAGTCCGACCGAGTTTCATGATTCGGTCCCACAGTGTTTGGTAAATTGTGTGTAATGGTTAAATTTTGTGTGGAGGCTATATATACCCCTCCACCCTCTCTTCATTCCTGGAGAAAGCCATCAGAACATACAGACACTTCCATTACTCATTTTCTGAGAGAGAACCACCTACTCATGTGTTGAGACCAAGATATTCAAATCCTACCATATGAATCTTGATCTCTAGCCCTCCCCAAGTTGCTTTCTACTCAAATCTTCTTTCCACCATAACCAAATAACTGAGAGAGAGTTGAGTGTTGGGGAGACGATCATTTGAAGCACAAGAGCAAGGAGTTCATCATCAACACACCCTCTATTACCTTTTGGAGAGTGGTGTCTCCTAGATTGGTTAGGTGTCACTTGGCAGCCTCCGATAAGATTGTGGTGTTGAACCATGGAGTTTGTAAGAGCAAGGAGATCGCCTACTTCGTCAAGATCTACCCTAGTGAGGCAAGTCCTTCGTGGGCCATGGCCATGGTGGGATGGACAAGGTAGCTTCTTCATGGACCCTTTGTGAGTGGAGCCCTCTGTGGACTCGCGCAGCCATTACCCTTCGTGGGTTGAAGTCTCCATCAACGCGGATGTACGATAGCACCACCTATCGGAACCATGCCAAAAACATCCATGTCTCCACTTGCATTTCACTCTCCAAACCCCTCCCTTTTACCTTCATATGCAATGATTTACTTTCCGCTGCTACAACTCTAGATTTGCATGTGTAGGAAGATTGCTTGACTTGTGCTAAATTTCTAAAAACTATAAAAACATAAAGTTGGGAAAAGGCTAACTTTTTATTTGGTCAAGTAGTATAATCACCCCCTCTGGACATACTTTCGATCCTACAAGTGGTATCAGATCTTTGGTCTCCATTTGCCTTGATTTCCATAGCTTTGGTGATCATAGCCTTGGTTTCACAACCTAGGAGAGTATGGTGTCTAGTGAGGGAAGTTACCACCGTAGAGGTCCTTACTTTGATGGTACTAAATTTTTTAGTTGGAAGCATAAGATGACAATGCATATTCTTGGACATAACCCAACCATTTGGGCTATTGTGTGTATTGGTTTGCAAGGTGAACTCTTTGATGGGAAGGAACCAAACCATGAAGCCTCCGCTGAAGAATTGAAGATGTTGCAATACAATGCTCAAGCTTGCGATATCCTATTCAATGGATTGTGCCTCGAAGAATTCAAGAAAATCAGCCATCTTGAGAATACAAAGGAAATTTGGGATATTTTGATTGATATGCATGAAGGTACCGACTCCGTCAAGGAATCCAAGTTGGATGTGCTTCAAAGTCAACTTGACAAGTTCAAGATGAAGGATGGTGAAGGTGTTGCTGAAATATACTCTAGGATTGCTCTCATCACAAATGGGATTGCCGGCTTAGGAAGCAAAGTAATGTTCGATAGATTCATCATCAAGAAAATCCTAAGAGCCTTGGATGGAAAATATGACACCGTATGCACATTGATCCAAATGATGCCCAATTACAAAGATCTCAAGCCAACGGAAGTCATTGGAAGAATTGTTGCTCATGAGATGTCACTCAAGGATAAATAAGAGCTTCACAACAAGTCTAGTGGTGCTTACAATGCCTCATGTGATGCTCCTACATCATCAAGTGAGAAACAAGTCTTCAATGAAGAATTGAGCTTAATGGTGAAGAGCTTCAACAAGTTCTACAAGAATAGAAGCAAAGAGAGAAGTTCCAAGTCAAGGTCCTACAATGACAAAATAACTTCTAGTCGACTGTGGAAGACCCAAACACTACTCCAATGAGTGTATGGCTCCCCACAAAAGAAGAGAAGACTCACCTAAACGGAGAACTAGAAGAGAAGAATCACCACCAAGAGAGAGAAGGAGTAGAGATGATCATTATGAACGAAGACCCTCTGAAGAAGCAAGCATTCCGAAGGGAAGGATAAATCATCAAGGAGCTATACAAGACGAAGACATCAAGCTCATGTTGGTGAATGGGTATCTGGTTCCGACTCCGATAACTACTCCGAGAGAAGCTATCACTCCAACTCAGAAGATACTCAAGATGAAGGTGTTGCCGGAATTGCACTTGTGTCATCCAACTCCTACGACATATTTGACTCACCAAATGAAGGAATTGGAAGATTCTTCATGGTTAAAGGCCCTAAGGTATCACACCCCGAGTATCTTGATTTCAATAGTGATGAAGATGACTTGCTATGAGATGATGATTTACTTGTTGGTAGCAATAGTGATGAAACCTATGATGAAAACTATGATGAAATTGCTATTAATCATGCTAATCAAGATAAACCGAATGACAATGATAAGGAGAAGATTGAGCGTGTAACTAAAGAATTAAACACTCTCAAGTTAGCTCATGAAACTACCTTAGAGGATCATCGAGAACTTTTGAGGACTCATGAGAAGCTACTCTTTGAAAAGCTCAATCTAGAGCAAGAGCATGAGTTCTTAAGAGCAATCAATGATGATCTTAGTAAGAAAAGTTCCTCTTACATTGTCAAGCGTTTACTCTTGTCTACTTACATGCCACAAGTAAAATCTAGCAACAAGAACAAGAAAGATTATTCCTCTAGTAGTAACAATAATCATGATAAAACAAATGTTGTTGCTTCTAGTAGTTCTCTTGATTCCACTAATGATTCTTTTAGCCAAGTTACACTTGAGCAAGAAAATAGCTTATTTAAGGGGATTATAGAGAAAGGTGTTTATAAGAGCCTTGCCGAGAGTAAGCAATTTGAGGAAATTGTACGCAAGCAAGGAAGGCATCGAAAGAATCAGGGTGTTGGTTTTGAACGAAAGTTCAATGCCAATGGAGTTGAGTGGGAAGAAGAGCAATATCCCAAGACCAAGTTTGTTCCTCATCAAGTGAAGTATGATCCTACTTCCTTCAAGGGGACACAAGCACAAGATGATCTTCCACCACAAGACCTCAAGCTAAAGGGCAAGGGCAAGCTTCAAGAAGAGATTGATGCATTTGAAGAAGCTCCTAAGTCCTTGGTCAAGTGGGTTCCCAAGACTACCTCAAGTTCTACTTCGTCAAGTACATCTACAACTCCAAGGATTCCCATCAAGATGGTGTGGATCCCTAAGAAGAAGAACTAGAGATTTCTTGAGGGGGACTCCGCCAACATACTTCAGTCATATTTATATTGGCAAGGACAAGTGCAATCAACTTCCACATCTTGTACTAGTTCAAGGAGTCACAAACCCTCTTGTTGGTAAGACAAGGGACAAGGTAACCGAATGCTTTCATGGACATCATCTTGTGTACAATTCACTCTATGTCCATGGATATCTTTGTTTGTTCCTTGTGGGACTAACCCGTGTAGGTATTGAAAGTGCAACTCACTCCAATGGATTGCTCCAAAATGATCTACATCAACATAGAGCATCTACATCTTCAACACCTACATGAAGTCATCATCGACAAAACCCAAGGTTAGTTTATCCCTCTTAGGGGGGATATCACATCTAGGGGGAGCTTTATTCTAAAAATTGAGCTAAAGAAACTCTAAACATGTGAACATAACAATGCTTTATGTAAAAGTGGAGACCCCACTCGTGCTTAAACGATGAGTCTGACCTATGATCAAATGTTCTCATTTGACTCCTAAGTCAATATACTCATATATAGATGACCTAATCATCGCCAATTGCTTGATAGATGCTAGAACGATTGTGTATGCTTTGCCACATGTTTCATTTGCTATCTTATAGTGTGAGAATGTTGAGTGCATATTTCTCTCAGTTAAGGACATCCATTTTTTGTTTTGATTGTTTGGCTTTCTTCTTTTGCCAAATGGATGGACAAGAATGCCTAAGAACCCCCTCTAGCTATCTATGCTTTTCTTGTCTCAAACTCCATTCATGCTACATCACAAATTTTGATCAAGTCAGATTCGAACACTTTGTGTGAGGAAAACTTGGAGTCCCCTATTCGTCATAGACTTAAGCTTCCCAAACCTCTCTATGTACTTCGGTCTGATCGATTCATCCATTTCGGTCTGACCGAGTTCACTGAGTTGATCTAGGTTTTCAATCTCGGTCCAACCGATTAGAACTCTTTGGTAACACCGAGTTGCAGTAACCGCCTATGATTCTGCATCTCGGTGCCACCGAGTTGTTCCACTCGGTCACACCAACAGGGTCAGGATATATATTCCGACATGTCTGATTTTGGAAAACTCTCCAAAACCTCTCGCTCGCGCGTGTCTTGCTCTGCCGTCTTGGGTGTCCGGATCGTCCTCTCGCCACTAGTGACCTCCCACCGCTGGTCTCCACCGCCGTCAATGGAATTCAACCCCGCCGTTGCCGCCCTAGCGAGCTCACCGCCAAGTTAGGGTATGATCTCGATCTTTGTGCAATCTTTACCTCCGACTCTTAGCACAAAGTCAATGCCTTAGGGTTAGGTTTCCACCGAACTCATCTCGGGCCGACCGAGTTGTAGAAATCGGTCCCATCGATTTGGCTTAAGCCATTGCACATGTAAGATTCGGTCTGATCGAAACTACAAATCAGTGTGACCGAGTTCCACTCTTAGTGAAACCCTAGCAATCTCGGAGTCACCGAACTGTGTCTCGGTCTGACCGATTTCACTAGTTTAGACTCCAAAGTTGCTTCGGTGTCACTGAGATTATCAAATCGATAGCTCCGAAATGCTTTCTGTAGAAACCCAAAACTAATATTTTGACTAATTTGTTTTACAAAACCTCTGCACTTTGTGATTCTCATCGACTCTATCTCATCTACATCTATTCACAGGGTCAGCTTTCAGTGTCAGCAATGTCTGATCAAAGTGACAGCCAGAATAGGTCAGAGGAGCAAGAACAGTTGAGTGAGGGCTCTAGTCCCTCAAATAGAAGATACTATGAGAGTAGCAGGAGCACTCCAAGTAATATTCCAAAGGCTGCTACAAAGTCAAGGAAGAAGAAAACTTCTGATAGTGAGGATGAGGACTTTGTGGCTGATGAGGCCACTTCAGAGAAGAAAGTGACTAAGAAGGAGTATGGCACAATTGCTTCAATAAAGCCAGGACTGAACAAGAAGGCCCCTGCCAAGAGATTGCCAATGTCAAATGCGAGAGCATCAACTCAAGAAACAATGGTGTTCACTCTTGAAACCAGAGATGATGATCCAGCAGGAACTAAGAAGAGGGCTAGGAAGACCACATCCAAAGTGATTGGCAAGCCATCGATGAGAAATGATAGCGATGATGAGGATTCTGAAGATGAAGCTGATGAGCCTGTTGCACCAGCTGCAAAGACTTAGAAGTTGATGGGGGATGTCATCAAGTCTAGGGCTGCCCCTTCTAAGCCCAAGACTGCCCCCAAAGCTTCTGCTCCAGCCCCCAAGACTGCACCAAAGAGGAGCACAAGAAACATACCAGCTGCTGAGAAGAACATGGCCCTAGTGCCTGAGATTGATGAAGAAGATGCTGAGGTCCAATTGCTCAGAAAATTGAAGCCCAAGATCCCTGATCTTAATGACAATCATATTGTTGCTGAGGATATGAAGTTGAGGAAGGATGTAGGTCTCAGACGATGGACACAATCTGATCCATATGCTGTGAGGAGAAGGACTGTTGTCGATTACAGGTTCCACAACAGAGAGCAGTAGGATTTCTATGAGACTATCTTGCTTGACAAGAAACCCATTTTTTGTGATATGAAGTGGGTAGATTGGAACTACATTGATGAGAATGCAGATCATTTCAAGCCGTGCATGAGAGCTTCAAGCTATGTGTAGTATACAAGTTTGTGGGTCAGGAGTTGACCAACACGAATGATGAGCTCATTATGCAATTTTATTCTATAGCTCATTTCTATCCCAATGGAAAAATTGTTTGGATGTCTGAGGGGCACTAGGTATCATTCAACAATTGCTGAGTGGGCTAACTTGATAAATTCCCCCGAAGAGAACGAGGATAACCTGGATGTCTATGCCAAGAAGAAGAAAGACTACAACTCCATGGCAAACATGTACAAGGAGATTCCTGACAAAGCCTTGGAAACCCATAAATTTGGCTTTGTTCATTATCTGCTATCTGGATTGGCCACAATTAACACCATGTTGAGGCACACCCTGTAGCCCAAATCTGGAGAACACAAGATGATCAAAGGCCATTCCATCAACTTGCTGCAATTGTTTGATGTGCCTCGGAAGTTCAAAGTGATGAGTTTGATTGTTGATACAATCAAGAGGACTGCTGCAGATCAGAAGAGATCATGTGGGTATGCTCCACACATCTAGATGCTCATCAACTCCAAGATGGGCACAGGCACATACTTACTGGACAAGGAAAATCTTCCCTTATTGCCTGACTTTGAGGACAACACAGTTGTCATGGATGCAGAAGATCCAACATCTATAGATTTTCAAGAGAAGAGGGAGAAAGCAAGAGCTGAGAAGGCAGCAAAGATGCCAAGTGCTGAAGGGGTATCTCAAGTGTCCCTCAAATCTAAACAAGATCAAATGGCATATCTGATTCAAGCAACCTTGAGGATTGAGAAAGGTTTGGCCAACTTGACTCAGAATCAAGCGAGCCTGGAAGGATCATTGAAGCAAAATTCTATGGTCTAGACTTGAAGGTGACAGAAATGCAGACAACAGTTGACCAGCTCCATGAAGAAGCTGAGGAGAGGAAAGGACAACCTACCACAGATGTCTTTCAGAGAGTGGCAAGAGGGAAGAGATCTGCTGTAGTGCACATCGCTGACACTAGAGCTACGTACTACATTAGCACTTGCAGCCATAGCATCAGTGCCACCTCCAGTTGCCACTCCACCAGCTCCAACAACTTCCACAGATGCATTCGTCCTTGGAGTCCTCTCAACACCTGTCACACCCAAGATGCGATTCTATCCCGATCACGTGCTGAACTCGTGATTGGGGCACAACCGCATTTCGGGTGCTTAGCAAGAAGGATATCATTACAACGTACCATTACATCAATAGATGGGGATACATACAAGTCATACAACTGCCACATGAATACAACACATCATACACAAGACATACGACTACGGATGAAAACACATGAAAAGCACAACGACATCCATCCTGCTACCGTAGGCTGCCGACCAAGAACCTATCCCAAGACTGACGAAGAAGAAGAAAGAACTCCAACACACGTAAACATCGCTCTCACGTCAAGTCACCGAACACCTGTACCTGCAACTGTTGTTGTAGTATCTGTGAGCCACGAGGACTCAGCAATCCCATAACCATGGGTATCAAGACTAGCGAAGCTTAGTGGGTATGGAAATGATAGTGGTGAGGTTGCAGCAGTGGCTAAGCATTTTCTGGTGGCTAACTTACGAGTACAAGAATAAGATGAGCATCTACGCAAATGCTCACAAACTAGTAATGATCACTAAATGATCCTTAACTACCTATGAGTCAAACATAACCCCACCGTGTTCTCTTCTCAAAAGAAAAGAGACGGTCATGGTTACTCACGCGGTTGGTGTATTTTATTTCGGATCCTCAGTCAAGTTTTCTACAATCGGACATTAACAAATTCCAATCTGCCACATAACATAACCCTGCAGGTGTGTCCCAACTTAGCCCATCACAAGCTCTCACGATCAGCAGAGGTAAAACCTCTTATCTGAGGGAAGACCCGATCAAACTCGGAATCCAGGTGCACAAGACATTTCGACAATGGTAAAACAAGTCTAGCAAGACCTTCCGATGTGCCGACACCCTGATAGGAGCCGCGTGTATCTCGTCTTGGGCCACAATCAGATGGGACATCCTACAGGTAAAACCAATCCTTGAGTTTCCCCGTGGTGACCCCGCAGTCTACCCAGTTTGAACCAACACTCATGAGGAGCAATGGCATGAGTTGTTGATTAAGTCCTCGGGGTCCGGAAAGTCCCTATGCAAGTTATTTAGTTATTAGGCAAATGGTAAAACCAATGTTGGGCCTTGGTGGAGGAGTTTTATTCAAAGCGAACTGTCAAGGGGGTCCCATAACCCCCAACCGTATTAGGAACGCAAACTCAAGGAATATAACACCAGTTTATCGGTTCTGAAGGCGGCATGAGTGGAACAAAACACTAAGAAAAAGGCCAAGCCTTCCACCCATTGCCAAGTATAGGTGCATTAATTCAATGAAGAAATATTTTGATATTCCAAAAATCAAAGTTCCAACATGGAGCAATCTTCATCTTCACCTGCAACTAACAAAGCTATAAGAGGGGCTGAGAAAGCGGTAACATAGACATTCAATGGTTTGCTAGGATGGTTTCAAAGGTTAGAGGTTTCAAGGCAACAAAGAGAGGCTGAAAAAAAAAGTTGGGTGGCGCGACATATAGCGATAGCATGGTGACAACTAGCTTAGCACCGATAGTAATGAGATCTAAGGTGACTGTCATCTTGCCTGAGATCCCGCTAGAAAGAACGAGTCCATGAAGAAGACGAAGCCACGAAGACGAACCAAGCGTAGTCGAACGAATCCTCACGATCGCAACGAAACATGAACTAACGAGAACAAGAAAACAACATCGTAAACACACAACGCACAAACATGACATGATGCTCAACTGAGCATGATGCATGAAAATCAACATGAGGCTACTCATGGCAAGAGATGATGCAAACAAGAACATCCAACCAAGCAAGTTTAAATGAGGCCGGAAACAACATATAACAATTCCGGTAAGTCCTCATATGCAATTTTCGAATTGGTCCAGATCTGAACAAACCTTAAGTTCAAGCTGTTAAACAGCAAGTTAACATGCACCATGTTGATCTACATGAAATTCTGGTCAAGTTACATATAAAGTTCATTTAATTCGGAGCTACGGCCTAGAAGATATGGGCAAAACAAGATACACATGGCAAGATGCAAAATGCATTCATTCATCAAGCACACACACTCAAAACATGGATACAACATGACATGATGCATCTACATGCCAAACGAAGCAAATTTCATATAGGGCATACTCCAAATGGAGCCACGGTTTAACACATACACAAGCAACAAGATTAAATCACATGCTATCCACAACAACAACTAGGCATATAGCAAGCATCAAAACAACATGCTACAAGTACAAGATAGTCTCAAGAATGGTATGAACTCAAAGTACATATAGCATGCTTCCAATATCAACAAGGATCAGGTTCATAGGCATCAAGAGTAAACCAACATGATCAAGGCAACAAGCATACTTTATATCACAGATTATGACTTAGTGGAAAAAACAAAGCATATACGTGAGCAGAGTTAATATGTTGACATGTTGGAGGCAAGAAATAAATAAGGTACAATACAAGAACATGGCAAGCAAAAGCATGACATTCTAGAACACAACATGGAGCTCAAGGAACACAACATGGCATATACATGGGAGCAACAAGTTCATGGCATTCATCAAAACAAGATGCAAACATGATATAGCAGATTCTCAGACTTAGTAAAAATCTGGGAATGCAAAACCAACATTGTGATGCTGCTTTTGGAGGCACATAACATCAAGCATATCAATTCTAATGAGCATGCAATGATCATGAACATGTAGTAGGCATTGCATACTGCAAATGACTCCGTTGGCACAACTCCATAAGATGCATAGAATGATTACAACAAGCTTTGCGAAAATGAACATGTTGTTGACAGGCTGACAGATTTATCATAATGACAACTTCAGAGCAAGAAAGAGACAAGCTACAACAACCTATAATTGCAACCAAGGGCATGGATGGATAGAACATAACAAGGGCTTCAACATTCCCACCGGACATTCCGAAACATGCATGGTTTTGACTGTAGCATCAAGCAAACATGGCATCACAATATAACAAATTCAGACTTAGCAGTTTTCAACAAGTCTCAAGAAACAGCAAACAGCGAATAGGTCACTTTGCAAGCTTGTCGCACTCACCACAAGGCATATCATGAAAAGTAGATTGCACCACAACAAAGATGACATGATTGTGCTCCCAACACATGTTGACATGATTCTCAAACAAAAATCACACAAAAATATGTGAAAAAGGCAAATCAGCAAGTTATGTCAGTTTTCATCAGCTAACATCACTTAGCACATTTGCAGCAGAGATTAACATGGCAAGATGCAATTTAACATGCATGAAAAGCACACCATCTTCTAGAGCATTCAGAGACGAAAATTTTGACATATCATACACGCAAATTGGAGCAACATGCACAAAGTTACATTCAACACAAGATGCACATATGACTTGAGTTTTCTCGAACTTGCTGGAAAATCTGCACCTCGGGGAAATGGGGCGCGGTCATGCGGGATGGAGGGATCTGGGCACGAGGGCGCGTTTGGTTGGGATCCCAGTGGATCTGGTCCCGATCCATCGGATTCGGACGGCGGCGGCGGCCGGAGACGATGAGGACGACGGGGCGCCCGGCGATGGTGGTGGTGGGCGGAGTAGGCAGATGGCGGCGGTTAGATGCGGCTGGGCAGCGCCGGAGTTAGCGGCGGCGAGGTGCGGGGTCTGCCGGCGAGGACGCCGGGCAGGGCGATGGCGAGGTGGTCGGGCCGGCCAGGCGAGGCGGCGAGCTCACCGGTTGGAGTGGTCGGCGATGGAGGCGGCGAGGTCGGAGGCGGACGGCGGCGCTCGGGAGGCGCGGAGGAAGTGGCTCGGGTGGGCGGACGACCGGGTCGGGGAGGGCCGGCCTCGGACCCCGACGGGCACGCGCGGTGGTGGAGGGAGGAGGTAGATGGGGGCGCACGACGTGGCGGCTGGCGATTCGCCGGGGTGGCGGAGTGGCTGAGGTGGCGGCGTGCTATTGGCCGGCGCGAGGTGGCTGAGCGGCGGTGGACATGTCTGGCCGCCGGCGGACGTTTCCGGCTATGCGGAGGGAGGTGGAGCTAGGGTTTGCACCGCGAATTTCGGGGGAGGGACATATTTATAGGTAGAGGGAGCTAGGAGAGTCCAAATGAGGTGTGGTTTTCGCCCACACGATCGTGATCCAACGACGAAGATCATGGAGGGGGTTTAGATGGGCTAGTGGGCTGTTATGGAGGGGTGTTGGGCTGCAAAGATAAGGGGGTTTTCGGTCAATGCGGTTAACCGTTGGGGCATCAAACGACCTCCAAATGGAACGAAATTTGACAAGCAGTCTACCGGTGATATACCAAGGTCACTCGACTAATCTAGGCCCATTCCAAGAACGTTTTTCTCCCACTCACTAAAGAAGATTTGAGAGGTGCAACGGGTGCATGTGAGGGTGTCGGATCCCGAAACGGACAACGGAGAAAAAGATTGGATGCAAGTTTTTAAAACATGAGGATGCAATGCACATGATGACATGGCAAGATGCAACACTCAAGCAAATGACAAGGCAACGATGGAGAATAAGAGGATGACACCTGGCGCATCGGTCTCGGGGTGTCACAACACTCCCCTACTAACAAGAGATCTCGTCCCGAGATCTTAGGAACGAGACGGAAGAGGAAAATAGGAAGAACAATGTTCTTCTTGGATAAGAGAGTGAAACCAAAGAATCTTGAGATATTGAGCCATTTGAAAGGAAGAATGCAATGGAGATGAACGAGATTGAGAAGCACCGTTACAACAGAGGAACGGGGAAAAGAACCTTGATGGTTGAAAGACATGAAAAAAGAGCTGAAGGAACAAAAATGAATTCGAAACCACTCGGGTTAATAAGAGATAGGAAGGAATAAGAAGAAGAAAAATTAGATAGCTTACCAGTTGAATATGAATGGAAAGAAGAAGAACTTGAGAGATGGAATAATATTTGACGAGATGAAACAACACCAATGCCTCCGAATCAAATAAAGAATGACAAGAAAGGAGGTAGAACAACATCTTCTTGCACAAAAGAATTTGAAAACATCCTTGCGAATAAGGGATGAATTGAGTTGTTGGAAAATCAACAACAAAAAGAATTAACTTGTTGTGGACTTATAGAAATCATCCCAAAACTTGAGGTGAATTATGACACGAACAAAAGATTGAATAAATGAGATGAAGGAAGAAATGAAAACTCCACTTCAAAGAATACGAAGAAATATTTGCATCTTGAGGTGCGAGAGGAATAAGAATACTTGAGCTGCTCCACAAGAATTTGATGAACACTTGAAGAATGAAATAAATCATGATGAACCACCATGAAGAACTTTGGTGACCAAAAGGATGACAAGATAGAAATGAAGGATGAAAAGAATAAGATTAAGGCCTTGCGATGATTTAGACGGGTGGTTCCGATGATATAGCCGAGAAAACTTTGAACTCTGCAAAAGAAAATATGAAAACACTTGGTATTAGAATGTATTCCTCAAGAACAAACTCCAAAGGAAGGGATTACTCAACTTGATGAAAAGAATAAGAATTATGTTATGCTTATCCTCCACCAATTAAATTGATGATAAGCAATTGATTTGCATACTAATTCGCGTTGAAAAAGATTAAAGAGAGATATAGCACAAAACTTAAGGAAGTCTTCATGACCCACCAGTAGGATTGGAAAGAACAAATGAATTGATATGCTAACACAGTAAAAGAACTCTTGAGCTAACCACCATAAGAATTGAAACCGAGTGATAAAAAGAACGAACCACCGGGAAGAATTGAAATTGGGCGAAGAAAAGAGAATGAATCGCCTGAAAGTATTAGAAAACAAATAAATAACTTGAGGAAAATAGATAGAAGAGAATGAAGAGATCTTGAACTGATTAAAGAATACTTGGACAAAGCACCGGAAGAATTATGGAGACGAACGAAGAGGCGTCAATTAAGAATAGTTGGAGGATGAAGTTGAAAATTGAGAACGAAGAAATCTTTTGAAATGATGGTCTTCGGAGGAATGAAATGGAAAGAATTGATGAAATACCTTGGACGGGTAAGAAAAGATTTATTGACGATCAGAATAAATCGAGAGGATAGCATTATGCTAAAACCATGGATCTTTGAGAGAACGATCAAGGATTGGAGAGAAACTCTTCTTCGGTCTTCAAATGATGACGAGAAACACCACCAAAATTGTTGAGATACTCCGGATGAATGAAAAGTGGATAAGTTGAACCAACGTTGAAAATAATTTGAAAGCGATCTTGGAGAAGGCATATGACTGATGGAATTCATTCTGACATCACACTTGAAAAGAATTTGGGAATCACTCCAGAAAAATTAGAAGAGTCAGGTAAGATCCTGGGAAAAGACCTGTGGGTTATGAGCCCACCGAAGAGAAACACCGTTGGAAAGGATTGAAAAGGAGATAATGTGCCGGAACAATTAAAAGACTCGAAGGAGGTGGCAACCTCGAATTAATAGGAACACAGACGAATCTTCTGAGATGTCTTCGAAACTCCGGAACTATTAAATTGCGAGAGGCGAATGAGCAAGGGGAAACATCTGTGCCGAGGGAAAGAATATGAAGAACACCAGAAACTTGAATTGAATCCACCGATGAAGAAAAGAGATGAAGAATGCCGTACTAGACAATAATTCACCCTTCGAAATAATTGAGGAAAGAATGCAAAGGATTCGCACGAGTAGGATGGATACTCTATTAAGGACTCCGACTCCGAAAGAAAAAGGGTGGGCGGGTGGGGAAAGAAAGACCCACTTCGGATGGGGAAACGACGCTGGTTGGAAAGAACTGAGCATTGACTTGCAAAAGGTGAAGAGGATCGAATCAACTTGACGAGAATTGCACCGAATGAAAAGAGCTGACATCACAATGAACGAAAACTAACTACGTGATCCTTAAAATTTTAAAGGGGAACAAGAGTAATTCAAAACACCTACGTCAAGATTCCTCACCAGAGCAACGAAGGGGCTGAGAAGTAAAAAGAATTCCTACTCTCCGATATAACTAGACTCCAAAATAGTTTTTTTGCTAGACTCGACAACGGCCAAACTACGATCAATCAAGCCGGCTCGTATTGTCGGTCGAGGCACTGATACCAACTTGTCATGCCCAAGAAGCGATTCTATCCTGATCACGTGCTGAAATCATGATTGGGGCACAACCACATTTCGGACGCTTAGCAAGATGGATATCATTACATCATACCATTACATAAATAGATGGGGATACATACAAGTCATATAACTGCCACATGAATACAACACATCATACACAAGACATACGACTACGAATGAAAACACATGAAAATCATAACGACATCCATCCTGCTATTCCAGGCTGTCGACCAGGAACCTATCCCAAGACTGACGAAGAAGAAGGAAGAACTCCAACACAAGTAAACATCGCTCTCACGTCAAGTCACCGAACACATGTACCTGCAACTGTTGTTGTAGTAACTGTGAGCCATGAGGACTCAGCAATCCCATAACCATGGCTATCAAGACTAGCAAACCTTAGAGGGTATGGAAAGGAGTGGTGAGGTTGCAGCAAGGGCTAAGCTTTGTCTCGTGGCTAACTTACGAGTACAAGAATAAGATGAGCATCTACACAAACGGTCGCAAACTAGTAATGATCGCTAAATGATCCTGAACTACCTACGAGTCAAAAATAACCCCACCATGTTCTATTCTCAAAGGAAAAGAGACGGTCACGGTTACTCACGCAGTTGGTGTATATTATTCTGGATCCTCTGTCAAGTTTTCTACAACTGGACATTAACAAATTCCAATCTGCCACATAACCGCGTGCACGGCTTTCCAAAGATCATAACCCTGCAGGGGTGTCCCAACTTAGCCCATCACAAGCTCTCACGATCAGCAGAGGTAAAACCTCTTATCTTAGGGAAGATCCAACCAGACTCGGAATCCCGTGATACGTCTCCAACGTATCTATAATTTTTTATTGTTCCATGCTATTATATATTCTGTTTTGGATGTTTAATGGGCTTTATTATACAGTTTTATATTATTTTGGGACTAACCTATTAACCCAAGGCCTAGTGCAGATTGCTGTTTTTTTTGCCTATTTCAGGGTTTCGCAGAAAAGGAATATCAAACAGAGTCCAAATGGAATGAAACCTTCGGGGGAGTTATTTTTGGAACTATGTCTACCCAGAAGACATGGATTACACGCGAGGGAACGAAGGAGGTGGCCACGAGGGTCCAGGGCGCGCCCCCTCCCCCTAGGCGCACCCCCACCCTCGTGGGCCCCCTCTGGCTCCCCCGATGCCCTCCTTCGTCCTATATATATATCCATTTACCCTGAAAACATCAACGCAACAGAGAAAACTGTAATTCCACCGCCGCAACCTTATGTTCCTATGAGATCCCATCTTGGGGCCTGTTCTGGAGCTCCGCCAGAGGAGGGATCTACCATGGAGTGCTTCTACATCAACGCCATAGCCTCACCAATGAGTTGTGAGTAGTTTACCACAGACCTTCGGGTCCATAGTTATTAGCTAGATGGCTTCTTCTCTGTTTTTGGGTCTCAATACAAAGTTCTCCTCGATCTTCGAGGAGATCTATTCGATGTAATCTTTTTGCGGTGTGTTTGTCGAGATCCGATGAATTGTGGGTTTATGATCAATATTATCTATGAGAAATATTTGATTCTTTTATGGAATTTTTTATGTATGATTATAATATCCTTGCAAGTCTCTTCGAATTATTGGTTTGGTTTGGCCTACTAGATCTATAGTTCTTGCAATGGGAGAAGTGCTTGGCTTTGGGTTCAATCTTGCGGTGTCCTTTCCCAGTGACAGCAGGGGCAGCAAGGCACATATTGTATTGTTGCCATCGAGGATAAAAAGATGGGGTTTATATCATATTGCTTGAGTTTATCCCTCTACATCATGTCATGTTGCTTAAAGTGTTACTCTGTTCTTATGAACTTAATACTCTAGATGCATGCTGGATAGCGGTCGATGCGTGGAGTAATAGTAGTAGATGCAGAATCGTTTCGGTCTACTTGTCACGGACACGATGACTATATATAATGATCATGCCTAGATATTCTCATAACTATGCGCTTTTCTATCAATTGCTCGACATTAATTTGTTTACCCACCGTAGAATTCAACTATCATGAGAGAAGCCACTAGTGAAACCTATGGTCCCCAGGTCTATTCTCAACATATTAATCTACCATCTACTTTACTTTGCTTTATTTAATTTCTGTTCTTATATCCAAAAATACCAAAAATATTATACTATCCTATCTATCAGATCTCACTTTTGTAAGTGACCGTAAAGGGATTGACAACCCCTTATCACGTTGGCTGAGAAGTTCTTATTTGTTTGTGCAGGTGCGAGGGACTCGTGCGTGGTCTCCTACTAGATTGATACCTTGGTTCTCAAAAACCGAGGGAAATACTTATGCTACTATGCTGCATCACCCTTTCCTCTTCGAGGGAATACAACGCAAGCTCGAGAAGTAGCAAGAAGAATTCCTGGCGCCGTTGCCGGGGAGGCTTACACAAAAGTCGTATACCATGTACCTATCACAAACCCTTACCCTTCACATTACATTTTTTGCCTCTCGTTTTCCTCTCCCCCACTTCACCCTTGCCGTTTTATTCGCCCTTTTTCCGTTCGCCTTTCTGTTTGCTTGTGTTGCTATGTGCCCTCAATCAGCATGCATCTTCGCTTGCTAAATTATGGATCCTCATCCTAGCAAATATCTTTAAGAGATCCAATTATGATGAACCTATTGCTAGTGAGTTGCGTGCACTAGATTATCTTTATGAGGTTTTGCTTGAAAGATTATAAACTGATTCACGATAGTTCCTTGAACGAAAAGCATGATTGCAATGATGTTATTATAAATTCTATTACTGTCAACTATGCTAATGATACGCAAAATCCTAAGCTTGGGGATGCTTATTTTTCTATGCCCACTTCTTGTTGCAATGATCATGATTGGGGTGATGCTTCTTACGATCTTGAAACCTTATTTAAGCCCCATGATATATATGAGATTGATAATAATTTTTGCAATAATATTAAAAGTTGTTTTGGAAGTGTGTCAACTTTAGATCTCACATATTTGGAGAATGTTCAATCTTATGATTTTTTTGATAAATGTGGGTTTGGAGAGGTCATGACTTTAGTTAATGTTGATCCCACTATTTTGGAAGAGTGTCAAATTCGTATGCATGTGGATCGTGTTGAGAATATGTTTTGTGATAGCTATATTGTTTAATTTTCTTATTATCTTACATGCAATTATTATGAGAGAGGAAAATATGGTTGTAGAAATCTTCATGTTACTAAATTACCTCTCGTTATGTTGAGATTGCTATTGTTTCTTTCTTCTTTCTTGCTTATGCTAGATCTTGCTTGTCTTGCTAATTTGTTTTCCTATAAAATGTCTATGCATAGGAAGTATGTTAGACTTAGATGTGATTTTCACATGCTATATGATGCTCTCTTTGTGCTTCAATTCTTATCTTTCATGTGAGCATCATTGAATTCTCAAGCCTATCTTAATGGCTATAAAGAAAGAGCTTGTTAGGAGGCAACCCAATTTTATTTTCTTTGCTTTTGCTTCTGTTTAGGAATAAACATTGCATCTAGCTTTTGTTTAGATATAGTTTTGTGTTTTAATTAGTGTTTGTGCCAAGTAGAACCTTTGGAAGACTTGTGTGAAGTTTATATGATCATGTTGTGAAAAACAGAAACTTTAGCGCTAACATGATTAACCACCAGATTTTACTAGAGAGTGCTATTTAGTTGATTCATTTTGCAAATGATTGATAGACAAATTCCTCACGTTTACCAATTTATTTCAATTTTTTGGAGTTATAGAAGTATCCGAAATTTACAGATTACTACAGATTGTTCTGTTTTTTGACAGATTCTGTTTTTCATGTGTTGTTTGCTTATTTTGATGAATCTATGAGTCGTATTTGAGGATATGAATCATAGAGAAGTTGGAATACAGTAGGTTTAACACCAATATAAACAAAGAATCAGTTCATTACAGTACCTTAGAGTGGTGGCTTGTTTTCTTATACTAAGGAGCTCACGAGATTTTTGGCTAAGTTTTGTGTTGTGAAGTTTTCAAGTTTTGAGTATGGCTTTGATGGACTAGGGAACAAAGAGTGGCAAGAGCCTAAGCTTGGGGATGCCCAAGGCACCCCAAGGTAAAATTCAAGGACAACCAAATGCCTAAGCTTGGGGATGTCGCGGGAAGGTATCCCCTCTTTCGTCTTCATCTATCGGTAACTATACTCGGAGCTATATTTTTATTCACCACATGATCTGTGTTTTGCTTGGAGCGTCATGTATGATTTGAGTGTTTGCTTTTTAGTTTGCCACAATCATCCTTTCTGGACACACATTTTGAGAGAGATAAATATGATTTAAATTTTGTTTTAATACTCTATGTGCTTGACTTATATCTTTTGAGCTAGATAGTTTTGCTCTAGTACTTCACTTATATCTTTTAGAGCACGGTGGTGGTTTTATTTTGTAGAAACTGTTGAATCTCTCATGCTTCACTTATATCCTTTTTGAGAGTCTTTTAGAACAGCATGGTAATGTGCTTTGGTTATAAAACTAGTCCTAATATGATAGGTATCCATGATGAATATAGTAAAAATTTCATATAAAGTGCAATGAATATGATGAGAAGTTTGATACTTGATGATTGTTTTGAGATATGAGGATCGTGATATTAGAGTCATGCTAGTGGAGTAATTTTGAATTTGAGAAATACTTGTGTTAAAGTTGGTGATTCCCGTAGCATGCACGTATGGTGAACCGCTATGTGATGAAGTTAGAGCATGAGGTATTTATTGAGTGTCATCTTTTGTGTGGAGGTCGGGATCGCGCGATGCTTAACTCCTACCAACCCTCCCCCTAGGTGCACACATTGATTACTTTGTTTTGATGACTCGTAAATTTTTGCAATAAGTATATGAGTTCTTTATGACTAATGTTGAGTCCATGGATTATACGCACTCTCACCCTTCCACCATTGCTAGCCTCTCTTGTATCGCGCAACTCTCGCCGGTACCATACACCCACCATATACCTTCCTGAAAACAGCAACCATACCTACCTATCATGGCATTCCCATAGCCACTCCGAGATATATTGCCATGCAACTTTCCACCATTCCGTTTGTATGACATGCTTCATCATCAATCACATAGAGTCATATTTTGTTCTAGCTTTGAGTTGTAATCTTTGAGTTGTAAGTCAATAAAAGTGTGATGATCTTCATTATTAGAGCATTGTCCCATGTGAGGAAAAGCCAAATAAAAAAGGAGATGACCCAAAAAAATAGAGAGGGGCTAAATAAAAAAAGAGAGAATGCCCCTCCAAAAATGAGAGAAAAGAGAGAAGGTACAATGCTACTATCCTTTTCCACACTTGTGCTTCAAAGTAGCACCATGATCTCCATGATAGAGAGTCTCTTGTTTTGTCACTTTCATATACTAGTGGGAATTTTCATTATAGAACTTGGCTTGTATATTCCAATGATGGGCTTCCTCAAATGCCCTAGGTCTTCATGAGCAAGCAAGTTGGATGCACACCCACTTAGTTTCTTTTGATGAGCTTTCATACACTTATAGCTCTAGTGCATCCATTGCATGGAAATCCCTACTCACTCACATTGATATCTATTGATGGGCATCTCCATAGCCCGTTGATATGCCTAGTCGATGTGAGACTATCTTCCTCCTTTTTGTCTTCTCCACAACCACCACTCTATTCCACCTATAGTGCTATATCCATGGCTCACGCTCATGTATTGCGTGAAAGTTTAAAGGTTTGAAAAAATTTGAGTATGAAAACAATTGCTTGGCTGAAACCGGGGTTGTGCATGATATGAATATTTTGTGTGATGAAGAGGGAGCATAGCCAGACTATATGATTTTGTAGGGATAACTTTCTTTGGCCATATTATTTTGAGAAGACATAATTGCTTTGGCAGTATGCTTGAAGTATTATTATTCTTATGTCAATATAGATTTTTGTCTTGAATCTTTCGGATATGAACTTTCATGCCACAATAAAGAAATTACATTGAAAATTATGTTGGTTAGCATTCCACATCAAATTTTTTTTTATTATTATTTACCTACTTGAGGACGAACATGAATTAAGCTTGGGGATGCTTGATACGTTTCCAATGCATCTATAATTTTTGATTGTTCCATGCTATTATATATTCTGTTTTGGATGTTTAATGGGCTTTATTATACACTTTTATATTATTTTGGGACTAACCTGCTAACCCAAGGCCCTGTGCAGATTGCTGTTTGTTTTGCCTATTTCAGGGTTTCGCAGAAAAGGAATATCAAACGGAGTCCAAATGGAATGAAACCTTCAGGAGAGTTTTTTTGGAACCGTATCTACTTAGAAGACTTAGAGTACACGCGAGGGAACGAAGGAGGTGGCCACGAGGTTCCAGGGCGCGCCCCCTCCCCCTGGGCGCGCCCCCCACCCTCATGGGCCCCCTCTGGCTCCCCCGATGCCCTCTTTCCTCCTATATATATCAATGTACCCTAAAAACATCGAGGCAACAGACAAAACCCTAATTCGACCGACGCGACCTTCTGTTCCCGTGAGATCCCATCTTGGGGCGTATTTCGGAGCTCCGCGGGAGGAGGGATCTACCATTAAGGTCTTCTACATCAACGCCATAGCCTCACCAATGAGTTGTGAGTAGTTTACCACAGACCTTCGGGTCCATAGTTATTAGCTAGATGGCTTCTTCTCTCTTTTTGGATCTCAATACAAAATTCTCAATCTTCGAGGAGATCTATTCGATGTAATCTTTTTGCGGTGTGTTTGTCGAGATCCGATGAGTTGTGGGTATATGATCAAGATTATCTATGAGAAATATTTGATTCTTTTCTGAAATCTTTTATGTATGATTATAATATCCTTGCAAGTCTCTTCGAATTATTGGTTTGGTTTGGCCTACTAGATCTATAGTTCTTGCAATGGGAGAAGTGCTTGGCTTTGCGTTCAATCTTGCGGTGTCCTTTCCTAGTGACAACAGGGGCAACAAAGCACGTATTTTATTGTTGCCATCGAGGATAAAAAGATGGGGTTCATATCATATTGCTTGAGTTTATCCCTCTACATCATGTCATCTTGCTTAAAGCGTTACTCTGTTCTTATGAACTTAATACTCTAGATGCATGCTAGATAGCGGTCGATGTATGGAGTAATAGTAGTAGATGCAGAATCGTTTCGGTCTACTTGTCACGGACGTGATGCCTATATATAATGATCATGCCTAGATATTCTCGTAACTATGTGCTTTCTATCAATTGGTCAACAGTAATTTGTTTACCCGCCGTAGAATTCTGCTATCATGAGAGAAGCCACTAGTGAAACCTATGGCCCCCGGGTCTATTCTCAACATATTAATGTTCCATCTACTTTACTTTGCTTTATTTACTTTCTGTTCTTATATCCAAAAATACCAAAAATATTATACTATCCTATCTATCAGATCTCACTTTTGTAAGTGACCGTAAAGGGATTGACAACTCCTTATCACGTTGGCTGTGAAGTCCTTATTTGTTTGTGCAGGTGTGAGGGACTCGCGTGGGGTCTCCTACTGGATTGATACCTTGGTTCTCAAAAACTAAGGGAAATACTTACGCAATTGTGTTGCACCACCCTTTCCTCTTCGAAGGAATGCGACGCAAGCTCGAGAAGTAGCAAGAAGAATTTCTGGCGTCGTTGACAGGGAGGCTTACACAAAAGTCATATACTAAGCACCTATCACAAACCCTTACCCTTCGAATTACATTTTTTGCCTCCCGTTTTCCTCTCCCCCACATCACCTTTGCCGTTTTATTCGCCCTTTTTCCGTTCGCCTTTCTGTTTGCTTGTGTTGCTATCTGCCCTCTATCAGCTTGCATCTTCGCTTGCTAAATTATGGATCCTCATCCACTTGCTAATCTCTTTAAGAGATCCAATTATGATGAACCAATTGCTAGTGAGTTGCGTGCACTATATTATCTTTATGAGGTTTTGCTTGAAATTTGTGAGTCCAAAAATTGTGATGAAGTGTTGAAAGAAAAAGTTTATAAAGTGATTCACGATAGTTCCTTGAACGAAAAGCATGATTTCAATGATGTTATTATAAATTCTATTACTGTCAACTATGCTAATGATATGCAAAACCCTAAGCTTGAGGATGCTTATTTTGCTATGCCCACTACTTGTTGCAATGGTCATGATTGGGGTGATGCTTCTTACGATCTTGAAACCTTATTTAAGAGCCATGATATATATGAGATTGATAATAATGTTTGCAATAATATTAAAAGTGGGTTTGGAAGAGTGTCAACTTTAGATCCCACATATTTGGCGAATGTTCAATCTTATTTTTTTTTGATAAAAGTGGGTTTGGAGAGGTCATGACTTTAGTTAATGTTGATCCCACTATTTCGGAAGAGTGTCAACTTTGTATGCATGTGGATCGTGTTGAGAATATGTTTTGTGATAGATATATTGTTGAGTTTGCTTATGATCCTACATGCAATTATTATGAGAGAGGAAAATATGGTTGTAGAAATCTTCATGTTACTAAATTACGTCTTGTTATGTTGAGATTGCTATTGTTTCTTTCTTATTCCTTACTTATGCTAGATCTTGCTTGTCTTGCTAATTTGTTTTCCTATAAAATGCCTATGCATAGGAAGTATGTTAGACTTAGATGTGATTTTCACATGCTATATGATGCTTTCTTTGTGCTTCAATTTTTATCTTTCATGTGAGCATCATTGAATTCTCAAGCCTATCTTAATGGATATAAAGAAAGAGCTTGTTGGGAGGCAAACCAATTTTATTTTCTTTGTTTTTGCTTCTGTTTAGGAATAAATATTGCATCTACCTTATGTTTATATGTGGTTTTGTGTTTTAATTAGTGTTTGTGCCAAGTAGAACCTTTGGAAGACTTGTGTGAAGTTTATATGATCATGCTGTAAATAACAGAAACTTTCGCACTCACGGGATTGACCACCAGATTTTATTCGAGTGCTATTTAGTTGATTCTTTTTGCAGATGATTGATAGACAAATTCCTCACGTTTACCAATTTATTTCAATTTTTTGCAGTTACAGAAGTATTCGAAAGTTACAGATTACTCCAGACTGTTCTGTTTTTTGACAGATTCTGTTTTTCGTGTGTTGTTTGCTTATTTTGATGAATCTATGAGTAGTATTGGAGGATATGAATCATAGAGAAGTTGGAATACAGTAGGTTTAACACCAATATAAACAAAGAATGAGTTCATTACAATACCTTAGAGTGGTGGTTTGTTTTCTTATACTAACAGAGATCACGAGATTTTTGGCTAAGTTTTGTGTTGTGAAGTTTTCAAGTTTTGAGTATGGCTTTGATGGACTATGGAACAAAGAGTGGCAAGCGCCTAATCTTGGGGATGCCCAAGGCACCCCAAGGTAAAAGTCAAGGACAACCAAAAGCCTAAGCTTGGGGATGACCCGGGAAGGCATCGCCTCTTTCGTCTTCATCTATCGGTAACTATACTCGGGGCTATATTTTGATTCACCACATGATATGTGTTTTTCTTAGAGCATCATGTATGATTTGAGTGTTTGCTTTTTATTTTGCCACAATCATCCTTTCTGGACACACCTTTTGAGAGAGATAAATAGGATTTAAAATTTGTTAGAATACTCTATGTGCTTCACTTATATCTTTTGAGCTAGATAGTTTTGCTGTAGTACTTCACTTATATCTTTTAGAGCGCGGTGGTGGTTTTATTTTGTAGAAACTCTTGAATCTCTCATGCTTCACTTATATCCCTTTTGAGATTCTTTTAGAACAACATGGTATGCTTTGGTTATAAAACTAGTCCTAATATGATAGGTATCCAAGATGAATATAGTAAAAACTTTCATATAAAGTGCATTGAATATGATGAGAAGTTTGATACTTCATGATTGTTTTGAGATATGAGGATGGTGATATTAGAGTCATGCTAGTGGAGTAATTTTGAATTTGAGAAATACTTGTGTTGAAGTTTGTGATTCTCGTAGCATGCAAGTAGGGTGAGCTGCTATGTGACGAAGTTAGAGCATGAGGTATTTATTGAGTGTCATCCTTTGTGTGGAGGTCGAGATCGCGCGATGGTTAACTCCTATCAACCCTTCCCCTAGGAGCATGCGTTGATTACTTTGTTTTGATGACTTGTAAATTTTTGCAATAAGTATATGAGTTCTTTATGACTAATGTTTAGTCCATGGATTATACGCACTCTCACTCTTCCACCATTGCTAGCCTCTCTTGTACCGCGCAACTCTCGCCGGTACCATACACCCAACATATACCTTCCTCAAAACAGCCACCATACCTGCCTATCATGGCATTCCCATAGCCATTCCGAGATATATTGCCATGTAACTTTCCACCATTCTGTTCGTATGACATGCTTCATCATCAATCACATAGTCATATTTTGTTCTAGCTTCGAGTTGTAATCTTTGAGTTGTAAGTCAATAAAAGTGTGATGATCTTCATTATTAGAGTATTGTCCCATGTGAGGAAAGGCCAAATAAAAAAACTTGAGATGGCCCAAAAAAATAGAAAGGGGCTAAATAAAAAAAAGAGAGAAAGCCGCTCCAAAAAATGAGAGAAAAGAGAGAAGGGACAATGCTACTATCCTTTTCCACACTTGTGCTTCAAAGTAGCACCATGATCTTCATGATAGAGAGTCTCTTGTTTTGTCACTTTCATATACTAGTGGGAATTTTCATTATAGAACTTGGCTTGTATATTCCAACGACGGGCTTCCTCAAATGCCCTAGGTCTTCATGAGCAAGCAAGTTGGATGCACACCCACTTAGTTTCTTTTGATGAGGTTTCATACACTTATAGCTCTAGTGCATCCGTTGCATGGCAATCCCTACTCACTCACATTGATATCTATTGATGGGCATCTCCATAGCCCATTGATATGCCTAGTCGATGTGAGACTATCTTCCTCCTTTTTGTCTTCTCCACAACCACCACCCTATTCCACCTATAGTGCTATATCCATGGCTCTCGCTCATGTATTGCGTGAAAGTTGAAAGGTTTGAAGAAATTTTAGTATGAAACCAATTGCTTGGCTGAAACCGGGGTTGTGCATGACATGAATATTTTGTGTGATGAAGAGGGACCATAGCCAGACTATATGATTTTGTAGGGATAACTTTCTTCGGCCATGTTATTTTGAGAAGACATAATTGCTTTGTGAGTATGCCTGAAGTATTATCATTCTTATATCAATATAGACTTTTGTCTTGAATCTTTTAGATCTGAAAATTCATGCCACAATAAAGAAATTACATTAAAAATTATGTTGGTTAGCATTCCACATCAAAAATTCTATTTTTATCATTTACCTACTCGAGGACGAGCAGGAATGAAGCTTGGGGATGCTTGAGATGTCTCCAACGTATCTATAATTTTTTATTGTTCCATGCTATTATATATTCTGTTTTGGATGTTTAATGGGCTTTATTATACACTTTTATATTATTTTTGGGACTAACCTACTAACCCAAGGCCTAGTGCAGATTGCTGTTTTTTTGCCTATTTCAGGGTTTCGCAGAAAAGGAATATCAAACGGAGTCCAAACGGAATGAAACCTCTGGGAGAGTTATTTTTGGAACCGTATCTACCTTGAAGACTAGGAGTACACGCGAGGGAACGAAGGAGGTGGCCACGAGGGTCCAGGGCGCCCCCTCCCCTTGGCGCGCCCTGATAACCCTCAACCGTAAGGGATCGAGATAGTCTTCGCGGGTAAGAATAACCCATTTTATAGATTCGACACACGGGGAGCCAAAGAGTATTTATAAGCTTTGACAGTTGAGTTGTCAATTCAACCGCACCTGAAATATACTTACTTGCAACAAAAGATAAGTGGTAACGGTGATATGATAGTGATGATGATGATAGTAAAAGTAAACAGCAAAAGTAAATAGCAAAAGTAAACAGCAAAAGTAGCAACTAGTAACCAGCAGGATTTAAAACACTGTAGGCTAGGGAGATGGATGGTTGGGCGCTGCATGGATGAGATATATCATGAATCTAACTTGGGGCAAGGCACACGGAAAAGTAATGATCATCTAGGCAGATATCAAACATTAGGCATGTATCCCACAGGTAGTTGTACGTGCTTGCAATAAGAACTTGCACAACATCTTTTGTCCTACCATCCCGCTACGAACGGGGCCAAAAGGAACTTATGGAGATTAAGGTGCTCCTGTCAAAGAGCACCGGAACAAAGCAATGAACTCAATGGATACATGGGATCCTCAAATTATGGACCATCCCCTTTGGTGTCCCAAGCTTTCACTATTGGGATCGCCGGTTCCGGACCGTAATAGGTGCAAACAACTCATATATAGGATCAAGAACACAAATATATTCATGCAAACACATAGGGTTCAGATCTGAAATCATGGCACTCGGGCCCTAAGTGACAAGCATTAAGAGCAACAAGTTGAAGCAAAGATGATAAACACCATAGTAGATGATAGGCAACATGCCCCCAACAATCTGATAAACTATTACATGATCTAACTCATCCAATCCCTACCATCCCCTTTGCCTACAGCAGGGAATTACTCACAAATGGAAGGAGAAGCCATGGAGGGAGGATGGAGTGGTGATGATTATGACGATGGCGACGATCTCCCCTCTCCGGAGGCCAAATCAGCCTCCAGATTAGCCCTCCCGAAGAAGAACAGAGGGTGGCGGCGGCTCCGCGACGGAAACTGGGAAAACGACTTCTGTCCTGGGGTTTTTCTCGTCACGGGATAAATACGGGACAAAGTAGGGCACCAGAGGAGGTGGGAGCAGCCCAGGCGGCCTGGCGAGGCGGCCCGGGGTGGGGCCGCCTGGGCAGGGCGCCTGGAGCCCCCCTGGCTCCCCTCTGGCCCCTCTTCTGGCACAAGGGCCCTTCGGGTGCGTGGATTTTCTGTGATTTTTATTGGAATTTTCTGAGATACCTAAAAATCCGTTTTCCTGCACACAATAAAACCATACAGGCAGCTCTGCTGAAAACAACGTTTGTCCGGGTTAGTTTAGTTCAAGTCATGCAAGAATGAGGTCAAAACGTTAGCAAAAGTGTTTGGAAAAGTAGATACGTTTGAGACGTATCAACTCCCCCAAGCTTAGCATATTGCTTGTCCTCAAGCAATTCAGTTCAACGAGCTGGACGCGACAAAGAAAACTTTGACAAACTCTTTTGCTTCATTAGATGTATATAAGCATGTACTACGAAAAGAATCTAGCAAGTATTGAAACAATGCTATGAGGACAATGCACGGAACAATCCTTCTTTCAAGTGACCAATCACGAATATCTAAAAGTAAATAATATACTACTAAAAATCAAGACAAGATTACATTGCACATAGCTTGAGCATATTAGAGTGGTATCTCGCTAGCCTCCATGAGTGAAGCAAAACATAAATGCAGAAACTCCTCCAGAGTTTTAAAGGAGACTAGAAATAAGAATTTCAGAATAAATAATATCACAAGCATGCAGAAAACAATGTAATACTTTGGGACAATGCACATTACACTCAGAATGACAATTATGCTCTCCTAGTTGGTGCTTTGAAGAAAGAAGGTGGAGACTCTCGAACCGTGGAATTTGATGGCACGGTTGAAAACCCATGGTTGGAAGCAAAGACTAAACATGTACCAGAGCTCTTGGTTTTGAAAACAGAGTAAAAATGATTTTGAGAGGTGCATATTTCGTCAACGAATGTTTAATAGACAACCCAATTACTTCTCGAACTGGACAAGTTTCGAGGAACGGCTCCCGCAAGGGGACGTTCACATCCCCTTAATCTCCTTTGTTTATCACTGCCAAAAGTTTTCTGATTTCTCATGAACAAAGCGTGAAGGAGGGTTTGTTTGTTGTATTATCTTTTATGAGCCGGGCGCACTCATGCCAGTTCCTTCTCGTATTAGGGGTTTGTAGATTAGACATGCAATCCCGGGGTAAAACTTGTCCAACTTGAAGAGATCATGAATTAACTACTACTTCCTCATGAGCTAAAACAGAGGCACAAAACAGGGGTAAATTTGAATAATTTCGAGATGGTACAAGAAAGTCTTCGTTAGGATGGCAGGTAAATACCACATAGGAAGGTATGGTGGACTCATATGGAATAACTGGTTTGAAAGGATTTGGATGCACAAGCAGAATTCCGCTTAGTACGAGCGAAGGCTAGCAAGAGACTGGGAAGCGACCAACTAGAGAGCAATAACGGTCATAATCATGCAGAGCGACAAAGCAACATTGAATCGGGCATGAAAGTGATATAACTATTCTGAAACTCAAAGATCATCAAGGCAGAGCAGACTTTTTAGTCTTAAACATGTGTAAACATGTGCCAAGTCAATCCAAGAATTCTCCAAAGGGAAATACCACCTTAGTATACCAAACTATGAACAATGCAATGCATGTAAATCATTTCAATAACACATTATATACTCTAGCTATTTGAGACTAGCCACAAGGAAAGCATGAACCACTGGGAGAGCATTGTAAACATAGCACTATGTCGCTACAAGCTGGTCTCTAGATCATAAGTACAAGCATATGTACAAAAGTAGAAACAAGAAGAGTTCATACCGGTTTTCCTTGTTGCTTCCCTTCAGTCGTTCTTCGTCATTACTGCCTCGTCACTTGCACGATCGAACGTGGGAAATATAATTAAATGCCATCACGGACTCGAGCTGAACTCTGAAAACAAAGCAAACTAAAGAGAGAAAGGAAATCTTTTTGGGTTATTTCAAAGGTTGAACGAAAGCAAAAGAAAGAGAAAATCTTTTTGTTGTTTTTGCAAAGAAAGAACAAAGAAGAACGGGCAAAAACTTCGAAAAGATTAAAGTGAACAGAAATGAAACGGATAATACAATGGAAAAGTGAGAAGGGCACGTACTCCCCCAAGCTTAGGCTTTTGGCCTAAGTTGGTAGTAGCTACTGCCCCCAGGAGCCTCCTGCTCCGAGGGAATGCTGGTGAGTCCAAGGGTCGTAGAAGGATTCCGGTGCGTACACCGAACTCCTCGGATCCTCCCACGAAGAAGGGTCCGTACTCCAAGCAGAGGAAGACCCTTCACCAAACTGGGTGACGGTCTCCCCCTGAAAAGGTGGTAACTCATCGTGCTCCTCCTCGTCGGGCACAACCCCCTCCATGGGGTTATGAAACTGATGCTGGGCCATGAACTCATCGAACTGGATAACATCAAAGGACCATCCGTTCCTGCGAGAAAAATCAAACAAAAGAGGTGCAGGTAGACGGATCTCGCGTTCCGCGGTAGTTCCGAAACGCAAGATATAAACAAGATTACCAAGCTCAGAAGTCATGGTAACAAACTTATGCCTTTTCATAGTAGCAAGATCAAAACTTAAATAAGTAAAAGGCTTATCATCAGGGTGTGGGGTGCCTTTAAGATATTCTAAGATAAGTGTGGCATAAACGCCACCAAATAAATCTCTCCTGTTACCGTTCATAGCAAGGCGTCGAGCAATTAAGGCACCCAGATTATAATCAAACCTCCCTGAGAGGGCGGTTGCCAGGATAGCAATATCCGGCGCAGAAATGTTGCTCATGTTGTCACGAGCTAATACCCCTAGCAACATAATATGCAAAATACCTGAGGTGAGGGAATAAGATGCTGGAGATTTTTGACCGATGAATATCCCTCGTACCCATGCTGCAGAGAGAGTTGAAGACGGTTTTCAGCTCGGAGGGCTGAGAGGTCATCTTAGCCGTCCGCCCAATGTTTGGCACACCTATTATTTCACAAAACTTTCCCAAGGGCATGGTGATAAGATCATTGTAAATTTTAAACTCAATAGCACCAGTATCAGGGTTATATCTAAAACTGTTAATGAAAACGGAGGTGAGTTTTTGATACTGAGTAACACGGCACGTGACGAGCCGTGTCACACCTGCATTAGCACAAAGATTATAAAACTCATCCTTGATTCCCGCAGCTTCAAGGAATTCATCACATGGAAACATCATAGCACGTGCTGGACTTGTGTCTTCCAACAAATCTAGGGGCACATGATCTTCATTGTAGCTCACCCTAACAGTCGAGGGTGAGGCTACGGCTCTAGTAACTCGATCGAAGTGCGCGGGCCTCTTCTTCTCAAGCCACCCCTTTGCCCTTCCTAACAAACTCATTTTTGAAATTTTTGGCAAATTACAAAAACAAGGATTTAAACAAAGTGGGTTAAGGCAAACTACTCAACTCACTTACCTAAGGCATAAACTTGCATCAAAACTTGGAAAATAAATTTCTACACATGCATGCAAGCTCATCTTCACAGCACCAAGAACTACTAAATACTCACAAATGAAGCCACCAATCAGAAATCTAATTGGAGGGGTGAAGGAGTTACATACCAGGGAGTATTTGTTCAAAATCTCAGCTCGAATGATAGGCTGTAGAGAGAGATCGAAAATCGCCTCCAAGAGCAGCAAGAACGCAAGAACAAGTGCAGAACTCGTGTTTTTGGAGAGACAGAGAGAGAGAGAGAGAGAGAGAGAGAGAGAGAGGAAGAAGACTCACCTGGAGGGGGGTCTTGTGGGCCCCAGGCGCCCTATGGGCGCGGCTAGGGGGCAGGCCGCGCCAGCTGGCCGCCTGGGTCACTGGTGGCTCCCCCTTGTCAGCCCCAGGTGCCTCTGGGTCACTCCCGGCATGGAAATTTTTATTTTTATTTTTCTGGAATTTTTCTGAAAACTTCACTGTTGAAATTTTTTCGAAGTTCAAAAAGCTGCAAGACTTTCTGAAAACTTAAAGCAGTGATTAGTATTGTGAAGCTTCAAAACATAAACACTTGGTACAACAAGGAGAACAAAAGCTAAAACAAATGAAAACATAACAAGCCCAACTTTTTACCTATATAAAACATGCTCATTAGTAAGGTTGATCAAGTCTTACCAACAAACAGGCGATATATAGAGCAAAAAGTCTCACCTCTTACGAAGTGATCATTGCACCTTTACTTTAATGGACATTGTCCCCACCATGATAGTTTTGTATTTGTGGTGCACTTGTAGTGGACAGTCCCATTCTCCAATCTTCACGGTCTCGATATTTTCTATAGAGTTGAGGCCATGCCTCTTGTCGGTCTTCTTTGGAAAATACACCGTGTGTTCTTTATCATTCACATTGAAGGTAACCTTTCCTTTATTGCAATCAATAATAGCACCCGCGGTGTTAAGAAAAGGTCTACCAAGGATAATGGACATGCTCCCATCCTCGGGCATGTCAAGCGACAAAATCAGTAAGGATCAAACAATTAGCAACTTCTACGGGAACATCCACACAAATACCTATCGGGACGGCGGTTGACTTGTCAGCCATCTGAAGAGAGATATCTGTAGGAATTAGTTTCTCTAAACAAAGCCTCTTGTAAAGAGAGAAATGCATAACACTCACTCCTGCTCCAAGATCACATAAAGCAGTTTTGACATAATTATTCTTTATGGAACAAGGAATGGTGGGTATACCTGGATCACCAAGCTTCTCAGGAATCTTGCCACTGAAAGAGTAGTTAGCAAGCATAGTAGATATTGCTTCATTAGGAACTTTTATTTTATTAGTGACAATATCTTTCATATATTTTGAATAGGGAGGTAACTTAATAGCATCAGTCAAAGGGATTTGAAGAAAAAGAGGTTTAATCCACTCACAAACCTTATTGTAATGCTCTTCTTCTTTAGATTTGAGAGACTTACCTGGAAAGGGCATGGGTTTCTATATCCATGGTTCTCTTTCCTTCCCATGTCTTCTTGCGACGAAGTCTTCTCTAGTGTACTTCTTGCGTTTGTCAGGTGCTTCTTCTTCTCGAACTTCAGGCAGATCATTCTTCTCATTATCCTTACCTTCAGGTTCGGCACCGTCTTCAGTCTCAGCATCGGAGATAGATACACTGTTGGGATCAACAGCTGGCTCTTCACTTGTAATAGGATCATTGGAATTGTCAGCCTCCTTATGTTTCTTCTACTTCTTCTTTGGATAGCCAACAATTTCTTCTTCCTGCATTTGAGAATCTTGCTCGATTCTCCTCGGATGCCCCTCTGGATAGAGAGGATCTTGAGTGCTAGTTCCTCCTCGGGTCTTAATCCCGAAGGCCTGCAAATCATCTTGTTTGGCATTGTTAGCAAGCAAATCTTTTTGCACATTAGAAATTTGTTCAAGCTGAGTTTGAACCATATGAAAATGCTTCACAAGACATTTAACATCATTAACTGCTCTACCTAGAACATCAAGCAAACTTTTGATAGCAAGGGAATTATCATGCAATTGACTTTGTATCCTCTCATTAAAATGATTTTGTTTCATAATAAAATTATCAAACTCATCTAAACATTGATCAGGAGGCTTACCATGAGGGATGTCACTTGCGTTGAAATCTAAAAGAGAGTGTACCTCTACCATAGGAGGGTGAGTGGCAGGCTCACACAACTTCTCAATAGGGGTAGATTCTTCACGTCTTCAGTTTTAATACCCTTCTCTTTAATAGACTTCTTTGCTTCTCGCATATCTTCGGGGCTTAGAACAAACATGCCCCTCTTCTTTGGTGGTGGAGGTGGTTCAGGGACGGACCAATCTTCATGGTTTTTGGCAATCCTGCCCATCAAATCCTCTGCATCGTCCGGTGTTCTTTTCCTGAAAACACAACCAGCACAACTGTCCAAATAGGACCTGGATTCATCAGTTAGACCAGCATAAAATATATCGATTAATTCATTCTTAGGGACTCCATGTCCTGGTCTAGCCCGGATCAGACTACAGTACCTCCCCCAAGCTTTAGGGAGGTGCTCATCCTGCAACTGTTTAAAGTTACAAATTCTTTGTAAAGCAGCATGTTGCATATGAGCAGGAAAGTACTTATCAACAAAAGAGTGAGCTAAGTCTTGAGGACTCTTAATGGAACCACATGGGAGTGAATCATACCATGTTTTAGCACCTTCCTTCAAAGAGAAAGGAAGAAGCTTAGTCACATAAAAGTTCCGTTTCTTCTCATCCGTGGTAAACAAGCCACCTAACTCAGTGAGTTTGGTCAGGTGTGCAATAGCATCATCATTTTCTCTGCCATAAAAGGGGTCAGCTTCAACCATAGGTATAAGTGAAAGACCAACAGAGAAATCATAATCAGGATCATTGATGCATATAGGAGATGTAGCAAATTCAGGATCAGGAATGGTCTTGTTCTTCAAGGAGTGTTTTTCAAGCAGCTTCTTAATAGCTTCAGGGTCAGAGCCGGCAAACTATGTCAGTTCCCTGCATAAATCATCATCAAGCATAATGTAATCATCATCAAGGACTCTCTCCTTGAGTTCACTCAAATCAGGATAATCATAAGTTCCACCAATGGGGTAGCGAGTAACAGGAATTTCAATTCCAGATTTTTTTTGCAGCAGCAGCGATCTGTTTCTCAAGAGCATAACCAAGTGAACTAATATCATCAAGAGTAGTAGAGACATCATCAAGAGTATCGGACATAGTAACAGATTCAGTAGGAGCATCATGTGGTGGCGGTGAGGCAAACTTACTCATAACAGAAGGTGGATCAAGTGTAGCACTAGTGTTCAGGACAGTACCTCTTCTTGTAGTGGATAGTAAGATCAGAACCTTGGGGTCTCCTTTCTTACCCATAGCGGATGAAGTGCAGCAGGTAGGATACTTCAAGTTGACTTGTAAATATTGCTATGCTCCCCGGCAACGGTGCCAGAAAACGGTACTTAATAACCCTCAACCGTAAGGGATCGATATAGTCTTCGCGGGTAAGAATAACCCAATTTATAGATTCGACACACGGGGAGCCAAAGAGTATTTATAAGCTTTGACAGTTGAGTTGTCAATTCAACCGCACCTGAAATATACTTACTTGCAACAAAAGATAAGTGGTAACGGTGATATGATAGTGATGATGGTGATAGTAAAAGTAAACAGCAAAAGTAAATAGCAAAAGTAAACAGCAAAAGTAGCAACTAGTAACCAGCAGGATTTAAAACACTGTAGGCTAGGATGGTTGGGCGCTGCATGGATGAGATATATCATGAATCTAACTTGGCGCAAGGCACACGAAAAAGTAATGATCATCTAGGCAGATATCAAACATTAGGCATGTATCCCACAGGTAGTTGTACGTGCTTGCAATAAGAACTTGCACAACATCTTTTGTCCTACCATCCCGCTACGAACGAGGCCAAAAGGAACTTATGGAGATTAAGGTGCTCCTGTCAAAGAGCACCGGAACAAAGCAATGACTCAATGGATACATGGGATCCTCAAATTATGGACCATCCCCTTTGGTGTCCCAAGCTGTCACTTTTGGGATCGCCGGTTCCGGACCGTAATAGGTGCAAACAACTCATAGATAGGATCAAGAACACAAATATATTCATGCAAACACATAGGGTTCAGATATGAAATCATGGCACTCGGGCCCTAAGTGACAAGCATTAAGAGCAACAAGTTGAAGCAAAGATGATAAACACCATAGTAGATGATAGGCAACATGCCCCCAACAATCTAATAAACTATTACATGATCTAACTCATCCAATCCCTACCATCCCCTTTGCCTACAGCAGGGAATTACTCACAAATGGAAGGAGAAGCCATGGAGGGAGGATGGAGTGGTGATGATGATGACGATGGCGACGATCTCCCCTTTCCGGAGGCCAAATCAGCCTCCAGATTAGCCCTCCCGAAGAAGAACAGAGGGTGGCAGCAGCTCCGCGACGGAAACTAGGAAAACGACTTCTGTCCTGGGGTTTTTCTCGTCACGGGATAAATACGGGTCAAAGTAGGGCACCAGAGGAGGTGGGAGCAGCCCAGGCGGCCTGGCGAGGCGGCCAGGGGTGGGGCCGCCTGGGCAGGGCGCCTGGAGCCCCCCTGGCTCCCCTCTGGCCCCTCTTCTGGCACAAGGGCCCTTCGGGTGCGTGGATTTTCTGTGATTTTTCTTGGAATTTTCTGAGATACCTAAAAATCCGTTTTCCTGCACACAATAAAACCATATAGGCAGCTCTGCTGAAAACAGCGTCAGTCCGGGTTAGTTTAGTTCAAGTCATGCAAGAATGAGGTCAAAACAATAGCAAAAGTGTTTGGAAAAGTAGATACGTTTGAGACGTATCACGCCCCCACCCTCGTGGGCCCCCTCTGGCTCCCCCAATGCCCTCCTTCCTTATATTTATATATATATATATATATATATATATATATATATATATATCCATGTACCCTGAAAACATTGAGGCAACAGAAAAAACCCTAATTCCACCGCCGCAACCTTCTGTTCCCATGAGATCCCGTCTTGGGGCATGTTCCGGAGCTCCGCCGAAGGAGGGATCTACCATGGAGTGCATCTACATCAACGCCATAGCATCACCAATGAGTTGTGAGTTGTTTACCACAGACCTTGGGGTCCATAGTTATTAGTTGACGGCTTCTTCTCTCTTTTTTGGATCTCAATACAAAGTTCTCCTCGATCTTCAAGGAGATCTATTCGATGTAATCTTTTTGCGGTGTGTTTGTCGAGATCTGATGAATTGTGGGTTTATGGTCAAGATTATCTATGACAAATATTTGATTCTTTTCTGAAATCTTTTATGTATGATTATAATATACTTGTAAGTCTCTTCGAATTAATGGTTTGGTTTGGTCTACTAGATCTATTGTTCTTGCAATGGGAGAAGTGCTTGGCTTTGGGTTCAATCTTGCGGTGTCCTTTCCTAGTGACAGCAGGGGCTTTAAGGCATGTATTGTATTGTTGCCATCGAGGATAAAAAGATGGGGTTTATATCATATTTCTTGAGTTTATCCCTCTACATCATGTCATCTTGCTTATAGCGTTACTCTGTTCTTATGAACTTAATACTCTAGATGCATGGTGGATAACGGTCGATGTGTGGAGTAAGAGTAGTAGATGCAGAATCATTTCGGTCTACTTGGCATGGACGTGATGCCTATATATAATGATCACTAGTGGTTGGGGCGCACCATTGGTGCGCCGCCTGAGAGGTAGCTCGGCGGTGCTAGGTGGAAACACGCCCCATTCAGTGTCTTGTTTGCGCTATGCATGATACATGCACAAGAGAGAGTGATGTGAAGTTAATGTGCCTTCTCCGCTCTCTTTCGTCAGTTTATGTGTGCACATCTGCAGCAGTACAAGGCGCTATTTATCAATGGCAGGCTAACGGGTGCAGAAATAGATGTCATACGGACAATACATCTAGCAAGGCAGATCAACACCCAGCAGTAAAGCTGGATAGAGTGTGCTTTTTTATATAGGATTGTTGGTCCAAAAGTAAGGTATGACGGTGCGAATTAACACAAAATTATCTGGATGCAAGGACTTTTGCTAGACAAGCTATGCAGGGAGGCGGAGAGATTTATCTATCCATGTGTAAATTTGTAATGGTGTGGTGTATTGGCCCTAAAAATCAGCCAGTGATTATTATGCACCCACCTTGTAAACATAAGATGGTTAACCTTAACCTTCCTTCATGGTTAGCGTCATGGAAAATTTGTCCAGTTTGTGGCGATTGTCGCCTGCTGTCAGTTGCTGTGATGATGCAAGCGATGGTGTGAATGCCCCCGCTTCTAAACTTGATAAACCTCACCACATGCAGGGAGAGGGGAGTGTCCCGCTTGTCGTAGTGCAGCCACTCCTAACTTGCATGATCTGCAAGTATTTCAAAATTTCCTTATGTATTCCATGGCTCAGAGGTCCAACTTAATAATGATTTGAAGTAAAAATGGTAGCAAGGAAACAAAAGCAATTTATTAGGAGCACTAACTTAGGAACACCCAACTTTAATTTTGTAATACAATCCAAATATATTTGAAAAGGCTGATTGTATTAAAATGGCAATAACAAACCATTAATTATAAATGTTGGCAAATAAAATCAACAAAGAGCAAGTTAATCATACTCCAAGAGACACAGTAGACATATGTAGTCTAAATGTCTGCTTGTTAGCCAAAACAAACAAATCATGCATACAGTTTTGTACTTTGGCAATGACTGAGTTTGTTCACTGGCACACTAATATTGACAATGACATGCATCTGTTTCTACTGGACCTTAAAAGGATAATCTTGTGTAATTTTTCTTACCTGTCAAACCTATAATAATGCTCGTAACAAATCTAATGACATGTCTCATATAACATGCAACTCAAACCTTGTTATAATTAAATCTTCAAGATAGAGCATTCATTACAGACTTCGTTGTGATTCAAACAAATATTATCATAATTCCATTTTTTCTAATAATAATGGAAATACACAAATGTAATGACCAGAGAGCATGTAAGAAAGTTGGAAAAGAAATAGATTCTTCTCAGGTAAGGAGAATATCTTCTATGAATCGTGCTCCCCCTAGTCATGTTACTAAAAAGATGAATTACACAAATATATAAAAAAGCATTAGAACTACATTCTGGCTTGACTAAATCAAGTAGGAACCCCAACTTGAATAGATGTTCTGATGTTTTTACTTTGAAAACATAAACACCTGATGAAGGCTAAATAGAACTTCTTGCGAGGTATGGCATGGTTGCATATTAGTTCCTGCCTATTTATGAACCCTCTTGACATAATCTAAACGCCCCCCGTATAAAAGCGAAGGATAAATGTTTTTTGGGGCAAGCTGGCATGTGGTCTTGAAATACAAATCCTGTAGGTAGAGCCTTTCCATGATAGAAGTGGTGAATGTAGGTATGATGCAGGGAAAAGTACAAGCTATGGAAATGGAAAACCAACACCAATTTATAGATCAATAAAGGATAGATGGAGGCAAAGAACCACATGGAGTACCCTGTTTCGAATAGTAAAAGCTTAGGCACCACAAAACTGTAGATGTTTATGTGTCTGTTTCTATTTCGTTGATGCTTAAGAACATGAATTTCGTGGAGTGCTACAACTAATTGTATTGATACCTTATTACAGATCCATCTGAACTGCCGGTGAGTGCCACAAACTCATTCTTGAACTAACAGTGCTGCTTTAGAATTCACCTCTAGCAAAATAATATATTTGTCCGCATTGTACACCTGCAGCCCCTACAGAACAAAATTCCACATGGAACTCTGTTAGGCCTCTCATCTGAAATTTAAACTACCCTAATTTCACCTCAAATAAATGCATCAAATTTGGAAACCAGGAGCGAGAGATAACGATGGGTTGAGAGATCTCATGAAGTCACCAGAGGAAACTATGAGGTTGTTAGAGGACGGCGCCAATCGGACACTGGAGACAGCGCCGGTGCCGACCGCCAGTCCACTGGAGACAGCGCCGACCACCAGCCTACGCCTTGCCAGCCGACAATGCGGCGCGTTGACCAACTGGCCGCCATGAGGAAGAGGTTGTTGTGTGGACCCGGCGATCTGGCTCCTCTTCGTCTTTCCTGGGCTCCACAATTGGAGAGTGCATCAGCCAAAGGTTCACACACACAGCCCGGCGCGCCTTTGCAGCCTGCCCACCAGCGCCCATGTCATCCGCGGCGGCGGCGGCGATGGCGGCAAGAAGAAGGGGAAGGGCTGGAGGAGAGGAAACGATAGAGAGAAGTCATGTGGGTTTCAAGCCTTCATGTGAAGGGAAAGGAAATAAGATAAGTCTTTTCTCTCTCCATCGCTAAAGCTGGGGGAGGTATTATCTGTGCGAGACTTGATTCGGGCGACCTGCCTCATGCGAGGCACGCTCAGTGACAGTAGGCCTAGCAACAGGACGCGACCCACATGCAGAGATAAACAAGCAACATCGGCCAATCAGCAACAGGATAAAAAGAGGGCAACGTCCAATCCGCAACTCGTGAGAACACACTATTTGTTTCGTTAGCGTTTATTGAATCCGAAGTGGACACAGCTAGCATGCGCCATTGTCGCGATGCTGAATGGGTTTGATGCCTAGATATTCTCATAACTATGTGCTTTTCTATCGATTGCTCGATAGTAATTTGTTTACCCACCGTAGAATTCTGCTATCATGAGAGAAGCCACTATTGAAACCTATGACCCCCGGGTCTATTCTCAACATATTAATCTTCCATCTACTTTACTTTGCTTTATTTACTTTATGTTCTTATATCCAAAAATACCAAAAATATTATACTATCATATCTATCAGATCTCACTTTCGTAAGTGACCGTAAAGGGATTGACAACCCCTTATCGCATTGGCTGAGAAGTTCTTATTTGTCTGTGCAAGTGCGAGGGACTCGCGCGTGGTCTCCTACTGGATTGATACCTTGGTTCTCGAAAACTGAGGGAAATACTTACGCTACTATGCTGCATCACCCTTTCCTCCTCTTGGGAATATAACGCAAGCTCGAGAAGTAGCATCCCGCTGCACAAGAAATTTCGACAATGGTAAAACAAGTCTAGCAAAACCTCCCGACGTGACGACACCCTTATAGGAGCCGCGCGTATCTCGTCTCAGGCCACAATCGGATGGGACATCCTACAGGTAAAACCAATCCTTGAGTATCCCCGTGGTGGCCCCACAGTCTACCCAGTTTGGACCAACACTCATAAGGAGCACTGGCCCGGGTTGTTAATTGAGTCATCGGGGTCCGGAAAGTCCCTATGCAAGTTATTTAGTTATTAGGCAAATGGTAAAACCAATGTTGTGCCTTGCTGGAGGAGTTTTATTCAAAGCAAACTGTCAAGGGGGTCCCATAACCCCCAGCCGTGTTAGGAACGCAAACTCGAGGAACATAACACCGGTTTATCGGTTCTTAAGGCAGCATGAGTGGAACAAAACACCGAGCAAAAGGCCAAGCCTTCCACCCATTGCCAAGTATATAGGTGCAGTAATTCAATTAAGAGATATTGTGATATTCCAAAAATCGAAGTTCCAACATGGAGCAATCTTCATCTTCACCTGCAAATAACAACGCTATAAGAGGATCTGAGCAAGCAGTAATATAGCCATTCAACGGTTTTCTAGGATGGTGTTAAAGGTTAGAGGTTTCATGGCAACAAAGAGAGGTTGACAAAAAAATGGTGGGTAGCGCGACATACAGCGATAGCATCGAGACAACTAGCATAGCACGGATAGTAATGAGATCCAAGGTGACGGTCATCTTGCCTAAGATCCCGCTAGGAAGAAGAACGAGTCCATGAATAAGACGAAGCCACGAAGACTAACCAAGCGTAGTCGAACGAATCCTCACGATCGCAACAAAACATGAACTAACGAGAAGAAGCAAACAACATGGTAAACACACAACACACAAACATGACATGATGCTCAACTAAGTATGATGCATGACAATCTACATGATGCTAATCATGGCAAGAGATGATGCAAACAAGAACATCCAACCAAGCAAGTTTAAATGAGGCCGGAAACAACATATAACAATTCCGGTAAGTCCTCATATGCAATTTTCGAAATTGGTCCAGATCTGAACAAACCTTAAGTTCAAGTTGTTAAACAACAAGTTAACATGCACCATGATGATCTACATAAAATTCTGGTCAAGTTACATATAAAGTTCATTTAATTTGGAGCTACGGCCTATAAGATATGAGATAACCAAGACACACATGGCAAGATGCAAAATGCAATCATTTATCAAGCACACACTCTCAAACACATGGATATAACATGGCATGATGCATCTACATGCCAAACCAAGCAAGTTTCATATAGAGCATACTCCAAACAGAGCCACGGTTAAACACATACACAAGCAACAAGATTAAAGGACAAGCTGTCCAGAACAACAACTAGGCATATAGCAAGCATCAAAACAATATGCTACAAGTACAAGATAGTCTCAAGCATGGCATGAACTCAAAGTACAGATATCATGCTTCCAATATCAACAAGGATAAGGTTCATATGCATCAAGAGTAAACCAACATGATCAAGTCAATAAGCATACTTTATATCACATATCATGACTTAGTGGAGAAACAAAGCATATACACAAGTAGAGTTAATATGTTGACAAGTTGGAGGCAAGAAATAAATAAGCTACAACACAAGAACATGGCAAGCAAAAGCATAGCATGCTAGAACACAACATGGAGCTCAAGGAACACAACATGGCATATACATGGGGGCAACAGGTTCAAGGCATTCATCAAAACAAGATGCAAACATGATATAGCAGATTCTCAGACTTATTGAAAATCTGGGAATGCAAAACCAACATTGTGATGCTGCCTTTGGAGGCACATAAAAGCAAGCATATCAATTCTAATAAGCATGAAAAGATCATGAACATGTAGTAGGCATGTCATACTCCAAATGAGTCCATTGGCACAACTCCAGAAGATGCATAGAATTATTACAACAAGCTTTGCCAAAATGAACATGATGTTGACAGGCTGATAGATTTATCATAATGACAAATTTAGAGCAAGAAAGAGACAAGCTACAACAACCTATAATTGAAACCAAGGGCATGGATGGATAGAGCATAACAAGGGCTTCAAGACATTCCCACTGGACATTCCAAAAACTGCATGGATTTGACTGTAGCATCAAGCAAACATGGCATCACAATATAACAGATTCAGACTTAGCAGTTCTCAACAAGTCTCAGGAAACAGCGAACAACGAGTAGGTCACTTTGCAAGCTTGTTGCACTCACCACAAGGCATATCATGAAAATTGGATTGCACCACAGCAAATATGACATGATTGTGCTCCCAACACGTGTTGACATGATGCTGAAACAAAAATCACACAAAAAGATATGAAAATGACAAATCAGCAAGTTATATCAGTTTTCAGCAGCTAACAATACTTAGCACTTTTGCAACAGAGATTGACATGTCAACATGCAATCTAACATGCATGGAAAGCACACCATAATCTAGAGCATTTAGAGACGAACATTTTAACATATCATACGCGCAAATTTGAGCAACATGCACAAAGTTACATTCAGCACAAGATGCACATATGACATGCATTTTTCTGGGACTTAGTGGAAAATCTGCACCTCCGGGAAAAGAAACGAGGTCGTGCAGGATGGAGGGATCCGGGCACGGGGGCACATTTGGTTGGGATCCCAGTGGATATGGTCCCGATCCACCAGATCCGGACGGCGGCGGCGGCCAGAGACAATAAGGACGACGGGGCGCCCGACGATGGTGGTGGTGGTCGGAGTAGGCAGCCGGCGGCAGTTATAGGCGGCGGCGGAGTTGGCGGAGGCGAGGTGCGGGGTCGGCCGGCGAGGATGCCGGGCAGCACGGCGGCGAGGCGGCCGGGCCGACCGGGCGAGGCGGCGAGCTCACCAGGTGGCGGGGTCAGCGATGGAGGCGGAGAGGTCGGAGGTGGACGGCGGTGCTCAGGAGGCGCGGAGGAAGCGGCTCGGGTGGGCGGACGACCGGGCCGGGGAGGGCCGGCCTCGGACCCTGACGGGCCCGCGCGGTGGAGGAAGGAGGAGAGAGATGGGGGCGCATGATGAGCCACAAGTGTAGGGGATCTATCGTAGTCCTTTCGATAAGTAAGAGTGTCGAACCCAAGGAGGAGCAGAAGGAAATGATAGGAAGTTTTGAGTAAGGTATTTTCTGCAAGCACTGAAATTATAGGTAACAGATAGTTTTGTGATAAGGTAATTGGTATCAAGTGACAAAAGGCAAAAGTAAATAAGGTGCAGCAAGGTGGCCCAATCCTTTTTGTAGCAAAGGACAAGCCTAGACAAACTCTTATATAAAGGAAAGCGCTCCCGAGGACACATGGGAATTATCGTCAAGCTAGTTTTCATCACGATCATCTGATTCGCGTTCGGTACTTTGATAATTTAGTATGTGGGTGGACCGGTGCTTGGGTGTTGTCCTTACTTGGACAAGCCTCCCACTTATGATTAACCTCTAATGCAGGCATGCACAACTACGAAAGAAGTATTAAGGTAAACCTAACCATAGCATGAAACAAGTGGATCCAAATCAGCCCCTTATGAAGCAACACATAAACTAGGGTTTAAGCTTCTGTCACTCTAGCAACCCATCATCTACTTATTACTTCCCAATGCCTTCCTCTAGGCCCAAATAATGGTGAAGTGTCATGTAGTTGATGTTCACATGACACCACAAGAGGATAGACAACATACATCTCATCAAAATATCGAACCAAGACAAAATTCACATGACTACTTATAGCAAGACTTCTCCCATGTCCTCAGGAACCAAAGTAATTACTCACAAGACATAATATTGTTCATGATCAGAGGGGTATTAATATGCATAATGGATCTAAACATATGATCTTCCACCAAATAAACCAAGTAGCATCAACTACAAGGAGTAATCAACACTACTAGCAACCCACATGTACCAATCTGAGGTTTGGGTACAAAGATTGGATACAAGAGATGAACTAGGGTTTTAGAGGAGATGGTGCTGGTGAAGATGTTGATGTAGATAACCCTCCCCAAGATGGGAGAGTTGTTGGTGATGACAGCGGTGATGATTTCCCCCTCCCGAAGGGAAGTATCCCCCGCAGAACAGCTCTGTCGGAGCCCTAGATTGGTTTCCGCCTCGGTTCCGCCTCGAAACGGCGGCGTCTGGTCCCGAAAGCCTCCTTATGATTTATTTCCAGGTCAAAACACCTCATATAGGAGAAGATGGGCGTCGGGGGCCTTCCGGCTGGCCCACGAGACAGGGGGGCGCGCCCTGGGCAGGGGGGCGCGCCCCCACCCTCGTGGACTGCCAATGGCCCCCCTCGTGGACTTCTTTCGCCTGATATTACTTATATTCTCTGAAACGGAGTTATGTTGAGTTTCAGGGCTTTTGGAGTTGTGCAGAATAGGTTTCCAGAGTTTGCTCCTTTTCTAGCCCAGAATTCCAGCTGCCGGTATTCTCCCTCTTCTTGTAAACCTTGTAAAATAAGAGAGAAAAGGCATAAGTATTGTGACAAAACATATAATAACAGCCCATAATGCAATAAATATCAACATATAAGCATGATGCAAAATGGACGTATCAGCGTGCGACATGGCGGCTGGCGATTCGTCGGGGCGGCGGAGTGGCTAAGGTGGCGGCGTGGTATTGGCCGGCGCGACGAGGCTGAGTGGCGCTGGACATGTCCTGCCGTCGACGGACGTGTCCGGTGGCGCGGAGGGACGTGGAGCTAGGGTTTGCACCGTGACTTTCGGGGGGAGGGACATATTTATAGGTAGAGGGACCTAGGAGAGTCCAAACGAGGTGTGGTTTTCGCCCACACGATCGTGATCCAACGACGGAGAGCATGGAGAGAGTTTAGATGGGCTAGTGGGCTGTTATGGAGGGGTGCTGGGCTGCAAAAAGAAGGGGGTTTTCGGTCAACGCAGTTAACCGTTGGGGCATCAAACGACCTCCAAATGGAACGAAATTTGACACACGGTCTACCGGTGATATACCAAGGCCACTCGACAAATCTCGGCACATTCCGAGAATGTTTTTTTCCCGCTCAGGAAACAAGATTTGAGAGGTGCAACGGGTGCATATGAGAGTGTCGAATCCCGAAACGGACAACAAAAAAAGATCGGATGCAAGTTCTTAAAAGATGAGGATGCAATGCACATGATGACATGGCAAGATGCAACACGGTAGCAAATGACATGGCAACAAAGGCGAATAAGAGGATGACACCTGGCGCATCAGTCTCGGGGTGTCACAACACCTCCTCCCGAAGGTCAAGCCTAGAGAGACGCGTAGCACTATGCATTTTCAAGCTTTTTGGTAACTTGTTGCCAAAGGGGGAGAAAGTGTATAGATCATAGGCTTCGAGAGAGAGAGAGAGCTTGCTTTGCTTCTTTTGCCTTCTTTGGTTTTTTGGTTGAAACTTATTTGTGTGCTTGCTTGATACTCTATGTTTATGTGTGTGAGATACTTGTATGATCATGTGTTTGATCATATCATACCTTAATTCTTGCTTGAATGATACTATTATCTATCTCTCATATATGATCATTCACTTTGCTTCGTGATGAGTGCACATTTTTACTTTCTATCATTTTGAGCGCTCCACCAAGATGTATGTGACATGGAAGAGTGACCCATGATCCTAATCTATTGTCCATTTGCATTCAAAAGAAAATTATAAATAATGCAAAAATTTAGGGGGATCTCTTGTCTATCACATACTTCTCAAAGCGATGATATAATTCATTCTTATTATCATTTGTCCAAGCTTTGATCTATATGTTGTCATCAATTACCAAAAAGGGGGAGATTGGAAGTGCAACTATCCCTGGGTGGTTTTGGTAATTCCTAACAACATATAGCTCATTGAACTAATGCTCTTTCAAGATGATCATTTCAAAATATTCAATGATTGGCATGGCATGCACTAGGAATGTGGACCCCTCAAAATGCTAAGGACACATATTGGCTCAAGCTCAAGACTCTACATTTTCATTTTAGTGATCCAAGATCACATTGAGTCCATAGGAAAAGCCAATACTATTAAATGGGGATGAGGTGTTGCTTAATGGCTTGCTTGCTCAAAATGCTTAGTGATATGCTCCAAAAGCCCTCAACCACTTTCTCATATCCACATATGTCCTAAACCTAAAGTCAAACACGGCCCCCACAGATTTGATTTATCCGGTGCCACCGAGTTCATTTTACATAGCCATATCCACAAACCCTAATCAGTTCGGTCTCATCGATAGGGATCTCGGTCTCACCAAGATGGGTGCTACTTCTAGAGCTTGCATTGTTTTCCCTCGAAGAGGAAAGGGTGATGCAGCACGGTAGCGTAAGTATTTCCCTCGGTTTTTGAGAACCAAGGTATCAATCCAGTAGGAGACCACGCGTGAGTCCCTCGTACCTTGCAACCAACACGATAAAGGGGTTGTCAATCCCTTATCGGGCACTTGCAAAAGTGAGATCCGACAGAGATAATAAGATAATATTTTTTTGGTATTTTGTTTTATAGATTGAAAGTAAAGATTGCAAAGTAAAAGTAAAGTAAAGATAAATAGTAGATGGAAGATTTATATGATGGAAGATAGACCCGGGGGCCATAGGTTTCACTAGTGGCTTCTCTCATGATAGCAGTTTTATACGATGGGTGAACAAATTACTGTCGAGCAATTGATAGAAAAGCGCATAGTTATGAGAATACCTAGGCATGATAATTGTATATAGGCATCACGTCCATGACAAGTAGACCGAAACGATTCTGTATCTACTACTATTACTCCACACATCGACCGCTATCCGGCATGCATCTAGAGTATAAAGTTCATAAGAACAGAGTAATGCCTTAAGCAAGATGACATGATGTAAACCCCATATTTTTATCCTCGATGGCAACAATACAATATGTGCCTTGCTGCCCCTGCTGTCACTGGGAAAGGACACCGCAAGATTGAACCCAAAGCTAAGCACTTCACCCATTGCAAGAACTACCAATCTAGTAGGCCAAACCAAACTGATAATTCGAAGAGACTTGCAAAGATATTTAAATCATGCATAAAAAATTTCAGACAAGAATCAAATATTGTTCATAGATAATCTTGATCATAAACCCACAATTCATCGAATCTCGACAAACACACCGCAAAAGAATTACATCGAATAGATCTCCAAGAAGATCGAGGAGAACTTTGTATTGAGATCCAAAGAGAGAGAAGAAACCATCTAGCTAATAACTATGGACCCGAAGGTGTGTGGTAAACTACTCACAACTCACCGGAGAGGCTATGGTGTTGATGTAGAAGCCCTCCGTGACCGATGCCCCCTCCGGTGGAGCTTCGGAACAGGCCCTAAGATGGGATCTCACGGGTACAGAAGGTTGCGGCGGTGGAATTAGGGTTTCGTGGTGCTCCCCGATGGTTTCATGAGGAAGAGGCACGTCAGGGGAGCCACGAGGGGCCCACGAGGGTGGGTGGAGTGCCCCTGCCCTAGTGGCCGCCTCGTTCTTTTCCTGGCATGTACTCCTAGTCTTGTGTGTTATATTTGTTCCAAAAATGACTCTCCCGAAGGTTTCATTTTGTTTGGACTCCATTTAATATTCCTTTTCTGCGAAGCACTGAAATAGGCACAAAAAAACAACAATTTGCACTGGGCCTTGGGTTAGTAGGTTAGTTCCCAAAATAATATAGAAGTGTATAATAAAGCCCATTAAACATCCAAAACAGATAATATAATAGCATGGAACAATAAAAAATTATAGATGCATTGGAGACGTATCAAGCATCCCCAAGCTTAATTCCTGCTCGTCCTCGAGTAGGTAAATGATAAAAACAGAATTTTTGATGTGGCTTCCCAACATAATTCTCAATGTAATTTTGTTTATTGTGGCATGAATGTTCAGATCTGAAAGATTCAAAACAAAAGTATATATTGACATAAGAATAAGAATACTTTAAGCATACTAACAAAGCAATTATATCTTTTGAAAATAACATGGTGATACGTCTCCAACGTATCTATAATTTTTTTTATTGTTCCATGCTATTATATATTTTGTTTTGGATGTTTAATGGGCTTTATTATACACTTTTATATTATTTTTGGGACTAAGCTACTAACCCACGGCCAAGTGCAAATTGCTGTTTTTTTGCCTAGTTTAGGGTTTCGTAGAAAAGGAATATCAAATGGAGTCCAAACGAAATGAAACCTTCGCGAGAGTTATTTTTGGAACCGTATCTTCACAGAAGACTTGGACTACACGCGGGGGAACAAAGGAGGCTGCCATGAGGGTCCAGGGCGCCCCCTCCCCCTGGGCACGCCCCCACCCTCGTGGGCCCCTTCTGGCTCCGCCGATGCCCTCCTTCCTCCTATATATATCCATATACCCTGAAAACATCGAGGCAACAGAAAAAACCCTAATTCCACCGCCGCAACCCTCTGTTCCCGTGAGATCCCATCTTGGGGCCTGTTTCGGAGCTCCGCCGGAGGGGGGATCTACCACGGAGTGCTTCTACATCAACGCCATAGCCTCACCAATGAGTTGTGAGTAGTTTACCATAGACCTTCTGGTCCATAGTTATTAGCTAGATGGCTTCTTTTCTCTTTTTGGATCTCAATACAAAGTTCTCCTCGATCTTCGAAGATATCTATTTGATGTAATCTTGTTGTGGTGTGTTTGTCGAGATCCGATGAATTGTGGGTTTATGATCAAGATTATCTATGAACAATATTTGATTCTTTTTTGAAATCTTTTATGTATGATTATAATATCCTTTAAAGTCTCTTCTAATTATTGGTTTGGTTTGGCCTACAAGATCTATAGTTCTTGCAATGGGAGAAGTGCTTGGCTTTGGGTTCAATCTTGAAGTGTCCTTTCCCAGTGACAGCAGGGGCAGCAAGGCACGTATTGTATTGTTGCCACCGAGGATAAAAAGATGGGGTTTATATTATATTGATTGAGTTTAACCCTCTACATCATGTCATCTTGCTTAAAGCATTACTCTGTTCTTATGAACTTAATACTCTAGATGCATGGTGGATAGCGGTCGATGTGTGGAGTAATAGTAGTAGATGCAGAATCGTTTCGGTCTACTTGTCATAGACGTGATGCCTATATATAATGATCATGCCTACATATATATATCTATACTTATACTAATTAGAGACTCCCTAGAAATTTCTACGTTAATTAGAAAATATGGACCGTTAATCTAGTGGGTCCAAGTTATAACGGTGTAGATTTGTTAGTTTTTCTACCTAAGATTTTTTTGTGAAAATAATAATTAATCTATCAAAACTAACCTCACGTAGCATCTAAACTATCTATAAAATCACTATGTTTGAACTAACAAAAAATAAGAAACCAATCAGATCAGAAAATCCTACGTTGCAACAAATTTAAAAGCAGATACGTTTGTTTTCGCACAAACAACCATTAAAAAAATCTAGCGTACTCCTAAAGAACTCCAACATCTAGCATACTCTTATATATCTTATATTTACTAATTGAATGCACCATACGAGCTCCCACGTTAATCCTAAGAATTAAACAAAATTTTCCGTTAGATCTCCCAATTAACTAGGTGCACCCGTTGGATGAAGTATGTCACGGAGTCCTTGCCCACTGTCCCACCTGCGAGAGTCCCATGTGAATGCATCCTTCCTTAACTAACTCATCTATAGGCTATTAATCAAAAAAGAAAACTTATCTATAATAAGCTACTGAAAAAAATAAACCTAGCAAACTCCTTTCCCACGATCGCTCCTACACAATCGAGCGACGAGGATTCTTATGTGCATAGCGCTGCTCTCCTCCATCTTCCTCCTCGCCGGTCGAACACCCGAAGAGAAAGCAAGAAAGAAATTGGAAAACAAAGCCCCGTGCACGACGCCTCCAATCCGGCCGTAGTAATCTTGAAAACAAGCACCCGGCTACGTACTTCTACATCGATGCATATTTCACAACTTTACCTCTTCACAATGATGACACAACCAAGATTTGTGTTGACCTAATTCTACTGAAGCATCTCTCCTTGCATGCATGGTCGCGAGCGCTATCCATAGTCATGCTGTCGGATCAGGCGTGATGGATACTAAGATCTTTCAAAGGACGCATGAGCTTTTTTTGAGCATCAGTACAGACAGTCGGGCGGACACCCACGTAGGCGTACATGTATCTCGCATGCCCAGTGTTTTCTTCAATTCCGCCAAGTATGTACTTCTTTTAGTTTCTCTCTTCTGCATCTGGATCAGGAATTCATTGTCAGATACTCATATTACCTACAATTGATCATGCAGGTTTTACTTTCCTATTATGGTTTCATCAGATCAATATATATTACTTTCCTATTGTGTGAATGCCAACCTCAGAGTTGAGACCTTCAGGGCATCTCCAATGGTTGTAAGATAGTTGTTGGTAGACTTTGCCACATAGGATTTTTGATGATGTGGCATATAATAAATGAGGAAAGAGAGGAAGGTTGTATGTACATGAACCAACACCTCTTGCACAAGCTCCAATGTAGAATGAGAGAGCACCTCATTTATTATCTCACATCCTATTGGGTAAACTAGATACAATCCATTGGAGTTGTTGTATGTTAAGGTGTTGGTTGATGACATGGCATATTTTACCAACAAGCTAACATACAAACTGTTAAAGATGCCCTCAGACAGCAAGAAATAACAGATTTCACGTGGATCAAGCAAGGAATCATTATCATAGGCCTAGCTTCAGAATTAATGCTTGCATGCTGTAACCTATTGCTTGGGAAGAAGTAGCTAGATCTCCTTCCCTAATTTATGACCCAATACAAGATTTATACGGACAAGTAAGTTGTTGCTATAGATATGTGGATAATTTTTTTACGTGTTGTATTCTTATTCTTGACACACCTTCATTAGTTATTTTCACGTGAGAACCTGATACAAAATCATAGCTTAAAACAGCGACGGACGTTCCCATCATTTACGATGTTCCATACGAATTATAAATAAAAAATATTTTGTTTCTTGATTGTTCGCCTAGGTGAGGCTTGAAGCTACTTCTTCTCAAAACAATGAATTTCCTATTTGGATCATGCCAAATTGAATGATCAACCAAGCATCGGTTGAATAAAATGAGCACCGAGTAGTCAAGAGGAGATAAGCAGCGATGGTTGACGCATGAGGAGACGGAGATGGATATATGTGGTCGTAAACTCGCAGGAAGATGTATTGCTAGAGCAAGCTCAAGATGTAAGTTTAGTCTTATTCTGAGTTTCCCATTAGCTAAATAACTCTGCTTCATTTCCTGATATTGTGTACCATTTATGTTCACGGTATGACTTAGTTGAGGATTAGATCATAATTTTTTTTTACTTCTAATGAATACGTAATTAATTTCTAATGAAGGTTTGGTCTTCACATTGGGCCTCAGGCCCTCAGCTCCCACGCATGGTCACACCAGTGAAAAAATAGTCCACTTAATTTTACTTGAATGATTGTACATTATATATAGTAGGCGCGCTTCTGAGGTGTTTTCCTATGTGCATGTGTAAACAAACCATATCTCAAATTATGTGGAACATATATAGGTACGGAGGCAAAAATTAATAAGCTTTTTCATTATTTAATTGTGCTAACGAAGAACTAAAATTAGTTCCAATAACATTGTCTACGTGGATAGAAAAGATTCAATCAGTGTCTCTATTTTTCTGCATAGATTTGCTGAGAGATATCGGGAGCGGCCTGCATTTGTCCCTGAATCAAAGAAAGGCAAGGGTCTGATCCAATAGTCTAGAGAGGATTCAGTGCTAACCTGCAACAAGATGGTAGACTCGCATTGAGGGGGCAGTAAAAAATTACACTAACGCGGCGTTCAGCAGCGACACGGGCCAATAATCACTTGGGGTCATCTCTCGGAACTCTGTGGGCATGCCGTTCCTCTCCTTCAGACGACGGGGAAGACCATGCACCTGCATTGAAGAAGCTGAGGTACAGGCTGCTCTATTGGGGCTTGCTGCTCTTTCGGGGCTGGCTGCACTATCGACTGTGTACCGAGGCCCAGTGATCCCGAAGACGGGCAATGCTATGATTGCTCGAGAACTACAGCCTTGAGCAGCGAACTGTTCCATCTGCTACCCAATCATATAAGACACTAAACATGAGTTGTCCAAATTCTCAATTTCAAATGCGGCGTGTGTCCGGAGAGATGGGAACTGTTTGGCGAATGAATTAGCTCACAGAGCCGAGATACATGACATTTTTCTGCTGATTTATGCCATCACGGACGACCTCCGAAATCTATTGCAGACTGATTGTAATCAGGTAAAACCCAGCACGATATGAGCTATTCCTCAAATGTTTTTCTACTTCCAATCTGTATACGAAGTGGGTATCATATATATGCTCATGTAGTCATAACGACTCAGTATACCAATAGTTATCGCCTTTTGTATCCTAATGAATATATGTATTGAGAATAGATCAGGACTGCTAGGAAGAACTAAAACAAATAAAACACAAACATTATCCAGAATAGTGTATATGTATTGAGAATAGACCAGGACAGCTAAATAAAGTTGTTAAATATATATAAGTTGTCGCATCGACATGAACAAATAAAACACAAACAAATATAATCTCTATAATCCACATTGTTGGCTCCTATCAACGATTTGTATAATACATGTACAGATAGCTAGCCCGTGCAGGTGCACGGGTTGACGACTAGTTCTCATTACTATGCGCTTTTCTATCAATTCCTCGACAGTAATTTGTTCACCTACCGTAGAATTCTGTTATCATGAGAGAAGCCAATAGTGAAACCTATGGCCCCTGGGTCTATTCTCAACATATTAATCTTACATCTACTTTACTTTGCTTTATTTACTTTCTTTTCTTATACAAAAAATACCAAAAATATTTTACTATCCTATCTATCAGATCTCACTTTCGTAAGTGACCGTAAAGGGATTGACAACCCCTTATCATGTTGGCTGCAAAGTTATTATTTGTTCGTGCAGGTGTGAGGGACTTGCGCGTGGTCTCCTACTGGATTCATACCTTGGTTCTCAAAAATCGAGGGAAATACTTACGCTACTGTGCTGCATCACCCTTTCCTCTTCGAGGGAATACAACGCAAGCTCGAGAAGTTGCAAGAAGAATTTCTGGCGCCGTTGCCGGGGTGGCTTATGCAAAAGTCATATACCAAGTACCTATCACAAACCCTTATCCTTCGCATTACATTATTTGCCTCTCGTTTTCCTCTCCCCCGCTTCACCCTTGTTGTTTTATTCGCCCTTCTTTTTCCGTGTGTTTACCGTTCACTTTTGCTTCATTGTCATGGCTAGCACACGTATCATTATCAATACTCCCGAGAGTGAGGTTCTTAATTTTAAACAAAGGGAGGAGGAAAATCTAAAAGATGCCTGGTATAGAAATTACAATGCTCAAAATATATCTACTAGGAAGCTTTCCACTTTTGTGCGTCTTCGCAATTTTTATGTTGGCATAACTCTATGGAATAGATATATTCTTGATACCATTACCGGAGGAAATTTCTTGGGTAGCCATACTTTTGATTCTTATAATGCTATGACAGAATTGTTTGGGCCACCACCTCTTCTGGTTAATGGAACTGTATTAACTTTCAAACATGTTATGCAAAGGCTTGAAATTATTGAAAACAAAGTTGCTACTGTAGAGTTGGTTGAGAGTTTGGATAGGAAGATCCACAACCAAATTACCCAATATGGATCCAAGGCAGGAGTTATTCCGATTTTTTAAAGAAAAGGAACCCATAGTTAAAGAGAAAATAGATCAAGGTTCCACTAGAATCGATAAACTTGATGATATTATCACTAATATAGGGTCTGCTCTTTCTGCTATGAAAACTACTTCGAATCCCTCTACCACTAAATTGGCCAAGTTTATGTATGTTCCTAAAAATAAGGGTGAATTATCTAGTAAGGAAATTGCGGATCTCAAATCTATAAGTATTCATCCCAACTTTCTCACTTTCGCAAGGGAACCTTTTGCTACAAATGAATTTCTTGATTTCTTGCCTAGAAGTTTGATTATCAATAGGGATAAAGAAGTTCCTAAGAATTATAAGTGCTTAATTGAAGAATTGCCTACCAAAGATAGCAATACCTGGATCTATTCTTGTATCGTGCCTAGCTAGGGGCGTTAAAAGATAGCGCTTGTTGGGAGGCAACCCAATTTTATTTTATTTGTTTTTGCTTCTTTTTAGGACTAAATATTGCATCTAGCTTCTGTTTAGATGTGGTTTTCTGTTTTAATTAGTGTTTGTGCCAAGTAGAACCTTTGGGAAGACTTGTGTGAAGTTTATATGATCTTGCTGTAAAAAACAGAAACTTTAGCGCTCACGAGTTTGGCTGTGAACTTTTACTGGAGAATGCTATTTTGTTGATTCTTTTTGCAGATGATTAATAGACAAATTCCTCACGTTTAACAATATATTTCAATTTTTTTGGAGTTACATAAGTATACGAAAGTTATAGATTACTATAGACTGTTCTGTTTTTGATAGATTCTGTTTTCGTGTGTTATTTGCTTATTTTGATGAATCTATGAGTAGTATTGGAGAATATGAATCATAGGGAAGTTGGAATACAGTAGGTCTAACACCAATATAAACAAAGAATGAGTTCATTACAGTACCTTTAAGTGGTGGTTTGTTTTCTTATACCAACAGAGCTCACGAGATTTTTTGCTAAGTTTTGTGTTGTGAAGTTTTCAAGTTTTGAGTATGGCTTTGATGGACTATGGAACAAATAGTGGAAAGAGCCTAAGCTTGGGGATTCCTAAGGCACCCCAAGGTAAAATTCAAGGACAACCAAGAGCCTAACCTTGGGAATGCCCCGGGAAGGCATCCCCTCTTTCGTCTTCATCTATCAGTAACTATACTCGGGACTATATTTTTATTCACCACATGATATGTGTTTTGCTTGGAGTGTCATGTATGATTTGAGTCTTTTTTTTAGTTTGCCACAATCATCCTTGCTGGACACACCTTTTGAGAGAGATAAATATGGTTTAGAATTTATTAGAATACTCTATGTGCTTCACTTATATCTTTTGAGCTAGATAGTTTTGCTCTAGTGCTTCACTTATATCTTTTAGAGCGCGGTGGTGGTTTTATTTTGTAGAAATTGTTGACCTCTCAGGCTTCACTTATATCTTTTTGAGAGTCTTTTAGAACAGCATGGTAATGTGCTTTGGTTATAAAACTAGTCCTAATATGATAGGCATCCACGATGAATATAGTAAAAACTTTCACATAAAATGCATTGAATACTATGAGAAGTTTGATACTTGATGATTGTTTTGAGATATGAGGATGGTGATATTAGAGTCATGCTAGTCGAGTAATTATGAATTTGAGAAATACTTATGTTAAAGTTTATGATTCCCGTAGCATGCACGTATGGTGAACCGCTATGTGACGAAGTTAGAGCATGAGGTATTTATTGAGTGACATCCTTTGTGTGGAGGTCGGGATCGCGTGACGGTTAACTCCTACCAACCCTTCCCCTAGGAGCATGCGTTGATTACTTTGTTTTGATGACTTGTAAATTTTTGCAATAAGTATATGAGTTCTTTATGACTAATGTTGAGTCCATGGATTATACGCACTCTCACCCTTCCACCATTGCTAGCCTCTCTTGTACCGCGCAACTTTCGCCGGTACCATACACCCACCATATACCTTCCTCGAAACAGCCACCATACCTACCTATCATGGCATTTCCATAGCCATTCCGAGATATATTGACATGCAACCTTCCACCGTTCCGTTCATATGACATGCTTCATCGTCATTCACATATAGTCATATTTTGTTCTAGCTTTGATTTGTAATATTTGAGTTGTAAGTCAATAAAAGTGTGATGATCTTCATTATTAGAGCATTGTCCCATGTGAGGAAAGGCCAAATAAAAAAAAGAGATGGCCTAAAAAAATAGAGGGGCTAAATAAAAAAAAGAGAAAGCCCCTCAAAAAAAGAGAGAAAATAGAGAAGGGACAATGCTACTATCCTTTTCCCCACTTGTGCTTCAAAGTAGCACCATGATCTTCATGATAGAGAGTCTCTTGTTTTGTCACTCTGATATACTAGTGGGAATTTTCATTATAGAATTTGGCTTGTATATTCCAACGATGGGCATCCTCAAATTCCCTAGGTCTTCATGAGCAAGCAAGTTGGATGCACACCCACTTAGTTTCTTTTGATGAGCTTTCATACACTTATAGATATAGTGCATCTGTTGCATGGCAATCCCTACTCACTCACATTGATATCTATTGATGGGCATCTCCATGGCCCATTGATACGCCTAGTTGACGTGAGACTATCTTCCTCCTTTTTGTCTTCTCCACAACCACCACTCTATTCCACCTATAGTGCTATATCCATGGCTAACGCTCATGTATTGCGTGAAAGCTGAAAGGTTTGAAAAAAATTGAGTATGAAAACAATTGCTTGGCTGAAACTGGGGTTGTGCATGATATGAATATTTTGTGTGATGAAGAGGGAGCATAGCCAGACTGTAAGATTTTGTAGGGATAAATTTCTTTGGCCATGTTATTTTGAGAAGACATGATTGCTTTGTTAGTATGCTTGAAGTATTATTATTCTTATGTCAACATAGACTTTTGTCTTGAATCTTTCAGATCTGAACATTCATGCCACAATAAAGAAATTACATTGAGGATTATGTTGGTTAGCATTCCACATCAAAAGTTCTGTTTTTATCATTTACCTACTCGAGGATGAGCAGGAATTAGGGTTGGGGATGCTTGATACGTCTCCAATGTATCTATAATTTTTGATTGTTCCATGTTATTATATATTATGTTTTGGATGTTTAATGGGCTTTATTATACACATTTATATTATTTTTGGGACTAAACTACTAACCCAAGGTCCAGTGGAGATTGCTATTTTTTTGCCTATTTTAGGGTTTCGCAGAAAAGGAATATCAAACGGAGTCCAAACGGAATGAAACCTTCAGGAGAGTTATTTTTGGAACCGCATCTTCACAGAAGACTTGGAGCACACGCGAGGGAACGAAGGAGGCGTCCACGAGGGTCTAGGGCGCGCCCCCTCCCCCTGGGCACGCCCCCACCCTCGTGGGCCCCCTATGGCTCCCCCGATGCCCTCCTTCCTCCTATATATATATATATATATATATATATATATATATATATATATATCCAAATACCCTGAAAACATCGAGGCAACAGAAAAAACCCTAATTCCACCGCGGCAACCTTCTGTTCCCATGAGATCCCATCTTGGGGCCTGTTCCGGAGCTCCGCCGGAGGGGGGATCTACCATGGAGTGCTTCTACATCAACGCCATAGCCTCACCAATGAGTTGTGAGTAGTTTACCACAGACCTTCGGGTCCATAGTTATTAGCTAGATGGCTTCTTCTCTCTTTTTGGATCTCAATACAAAGTTCTCCTCGATCTCCGAGGAGATCTATTCGATGTAATCTTTTTGTGGTGTGTTTGTCGAGATCCGATGAATTGTGGGTTTATGATCAAGATTATCTATGAACAATATTTGATTCTTTTCTGTAATCTTTTATGTATGATTATAATATCTTTGCAAGTCTGTTCGAATTATTGGTTTGGTTTGGCCTACTAGATCTATAGTTCTTGCAATGGGATAAGTGCTTGGCTTTGGGTTCAATCTTGCGGTGTCCTTTCCCAGTGATAGCAGGGGCAGCAAGGCACGTATTGTATTGTTGCCATCGAGGATAAAAAGATGGGGTTTATATCATATTGCTTGAGTTTATCCCTCTATATCATGTCATCTTGCTTAAAGCATTACTCTGTTCTTATGAATTTAATACTCTAGATGCATGCTAGATAGCGGTCGATGTGTGGAGTAATAGTAGTAGATGCAGAATTGTTTTGGTCTACTTGTCACGGACGTGATGCCTATATATAATGATCATGCCTAGATATTCTCATAACTATGCATTTTTCTATCAATTGCTCGACGGTAATTTGTTCACCCACCGTAGATTCTGCTATCATGAGATAAGCCACTAGTGAAACCTATGGTCCCCGGGTCTATTCTCAACATATTAATCTTACATCTCCTTTACTTTGCTTTATTTACTTTCTGTTCTTATACAAAAAATACCAAAAATATTATACTATCCTATCTATCAGATCTCACTTTCTTAAGTGACCGTAAAGGGATTGACAACCCCTTATCACGTTGGCTATGAAGTTCTTATTCGTTTGTGCATGTGTGAGGGATTCGCGCATGGTCTCCTACTGGATTGATACCTTGGTTCTCAGAAACTGAGGGAAATACTTACGCTACTGTGCTGCATCACCCTTTCCTCTTCGAGGGAATACAACACAAGCTCGAGAAGTAGCACATGGCCAAAGAAAGTTCATCCCTACAAAGTCATATAGTTTGGCTAGGTTCCATCTTTGTCACACAAAATACTCAAATCAGCACAACCCCAGTTTCAGCCAAGCAATTGTTTCATACTTAAAAAATTTCAAACTTTTTCAACGCATGCAATACATGAGCGTGAGCCATGGACATAGCACTATAGGTGGAATAGAGTGGTGGTTGTGGAGAAAACAAAAAATAGGAAGATGGTCTTACATCAACTAGGCGTATCAATGGGCTATGAAGATGCCCATCAATAGATATCAATGTGAGTGAGTAGGGATTGCCATGCAACAGACGCACGATACATCCATTTTGCATCATGCTTATATGTTGATATTTATTGCATTATGGGCTGTTATTACACGTTATGTCACAATACTTATGCCTTTTCTCTCTTATTTTACAAGGATTACATGAAGAGGGAGAATGACGGCAGCTGGAATTCTGGGCAGGAAAAGAAGCAAACGCTGGAAACCTATTCTGCATAACTCAAAAAGCCCCGAAACTTCACAGGACTCCATTTCAGAAAATATAAAAAATATCTGGCGAAAGAAGATCACCAGGGGGTCACCTGCTGTCCACGAGGGTGGGGGGCGGGCCCCCTCTCTGGGCGCGCCCCCTGTCTCGTCGGCCCCCCGACGGCCCCTCGATACCCATCTTCTCCTATATGTGGTGTTTTGACCTGGAAAATTTGATAAGGAGGCTTTCGGGACCAGACGCCACCGTCTCGAGGCGGAACCTTGGCGGAAACCAATCTAGGGCTCCGGCAGAGCTGTTCTACCGGGGATACTTCCCTCCGGGAGGGGGAAATCATCACCGCTGTCATCACCAACAACTCTCCCATCTTGGGGAGGGTTATCTACATCAACATCTTCACCAGCACCATCTCCTCTAAAACCCTAGTTCATCTCTTGTATCCAATCTTTGTACCCAAACCTCAGATTGGTACATGTGGGTTGCTAGTAGTGTTGATTACTCCTTGTAGTTGATGCTACTTGGTTTATTTGGTGGAAGATCATATGTTTAGATCCATTATGCATATTAATACCCCTCTGATCATGAACAATATTATGTCTTGTGAGTAATTACTTTGGTTCCTGAGGACATGGGAGAAGTCTTGCTATAAGTAGTCATGTGAATTTTGTCTTGGTTCGATATTTTGATGAGATGTATGTTGTCTATCCTCTTGTGGTGTCATGTGAACGTCAACTACATGACACTTCACCATTATTTGGGCCTAGAGGAAGGCATTGGGAAGTAATAAGTAGATGATGGGTTGCTAGAGTGACAGAAGCTTAAACCCTAGTTTATGTGTTGCTTCATAAGGGGCTGATTTGGATCCACTTGTTTCATGCTATGGTTAGGTTTACCTTAATACTTCTTTTGTAGTTGCGGATGCTTGCATTAGAGGTTAATCATAAGTGGGAGGCTTGTCCAAGTAAGGACAACACGCAAGCACCGGTCCACCCACATACCAAATTATCAAAGTACCGAACGCGAATCAGATGATCGTGATGAAAACTAGCTTGACGATAATTCCCATGTGTCCTCGAGAGCGCTTTACTTCATATAAGAGTTTGTCCAGGCTTGTCCTTTGCTACAAAAAGGATTGGGCCATCTTGCTGCACCTTATTTACTTTTACCTTTTGTCACATGCTACCAATTACCTTATCACAAAACTATCTGTTACCGACAATTTCAGTGCCTGCAGAAAATACCTTACTAAAAACTGCCTATCATTTCCTTCTGCTCCTCGTTGGGTTCGACACTCTTACATTTCAAAAGGACTATGATAGATCCCCTACACTTGTGGGTCATCAAGACTCTTTTCTGGCGCCGTTGCCGGGGAGTGAAGCGCCTTTGGTAAGTGGAATTAGGTAAGGAAAAATTTATATAGTGTGCTGCAATTTATTGTCACTTGTTACTATGGCTCATAATCCTTTGAGGGGCTTGTTCGGGGTATCTTCACCCCGGCCAGAAGAGCAAAGATTTGCTCCTCAACCTAATGCACCTACTGAAAATGTTTGCTTCGAAATTCCTTCGGGTATGATAGAGATACTTCTTGATAATCCTTTTACAGGAGACGGAATACTGCATCCCGATTTACACCTAATCTATATGGATGAAGTTTGTGGATTATCTAAGCTTGCAGGTATGCCCGAGGATGTTATCAAGAAGAAGGTCTTCCCTTTATCTTTGAAGGGAGATGCATTGACATGGTTTAGGCTATGCGATGATATTGGATCATGGAACTATAATCGTCTGAAGTTGGAATTTCATCATAAGTTCTACCCTATGCACGAGGTTCATCGTGATCGTAATTATATCTATAATTTTTGGCCTCGCGAAGGAGAAAGCATCGCTCAAGCTTGGGGGAGGCTTAAGTCAATGTTATATTCATGCCCCAATCATGAGCTCTCAAGAGAAATGATTATTCAAAAAAATTATGATTGGCTTTCTCTCGCTAATCGCTCCATGCTCGGTACTTCTTGTTCTGGTTCTTTTATGATGAAGACTATTGAATTCAAATGTGATTTATTGGAAAGAATTAAACACAACTCTGAAGATTGGGATCTCGACGAAGGTAAGGAGTCAGGTATGACCCCTAAGTTTGATTGTGTTAAAGCTTTTATGGATACTAATGTTTTCCGTGAGTTTAGCACTAAATATGGACTTGACTCTAAGATCGTAGCTTCTTTTTGTGAATCATTTGCTACTCATGTTGATATTCCCAAGGAGAAGTGGTTTAAATACCATCCCTCTATTGAAGTAAAAGTAGTTGAACCTGTTAAAGTTGAATAAAAGACTATCACTTACAATGTTGATCCTATTGTTCCTACCGCTTATATTGAGAAACCAAATTTCCCTGTTAGGATTAAGGATCATGCTAAAGCTTCAACTGTAGTTCGTAAGAGTAATACTAGAACACCTACACCCTCTGAGCAAATTAAAGTTGAACCTAGTGTTGCTATGGTTGAAGATCTCTTGGTAGAAGATTTAGATGGACATGTTATTTACCTCCAAGAGGAATCTGCTAGAATAGCCAAACCCAATGCTAGGAATAAACATAGACCTATTGTAGGCTTGAATGTTATCTCTGTTAAGATAGGAGATCATTGCTATCATGGTTTATGTCATGTAGGTGCTAGTGCGAGTATTATCCCTCATACCTTATATGAATAAATTATGCATGACATTGCACCTGTTGAGTTAGAAGGGATTGATGTTACTATTAAGCTCGCTAATAGAGACATTATATCACCAGTTGGGATTGTTAGAGATGTTGAAGTTTTGTGTGGGAAAGTTAAATACCCTCCTGATTTTATTATCCTTAGTTCCCCACAAGATGACTTTTGTCCCATTATATTTGGTAGACCCTTCTTGAATAATGTTAATGCTAAGATAGACTGCGTGAAAGATATTGTTACTGTTGGTTTAGGGGATATGTCTCATGATTTTAACTTTGCTAAATTCCGTAGACAACCCCTTGATAAAGAATTACCTAGTAAGGATGAAATTATTGGTCTTGCTTCTATTGTTGTACCTCCTAATGATCCCTTAGAACAATATTTGCTAGATCATGAAAATGGTATGCATATGAATGAGAGAAGGGAAATGGATGAAATATTCTTTAATCAGGGACCCGTATTGGAAAACAACTTGCTTGTTGAAATCCAAGGGGATCCTCCTCCACCCAAGGGTGATCCCGTGTTTGAACTTAAACCTTTACCTGATAATCTTAAGTATGTTTATCTTGATGAAAAGAAGATATATCCTGTTATTATTAGTGCTAACCTTTCAGAGCAGGAATAAGAAAAACTATTGAAAACTCTGAAGAAGCACCGTGCGACTATTGGATATACTCTGGATGATCTTAAGGGCATTAGTCCCACTTTATGCCAACACAAGATAAAGTTGGAAGAAAACGCTAAACCGGTTATTGGTCATCAGTGACGGTTAAATCCTAAGATGACAGAAGTGGTAAGGAAGGAAATACTAAAGCTTCTAGAGGCAGGTATTATATACCCAGTTGCTGATAGTCAGTGGGTAAGTCCTGTCAATTATGTCCCTAAGAAGGGAGGTATGACTGTTGTTCCTAATGATAAATATGAATTGATCCCTCAAAGAATAGTTACAGGTTATAGGATGGTAGAAAGAAGGGAGGTATGACCATAAATTAAATAAAGCTACTAAGAAAGATCATTACCCTTTGCCTTTTATTGATCAAATGCTAGAAATGTTATCCAAACATACTCACTTTTGCTTTCTAGATGGTTATTCTGGTTTCTCTCAAATACCTGTGTCAAAAGGGGATCAAGAAAAGACCACCTTTACTTGTCCTTTCGGTACCTTTTCTTATAGACGTATGCCTTTTAGTTTATGTAATGCACCTGCTACCTTTCAAAGATGCATGATGGCTATATTCTATCACTTTTGTGAAAAGATTGTTGAGGTTTTCTTGGATGACTTCTCCGTTTACATAACTTCTTTTGATGATTGCTTAAGCAACCTTGATCGAGTTTTGCAGAGATGTGAAGACACTAATCTTGTCTCGAATTGTGAGAAGTGCCACTTTATGGTTAATGAAGGCATTGTCTTGGGACATAAAATTTCTGAAAGAGGTATTGAAGTTGACAAGGCTAAGGTTGATGCTATTGAAAAGATGCCGTGCCCCAAGGACATCAAAGGTATACGAAGTTTCCTTGGTGTCGGTGTACTAAGGTAAGGGTACCTCAGTACCCCAACTTGTGCACGGGCAGTTGCAGCTTCCTGCGGCAGGGTTTACCGCGTGCTCGCCGGAGACTTTCCTGCTCCTTATTAAGCCATTCAAAAAACAAAGTATACAAGACAGAAGATCGAGACCCCGGCAAGAGGAGCTTGCCGGGAAGGCCGTACCAGGCTCAAGACTACCTCACCAGCACAAGGCCCTGGCAAGAGGAGCTTGCCAGGAAGACTAGAAGACACGCCTCGGCGCTATGTGCGCCCCGGCAAGGGCCTGGGGAGCGGCAAGCAACCGCGCCCGGCAAGGTCAAGGCCCCGGCAAGGTGCTTGCCGGGAAGGCTGCGCTGTGTGCCCGCGCTCCAGCTCATCGGCCCACGCGTCGCCCTGGGGCCTATCCAGGGACGCGTGGCGGATGGCTGTGCAGCTTGGGGGACACGGTAGCACTCCACGGTGGTGGATCCATCGCCGTGGCAGACGGAGAGGCTAAGGCGGGAACTTTTGGGGTCGACGGCGACGGGCATTAAATGCCCTTGTCCCCCACTGTCAAAGTAGGTATAGACCACTGTTCTGCACTGTAGCTCCACTGTTCCCGCACTGTTACAACTACCACCTCTTTTACGTTTTTACCCCTTTCTCCTACGTTGACACCTGTCGGTGACCCCTTGCACTATAAAAGGAGGCCCATGCACAACGTGGAGGGGGTTCGGAACCTAGATCACTCTCACGCTCGGTGTAGCTGCTTCTTCAAGCTCCCGAGCACTCCAACTCAATACACAACTAAGCAGGAGTAGGGTTTTACGCGTCTACCGCGGCCCGAACCTGGGTAAAACTGCCCGCGTGCTCGCTTCGATCTGCTCTTCGTGCTCCCTCCGCCCTCGTACCGCACAGACAAGGGGCTCCGGTCCCACAGGTGTTCGTGGCGGACAGTTTCCCCCGACATCTTTGGCGCGCCAGGTAGGGGGCGTCGAGGTTGTGCGAACCTGATCCGGCGTTCGCGCGGGCGCATTCTTCATCAACCTCTCCGAATTCGTCAACTCCACCAGCAACAACTCCATGGCCCCGAAGAAGAAGGCTTCGGAGGTCGGAGGCCCGTCTGCGTCTCACCCGCCGCCACCAGAGCCAACGGTGGGTGGGGGAGACGCCGTCGGAAGAGTGGCCGCCGGCGAGGACACTCACGGCGCCACTAGATCCAAGAACAGAACGGACGACCGAACCTCGGTCTCCGTGGACGCACCGCGTCCCTCTCAGCACACAACGACCCAGCAGCGCCATGTCACGGGAGGTGGCATCCGCTTGCTGGGACAAGGCCAAACCGGAGGCTCGCGGGACGCCCCGGACCCCCGTCCGGGCACAAGCAAAGCGAAGGCGCCGGCGCGGGACCCCGCTCCTTCTAACGCTGTTAGAAGTCCGAGCGTATCCCGCTCCTCGCACCGCTCGCCCGCGTTCCCCTCCACTCCGGCAGAAGCGCTCGCAAGAGCGCAACTGCTCCTCGACTTCCCTCCAGCGGCAGACAAGGCCGAAGACTGGAGGGCCACCATCCAGAGCCTGATAGCCTTCGCCAACAATGATTCTCCACAGCAGCCGTCGGCCTCGCGGCCGCGGCAAGCTGAGAAGACGAAGGCCGACGGCGACAAGACCGCCGGGGGTGCGACAAGTGTGCACTCCCCGCCGCAGAAGCAGAAGACGCCGCCCCGCCGGAACAACGCCGACGACGGCTCCACTGCCTCGTCGGACCCGCGGGCTCGTCGGGACCAGCGCCAAGTCCTCGACGACCGGCGAGAAGAAGACGCTCGGACCACAATCGAGCGCCGCCGAGAAGCTCGGCGACAATCAGACAAGAGAGCTGGGAACACTGTCGACGCGCACGCGCCCGGTGAGCCAGGCGACTTGCCGTACGCGGCAGGCTGCCCTGCGTTCACCCGAGAGCTGCGGCGCGTCCAGTGGCCCAGCATGAAGAATTTCAAGCCCGACGTACCTGAGAAGTACGACGGCAAGACGCACCCCTCGGAATTCCTCAGCGTCTACACCATCGCAGTGCAAGCTGCCGGGGGGCGCGACGAGAAGATCTTGGCGAACTACTTCCCGCTCGTGCTAAAGCCGAACGTCCGTTCGTGGCTTATGCACTTGCCGGAAGGTTCCATCTCTTCTTGGGCCGACCTTTGCCACCAGTTTGTTGGCGCCTTCACCGGCGGCCACAAACCCCACGGCCAGGAGAGCGATCTCCACATCTTGGCCCAGAAGGAAGGCGAAACCCTGCGCAAGTACATCCAACGCTTCAGCCGTGTGCAGCACAACATCCCTGATGTCCACCCTGCCGCGGTTATCAGCGCGTTCCACCAGAACGTGCGTAACCGCCGCATGCGTGAGGAAATGGCGATGACCAAGATTCGGGATGTCAGTGAGCTCTATGCTCTTGCTGACAAGTGCGCACGCGCAGAAGAGGGGAGAAGGCTCCCCGGGGAAGATGCTGGCGCAGGAGGAAGCGACAGCGACGACGCCGCCCCGGCGAAGAAGAGCCGGCGGCGGAATAACAGAAGGAAAGGCAAGAAGGAGGTGCTTGCCGTCGAGAAGACCGGCAAGGAGGCCCCCGCCAAGCAAGCGCAGGCTGGCAGCTCCGGCAAGGAGCCTGCCCCTGTAGCGGCGGCCGACAAGCCGGGAAGCTCCGACAAGCAATACTGTAAGATCCACCGCACCAAGGGTCACGATCTCTCCAACTGCAAGCGCGTCGAGTATCTCGTCGAGCAGAAGAAAGCTGAGTACGAGAGGCGCGATAAGGAGAAGGCCCAAGGTGGCGGGGAGGAGACAAGCAAGAAGCGGCCGTTCAATGGCCGGGGAGGACGCCGCGGCAAGGCCAAGCAGCGGCAAGGGGATCGACCTCCCCGGGGCCACGACAAGGACGAAGAGGACGACGACGAAGACATGGAGGACGAGGAGAACAGCGAGCAGGAGTTCCAGAAGGCCACGGAGGTCCTGTGCGTCGACGGTGGCGCCTCTCTGCACACCTCCCACCGCCAACTAAAGCAGTGGGTGCGTGAGGTAAACGCAGCGGAGCCGCCCGTGGAGTCACGCAGGATCCTCAAATGGTCCAGCACGCCCATCATTTTTGATCTTGAGGATCACCCCGACCGCACCACTGCGGTCGGGTGCTTGCCGATGCTGGTCTCTCCCACCATCCGCAACCTCAAGGTCACCAAAATGTTGGTTGACGGCGGGGCCGGGCTGAACTTGATCTCCTCTGCTGTGATCAAGAAACTCCAGATTCCAGATGGCGAGCTCGAAGAAACCGGTTCATTCCAAGGAATCAACCCGGGAAGGAGCAAGCCCAAGGGAAAGATCACTCTGCCGGTGACCTTTGGCGGGGAGCTCAACTTCAGAACTGAGCGCATCACTTTCGACGTTGCCGATATTCCGTTGCCCTACAATGGAATACTTGGCCGTCCTGCCCTCGCCAAGTTCATGGCAGCTTCCCATTATGCTTATAATGTACTCAAGATGCCGGGGCCGATAAGCGTCATCACTGTCCACGGCGACAAGAAGGATGCGCTTGTCTGCGCCGACAAGATCTACCGGGATGCGGCAGCTGCGGCCGAGAAGGATACTCTTGCCGCTGAAGCTCCCGGGGGGAAGAAGACGAAGACCAAGTCCGGCAAGTGCTCTGGGACCCACTCCGGCAACCGCACCTCTTCGGAGTGCTGCGCTGCCGTCGAGGACGTTCCATCGAGCTCCACCGGCAAGAGTAAGAAAGGAATGGCCGCTCCTCCGGCAACCAAGAAGGTGTCCGCCAAGGAGGACGGCACTGGTGGTACCTTCACCATCAGTGCCACCCTTGACAGCAAATAGGAAAGCGCGCTCGTTGCCTTCCTGCGGGCGAATGTCGATGTGTTTGCCTGGCAACCATCTGACATCCCCGGTGTTCCCAGGAAGGTAATTGAGCACAAGCTTGCTGTTTGTCCTCATGCGCGGCCCATCAAGCAGAAAGTGAGGAAGCAAGCTGTGGAGCGCCAAGAGTTTATCAACGAAGAAATCAAGAAGCTTGAAGCAGCAGGCCTAGTTAGAGGTGTGATCCATCCGGCGTGGTTGGCAAATCCAGTCGTCGTGCGCAAGGCCAATGGGAAATGGAGGCTGTGTATAGACTTCACCGATGTGAATAAAGCATGTCCCAAGGATCCATTCCCTTTGCCGCGCATTGACCAAATTGTTGACTCCACTGCCGGATGTGAGCTACTCTGCTTTCTCGACGCATACTCAGGCTATCATCAGATTTTCATGGCCAAGGAGGATGAAGAGAAGACCGCATTTATCACTCCATGTGGCACTTATTGCTTCATTCGCATGCCATTTGGATTGAAGAATGCAGGCTCAACCTTTGCAAGAGTGGTATACACTGCTTTCGAGCCACAGATCCACAGAAATGTAGAGGCTTACATGGATGACATCGTGGTGAAGAGCAAGAGCAAGGAAACCCTGATCCAAGATTTAGAGGAGACGTTTCAGAACCTGCACAGGATTCAGCTCAAGTTGAACCCCGAGAAGTGCGTCTTTGGAGTTCCCTCCGGCAAGCTTCTCGGGTTCTTTGTATCACAGAGGGGGATTGAAGCCAACCCCGACAAGATTAAAGCCATTGAGCAGATAGAGGCCCCAAAGCGCGTCAAGGATGTCAGGAGACTTGCAGGATGTGTGGCTGCCCTCAGTAGGTTCATTTCAAAATCTGCAGAACGCGCCCTACCTTTCTTCAAAATCTTGAAGAAGGCAGGTCCCATGAAGTGGACTCCGGAAGCGGAGGCGGCGCTGCAGGATTTGAAACGGTACCTGTCCTCCACTCCAATACTTGTCGCACCTAGACCACAGGAAAAGTTGTTGCTATACTTAGCGGCGACCAACCAGGTGGTTAGTGCTGCGTTAGTAGCGGAGAGGGAGTCCGACGAGGAGTCAGCACCACCGGCAAGCGAATCCAGCGACAAGCAGGGGGCTATTCCGGCAAGCTCTGGCCCCGACAAGGAAGACTCTGCGCAGGAACAGGATGAGGTGCGGAAGAAGATGGTGCAGCGTCCAGTGTATTTTGTGAGTTCCCTTCTCCAGGGGGCTAGATCAAGGTACTCTGGTGTGCAAAAGTTGCTTTTCGGCCTCCTCATGGCATCGAGAAAGCTGCGCCATTACTTCCAAGCCCATGAGATAACAGTGGTCACTCGCTTTCCGCTGAAGAGGATATTGCACAACCCCGAAGCGACAGGCAGGATCGTTGAGTGGGCACTGGAGCTGTCAAGCTTTGGACTCAAGTTTGAAAGTACTTCAACCATACAGAGTCGAGCTTTGGCAGAGTTCATAGCTGAGTGGACCCCAACGCCCGATGAAGAAGTTCAAGAAACAAGTGTACCCGTACAAGAAGCGACAAGTGAATGGGTAATGTATTTTGACGGTGCCTTCTCGCTGCAAGGCGCCGGTGCTGGCGTGGTTCTCATCGCGCCCACCGGAGAGCACCTCAAATATGTTATCCAGATGCACTTTCCCAGGGAGCAAGCGACAAACAACACTGCTGAATATGAAGGCTTGCTTGCCGGCCTCAGGATTGCGGCCGAACTTGGGATCAGAAAGCTGATTGTGCGGGGAGATTCTCAGTTGGTGGTCCGGCAAATTAACAAGAACTATCAGAGCCCTTTGATGGAAGCTTATGTCGATGAAGTAAGGAAGCTTGAAGAGCACTTTGAAGGTCTGCAGATGGAGCACGTCCCAAGAGCTCAAAATGAAATTGCAGATGGCCTTTCAAAGTGTGCTTCGATGAAGTTACCTGTGGAACCAGGGACCTTCTTGCTCAAGCTGACTCAACCATCCGTTACACCATCAATTGGGCAGTCCAAGAAGAGAAAGTTGGTCTCCGGCGACTACTTGCCGGCGGATCTTCCAGAAACCGCTGCCAAGGTCCCCAAGATCAACAACCACAACGCTGAGGAACAGTTTGCTCCTGCAGATCCTCGGGTCTGTACAGTCGAAGCAAGCGTTCCCGACAAGCCTCGCCCCGGCGGGCTTGCCGGGGGACCATCAGCTCCGGCAGAGCCAGAGGTTCTTGCCGTAGAAGCTGAGGTCCCCGCAGCGGCCCTCGAGCCTTTGGTCCTTGCCGTTGAGCCTCAAGCTCCGGCATGGGCGCAGCAGATCGTCCGTTTCCTTCAAACTGGAGAACTTCCCGACGACCCAGAAGAAATAGAGAAGATAACCAGGCAGTCAACTATGTATCAGTTCGTGGATAACAAACTGTACAGAAGAAGACTCAATGGTGTCAGATTGAAGTGTATCTCCAGGGAAGATGGACAGAAGCTGTTGGCGGAAATACACGGAGGCATATGCGGCCACCACATTGGCGCAAGGGCGCTTGCCGGGAAAGCTTTCCGGCAAGGGTTCTTTTGGCAAGAAGCCCTCCAAGATGCAACTGCAATAGTAACCAAGTGTGAAGCGTGCCAGTTCCATGCAAAGCAGATTCATCAGCCAGCTCAAGCTCTCCAAACAATCCCTTTATCCTGGCCCTTCTCGGTCTGGGGGCTCGATATCCTCGGCCCTTTCCCTCGTGCTGTCGGGGGCTTTGAGTACTTGTACGTTGCAATCGACAAGTTCACAAAGTGGCCAGAAGTGGAGCCGGTGAGAAAGGTGACAGCACAGTCAGCAGTCAGGTTCTTCAGGTCGATTGTTTGCCGTTTCGGGATCCCTAACAGGATCATCACCGACAACGGTACGTAATTCACTAGTCGCACCTTCATGCAGTACGTCCAAGACCTTGGCACCAAGGTCTGTTTCGCTTCTGTTGCTCACCCGAGGAGCAACGGTCAAGCGGAGAGGGCCAATGCTGAAGTGCTGCGCGGGCTCAAGACAAGGACCTTTGACAGGCTGCGCAGGTGCGGAACAAATTGGATAGAGGAGCTACCGGCGGCTCTTTGGTCAATCAGAACGACACCAAGTCGAGCCACCGGACAGACACCCTTTGCTCTAGTCTATGGAGCAGAGGCAGTTCTCCCCACGGAACTCGTATACGGATCTCCTCGGGTGCTCGCTTATGATGAGCTCGAGCAAGAGCAACTGCGGCAAGATGACGCATTGCTCCTCGAGGAGGGACGTCTCCAGGCTGCTGTACGAGCTGCTCGATACCAGCAAGCCTTGCGTCGCTACCATAGCCGCAAGGTCAAGGCCAGGAGTCTCGAGGAAGGCGACCTTGTTCTTCGGCGTGTTCAGTCCGCCAAGAATTCCAACAAGTTGACGCCGAAGTGGGAAGGCCCTTATCGGGTGAGACAAGTCACGAGGCCCGGCGCTGTCCGCCTCGAGACCGAAGAAGGCTTACCGGTGAGCAACTCCTGGAACATAGAGCATCTTCGCAAGTTTCACCCCTAAGGCGCGGTTGCCGTGATCCGCTCCGGCAACCACCTTTTGTACAAGCTTTGCCGCTGTTGCATGTAACCCTTTGTACAAAGCCGGGCGCAGACCCCGTGCATCAGTAGAGTTTCCGTGTTTTGCGCTATTTGCCTTTTTGCATGCATTTCTTTGCTATTCGCATGTGTTATTTGGCAACTTGTGCGACACACAAATCCGGTAAGCATTACAACGCCGAAAGGCCATGTACTTGTTTCCCTCTCCCTTTTTCTTTCCTCTTAAGCAGAAGGAACGTTCCTCGCGCACAAGTTTGCCGGGGGGGAAGGAGGTAGAAGAGGAACCAAGTGCTGTTCAAGAAAGAGAAACCTTACCGGGAAGCAAGCAACATATGAAAGCTAAGTTATTAGAATTTGACCAGTTCAAATTTTAAATTTTGGTTGTCTTCCTTGAACAATCACACCTTGTATGGAAAACCTGTGCGCGGAGGAGCCTACCCGTAGCTTGCCGCACCCTTATATTGTTTTCGAGTTCGCTCAACGATTTAAGTGAGCTGCGACAAGTGTCGCGCCCTTGCTTCGTTTCCGAGTACGCTCAGCAAGCTAAGTGCGTTGCGACTAGCTGCGACAAGGTTGCTTGCCGGCGAAGACCTTGGCCAGCAGGCTGCTCAGAGTCCAGCACTCAGCGCTCGCGGCAAAGGCCCCTTGCCGGCAAGCTCCCCGGGAGCGTAGGGTGAAAAACATACAAAGTCAAGGATTAAGACAAGGAAGATAACATTGCACTGATTGATCAAAATGAGATAAATATCTTACAAAAGATAACTTGTCGCAAGGGACTAATAAGTTCATGACATAATGTGCAGCAGTAGAAAGATAAAGATAATGGAGGCCTAATCTACGCGGTCGCCCTCTTTCCTGGAGAGCTTAGCCACTTTGGCGATGATGTGGGCGACCTGCTCCTTCAGGGCCTCCGTGTTCGCATCAGCCGGCAAGCTACGAAGAACGTTGGTGAGATTGATCCCCGGATTGCGGTACACAATCTTCGTCAACACCCGCTCCAGAGTTCCCGCGCAGAGCAGGCGTGACTCCTCGGCCAGCTGCGCGGGGATTTGGTTCCGGAGACCTGCAAGGGCCGGCGCGATCCCTCTGAAGAAGAGGCTGAGCTTGGCGCTGTGCGGGAGATCCGGATCCGGGGAGTAGATGAGATGTTCGACCTTCAGCGCCAGCAGCTCCTGGTCAATGTTGGACGCAGAAGATACCAAGTCTTCGGTCCATACCTCAATGGTACGGCGGAAGAGCTCGGATGCTTTGTTGACGCTGTCCACCAAGGTCCGCTCCTTGCGGAGCTCCTCCTTCAGCTTGGTCTCCCGAGCCCGGGCAGCGTCGAGCGAATCCTTCAGTGTAGTGACCTTCAACTCCAAGTCCTCGATGGAGTCCTTGGCGGCCTTCAACTCGTCGCCCCTCTTAGAAAGGCTCACCTGGAGCTCTGAATTTGTGTGGGCGTCCTTCTCGCGCTCCGTGATGAGCGCGGCAACCTTCTCCGCGCTCACCTTCAGCGCCTTCTCCAGCTGCACGACCTTGGCGGCAAGCTCCTTCTTGGCGTTTTCCGCGGCAACCGCGGCGGCTTTCGCCTCCTTCAATTCCCCGCCAAGGGCCGTCTCGCGAGCGGCAAGGTCCTCCTCATGGGAGTCGAGCTCGACCTTCCGCTGCGCGCTCTCCTTCTCGCCGGGACAGCTCCACCCCGGCGAGCCGCTGCTGTTCCTCAGCTTCGGCCTTCTCCAGCACCCATTCTTGGTACTCGCCGGCGAGACGCTCGCGCTCCTCCGCCACCTCGCGGAGGGCCGCCTGGTTGGCGGCACTGAGCTCTGCCGCGCGCTTCTCCATCTCCGCGGCGGCCTTGGCGGCAAGGGCTTCCCGGGAGGCAAGCTTCGCCTGCCTGGCCCGGTAAAGGGCCAGGAGTTGGTGGAGCAGCTTCTCCTCCTCGGGCCCTTCGCTCCCGCCGGGCGCCTCGACAATCTTCAGACCCGCGGAGGCGAGGACTTCTCCGTCAAACGCCTCGCCCTCCGCGGGAGCTCGCGATGAAGACCCCCAAGGCATCTGGATGAAGACGCCGTTGGGGGCCTCAAGGTAGTAGCCCTGCTCCTTGCCGGCGGAGGGGTCGGCGGCCGGTGCAGCATCTGATGCTCCCGCCGCCTCCGGGTCGGCGGTGCGGTCGCCGTCCCCCTCCCCGGCCGCTGCGCCCGCAGCCGGAGCGGTCTCCTGCGCAGCCGGCTCGGCAGCTCTCGCCGTGTCCTCGGCGACGGGGACGTCGCCGTCGCCGCCCTGCGCGCCCTCCTCGTCCTCGATGTTGATGACCTCCGTCTCCATCGGTTCGGGAGGAGGAGGATCTAAAAAGAAAAAGAAGAAAAAGAAGTTCAAGTTCAAGCAAGTATCCAAAAAGAGACGAAGCCAAGAAGACAAACTATAAGACATACCTTGGCGGACATCCTCAGCGGCGGGCTCCCTCGCCGGGGAGCTCGGCCTTGGCGGAGTGGCCGCCCTCGCCGGGCTGCTCGCCCTTGGCGGGGTACTCTGCCTTGGCGGAGTACCCGCCCTTGGCGGAGCACTCTCCCTTGCCGGAGAGTTCTGCCTTGGCGGGGACGGCGGGGCTTGCGGCTCCTCGACGACGGTCTCCGGGCGCTCTTCCTGCTGTGGCTCCACCTCTGCACAAATCAAGATAAGAAACGTCAAGATGATGAAAGAAGACGAAATCCTCAGGCATACCCCGACAAGCGAAAGAATAAACCCCAGACTTACGCTGGGGGCTGCTCCTCGGAGCAGCGCTCAGGTCCGGCAAGCTCGGCTCCGGCACACCTCGTGTTGCCGCGGCGGCTGAGTCTTCCGCGGCCTCGACTACGGGCGCCTTGGCCTTCTTTGCCGCGCGCTGAACCAAGGTCCTGAAATCAGAGCAACAAACAAAGTCAGCATCAACAAAAATCAAGACAAAACTCGAGAAGGTGTAAGATCCTAGATCCTTACTCCTGATCCTCCTCGTCGTCGTCCTCGCTCAGGGCGGAGAAGTCGTACTCCACCGTGGGCGCGTCGGCGCGAGGAGCGGAAGATGAAGATTCCCTCGGGCGCTTGGCGGTCCCGGGGGCTGGGGGCTGCGAAGACCCAGCCCCTGTGGTAGCCGGAGCCCGGGGAGCGGGCGGAGCCGCTGCTCCGCTCCGAGAAGACCCCTGTCGGCTCGGCGCCGGCCTGCGAGGCGCCTCCGTCGTGGTCCGCGCGCGGGCCGCCTCTGCTGTGGCTGGTGCGCCGGTCGCCCTTGGCACGGCTTGGCTCCCCCGGGGAGCTGCCCGGCGAGCTGGTTGTTGCCGGGGCGCTTGCGCCCTCTCCCCCGTCGCCGTCTTGCGGAGACGCTTCGGTGGAGACTGCCTTGGGCTTCCCGGGGGCGGGGAGCTCTCCGACGAGGAGAGGTCATCGGCGTAGAGCTCCGTAGATCCGCCGGAGTCCTCGGCCTCCTCCTCCTCCTCTTCCCCGGCCGGCTCACTGGGCCCAGCGCCCTGCGCTGCGGCCTCTTTTCCCTTGGCGCCTCCGCTCCCTCCGGCGCCTCCGCTCCTCGCGGCGCCTCTGTTCCCTCCAGCGGCACCCTCCATTGCCTCGGCCTCGGCCACGATTCCGTGGATCCCGGAGTGCCACAGCGAGGGGACCCCGGCGAGCGCGTCGGGAGGGAGCTGCAGCAGTCTGCGGATCTCCGCCTCCTCCGCCTGGCTGGACGCATCCGCAGCCTCCGCCTCAGCAGGCGTGTACCCGAAGTCTCCTGCCGCTGCGGCTGCAGCGGCCTCTTCAGCCCGAGAAGCCATATAGGCAATCTCCTGGTCGGTGGTGTCCCGCGTGTGCTCCTTGACGTCGTTCTTGTTCTTCGCCACCTCCACGAGGTTGTCGTAGAAGTTGAGGACGTCGATGGGCTTGGGCGCAATCCACGTGCGGTCCACGCCGTGCGAATCGCATGCGGGCATCATGGCGAGGATACGGTCCCGGACGATGCTGTTGCAGAGCGGCACTACTCCCCGGGGAGCTCGAAACCACTCAGGGTGTGCCGGGTCATACTTGAAGAGTTCCCGGACCATCCCCCTCAGCTCGAGCGTCGTGAAGTTGAAGTTGAGCCCGGGGCGCAGCCTCATTATGTCCGCCGGGCCGCCGTACTCCCAGGCCGGCCTCTTCCTGTCTTGGAGAGGGGCGATGCGGCGGCGAAGGAAGTCTGCACCCACCTCTGCAACGGACAGCTGTGCCACCCGAAGACGAAGAATCCGGACGAGGGCGATGTCGAGCTTGATATCGTCCGAGTCTAGCTCGCTCCAGTCCCTGCCGCGCACGATGGGCGTTGTGCGCGGCGCGGTGAAAGCTTGCGGCTGGTCTTCGACGACCCAGCACCACTCCGCGCGCCACTCCTCCCACTTGCCGCGGAGCTCTCCCGGCAAGTAAGATCCCTTCTTATTCAGGCGAAAAACCCAAGAAATTCCTCCGGAGAGGGGGGCATCGGCCTCTGCTCTAGGAGTGAAGAAGTGCCTAAAAAGCGCTACATTGGGCTGTATCCCTATGAAGTTTTCGCACATGTGTGCGAAAACCGCCATGGTGAGGATGGCGTTGGGGGTGAAGTCAAGGAGATGGAGGCCGTAGGTGTGCATGACATCACAGAAGAAATTCGAGAAAGGAGGACACAGACCGCAGTGAAAGAAAGCTGCGAAGAAGTAGTACCCGCCGGGGTAGCTGTCCTTGGCGGCGGCCGGATACGCTCGCGTGCGGGGGTGCGCCTTGGTTTCCTTGGACCAGAACAAGTAGTACTTGTTCCAGAGCTCCCGCGCGCCGAGCCTCGGCGGGAAGACGAGATGCTGCTTCCGATACGCGGCGAGCTTCGCCGCTTGCTCCGACTTCTCCCTCTTGGACTTCTCCGCCTTCGCCTTGTCGGTCTTTGGGGCCATGGCGGACGCGGCGGAAGGAGGGGGACGAAAAGCTCGGCGGCGGCGGAGGTGTGGAGGCAGAGCGCAAGAGAGATCTCTGGAGGAGGAAGAAGACGATGCAATGAAAGCGCAGGGAGGGGAACCGCGCCTGCTTCCTCTGCTTTTATGGGGGAGTGGGGGGCGTTTCGCCCTTTCCATTAAGAGATCGTGGGCACGTCCCATCCCACGACGCCGCGATCGACGCGTGCCGTTACGGGGGGATGCGGCGGATACGGAAGTGGATTCGGCGCGCCGCGGGCCGCGGGTGCCCGTGCACTGTTTTGGGCCTGGCCCAACAGCACTCGGCACCGTGTGTGGCCCAGGCCCGGGGGCTCCTGTCGGTGTACTAAGGTAAGGGTACCTCAGTACCCCAACTTGTGCACGGGCAGTTGCAGCTTCCTGCGGCAGGGTTTACCGCGTGCTCGCCGGAGACTTTCCTGCTCCTTATTAAGCCATTCAAAAAACAAAGTATACAAGACAGAAGATCGAGACCCCGGCAAGAGGAGCTTGCCGGGAAGGCCGTACCAGGCTCAAGACTACCTCACCAGCACAAGGCCCTGGCAAGAGGAGCTTGCCAGGAAGACTAGAAGACACGCCTCGGCGCTATGTGCGCCCCGGCAAGGGCCTGGGGAGCGGCAAGCAACCGCGCCCGGCAAGGTCAAGGCCCCGGCAAGGTGCTTGCCGGGAAGGCTACGCTGTGTGCCCGCGCTCCAGCTCATCGGCCCACGCGTCGCCCTGGGGCCTATCCAGGGACGCGTGGCGGATGGCTGTGCAGCTTGGGGGACACGGTAGCACTCCACGGTGGTGGATCCATCGCCGTGGCAGACGGAGACGCTAAGGCGGGAACTTTTGGGGTCGACGGCGACGGGCATTAAATGCCCTTGTCCCCCACTGTCAAAGTAGGTATAGACCACTGTTCTGCACTGTAGCTCCAGTGTTCCCGCACTGTTACAACTACGACCTCTTTTACGTTTTTACCCCTTTCTCCTACGTTGACACCTGTCGGTGACCCCTTGCACTATAAAAGGAGGCCCATGCACAACGTGGAGGGGGTTCGGAACCTAGATCACTCTCACGCTCGGTGTAGCTGCTTCTTCAAGCTCCCGAGCACTCCAACTCAATACACAACTAAGCAGGAGTAGGGTTTTACGCGTCTACCGCGGCCCGAACCTGGGTAAAACTGCCCGCGTGCTCGCTTCGATCTGCTCTTCGTGCTCCCTCCGCCCTCGTACCGCACAGACAAGGGGCTCCGGTCCCATAGGTGTTCGTGGCGGACAGTTTCCCCCGACACTTGGTCATGCCGGGTTTTATAGGAGGTTCATTAAGGACTTCTCCAAAATCTCCAGGCCTCTGACAAATCTCTTACAAAAAGATATTCCTCTTGTCTTTGATGATGATTGTCTAGAGGCATTTGAAATACTTAAGAAAGCATTGATCTCTGCACCTATCGTCCAGCCTCCTGACAGAAATTTACCTTTTGAGATTATGTGCGATGCTAGCGATTATGTTGTAGGTGATGTTTTAGGGCAAAGAGTTGATAAGAAATTGAATGTTATCCAGTATGCTAGTAAAACTCTAGATAGTGCCCAAAAAAATTATGCTACCACTGAGAAAGAATTTTTAGCAGTTGTATTTGCATGTGATAAGTTTAGGCCTTACATTGTTGATTCCAAAGTAACTATTCACACCGATCATGCTGCTATCAAATATCTTATGGAAAAGAAAGATGCTAAACCTAGACTTATTAGATGGGTTCTCTTGCTCCAAGAGTTTGACTTTCATATTATTGATAGAAAGGGAGCTGAGAACCCTGTTGCAGATAACTTGTCTAGGTTAGAGAATATACTTGATGACCCACAACCTATTGATGATAGCTTTCCTAATGATTTGAGACATTACTTCTGGGATGACCCACATCTTTATAAAGAAGGAGTAGATGGTATTATTAGACGTTGTGTACCTGAGCATGAACAGGAATAGATCCTACGCAAGTGCCACTCCGAAGCTTATGGAGGACACCATGTGGGAGATAGAACTGCACATAAGGTATTGCAATCAGGTTTTTATTGGCCTACTCTCTTCAAGGATGCTCGTAAGTTTGTCTTATCTTGTGATGAATGTCAAAGAATTGGTAATATTAGCAGACGTCAAGAAATTCCTATGAATTATTCACTTGTTATTGAACCATTTGATGTTTGGGGCTTTGATTATATGGGACCGTTTGCTGCATTTAATGGGTACACACATATTCTAGTTGATGTTGATTACGTTACTAAGTGGGTAGAAGCTATTCCAACTAGTAGTGCTGATCATAACACCTCTATTAAAATGCTTAAGGAAGTTATTTTTCCGAGGTTTGGAGTCCCTAGATACCTAATGACTGATGGTGGTTCACACTTTATTCATGGTGATGTCCGTAAAATGCTTGCAAAGTATGATGTCAACCATAGAATTGCATCCCCTTATCACCCACAGACTAGTGGTCAAGTAGAACTAAGTAATAGAGAGTTGAAATTAATTTTGCAAAAGACAGTTAATAGGTCTAGGAAGAATTGGTCCAAGAAACTTGATGATGCATTGTGGGCCTATAGAAGTGCATACAAAAATCCTATGGGTATGTCTCCATATAAGATGGTTTATGGAAAGGCTTGTCACTTACCTCTTGAGCTAGAACATAAGGCATATTGGGCTATTAAAGAGCTCAATTATGATTTCAAACTTGCTGGTGAGAAGAGGTTATTTGACATTAGCTCTCTTGATGAATGGAGAACCTAGGCCTATGAGAATGCCAAGCTGTTTAAAGAAAAAGTTAAGAGATGGCATGACAAAAGGATTCAAAAGTGTGAGTTTAATGTAGGTGACTATGTCTTGTTATACAACTCTCGTTTAAGATTTTTTGCAGGAAAACTTCTCTCTAAGTGGGAAGGACCTTACGTTATCAAGGAGGTCTATCATTTCGGTGCCATAAAAATCAACAACTTCGAAGGCACAAATCCGAAGGTGGTGAACGGTCAAAGAATCAAACATTATATCTGAGGTAACCCTATAAATGTTGAAACCAATGTTATTGAAACCATAACCCCGGAGGAATACATAAGGGACACTTTCCAGAATGATTCAGCCTCCGAAAAGGAAGAGGTATGTGGTACGGTAAGTAAACCGACTCCAAAACAGTTCTAAAGGCAATTTTTCTCTGTTTTGGAATATTTATAAAAATAGAAAATAAGAAGCAGTCCGGAAGAGACACGAGCCGTGCACGAGGGTGGAGGGCGCGCCCCCTTCCCTGGGCGCGCCCCCTGCCTCGTGGGCAGCTCGTGTGCCCCCGGGACTCCAATTTCTTGTATGTTACTCCTTTTGGTCGATAAAAATTCATTACATATACTCCCGAAGGTTTTGACCTCTCTATCATGCAAAAATCCTCTGTTTTCGTGTCGAGCTGCTGTTTTTGACAGATCTAGATCATCATGGCGTCCTCCAACATCCCCAAGGACAAGTTCTTCGAGAAGGTCATCAACCCCAGCCTTGCGGAGGTGCTGCATCACCCTCAAACCATGGAGTTGCATGAGGGGGTGCTGCACATCCGTGATGTTGAGGGGCCAAGGAGGACCGGAAGCATGGAGACAAGACTCGAAGCAATGGAGCAGCAAGTTTTCAAGTGCCAAGGTATGGTGGAACAAGGACTCAACGCCAACCACATGATGATCTCGGAGCTCGCCAACAACCTCAAGCTGGATTCAAGGATCTTCGAGGAAGCTATCTCCAATCTTCAAGAGAAAATCGAACACCACCAAGCCCAGATCTATGACCTGCAAAACCAAAATTGTGAGTATGAATATAGATTCAAGAAGATGATTTTGGCTGCAGATTTGAGTATTCCGGAGACTCAATCATCCTTCTACGATGGGGAGCTCATGCCTTGCAAGGTGGACAACAAGCCTACATCATCAACAACTCCATCATCACCACCCCCGAAGAAGGAGACATAATCATATTGGTATGGGCACTCCCCTTGGCAACTGCCAAGCTTGGGGGAGTGACCCCGATATCGTATCACCATCACTTCTATCTTTACCATTTTTCTTAGTTTGATCCTTTTGGTAGTATCTTGATATAGTAGAATAAAGTTAGCAAGATCTAGTTGTGAGCTTTTGCTTTATGATCTTTACCCTTTGTAATCGAGTCCGTGAGCTATATAATACAGATTAGTGTTGAGTCAAGGGCTTGATTTCCTCATTTTGGTCATGATAAAAAGAAAGAAAACATAAAGAATATCCTAGAGATCATATTGATCTTATGGGAAGTAATGGCTTCACATATAAAGAGTAAGATGAATAAAAGTTGTTGAGAGTTGACAAATATAGTTTTGGTCATCGTTGCAATTAATAGGAAGTAATAGAGAAAGAGAGGCTTCACATACAAATATACTATCTTGGACATCTTTTATGATTGTGAGCACTCATTAAAATATGACATGCTAAAGAGTTGATGTTGGACAAGGAAGACAACATAATGGGTTATGTTTTCTTATATCTAAAATAAAGTATATTGTCATGGATCATCCAACATGTTGAGCTTGCCTTTCCCCCTCATGCTAGCTAAAATTCCATGCACCAAGTAGAGATACTACTTGTGCTTCCATACATCCTTAAACCCAGTTTTGCCATGAGAGTCCACCATACCTACCTATGGATTGAGAAAGATCCTTCCAAGTAAGTTGTCATGTTGCAAACTCGCTAAAATATGTATGATTTATTAGTGTGGGGGGAAATAAGCTTTATATGATCTTGTGATATGGAAGTAATAAAAGCGACGGACTGCATAATCCTTATCCCAAGTGGCAATATAAAGTGACGTTCTTCTGTGCTAAGACTTTGTGCATCCAACCATATAAACACATGACAAACTCTGCTTCCCTCTGCGAAGGGCCTTTCTATTATTCTTGACTTATAAGTGTCAAGGTGAAATTCACCTTTCCTTTTTACATTTTATCCTTTGGCAAGCACATTGTGTTGGAAAGATCCTGACATATATACCCACTTGGATGTAATTTATCATGGTCTATTACTGTTGACATTACCCTAGAGGTAAAAGGTTGGGAGGCATCACCATAAGCCCCTATCTTTCTCTGTGTCCGATTAAAACTCCATAACCATAAGTATTGCGTGAGTGTGAAGAATTGTGAAATACTATATTATAGTTGAGTATGTAGGCTTGCTGAAAAGCTCTTATATTGACTCTTTCCGATGTTACGATAAATTGCAATTGCTTCAATGACCGAGATCAAAGTTTGTTAGTTTTCAATTAAGTTTATGATTCATGCTCAATATTGTGAATGAATTGTTACTTTAGCATAAGAATCATATGACAATATATATATATATATATATATATATATATATATATATATATATATATATATATATATATATATATATATATATATATGTTGCTGTTATGAGAATGATCATGATGCCCTCATGTCAGTATTTTATTTTTATCGACACCTCTATCTCTACACATATGGACATATTTTTCGATATCGGCTTTCGCTTGAGGACAAGCGAGGTCTAAGCTTGGGGGAGTTGATACGCCCATTTTGCATTATGCTTATATGTTGATATTTATTGCATTATGGGCTGTTATTACACGTTATGTCACAATACTTATGCCTTTTCTCTCTTATTTTACAAGGATTGCATGAAGAGGGAGAATGCCGGCAGCTGGAATTCTGGGCTGGAAAAGAAGCAAATGCTGGAAATCTATTCTACACAATTCAAAAAGCCCCGAAACTTCGCAGGACTCCATTTCAGAAAATATATAAATATCTGGCGAAAGAAGATCACCAGGGGGCCACCTGCTGTCCACGAGGGTGGGGGCGCGCCCCCTGTCTCGTGGGCCCCCCGACGGCCCCCCGATGACCATCTTCTCCTATATGAGTTGTTTTGACCTGGAAAATTTGATAAGGAGGCTTTCGGGACCAGACACCACCGTCTCGAGGTGGAACCTTGGCAGAAACCAATCTAGGGCTCTAGCAGAGCTGTTCTGCCGGGGATACTTCCCTCCGGGAGGGGGAAATCGTCACCGCCGTCATCACTAACAACTCTCCCATCTTTGGGAGGGCTATCTTCAGCAACATGTACACCAACACCATCTCCTCTAAAACCCTAGTTCATCTCTTGTATCCAATCTTTGTACCCAAACCTCAGATTGGTACCTGTGGGTTGCTAGTAGTGTTGATTACTCCTTGTAGTCGATGCTAGTTGGTTTATTTGGTGGAAGATCATATGTTCAAATCCATTATGCATATTAATACCCCTCTGATCATGAACAATATTATGTATTGTGAGTAGTAAGTTTGGTTCCTGAGAACATGGGAGAAGTCTTGCTATAAGTAGTCATGTGAATTTGGTCTCCATCTCCAAGGCACCATCATGATCACCATCGTCACCGGCGCGACACCTTGATCTCCATCGTAGCATCGTTGTCGTCTTGCCAACTATTGCTTCCACGACTATCTCTACCGCTTAGTGATAAAGTAAAGCAATTACATGGCGATTGCATTTCATACAATAAAGCGATAACCATATGGCTCCTGCCAGTTGCCGATAACTTTACAAAACATGATCATCTCATACAATAAAGTATCACTCATCATGTCTTGACCATATCACATCACAACATGCCCTGCAATAACAAGTTAGACGTCCTCTACTTTGTTGTTGCAATTTTTACGTGGCTGCTACGGGCTTAGGAAGAATTGTTCTTACCTACGCATACAAAAACCACAATGATTTTTCGTCAAGTATGTGTTGTTTTAACCTTCACAAGGACCGGGCGTAGTCACACTCGATTCAGCTAAAGTGAGAGAGACAGACACCCGCTAGTCACCTTTAAGCAACGAGTGCTCATAACGGTGAAACGAGTCTTGCGTAAGCGTACGCGTAATGTCGATCTGGGCCGCTTCATCTCACAATACCGCCGAACCAAAGTATGGCATGCTGGTAAGCAGTATGACTAGTATCGTCCACAACTCACTTGTGTTCTACTCGTGCATATCATCTACGCATAGACCTGGCTCATGATGCAACTGTTGGGGAACGTAGTATTTCAAATAATTTCCTACGATCACGCAAGATCTATCTACCAGATTCATAGCAACGAGGGGGAGAGTGTGTCTACGTACCCTTGTAGACCGAAAGCGGAAGCGTCAAGTGACACGGTTGACGTAGTCGAACTTCTTCACAATTCAACCGATCAAGCACCGAACGTACGGCACCTCCGCGTTCAGCACACGTTCAGCTTGATGACATCCCACGAGATCTTGATCCAGTTGAGCTTCACGGGAGAGTTTTGTCTGCACGACGGCATGGTGACGGATATGATGAAGTTACCGGCGCAGGGCTTCGCCTAAGCATTGCAACGGTATGACCGAGGTGTGTTTTTGTGGAGGGGGGCACCGCACATGGCTAGAGAGATCAACTTGTGTGTCTATGGGGTGCCTCTACCCCCGTATATAAAGGAGGAGGCGAGGGGAGGGGCCGGCCCTCTCTATGGCGTGCCCTAGGGGAGTCCTACTCCCACCGGGAGTAGGATTCCCCCTTTCCTAGTAGAACTAGGAGCCCTTCCAAGTAGTAGGAGTAGGAGAGAAGGAAAGGGAAAAGAGAAGAGAAGGAAGGAGGGGGCACAACCCCTCCCCTTAGTCCAATTCGGACTAAGCATTGGGGGGGCAGCCTCCTCTCTCTCATTCCCCTAAAGCCCAATAAGGCCAATATACTCCTCGGCGAATTCCCATAACTCTCCAGTACTCCAAAAAATACCCGAATCACTCGAAACCTTTCTGATGTCTGAATATAGTTGTCAGGACCGGTTTTCCAGTAAAATATTTACTGAGAAACCGACCTTTTTATCGGACCAGTACAGAAGAATACTTCCCACTGGTAGACAAATCCTTGATACAGAATTCCAGAGTACTGAATATTATACAAGGTTGAGTTGAGGTTGCTCAACAATTTATTACAAGCACGCCGATATTATACATAAGGGTGATGACCCTCAACCGTAAGGGATCTGTTGCAGCGTTTGCGATAAGTAAGAGTGTCGAACCCAACGAGGAGCAGAAGGTATTGATAAGCGATTCTGAGCAAGAAATTACTGCAAGCACTGAAAGATAACTTTTAGGGGTTTTCTCGATATAAGCAACGGGAATGTAAAGGCAAGTAATGTAAAAGGTACTGAGAGTAACAAGTCGCCCAATCCTTTCTTAGCAAAGGAGACTAAAGCGTTCTTGAGGACACACGGGAGAGGTAGTCATGTGCTTTCGCCATATTCCGTATCGATACTATGATATGTGTTGATAAGTGTTGAGTGGGTGGATCTATGCTAGTGCACTCTCTAGACTAAGATGAATGCACTCTTATGATTAAACACCTTGCAAGCATCCGCAAATACAAGATAGAATTTAAGGCAAAAGCCTAACCATAGCAATACGATCGAGGATCCATTATTCCCTTATGCAAAAGCGTGCAAACTGGGGTTCAGGTTTATGTCACTCCGGCAACCCACCATAAGCATTCTTTATACACAATGTATTCTCCTAGGTCCTTAATAAGGTGAAGTGTTGGGTGTTCGACTCACGCAACACCACTAGTAGAATGACAACGCAACTTAAGTATCAAACAACACATATTACTTCAACAGCATATGACTACTAACAACAAGACTTCCCCCCATGTCCTCAAGAACTAAGGTAACTACTCACAAGACATAAAAGAGATCATGATCAGTGGGGATAAATATGTGATAAACAATCTGGACATAATAATATTTCTCCAACAAAACTCAATAGCATTCACCACAAAGTAGTAATCAACACCAATGGAGTAGAGAGGATAGGTAGTACGAGTTACAACACGAGTTGCGATGGTAAGATGAGATTTGGATGAAGATGGAGATGGTGCTGGTGTTGGGGATGATGTTGATGATGATCTCGATGATGCCCGTGATGATGGTGATGACGATGGCGACGATCTCCCCTTCCGGGAGGTGATCTCCTCGGCGGACTCTGCCCACCGGAGATGCCCTTTTCTTCTTTGTAGGTTTCCGCCTCGAAGCGGCGGCGGAACTCCGTAAAAAGTCCCGTGCCTAGGGTTTTCGGGGGACGGAGAACATATATGCAAAAGGGGGCGACCAGAGGTGGGCCAGGGGCTCCAGGCGCCCCCCCGGCGCGGCCAGGGGGGGCGCGCCCCCAGGCCGCCTGGGCACCCTGTGCCCCCCCTCTGACTCCCCTTTTGCGTGTCTTCGTTATTCGTCTGAAAAATACCTCCCGTCAATTTTCAGGTAATTTGGAGGTGTTCTTCTTCAGCAACTCAGTATCCACTTTTTCCTGCTGAATCCTGCGTCTGCTGTTCCGGCACCGGAAAGTTGCAAACTGTGTAAAATAGACCAAAACAACATAAGAACATCATCATAATGCGAAATATACCAATGAATAAAGATGAATTATGATACAAAATAGTGATGCATTTTGGACGTATCAACACCCCCAAGCTTAGACCTCGCTTGGCCCCAAGCGAATATGAACTCGGTAAACCTGTCCACAAGTTTACAGAGTGAAGTGTCGATAAATAGAAATACGGACAAGAAGCATCATAGTCTCTTCACCAACTCAAAAATCCTCAGCAGCAATCTTCAACTCATAAGGCTCTTATGAAAGAGTGTTAACACTCATATTCGAAAGTAGGACCAATGAAAACTCATTATGTCAAGGCAAACATGTCCTTTGGTCAAAGAACAACAAATAATTCTAACTTTTGCTCTTATATTTTGATGGGATTAATTGAAGCTTTTTGGAATAACATGTTAATAAGCAAGAGGTGAAAGTGTTAACACAAAGGAAGATATTTGCCTTAGCTGGGTATGACAAACAACTTACTTATCAGATGATAATGTCAACAAGGATATGATATGACAAATCTTAATGCAGCTTTATATGAATGAATCTTTATCAACATCAAACTTCTGCTCTCTTTGGGAAATAGAGGAAAGTAGGAATAATTGACTCATCTTAAAATTAAAAGATAGGCCCTGCTCTAGGGTAGTAGGGAAAACTCATGTGCTATCCTCAAATCAAACAGAATGAAAACAAGTTTTGAGAGGTGCATGATTCGTCAACGAATGCTAATAGATAACTCAATTGCTTCTTGAACTAGACAAGTTTCGAGGAACGGCTCCCGTATGAGGACGATAACATCCTCTTATTCTCCTTTGTTTATCACTGCCAAAGTTTTCTGATTTCTCATGAACAAAGCGTGAAGGAGGGTTTGCTTGTTATATTATTTTTAAGCCGGGCGCACTCAATGCCAGTTCCTTTTCGTATTATGGGTTTGCACATTATACATGCAATCCCGGGGTGAAGCTTGTCCAACTCAAAAAGGTCATGAATTAGCTACTACTTCCTCATGAGCTAAAGCAGAGGCACAAAATAAAAGATTTTGAACATTTAAGGATAACACATAAATTATATACTTTTAGGAGGTGGTAGTGGAGTACCACGAGTAGGTAGGTATGGTGGACTCATATGGAAGGTATTGGCTTAAGGGTATGGATGCACAAGCAGAATTCCGCTTAGTACAGAGTTAGGCTAGCAAAGGTTTTGAAAGGGCAGACAATTGATGATGACTAAGATGCAAAGCAATATAAAGCATGAACATTGAAATAAGCATAACACATCAAGTTGTCTTCCTTGTCAACATAACACTTCAAGCATAATAACATAAAGGTTTTGACTATGTTGATACTTTAAGAAAATCATGCTTGTTGTTATGAACAAAGCTATGTTTGCCAAGATTAAATAAAGTTTCATAGCCATACCTGACATAAGGTCAATAGTCCCCATAAGAATCATCATATAAGGTCGATTGCGTGAAGAGAATACCGAGTGCAGCAAAAGAACCGATAAACTTCTCATTAATATTCCATCATAGACGACTCCACACTCTCGGATACACTTCTTCACCAAAGGGGCGATAGACCTCAATACACACACCTATCTCATATAATAACCTCCCTAGACATGATACGGCTCTACTTGACTTCTAAAAGACAAAAAGTAAAGATAATGATACCGGGCACTCCCCCAAGCTTGGAACAAGCCAAGGGAATGCCATTACCACGGAGATTTCACTCATCATCCTTGTTGGCGTTGATCAAGTAGTTCTTGGCGAAACTCTTCCATGGAAGGGGTTCTCTAGTCTCATATGAGAAGCTCGTCTCCTGGATCCTGCATTCAGCACCCAAACCCATGCGTAGAAACCTTAGTTCATACTCACAGTTCTGGTTATGTATATCATTAATTTGCCCTTGTAGCTCTATAATTCTGTCTTCAGATGCGGCGATTCTTTCCCACATCTCCTTCATCTCCTTCAGGAAGTAGTTCTTCAGCTAGTTGGTGATGTCAAAGTTAGCTTCGACACCACGCTCGGTCATCTTCTTGTACTTGAAGACTTCTTGCTCCACTTCTTCCAGCCTGGCCTGGACGCTCCCCTCCTTGATAGGTCCCTTCAGATCTTCTTGATGAAGGACGCCTTCCTTCATCTGAACAACCTGAGGGTGCTTCTTCACCTCGGCGAGGTAAGGGTTGATGACGTTGACGACGAACGTGTCCTTGGGGGAACTTGGAGAAGCCATGGCACCTAAATTTAGCTGAAAGATTTCCTGGCAGAAATAGATCGAAGAGAAAACACGCGAAATCGCAAGATACGTTGCTGGAACAACCCGGGCAAATATATAGGAAATATTTATGCACAGAAAGGAAGGTAACGGACCAAAGCGGGGTCGGAGACGGGCTCCAGGGTGTCCAGGCGGCCTGCCGGCGCGGCCCAGGGGGGCGCGCCAGGGGGACGCCTGGACTCCCTGGTGGTCGTCTCCGGCTCCACTTCGACTCAGAATTTTACTAATTTTACAAAAACTCGTAATACGGAACTTTTATGATGGTTTGCGGTGTTTTCTTACCGTACTACATACCTTTTCTTTATTCTGCTTCTGCTGGCGTCTGTAACAGGGCTGCAACATGTTCTTCATGGGTTGTTGTGTATATTATATTCACATCAACATCGACAGGGTCTCCTGCTATGTAATGTTTAAGTCTTTTCCCATTCACAACTTGAGGTTTGGTGCCTTCAAAATTATTAATCTTAATTGCACCAGACCGATAAACTTCTTCAATATGAAATGGTCCTTCCCACCTGGAAAGTAGTTTACCTGGAGAAAACCTGAAACGGGATCTAAACAACAAAACTTTATCACCAACATTAAATTCACGTTTCAGAATCTTCCTATCATGCCACCTTTTTACCTTTTCCTTGAACATTTTAGCGCTCTCGTAAGCTTCACTTCTCCATTCATCTACAAAAGTCAAGTTCATGAGACGCTTCTCACCAGCTAGTTTTGGGTCAGCGTTAAGCTCTCTAACAGCCCAGAAAGCTTTGTTCTCTAGCTCTAATGGCAAATGGCAAGCCTTGCCATATACCATCTTATAGGGGGACATGCCCATGGGGTTTTTGTAAGCAGTTCTATATGCCCACAAAGCATCTCCTAATTTATTTGACCAATCCTTCCTATTTCTGTTTACTGTTTTCTGCAAGATCAACTTAATCTCTCTATTGGTGAGCTCAACTTGCCCACTAGTTTGAGGATGATACGGTGAAGCAATTCTATGATTAACATCGTATTTAGCCAGAGCTTTTCTAAAAGCTCCGTGCGTGAAGTGTGATCCTCCATCGGTCATGAGATACCTTGGTACACCAAACCTAGGAAAAATTACATCTTTAAGCATTTTCAAAGATGTTTTGTGATCAGCACTTTCAGTGGGGATTGCTTCAACCCACTTGGTCACATAATCAACAGCTACTAAAATGTGAGTGTACTTGTGCGAAGAAGGAAAAGGACCCATAAAATCAAAACCCCAACAATCGAAAGGTTCAATCATTAGTGAGTAATTCATAGGCATCTCATTCCTTCTACTAATGTTACCAACTCTCTGACATTTATCACAAGCTAAAACATAATTTCTAGCATCTTTAAAGAGAGTAGGCCAATAAAAACCTGATTGAAGAACCTTATGTGCAGTCCTCTCACCGGCATGATGTCCTCCATAGGGACTATCATGACATCGTCGGAGAATGTCCTTCTGCTCATGTTCCGGAATGCATCTTCTCACGATCCCGTCGGGGCCTTCTTTGAAAAGATGTGGGTCATCCCAAAAGTAGTGCCTCAAATCATGAAAGAACTTCTTCCTTTGCTGAAATGTTAGACCTGGAGGCAAATACTTTGCAACAATAAAATTAGCATAATCTGCATACCAAGGATCGGAAAGAGGTTGTACTTTTACAACGGCAAGTTGCTCGTCTGGAAAACTATCGTTAACTGGGATGGGGTCATGCGGTATATCTTCCATTCTTGAAAGATTGTCCGCCACTGGATTGTCTTCCCCTTTCCTATCAACAATCTGCAAATCAAATTCTTGGAGAAGGAGTACCCATCTGATAAGCCTTGGCTTGGCATCCTTCTTTGTCATAAGATATATAATGGCAGCATGATCAGTATGAATAATAACTTTGGAATCAACAATATACTGCCTAAACTTATCACAAGCAAAAACTACAGCTAAGAATTCCTTCTCAGTAGTAGCATAATTTCTTTGAGCACTATCAAGGGTTTTACTAGCATAATGTATAACATTCAATTTCTTATCAACTCTTTGTCCTAGAACAGCTCCAACAGCAAAATCACTTGCATCACACATAATCTCAAAAGGTAAATTCCAGTCAGGTGGTTGTACTATAGGAGGAGTTATTAAAGCTTTCTTAAGGACTTCAAAAGCTTCCTTACAATTTTCATCAAATGCAAAAGGAACATCCTTCTGGAGAATATTAGTGAGGGGTCTCGAGGTTTTAGAAAAGTCTTTAATAAATCTTCTATAAAAACCCGCATGACCGAGAAAACTGCGAATACCTTTGATGTCCCTTGGATAGGGCATCCTCTCAATAGCTTCGATCTTGGCTTTGTCCACTTCAATTCCTCTTTCGGAAATCTTGTGACCAAGAACAATTCCTTCATTAACCATAAAGTGGCACTTCTCCCAGTTAAGTACCAAATTTGTCTCCTCGCATCTCAGCAAAACTTTATTAAGGTTGTGAAGACAATGGTCAAATGAAGTTCCATAGACGGAGATATCGTCCATGAAGACTTCCATAATATCCCCGCAGAAACCATGAAAGATAGCAGACATACACCTTTGAAAAGTAGCAGGGGCATTACATAAACCAAAAGGCATACGTCTGTAAGCATAAGTACCAAAAGGACAAGTAAAAGTGGTCTTCTCTTGATCGACAGTGTTAACATGAATTTGAGAGAAACCAGAATAACCATCGAGATAACAAAAGTGGTTATTTTTGGATAACCTTTCAAGCATTTGGTCGATGAACGGCAACGGGTAGTGATCCTTCCTGGTTGCCTTGTTCAACTTCCTGTAATCAATACACATTCTATATCCAATAATAATTCTCTGAGGTATTAGTTAATTTTTATCATTAGGAACCATAGTTGTACCTCCTTTCTTAGGAACACAATGTACCGGACTTACCCACTTACTGTCAGCTATAGGGTAGATAATACCTGCGGCTAGAAGCTTGAGAACCTCAGTTCTCACGACATCCATCATCTTCGGGTTCAACCATCGTTGATGATCAACAACTGGTTTAGCCTCAGGCTCAAGGTTGATAGTATGTTGACAGATAGATTGACTAATCCCCTTAAGGTCATCAAGGGTATAGCCAATTGCGCCTCGGTGCTTACGAAGTACTTCCAATAATCGCTCTTCTTCATATCCTGAAAGGTTAGAATTGATAATAACAGGATATACTTTCTTTTCATCTAAATAAGCATACTTGAGCGTATCGGGAAGAGGTTTAAGATCGAACACCGGGTCTTCTTTTGGTTTTGATAAAATTCCCAAAGGTTCAACCGGAAGGTCGTGCTTTAGGATAGCAGGTTGCCTCAAGAATATTTCATCTAGTTCATTTCTTTCCTACATATGCAAATCATTCTCGTGGTCCTCCATGTATTGCTGCAAAGGGTCATCAGGGGGAATAGCAATAGAGACAATACTTTCAATAATCTTATCATCACTAGGTAAATCAGTACCACGAGGCTGCTTAGAGAACTTAGAAAAAATAAATTCATATGGCTCACCATCGAATTCAACAGAAAATTTACCTTTCTTGCAATCTATGATAGCTCCACAAGTTCTAAGAAAAGGTCTACCAAAAATGATGGGACAAAAATTGTCCCTGGCTGAACCAAGTAACAGAAAGTCGGTAGGGTATTTTACCTTTCCACATAGGACTTCAACGTCCCTCACAATTCCGATGGGAGAGATAGTTGATCTATTTGCAAGATGAATAGTAACATCAACTTCTTCAAGTTCACAAGGGGAAATCTCACCGATGATTTCTTCATAGAGTGAATAAGGAATAGCACTTGCACTCGATCCCAAATCGCATAGCCCATAATAATTGTGATCTCCTATTTTAACAGATACCACCGGAGTACCTGAAATTGGGCCTTTGTTCTTGGTTGTGACAAGGTTAGTGGAAACAGCACAAAAAGTTATATTGGAATCCAAAACATCATCAGTAGCAAGGTCTTTAATCAATGCAACTTGAGGATCGACCCTGATCTGGTCCTCAGGTTCATCAACTCTTCTCTCACTTTTATTTATTATGCCTGTCACAAGAGAGTGTTCCTTTATCCTCGTGGGAAAAGGAGGCTTTTCATATATGACTGCAGGCAAAATAGGCTCGGCAACATAAATATCAATAGGTGGTTCTTTAAAAGGTGCATGGTGCTGGTCTCTATTCTTCTTAAAAGAATCAATGTGAGAGGCAAAATTCTTATATAAATCAATCACTAGATGGGAATCAAGACCAATCTTAGAGCACAAAGTATTGAAGTAATCAGTTTCCACATAGCTCTCAATATAATCATGTTCATAATTTATAGCGGGTTCAATACCTTTATCAATTTCCCAATCTTCAGTATTCCTCTGGATTCTTTCAAGGAGATCCCACCTTTCTTCAACACTCTTCTTCTGAAATACCCCACTAGAGGAGGCATCCAGCATCTCCTTATCCTGACGAGAAAGCCTGGCATAAAAATTTGTAAGTATAATTTCCTTGGGAAGCTTATGAATTGGGCATTTGAGCATTAGAGACTTCAATCTCCCCCAAGCTTGAGCAATGCTTTCTCCGTCACGAGACCTAAAGTTATATATATAATTCCTGTCTCGATGAATTTCATGAAGAGGATAAAACTTAGTATAAAAGAGAGACATAAGCTCCTGCCAGTCCAGCAAGTGTGAGTTATCGAGAAGCCCATACCAATCTGAAGCTTTATCTATAAGTGATACAACAAACAATTTCCTCATGATAAACTCCCTCGATACACCTGCAAGCTTAAATAATGAACATAGTCGTGACAAATATAGCAAGTGTTCACCGGGATGTCTGTCTGCTGCATAACGATTAGCCAAAACATAATTGATAATGCCAGCTGGTATTTTATAAGGCACAATTTCAGTAGGGGGAGGATCAACCACCACAGGTGTGGGGCGTCTTCCCACAAGCAACGCTCCAATAATAGGGTTATCCATAAGGACAAAGAGCAGCAATAGCAAAAATAAAAACAGAATTATAAAAAGACTTTCTTACCAGTTTCACTTTACCAATAGCGCTACGCTCCCCGGCAACGGCGCCAGAAAACGGTACTTGATGACCCTCAACCGTAAGGGATCTGTTGCAGCGTTTTCGATAAGTAAGAGTGTCGAACCCAACGAGGAGCAGAAGGTATTGATAAGCGATTCTGAGCAAGAAATTACTGCAAGCACTGAAAGATAACTTTTAGGGGTTTTCTCGATATAAGCAACGGGAATGTAAAGGCAAGTAATGTAAAAGGTACTGAGAGTAACAAGTGGCCCAATCCTTTCTTAGCAAAGGAGAGGCCTAGCAACTGAACTTATAAAGACTAAAGCGTTCTTGAGGACACACGGGAGAGGTAGTCATGTGCTTTCGCCATATTCCGTATCGATACTATCATATGTGTTGATAAGTGTTGAGTGGGTGGATCTATGCTAGTGCACTCTCTAGACTAAGATGAATGCACTCTTATGATTAAACACCTTGCAAGCATCCGCAAATACAAGATAGAATTTAAGGCAAAAGCCTAACCATAGCAATACGATCGAGGATCCATTATTCCCTTATGCAAAAGCGTGCGAACTAGGGTTCAGGTTTCTGTCACTTCGGCAACCCACCATAAGCATTCTTTATACACAATGTATTCTCCTAGGTCCTTAATAAGGCGAAGTGTTGGGTGTTCGACTCACGCAACACCACTAGTAGAATGACAACGCAACTTAAGTATCAAACAACACATATTACTTCAACAGCATATGACTACTAACAACAAGACTTTCCCCCATGTCCTCAAGAACTAAGGTAACTACTCACAAGACATAAAAGAGATCATGATCAGTGGGGATAAATATGTGATAAACAATCTGGACATAATAATATTTCTCCAACAAAACTCAATAGCATTCACCACAAAGTAGTAATCAACACCAATGGAGTAGAGAGGATAGGTAGTACGAGTTACAACACGAGTTGCAATGGTAAGATGAGATTTGGATGAAGATGGAGATGGTGCTGGTGTTGGGGATGATGTTGATGATGATCTCGATGATGCCCGTGACGATGGTGATGACGATGGCGACGATCTCCCCTTCCGGGAGGTGATCTCCCTGGCGAAATCTGGCCACCGGAGATGCCCTTTTCTTCTCTGTAGGTTTCCGCCTCGAAGCGGCGTCGGAACTCCGTAAAAAGTCCCGTGCCTAGGGTTTTCGGGGGATGGAAAACATATATGCAAAAGGGGGCGGCCAGAGGTGGGCCAGGGGCTCCAGGCGCCCCTCCGGCGCGGCCAGGGGGGGCGCCCCCAGGCCGCCTGGGCACCCTGTGGCCCCCCTCTGACTCCCCTTTTGCGTGTCTTCGTTATTCGTCTGAAAAATACCTCCCGTCAATTTTCAGGTAATTTGGTGGTGTTCTTCTTCAGCAACTCAGTATCCACTTTTTCCTGCTGAATCCTGTGTCTGCTGTTCCGGCACCGGAAAGTTGCAAACTGTGTAAAATAGACCAAAACAACATAAGAACATCATCATAACGCGAAATATACCAATGAATAAAGATGAATTATGATACAAAATAGTGATGCATTTTGGACGTATCAAAGGGCGGATATGACACAAGGGTAGGGTGGCATAACTACTGACTCGTAATAAAAGTGGTGGTGGATATGTCACAGTGTAGTGGGTGACACGACTCCAATATCTTACAGCTCATCGAGTGTCGGAGTGAGACCCGATGAATTTATTTGGTGGTTGGCGGAAGCAGTTATAATACAGTGATCAACTCCAGGATCGCAAGAGACTGACTGAGACTCCACTAGGCATTGCACTCGCTATCGAACTCTTCATCCATGAGATCACCTTCATCAACATCTGGCCAAATAAACAAGCCAGGTGAGTACTTTGAATGTACTCGCAAGACAGTTCAGACATAAGATATAACAAATGTAACATGATGCATATGAGCAGACTAGCAATATGTACTCAAGAATAAATTTGCGCTGCAAAATAAAAATAAAAGTAGGGCAGTAGTCCTCCCGAAATCCCAAGGAAAAATAAAAGAATACTGATCGAGTGTTTGAGCGAAGCCTCGTAAGGAAAAACGAATAAACATGCCATAGTCGGACGTCTGAGCGACATCACATAAAGGGCTTATAATGAAAATAAATAATGAGAATCCCACAGTCTGACGTCTGAGCGACATCACATAAAGGGCTTATAATGAAAATAAATAACGAGAATGCCACAGTCGGACGTCTGAGCGACATCACATAAAGGGCTTATATTCGAAAGTAAATAACGAGAATGCCACAGTCGGACGTCTGAGCGACATCACATAAAGGGCTTATATTCAAAAGTAAATAATGAGAATGCCACAGTCGGACATCTGAGCGACATCACATAAAGGGCTTATATTCAGAAGTAAATAACAAGAATGCCACAGTCGGACGTCTGAGCGACATCACATAAAGGGCTTATATAATCTTTGGTAAGATGGTAAATCATCTCAAGAGATTAATCAGTGCAGCAATAACTGGTTAGCTCATCTACCAAGATGACCCTTGACTAGATTACCATTCTTATCATTAACATAAAATACACGAGATGGTCACTGAGGTTGACTCGGAGATTGACGCTGGACCATAGACATGGCTACTCGGTGGGTTTTGACTCTGCAGAGTTTGTACTCTAAATCACAGCCAACGGATTTTCAATAGCCAGAAAAGACTAGTTCCGTCTACGGTGTTTTAGCAGAAACACAACTAACTAGTACACACCCATTTCACATCTTGCTGCCCGGAATCACCCGAGACAACGTTCACGAAAAACTTTAAGACGGGGAGGCTACAACCTCGAATAGCATGGGATCAAATTTATATCGCGCGCTCTAAGGGGTGCCCCCCTCTCGGTCCCAACCGGAAACACCCATGCCCCCTGACCGGATGACGGGCTTTAATCCAGGGCCATGGAACCCTCATCCCGGCCCCTCTATTTGGTGTGTACAAGGAAAGAGGTTTGCAGCTGACTAAACCGTAATCTTAGCAAAAGACATGTGACAGTACCAAAAGGAGACGAACGGGATCATGACTTGATCCATGTTAGATACTAGAGTTAACGGTTTGATTGGCATGCTTCAACAATACCAACTCACAACTTATCATGTCACCACATGATTAGGTTGGTTCACCATCATCTTTCGGAGCTCACACGGAGCTTGTTATGCATGAAATATAACATCCACAAATGCTTATATGACCATGCCATGAAGAAGGACTACTCAAGCAAACATGCAACACACTCATCATATCAAAGGTTCAAACATGCTTGCCTAGTTCGTAGTAGTCGGAGTCTAGCTCGGTGAAGTTCGTGGCTCCCTCACTTCCTTCGGTATCTACGGATACAAATAAAACGGGTACTAACATAAATACCGTGCGTGCATAAAATTTGTCCCAATTATTTTTCAAATAAATATGATAAAAAACTAGACAGAAAACTAAAGAGGACAGAAAATAAATCAACTCAAAATCATCTTTTGTTTAAAAGTTATTAAGGTTTTTGTCCAGGGACTTGTCTGTAATGAAACAGAAAGTTTCCAGGGGCTAGAATATAAAAATAGAAAACGATTCAGAAAGCAGTACGCCAGCTGAATAGGGAAAGTGTACTTTGCCCGAAGGCGCTTTCCAAAAAAATGATTCGAGTGAAACAAAGAGACTGACGAGGGGGTCCCACTCATCAGGTTTGAATCGTTGAACTGAAAACAGAGTCGCGCCGGCGCTAGAGGGCTGCGGTGGTCGTCGGCGCCGATCCACGGCGAGGTAGGGGAGGTGGTTGGTACCTACGGGTTCCTGGTGCTCTTCCGCGTCGGCGTGTGGTGGAGTTGGACGTCGGCGAGCACCACGTCGATGGCGACCTTGACTCCGATGGACGACGGCTCGGGTGGTTGTGGGTCTCGTCAGAGAGAGTTGCTGGGGTCAAATTGGAGTCGGGGTTAGTCGCCTAGGTGTGTCACGAAGTTACTGGCAAGACTAGGGTGGTGGAGGAGCTCTAACCAGAGAAGGAGCTGCCGGAGCCCGAAGCGGATCGGGGCGGCTGGAGTTGGGGAAGAAGGGCTCCTTGAGGCTCTTCCAGTGGCTCGGCGTGGTCTGGTGAGATGGTGGAGCTGTGCGGGGTCGAGTGCGAGCTTGGGGATGCTATTTATAGCTGGCCCGAGGCGGTTGCCGCAAACGGGATAAGTCCGACGAGCGATTACGGCGAGGCTGTGGCTGGACGGGTGGCTTAAGCACTTGAGCATCGACGAGACGGTTTACTGGTTCCATTCCGATGCAGAGTTTAGTAAGACACGGGTACTTACGGTACATTCCCAACGGAACGGCCGTGCGTGCGCGTCGGCGGCAGAGAGCGCGCTCTGCGCCTCTCAGGCCACGGCGACGGTGCTGCAGCGTGCACAGGGAAGAAGACAGCCACGCGGAGCTCCCAGGTGGCTTGGGCGGTGCCGTACGGCGTTGCTTTGCAGGGTGGCCCCTGTCGGCCGCCATAGGTGGATCTGCCGCCGCGGAAGCCACCGGCGCAGGAAGTCCACGGCCCCACCGATGCCCGCAACTAGACAAGCGAGCGTGCGGCGCTCAGGATAAGCCAGAGGAGCAGTGAGCATCGTGCCAGAGCGAGCACTGGCGAGATTGACGCCGCGACTCTGAAGAAGCGACACTGACGGCAGAACTGAATCAATGAACTTCTGAACTTTCTGAATTTGACAGAAACATTGCGCGCCAGGTGTTCGATGAAATGTTTTTGGCATGTGGAAAATTCTTCTGGAGTTGATCTTTGGTGAGGTGGTTTCTTGATGCATCCAAAGGCTGCCTGAATTTTCACAGATTTTTAGGAGAAGAGAAAATATGAATTTCATCAAAAATGGCAAATCTGTCCAAACTTGCAGCAAGTGAAATTTGAAAATTTTGAATTGTGGACCAGTGGATCATGATGGATCTAGGTTGAGGGTACTAAGGACTAGCCAGGTAAGTTTGTTTGGAATCAAAAATCAAAAGGAGACTAGTAGTTCCTTTGTAAATCACCAAGGCTCAATTTAAAAGACATAATTTGTTTTTGGGATAAAATAATTAGAAGAAAAAACTAAATGAGGTTAAAACCTATTGGAAATGATGTTAGACTTGTTCAAGGTGGGAAGGTAGGCTTTGGGAAGAAACATCTTCATTGGGTGCATGGCAAGAGGGAAAAGTTTGAATGGGGGAAAATAAGTCCATGGTTTTTATCTAAAGGTTTTTCATAAAGAGCAATTGTCAAACAAATCCTTTTTTGAAAAATAAATTGTGTTGAGCCAACACAAGGAGAAAACCTTCAAGACCAGAATCAAGGTGGAGAGGAACACACAAACTTTTGTCAGAAAGGTTTTTGGAAAGGGGTTTTAAGAAAGGTTCAAATATCCCCCTTCCAAAAGACCAAAAATTTTGATGAAAAAAAATTAAAAAAAATTGGAGTGTTACAATAGTCGTCCAATAAATTGATCTTTATGTCTTGACCATTTCGAGACTCCTCGTCATGTCCCTGATCTCATCCGGGACTCCGAACTGCCTTCGGTACATCAAAACTCATAAACTCATAATACCGATCGTCATCAAACGTTAAGCGTGTGGACCCTACGGGTTCGAGAACTATGTAGACATGACCGAGACTCATCTCCGGCCAATAACCAATAGCGGAACCTGGATGCTCATATTGGCTCCTACATATTCTACAAAGATATTTATTGGCCAAACCGCATAACAACATACGTTGTTCCCTTTGTCATCGGTATGTTACTTGCCCGAGATTTGATCGTCGGTATCTCAATACCTAGTTCAGTCTCGTTATCGGCAAGTCTCTTTAATCTTTCCGTAATACATCATCCCGTGACTAACTCATTAGTCATTTGCTAGCAAGGCTTGTTATGATGTGTATTACAGAGAGGGCCTAGAGATACCTCTCCGACACTCGGAGTGACAAATCCTATTATTGATCTATGCCAACACCACAAACACCTTCGGAGACACCTGTAGAGCATCTTTATAATCACCCAGTTATGTTGTGACGTTTGATAGCACACAAGGTGTTCCTCCGGTATATGGGAGTTGCATAATCTCATAGTCATAGGAACATGTATAAGTCATGAAGAAAGCAATAGCAGTAAAACTAAACGATCATAGTGCTAAGCTAACGGATGGGTCTTGTCCATCACATCATTCTCCTAATGATGTGATCCCGTTGATCAAATGACAACTCATGTCTATGGCTTGGAAACATAACCATCTTTGATCAATGAGCTAGTCTAGTAGAGGCATACTAGGGACACTCTATTTTGTCTATGTATTCACACATGTACTAAGTTTCCAGTTAATACAATTCTAGCATGAATAATAAACATTTATCATGATATAAGGAAATAAATAATAACTTTATTATTGCCTCTAGGGCATATTTCCTTCATAATGAACTCACATACTTATTGCAAAAATCTACAAGTCATCAAAACAAAGTACTACACGCATGCTCCTAGGGGAAGGGTTGGTGGGAGTGAACCATCGCGCGATCCCGAGCTCCACACAAAGGATGACACTCAATAAAATACATCATGCTTCAAATTAGTCACACAAAGGTTACTATACGTGCATGCTAAGGGACTTGCAAACCTCAACACAAGTATTTCTCAAATTCACAACTACTCTACTAGCATGACTCTAATATCACCATACTCATATCTCAAAACAATCATCAAGTATCAAACTTCTCATAATATTCAATGCACTTTTTATGGAAGTTTTTATTATACTCATCTTGGATGCCTATCATATTAGGACTAATTTTATAACCAAAGAAAATTACCATGATGTTCTAAGAGACTCTCAAAATAATAGAAGTGAAGCATGAGAGATCAATAATTTCTATAATATAAAACCACCACCGTGCTCTAAAAAGATATAAGTGAAGCACTAGGGCAAAACTATCTAGCTCAAAAGATATAAGTGAAGCACATAGAGTATTCTAATAAATTCTGATTCATGTGTATCTCTCTAAAAAGGTGTGTCCAGCAAGGATGATTGTGGTACACTAAAAAATCAAAGACTCAAATCATAAATGACGCTCCAAGCAAAACACATATCATGTGGTGCATAAAAATATAGTCTCAAGTAAAGTTACCGATAGACGAAGACGAAAGAGGGGATGCCTTCCCGGGGCACCCCCAAGCTTAGGATTTTGGTTGTCCTTCAATTTTACCTTGGGGTGCCTTTGGCATCCCCATGCTTAGGCTCTTGCCACTCTTTGTTCCATAGTCCATCAAATCCTTACCCAAAAACTTGAAAACTTCACAACACAAAACTTAGCAAAAATCTCGTGAGCTCCCTTACTATAAGAAAACAAACCACCACTTTAAGGTACTGTAATGAACTCATTATTTATTTATATTGGTCTTAAACCTACTGTATTCCAACTTCTCTATGATTCATAGTCCCCGATACTACTCATAGATTCATCAAAATAAGCAAACAACACACGAAAAACAGAATCTGTCAAAAACAGAACAGTCTGTAGCAATCTGTAACTTTCGAATACTTCTGTAACTCTAAATTTTTCGAAATAAATTGGTGGACGTGAGGAATTTTTCTATTAATCATCTACAAAAATAATCAACTAAAAAGCACTCTCCGGTAAAATATGGCAGCTAATCTCGTGAGTGCTAAAGTTTCTTTTTTTTATAGAAAGATCGCAAATACTTCACCCAAGTCTTCCCAAAGGTTCTACTTGGCACAAACACTAATTAAAACAGAAAACCACATCTAAACAGAAGCTAGATGTAATATTTATTTCTAAACAGAAGCAAAAGCAAAGAAAATAAAATTGGGTTGCCTCCCAACAAGCGCTACCGTTTAACGCCCCTAGCTAGGCATGATACAAGAATAGATCTAGGTATTGCCATCTTTGGTAGGCAATGTTGGGGAACGTAGTATTTCAAAAAAAGTCCTACGATCACGCAAGATCTATCCAATAGATGCATATCAATGAGAGGGGAGAGTGTGTCTACGTACCCTCGTAGACCGTAAGCGGAAGCGTTTATCAACGCGGTTGATGTAGTCGTACACCTTGACGATCCGTCCCGATCTAGTACTGAACGTACGACACCTCCGCGTTCAGCACATGTTCAGCTTGATGACGTCCTCGCCTTCTTGATCCAGCAAGACGGGCGAAGTAGTAGATGAGTTCTGGCAGCACAACGGCGTGGTGACGGTTGTTGATGAAGAATAATCTCTGCAGGGCTTCGCCAAGCACTACAGAAACTAGACAGAGGATAAACTAGAGGGTCGGGGTTGCCGGCACACGGCTTGGTGTATCTTGATGTATCTAGGGTGCTAGCCCTACCCCTCTATTTATATGTTGAGCCTTAGGGTCAAAACTTGGAGTAAAAGCCTCCACCAAGTCGGTTTCACCCGAAAGGCAAGAGTCCTTCTCGGACTCCAGGGCCAGACGCCAGGGTTCTCGGCGTCTGGACCCAGACGCCAGGGACCCTAGCATCTGGCCCCTGGACTCCGCAAAACTTCCTTTTACGCTTTCCAAAAACCTGGCGGGCTTTCCCCTTTGGCCCAAATAAAGTGTTCTCATACCCAAACATTTCAGGAACCATCCGGAACCCCTTCCGGAGGTTAAACACTATTATCCCATATATCAATCTTTATCTCCGGACCATTCCGGAGTTCCACATCATGTCCGTGATCACATCCGGGACTCCGAATAACTTTCGGTCACCAACATACATAACTCATTAAATACTATATCGTCAACGAACGTTTAAGCGTGCGGACCCTACGGGTTCGAGAACTATGTAGACATGACCGAGACATATCTCCGGTCAATAAACAATAGCGGAACCTGGATGCCCATATTGGTTCCTACATATTCTAGGAAGATATTTATCGGTCGAACCACATAACAACATACATTGTTCCTTTTGTCATCGATATGTTACTTGCCCGAGATTCGATCGTCGGTATCTTAATACCTAGTTCAATCTCGTTACCGGCAAGTCTCTTTACTCATCCCGTAATACATCATCTCGTGACTAAATCATTAGTCATTTTCTTGCAAGGCTTATTATGATGCGTATTACCGAGAGGGCCCAGAGATACCTCTCCGACACTCGGAGTGACAAATCCTATTCTTGATCTATGCTAACACCACGAACACCTTCGGAGACACCTATAGAGCATCTTTATAATCACCCAGTTACGTTGTGACGTTTGATAGCACACAAGGTGTTCCTCCGGTATTCGGGAGTTGCATAATCTCATAGTTATAGGAACATGTATAAGTCATGAAGGAAGCAATAGCAGTAAAACTTAAACGATCATAGTGCTAAGCTAACGGATGGGTCTTGTCCATCACATCATTCTCCTAATGATGTGATCCCGTTGATCAAATGACAACACATGTCTATTGTTAGGAAACACAACCATCTTTGATCAACGAGCTAGTCTAGTAGAGGCATACAAGGGAAACTCTGTTTTGTCTATGTATTCACACATGTATTAAGTTTCCGATTAATACAATTCTAGCATGAATAATAAACATTTATCATGACATAAGGAAATATAAAATAACAACTTTATTATTGCCTCTAGGGCATATTTCCTTCAGTCTCCCACTTGCACTAGAGTCAATAATCTAGTTCACATTGCCATGTGATTCAACACCGATAGATCACATTGCCATGTGACCAACACCCAAAGTGTTTACTAGAGTCAATAATCTAGTTCACATCGCCATGTGATTAACACCCAAAGAGTACTAAGGTGTGATCATGTTTTGCTTCATGAGAGAAGTTTAGTCAGCGGGTCTGTTACATTAAGATCGGTATGTATTTCGCAAATTTCTATGTCTACAATGCTCTGCATGGAGCTACTCTAGCTAATTGCTCCCACTTTCAATACGCATCCAGATTGATACATAGATTCATCTAGATTAGTGTCAAATTTTGCATCGGCGTAACCCTTTACGACGAACTCTTTATCGCCTCCATAATTGAGAAACATTTCCTTAGTCATCCAGTTATTAAGGATAATTTTGACCGCTGTCCTGTGATCTACTCCTGGATCACTATTGTACCTCCTTGCCAAACTCATGGCAAGGTACACAACAGGTTTGGTACACACCATGGCATACTTTATAGAACCTATAGCTGAGGCATAGGGAATGACTTTCATTCTATCTTTTGCAATGGTAGGACATTGAGTCTTACTCAACTTCACACCTTGCAACACAGGCAAGAACTCTTTCTTTGACTGTTCCATTTTGAACTACTTCAAAATCTTGTCAAGGTATGTACTCATTGAAAAAAGTTATCAACCATCTTGATCTATCTCTATAGATCTTGATACTCAATATGTAAGCAGCTTTACCGAGGTTTTCTTTGAAAAAACTCCTTTCAAACACTCCTTTATGCTTTCCAGAAAATTCTACATCATTTCTGATCGACAATATGTCATTCACATATACTTATCAGAAAGGTTGTAGTGCTCCCACTCACTTTCTTGTAAATACAGGGTTCACCGCAAGTCTGTATAAAACTATATGCTTTGATCAACTCATCAAAGCGTATATTCCAACTCCGAGATGCTTGCACCAGTCCATACATGGATCGCTGGAGCTTGCACACTTTGTTAGCACCTTTAGGATCGACAAAGCCTTCTGACTGCATCATATACAACACTTCTTTAATAAATCCTTTAAAGAATGTACTTTTGTTATCCATTTGCCAGATTTCATAAAATGCGACAATTGCTAACATGATTCGGACAGACTTAAGCATCGCTACGCGTGAGAAAGTCTCATCGTAGTCAACTCCTTGAACTTGTCGAAAACCTTTCGCAACAAGTCGAGCTTTGTAGACAGTAACAATACCGTCGGCGTCGGTCTTCCTCTGAAGATCCATTTATTTTCAATGGCTTGCCGATCATCGGGCAAGTCAACCAAAGTCCACACTTTGTTCTCATACATGGATCCCATCTCAAATTTTATGGCCTCAAGCCATTTTGCAGAATCTGGGCTCATCATTGCTTCCTCATAGTTCATAGGTTCATCATGGTCTAGTAACATGACTTCCAGAACCGGGTTGCCGTACCACTCTGGCACGGAACGTACTCTGGTTGATCTACAAAGTTTAGCAGTAACTTGATCCGAAGTTTCAGGATCATCATCATGAGCTTCCTCACTAATTGGTGTAGGAATCATTGGAACTAGATTCTCTGATGTACTACTTTCCAATTCGGGAGAAGGTACGATTACCTCATCAAGTTCTACTTTCCTCCCACTCACTTCTTTCGAGAGAAACTCCTTCTCTAGAAAGGATCCATTCTTAGCAACGAATATCTTGCCTTCAGATCTGTGATAGAAGGTGTACCCAACAGTCTCCTTTGGGTATTCTATGAAGACACATTTCTCCGACTTGGGTTCGAGCTTATCAGGTTGAAGCTTTTTCACATAAGCATCGCAGCCCCAAACTTTAAGAAACAACAACTTTGGTTTCTTGCCAAACCACAGTTCATAAGGCGTTGTCTCAACGGATTTGGATGGTGCCCTTATTTAACATGAATGCAGCTGTCTCTAATGCATAACCCAAAACGATAGTGGTAAATCGGTAAGAGACTTCATAGATCGCACCATATCTTATAAAGTACGATTACGACGTTCGGACACACCATTACGTTGTGGTGTTCAGGGTGTCGTGAGGTGTGAAACTATTCTACATTGTTTTAAATGAAGGCCAAACTCATAACTTCAAATATTCGCCTCTACGATCAGATCGTGGAAACTTTGATTTTCTTGTTACGATGATTCTCTACTTCACTCTGAAATTTCTTTGAACTTTTTTCAAATGTTTCAGACTTGTGTTCCATCAAGTAGATATACCCATATCTGCTCAAATCCTCTGTGAAGGTCAGAAAAATAATGATACCCGTCGCGAGTTTCAACACTCATTGGTCTGCATACATCAGTATGTATGATTTCCAACAAGTCAATTGCTCGCCCCATTGTTCCGGAGAACGGAGTTTCAGTCATCTTGCCCATGAGGCATGGTTCACAAGCACCAAGTGATTCATAATCAAGTGATTGCAAAAGCCCATCGGCATGGAGTTTGTTCATGCGCTTTACACCAATATGACCTAAACGGCGGTGCCACAAATAATTTGCACTATCATTATCAACTTGGCATCTTTTGGCTTCATAATTATGAATATGTGTATTACTACGATCGAGATCCAACAAACTATTTTTATTGGGTGTATGACCATCGAAGGTTTTATTCATGTAAACAGAATAATAATTATTCTATGACTTTGAATGAATAACCGTATTTCAACAAACATGATCAAATCATATTCATGCTCAACGAAAATGCCAAATAACATTTATTTAGGTTCTACACTAATCCCGAAAGTATAGGTAATCATATCAAACTTGGAACCACTTCCAACACACATCATCACTTCACCTTTAACTAGTCTCTGTTCATTATGCAATTTTTGTTTCGAGTTACTAATTTTAGCAACTGAACCAGTATCAGATACCCAGGGGTTGTTATGAACACTAGTAAAGTACACATCAATAATCTGTATATCAAATATACTTTTGTTCACTTTGCCATCCTTCTTATCCGCCAAGTATCTAGGGTAGTTCCACTTCCAGTGACCATTTCCTTTGCAGTAGAAGCACTTAGTTTCAGGCTTGAGTTTAGCTTTGGGTTTCTTCATGGGAGTGACAACTTGCTTGTCATTCTTCTTGAAGTGCCCCTTCTATCCCTTTGCCTTTACTTGAAACAAGTGGTCTTGTTAACCATCAACACTTGATGCTCTTTCTTGATTTTTACCTTCGCCGATTTCAGCATCGCAAAGAGCTCGGGAATAACTTTCGTCATCCCTTGCATATTATAGTTCATCACAAAGTTCTACTAAATTGGTGATAGTGACTAGAGAACTTTGTCAATTACTATCTTATCTGGAAGATTAACTCCCACTTGATTCAAGAAATTGTAGTACCCAGACAATCTGAGCACATGCTCACTGGTTGAGCTTTTCTCCTCCATCTTGTAGGCAAAGTACTGTCAGAGGTCTCATACCTCTCGATACAGGCATGAGTATGAAATACTAATTTCAACTCTTGGAACATCTTATATGCTCCGTGGCGTTCAAAACGTTTTTGAAGTCCCGGTTCTAAGCCGTAAAGCATGGTGCACTAAACTATGAAGTAGTCATCATACCGAGCTTTTGTCAAAACGTTCATAATGTCTGCATCTGCTCCTGCAATAGGTCTGTCACCTAGCGGTGCATCAAGGACATAATTCTTCTGTGCAACAATGAGGATAGTCCTCTGATCACGGACCTAGTCCGCATCATTGCTACTAATATCTTTCAACTTAGTTTTCTCTAGGAACATATAAAAAATAAACGGGGAGCAACATCGCGAGCTATTGATCTACAACAAAGATATGCTAATACTACCAGGACTAAGTTCATGATAAATTAAAGTTCAAATAATCAAATTACTTAAGAACTCCCACTTAGATAGACATCCCTCTAATCATCTAAGTGATCACGTGATCCATATCAACTAAACCATGTCCGATCATCACGTGAGATGGAGTAGTTTTCAATGGTGAACATCTTATGTTGATCATATCTACTATATGATTCACGCTCGACCTTTCGGTCTCCAGTGTTCCAAGGCCATATCTGTATATGCTAGGCTCGTCAAGTTTAACCCGAGTATTCTGCATGTGCAAAACTATCTTACACCCATTGTATTTGAATGTAGAGCTTATCACACCTGATCATCACGTGGTGTCTCGGCACGACGAACTTTCGCAACGGTGCATACTCAGGGAGAACATGTATGCCTTGAAATTTAGTGAGAGATCGTCTTATAAAGCTACCGTCGATCTAAGGAAAATAAGATGCATAAAAGATAAACATCACATGCAATCAATATAAGTGATATGATATGGCCATCATCATCTTGTGCCTTCGATCTCCATCTCCAAGGCACCGTCATGATCACCATCGTCACCGGCGCAACACCTTGATCTCCATCGTAGCATCGTTGTCGTCTCACCAACAATTGCTTCCACGACTATCGCTACCGCTTAGTGATAAAGTAAAGCAATTACATGGCGATTGCATTTCATACAATAAAGCGACAACAATATGGCTCCTGCCAGATGCCGATAACTTTACAAAACATGATCATCTCATACAATAACGTATAACTCATCATGTCTTGACCATATAACATCACAACATGCCCTGCAAAAACAAGTTAGACATCCTCTACTTTGTTGTTGCAAGTTTTATGTGGCTGCTACGGGCTTAGCAAGAACCGTTCTTACCTACGCATACAAAACCACAACGATTTTTTGTCAAGTATGTGCTGTTTTAACCTTCACAAGGACTGGGCGTAACCACACTTGATTCATCTAAAGTTGGAGAACCTCACACCCGCCAGCCACCAGTGTGCGAAGCACGTCGATAGAACCAGTCTCGCATATGCGTACGCGTAATGTCGGTATGGGCCGCTTCATCTAACAACACCGCCGAATCAAAGTATGACATGCTAGTAAGCAGCATGACTAGTATCGTCCACAACTCACTTGTGTTCTACTCGTGCACATCATCTACGCATAGACCTGGCTCTGATACCACTATTGGGGAACGTAGTATTTTTAAAAAAAATCCTACGATCACGCAAGATCTATCTACTAGATGCATATCAACAAGAGGGGAGAGTGTGTCTACGTACCCTTGTAGACCGAAAGCGGAAGCGTTTATCAACGCAGTTGATGTAGTCGTACACCTTCACAATCCATCCCAATCTAGTACCAAACATACGGCACCTCCGCGTTCAGCACACGTTCAGCTCGATGACGTCCTCGCCTTCTTGATCCAGCAAGACGGGCGAAGTAGTAGATGAGTTCCGGCAGCACGACGGTGTGGTGACGGTTGTTGATGAAGAATAATCTCTATAGGGCTTCGCCAAGCACTACAGAAACTAGACGGAGGATAAACTAGAGGGTCGGGGTTGCCGGCACACGGCTTGGTGTATCTTGATGTATCTAGGGTGCTAGCCCTACCCCTCTATTTATATGTTGAGCCTTGGGGTCGAAACTTGGAGTAAAAGCCTCCACAAAGTCGGTTTCACCCGAAAGGCAAGAGTCCTTCTCGGACTCCAGTGCCAGATGCCAGGGTTCCCGGCGTCTGGACCCAGACGCCAGGGACCCTGGCGTCTGGCCCCTGGACTCCGCAAAACTTCCTTTTGCGCTTTCCAAAAACCTTGCGGGCTTTCCCCTAAATAAAGTGTTCTCGTACCCAAACATTTCGGGAAACATCCGGAACCCCTTCCGGTGAATTCCGGAACCCTTCCGGAGGTTAAACACTATTATCCCATATATCAATCTTTATCTCCGGACCATTCCGAAGTTCCTCGTCATGTCCGTGATCACATCCGGGACTCCGAATAACATTCGGTCACCAACATACCTAACTTATTAAATACTATATCGTCAACGAACGTTTAAGCGTGCGGACCCTACGGGTTCGAGAACTATGTAGACATGACCGAGACATCTCTCCGGTCAATAACCAATAGCGGAACCTGGATGCCCATATTGGTTCCTACATATTCTACGAAGATCTTTATCGGTCGAACCGCATAACAACATATGTTGTTCCTTTTATCATCGGTATGTTACTTGCCTGAGATTCGATCGTCGGTATCTCAATACCTAGTTCAATCTCGTTACCGGGAAGTCTCTTTACTCGTTCCGTAATACATCATCTCGTGACTAAATCATTTGTCATTTGCTTGCAAGGCTTATTATGATGCGTATTACCGAGAGGGCCCAGAGATACCTCTCCGACAGTCGAAGTGACAAATCCTATTCTTGATCTATGCCAACACCACGAACACCATCGAAGACACCTGTAGAGCATCTTTATAATCACCAAGTTACGTTGGGACATTTGATAGCACACAAGGTGTTCCTCCGGTATTCGGGAGTTGCATAATCTCATAGTTATAGGAACATGTATAAATCATGAAGAAAGCAATAGCAGTAAAACTTAAACGATCATAGTGCTAAGCTAACATATGGGTCTTGTCCATCACATCATTCTCCTAATGATGAGATCCCGTTGATCAAATGGCAACACATGTCTATGGTTAGGAAACACAACCATCTTTGATCAACGAGCTAGTCTAGTAGAGGCATACTAGGGACACTATGTTTTGTCTATGTATTCACACATGTATCAAGTTTCCGATTAATACAATTCTAGCATGAATAATAAACATTTATCATGATATAAGGAAATATAAAATAACAACTTTATTATTGCCTGTAGGGCATATTTCCTTCAGGCAATCCATAAGTGGCTCTCATAATAGATTCATAAGGTAATTTGATTTTCTTTCTAGGAAAGTGTTCCATGCCTTTCCTTAACGGAAATTGGAATCTAATATTTCCTTCCTTCGTATCAATAATTGCACCAATCGTTCTAAGGAAAGGTCTACCAAGAATAATAGGATATGTAGGATTGCAATCTATATCAAGAATGATGAAATCTACGGGCACATAATTCCTATTTGAAACAATAAGAACATCATTAATCCTTACCATAGGTTTCTTAATGGTAGAATCTGCAAGATGCAAATTTAAAGAACAATCATCAAGTTCATGGAAACCTAACATATCACACAAAGTTTTTGGAATTGTAGAAACACTTGCAGTCAAATCACACAAAGCATAGCACTCATGATCTTTAATATTAATTTTAATAGTAGGTTCCTGCTCATTATAAAGTTTTCTAGGGATAGAAACTTCTAATTCAAGTTTTTCTTCATAAGATTGCATTAAAGCATCAACTATGTGTTTGGTAAAGGCTTTATTTTGACTATAAGCATGAGGAGAATTTAGCACAAATTGAAACAAGGAAATACAATCTATCAAAGATAAATTATCATAATTAAATCCCTTGAAATCCAAAATAGTGGGTTCATAGCTATGTAAAGTTTTGACCTCTTCAATCCCTCTTTTAACACTTTTAGCATCAAGATATAAAAACTCTGAATCATTGGGACGCCTTTTAACTAAACTAGACTCATCTCCAGTCCCATATTATCAAGATTCATATTAGAAAACAAGGATTTAATAGGAGAAACATCAGTCACTTTAAGATCTTCATCCTTATTATCATGAAAACTAGAAGAACACGCTTTCACAAAGCAATCTCTTTTAGCACGCATCCTAGCGGTTCTTTATTTGCATTCATCAATGGAAATTCTCATGGCTTTGAGAGACTCATTGATATCATGCTTAGGTGGAATAGATCTAAGTTTCAAAGAATCAACATCAAGAGAAATTCTATCCACGTTCCTAGCCAACTCTTCAATCTTAAGCAATTTTTCTTCAAGCGAAGCATTGAAATTCTTTTGCGAATTCATAAATTCTTTAACACTAGTCTCAAAATCAGAGGGCATCTTATTAAAATTTCCTAAGAGTTGTTGTAGGAATTACCATAATTATTAGAGGAATTACTAGGGAAAGGCCTAGAATTAAAGTTTCCTCTATAAGCGTTGTTACCAAAATTATTCCTACCAACAAAATTCACATCCATTCATTATTATTCTCAATCAACGTGGACAAAGGCATATCATTAGGATCATAAGAAACACTCTTAGTAGCTAATAATTTCGTAAGTTCATCCATCTTTCTACTCAAAACACAAATCTCTTCAATAGCATGTACTTTTTTACTAGTAGATCTTTATGTGTGCCATTGAGAGTAATTAACCATAATATTATCTAGGAGTTTAGTAGCTTCTCCTAAGGTGATTTCCATGAAAGTGCCCCCCGCGGCCGAATCTAAAAGATTTCTGGAAGCGAAATTCACTCCAGCATAAAAGTTTTGTATAATCATCCATAAGTTCAAACCATGTGTAGGGCAGTTACGTATCATTAATTTCATCCTCTCCCAAGCTTGTGCAACATGCTCATGATCAAGTTGCTTAAAATTCATAATATCGTTCCAAAGAGAGATAATCTTAGCGGGAGGAAAATACTTCGAGATAAAGGCATCTTTGCACTTATTCCATGAATCAATACTTTTTCTAGGCAAAGAAGAGAACCATGTTTTAGCACGATCTCTAAGCAAAAATGGAAATAGCTTTAATTTAACAATATCATTATCTGTATCTCTCTTATTTTGCGTATCACACAGATCAACAAAGTTGTTTAGATGGGTAGCGAAATCTTCACTAGGAAGGCCAGGAAATTGATCTTTCATAACAAGGTTTAACAGATCAACAATGATTTCACAAGATCCAGCATCGGTAATAGGAGCAATCGGAGTGCTAATAAAATCATTATTGTTGGTATTGGAAAAATCACACGATTTAATATTGTCTTGAGCCATAGTGACAAACAAGCAATCCAACACACAAGCACACAAGACACAAGTGAAAAGAGGCGAACGGAAAAGGGCGAATAAAACCGAAAGGCTGAAGTGGGAGGAGGAAAACGAGAGGCGAATGGGAAATAATGTAATGCGAGGGATAAGTGTTTGTGATGTATGCTTCGTATATGAATTTTATGTAGATCTCCCTGGCAACGGCGCCAAATATTCTTCTTGCTACTTCTCGAGCTTGCGTTGTTTTCCCTTGAAGATGAAAGGGTGATGCAGCACAGTGGCGTAAGTATTTCCCTCAGTTTTTGAGAACCAAGGTATCAATCCAGTAGGAGACCATGCGCGAGTTCCTCGTACCTACACAAACAAATAAGAACCTTACAACCGACGTGATAAAGGGGTTGTCAATCCCTTCTCGACCACTTGCAAAAGTGAGATCTGATAGATATAATAAGTTAATATTTTTGGTATTTTGTTTTATAGATTGAAAGTAAAGATTGCGAAGTAAAAGTAAAGTAAAGATAAATAGTAGATGAAAGATTTATATGATGGAAGATAGACCCAGGGGCCATATGTTTCACTAGTGGCTTCTCTCATGATATCAGATTTCTATGGTGGGTGAACAAATTACTATCGAGCAATTGATAGAAAAGCGCATAGTTATGAGAATATCTAGGCATGATCATTGTATATAGGCATCACGTCCGTGACAAGTAGACTGAAATGATTTTGCATCTACTACTATTACTCCACACATCGACCGCTATCCAGGATGCATCTAGAGTATTAAGTTCATAAGAACAGAGTAACGCCTTAAGCAAGATGACATGATGTAGAGGGATAAACTCATGAAATATGATGTAAACCCCATATTTTATCCTCGATGGCAAGAATACGATATGTGCCTTGCTGCCCCTGCTGTCACTGGGAAAGGACACCGCAAAATTGAACCCAAAGCTAAGCACTTTTCCCATTGCAAGAACTACCAATCTAGTAGGCCAAACCAAACTGATAATTCAAAGAGACTTGCAAAGATATTTAAATCATGCATAAACGATTTTAGAAAAGAATCAAATATTTTTCATAGATAATCTAGGTCATAAACCCACAATTCATCGGATCTCGACAAACACACCGCAAGAGAATTACATCGAATAGATCTCCTCGAAGATCGAGGAGAACTTTGTATTGAGATCCAAAGAGAGAGAAGAAGCCATCTAGCTAATAACTATGGACCCGAAGGTCTGTGGTAAACTTCTCACAACTCATCGGAGAGGCTATGGTGTTGATGTAGAAGCCCTTCATGATTGAAGCCCCCTCCAGTGGAGCTCCGGAACATGCCCCAAGATGGGATCTCACGGTTATAGAAGGTTGCGGCGGTGGAATTAGGGTTTCGTGGTGCTCCCCGATGGTTTCAGGGTACGTGGGTATATATAGGAGGAAGAGGCACATCAGGGGAGCCACGAGGGGCCCACAAGGGTGGGGGCGCGCCTACCCCCCCCTTGGCACGCCCCTGTCCTCGTGGCTGCCTCGTTCCTTTCTGGCGTGTACTCCAAGTCTTCTATGTTGTATTTGTTCCAAAAATGACTCTCCCGAAGGTTTCATTCCATTTGGACTCTGTTTGATATTCCTTTTCTGCGAAACACTGAAATAGGCAAAAAAAACAGCAATTTGCACTGGGCCTTGGGTTAGTAGGTTAGTTCCAAAAATACTATAAAAGTGTATAATAAAGCCCATTAAACATCCAAAACAGATAATATAATAGCATGGAACAATCAAAAATTATAGATACGTTGGAGACGTATCAATGGGATTGCAAACTCTCTGTTTCCCTTCGTAATGTTTCGGTCTAAACGAAGTGAGCGATCGGTCCCACCGAGTTCGCAATGCAAACTCTCTGTTTCCTTTTCGTAACGCTTCGGTCTCACCGAAATGAGCGAATCGGTCCCACCGAGTTTGCCTGACCAACTCTCTGTTTGCCTATTACAGAAATCGGTCTCACCGAGTTGATGTGATCGGTCTCATCGAGATTATGTTATGCCCTAACCCTAATGAAATCGGCCTCGTCGAGTTGATTATGTCGGTCCCACCAAAAAGCCTAACGTTCACATTTTGAACAGAATCGGTCCGGCCGAGTTTCATGATTCGGTCCCACCGAGTTTGGTAAATTGTGTGTAACTGTTAGATTTTGTGTGGAGGCTATATATACCCCTCCACCTACTCTTCATTCGTCGAGAGAGCCATCAGAACGTGCCTACACTTTCCACTATTCATTTTCTGAGAGAGAACCACCTACTCATGTGTTGATACCAAGATATTCCAATCCTACCATATGAATCTTGATCTCTAGCCTTCCCCAAGTTGCTTTGCACTCAAATCTTCTTTCCACCATATCCAAATCTGTAAGAGAGAGTTGAGTGTTGGGTATACTATCATTAGAAGTTCATCATCAACACACCATCTATTACCTTTTGGAGAGTGGTGTCTCCTAGATTGGTTAGGTGTCACTTGGGAGCCTCTGACAAGATTGTGGAGTTGAACCAAGGAGTTTGTAAGGGCGAGGAGATCGCCTACTTCGTGAAGATCTACCCTAGTGAGGCAAGTCCTTCATGGGTGATGGCCATGGTGGGATAGACAAGGTTGCTTCTTCGTGGACCCTTTGTGGGTGGAGCCCTCCGTGGACTCACGCAGACGTTACCCTTCGTGGGTTGAAGTCTCCATCAATGTGGATATACGATAGGACCACCTATCGGAACCACGCCAAAAACATCCACGTCTCCAGTTGCGTTTGCACCCTCCAAACCCCTCCCTTTACCTTCATATGCAATGATTTACTTTCCGCTACTACAAATATAGATTTGCATGTGTAGGAAGATTGCTTGACTTGTGCTAAATTGCTAAAACCTGTCAAAACATAAAATTGGGAAAAGGTTAAGTTTTTATTTGGTCAAGTAGTCTAATCACCCCCCCCCCCTCTAGACATACTTTAGATCCTACACTTGTGCATACAAGGAAAGGGTGCGCAAGAGGGCAGGGGCCATAGGGCCGGTGGCCAGCCACTTGGGGGCGCCCTGACTGCCTAGGACGCCTCCCTCTCCCCTCCACTGATGTCTACTACGCAACCTTCTTCTTGTAGACGTTGTTGGGCCTCCAAGTGTAGAGTTTTGTAGGATAGTAGCAAATTTCCCTCAAGTGGATGACCTAAGGTTTATCAGTCCGTGGGAGGCGTAGGATGAAGATGGTCTCTCTCAAACAACCCTGCAACCAAATAACCAAGAGTCCATTGTGTCACCAACACACCCAATACAATGGTAAATTGTATAGGTGCACTAGTTTGGCAAAGAGATGGTGATACAAGTGCAATATGGATGGTAGATATAGGTTTTTGTAATATGAAAATATAAAAACAGCAAGGTAACTAATGATAAAAGTGAGCACAAACGGTATTACAATGCTTTGAAACAAGGCCTAGGGTTCATACTTTCGCTAGTGCAAGTTCTCTCAACAATAATAACATAACTGGATGATATGACCATCCCTCAACATGCAACAAAGAGTCACTCCAAAGTCACTAATAGCGGAGAACAAACAAAGAGATTATTGTAGGGTATGAAACCACCTCAAAGTTATTCTTGCTAATCGATCTATTCAAGAGTCCATAGTAAAATAACACGAAGCTATTCTTTTCGTTCGATCTATCCTAGAGTTCGTACTAGAATAACACCTTAAGACACACATCAACCAAAACCCTAATGTAACCTAGATAGTCCATTGTCACCTTAAGTATCCGTGTGTATAATTATATGATATGCATCACACAATCTCAGATTCATCTATTCAACCAACACAAAGAACTTCAAAGAGTGCCCCAAAGTTTCTACTGGAGAGTCAAGACGAAAACTTGTGTCAACCCCTATGCATAGATTCCCAAGGTCACGGAACCTGCAAGTTGATCACCATAACATACAACAAGTGAATCAATAGAATACCCCATTGTCACCACGGGTATCCCACGCAATACATACATCAAGTGTTCTCAAATCCTTAAAGACTCAATCCAATAGGATAACTCCAAAGGGAAAACTCAATCCATTACAAGAAGATAGAGGGGGAGAAGCATCATAATACAACTAAAATAGCAAAGCCCGCGATACATCAAGATCGTGCCATCTCAAGAACACGGGAGAGAGATAACACATAGCTATTGGTACATACCCTCAACCCCGAGGGTGAGCTACTCCCACCTCGTCATGGAGAGCGTCAGGATGATGAAGATGGCCATCGGAGAGGGATTCCCCCTATGGCAGGGTGCCATAATGGGTCTAGATTGGTTTTCGGTGGCTACAGAGGCTTGCGACAGTGGAACTCCCGGTCTATGTTTCTGTCTGGAAGTTTGGGTATATATAAGAGATGTTGGAGTCGGGAACAAGTAAGGGGGGTCCCCGAGGTGGCCACAAGGTAGGGGGCGTGCCCAGGGGGGTAGAGCGTGCCCCCCACCCTCGTGATGGCCTCGGGATTCTTCTGGTCCATCTCTGGTACTCCGTGGGCTTCTTCTGGTCCATAAAAAATCATCAAAAATTGGCACGTCAATTGGACTTCATTTGGTATTCCTTTTCTATAAAACTCAAAAACAAGGAAAAACAGCAACTGGCGATGGGCTCTAGGTTAATAGGTTAGTCCCAAAAATCAAATAAAAGTGTATATTAAAGCCCATTAAACATCCAAAATAAATAATATAATAGCACGGAACAATCAAAAATTATAGATACATTGGAGATGTATCAAGCATCCCCAATCTTAATTCCTGCTCGTCCTCGAGTAGGTAAATGATAAAAACAATTTTTTTGATGTGGAATGCTACCTAACATAATTCTCAATGTAATTTTCTTTATTGTGGCATTAATGTTCAGATCCGAAAGATTCAAGACAAAAGTTTAATATTGGCATCAGAATAATAATACTTCAAGCGTACTAACAAAGAATTATGTCTTCTCAAAATAACATGGCCAAAGAAAGTTCATCCCTACAAAATTATACAGTTTGGCTATGCTCCATCTTCATCACACAAAATACCCAAATCATGCACATCCCCGGTTTCAGCCAAGCAATTGTTTCATACTTAATTTTTTTCGAACTTTTTCAACTTTTACGCAATACATGAGCGTGAGCCATGGAAATAGCACTATAGGTGGAATAGAGTGGTGGTTGTGGAGAATACAAAAGGAGGAAGATGGTCTCACATCAACTAGGCGTATTAATGGGCTATGGAGATGCCCATCAATAGATATCAATGTGAGTGAGTAGGGATTGCCATGCAACGGATGCACTAGAGCTATAAATGTATGAAACCTCAACAAAAGAAACTAAGTTGGTGTGCATCAACTGGCTTGCTCATGAAGACCTATGGCATTTGAGGAATCTCGTCATTGGAATATACAAGCCAAGTTCTATAATGGAAATAACCACTAGTATATGAAAGTGACTAAACAAGAGACTATCTATCATGAAGATCATGGTGCTACTTTGAAGCACAAGTGTGGAAAAAGATAGTAGCAATGTCCCCTTTTTTTCTTCCTTTTTCCCTTTTTTTGGGCCTCCCTTATTTTTGGCCTCTTTTTTTTTTTTTGGCCTTTCCTTTTTTGGCCATTTTTTTCCGGGACAATGCTTTAATAATGATGATCATCACACTTCTATTTAATTACAACTCAAAGATTACAAATCGATACTAGAACAAAATAGGACTCTATATGGATGCCTTCGGTGGTGTACCGGGATGTGCAATGAATCAAGAGTGACATGTATGAAAAATTATGCATGGTGGCCTTGCCACAAATTGAAGGAAATATATCCTAGAGGCAATAAATATATTATTTGTATTTCCTTATATCATGATAAATGTCTTTTATTCATGCTAGAATTTTATTAACCGGAAACTTAGTACATGTGTGAATACATAGACAAAACAGCATGTCCCTAGTATGCCTCTACTAGACTAGCTCATTGATCAAAGATGGTTATGTTTCAGAGCCATAGACATGAGTTGTCATTTGATCAACGAGATCACATCATTAGGAGAATGATGTGATGGGCAAGACCCATCCGTTAGCTTAGCACTATGATCGTTTAGTTCTACTACTATTGCTTTCTTCATGACTTATACATGTTCCTATGACTATGAGATTATGCAACTCCCGAATACCGGAGGAAAACCTTGTGTGCAATCAAACATCACAACGTAACTGGGTGATTATAAAGATGCTCTACAGGTGTCTCCGAAGGTGTTCGTGGTGTTGGCATAGATCAAGAATAGGATTTGTCACTCCGAGTGTCGGAGAGGTATCTCTGGGCCCTCTCGGTAATACACATCATAATAAGCCTTCCAAGCAAATGACTAATGAGTTAGTCATGAGATGATGTATTGCAGAACGAGTAAAGAGACTTGCCGGTAATGAGATTGAACTAGGTATTAAGATACCGACGATCGAATCTCGGCCAAGTAACATACCGATGACAAAGGGAACAATGTATGTCGTTATGCGGTTTGACCGATAAAGATCTTCGTAGAATATGTAGGAGCCAATATGAGCATCCAAGTTCCGCTATTGGTTATTGACCGGAGATGTTTCTCGGTCATGTCTACATAGTCCTCGAACCCGTAGGGTCCGCATGCTTAACGTTTGATGACGATCGGTATTATGAGTTTATGAGTTTTGATATATCGAAGGTAGTTTAGAGTCCCGGATGAGATCACGGACATGACGAGGAGTCTTGGAATGTCCGAGACATAAAGATTAATATACTTTACGACTATATTCGGACACATGAAGTGTTTTGGGTGTTATCGGGTAAAACCGGAGTGTCGGAGGGGGTTACAGGAAC